>ML675618.1:58778762-58877832 GCA_007922155.1 Mesoclemmys tuberculata | reverse complement strand
AGGGCATTCAAAACACAATATGCCTGATCTTGGTTACACAGTTATGAGGTCAGAAGCTGGCCCTAGGTGCGTGTCTGTTTCCGTGACAATACACCAGTGGGAATTATATCTGAGTAAAGACTGCAAAACTTCATTCATTGATTGGCTTGAGAAGAGGGTGTATTTCAATAAACAGAGTAGGAGACATCCCTCTGCTATAGGTGGACGACAGATCAGGTGCTCAATTTATTGGGCTCAATTTTAATCTGAGAGGCAGGCAGGAAAATGTACTACACGCTCCCATGATTGTTTAACAAGATAGAAAAACACATGGTGATATCCAGTTGTGCTGTCCAAGGGAAAAAATGTACCTTTTGATGCGTGTGACTGGTTCCCATTAACTGCAGTGGGGATTGCATATGTTCAGCCAAGAGCTGAATTTGGCACTCTGTGTAGACATAAGGGACCTTTGAATTTTGCACAAGACAACATTTGAAGCCATAATTTCAGTTAATTGTAACCAGAACAGAAAAGTTGGGCGTAGAGATGATAAGCAATCCAAACACCAGTAAACTGAAGCACACCAAAAAATCCAGGAACAATGACAGTTTGTTGATAGATTTAAGAGTGTTTAACAAATGAGTAACCAGTCTTCCTGCTGAATACTCAGAAATGCTAGTGCAATATGCATGTAATCTTACAGCAGTAAGTGACCAGAAAGAAGCCTAGCACAACAAATGCAGAACAAATAAGAACTGGAATTCAGTTCATTATTAGGAAAGGAGGGACAACTGAACTCATAGATTCCAAGACCAGAAAGAACCACCGTGATCATCTTGTCTCACCTTCTGTGTAGCACAGGCCGTAGAAAATGAAGCAAACGTTACTGAAGAAAAGTACCACCTTCAGTGTTACGTATGTCAGTTGTATTCAAATATATATTTGATTTGCATTTAGTGTGCCAGCCTCTTGCCAACTTCCTTGACGATGGAGAAAATAAGCTCCAGGGGCCTGAGCAGGGATGTGCTTAGTACCTGCTAAGACGATGGTTCTTTTTGATGTTGGTTTTAGAAATAACTTCAGCATGCTCCACATCACCTATGCAATCATGCAGTGCTTTGCCCTTGTTCCTCCCCCCCACACACACACTTTTTCCTCCCCCCCGCAGCAGGACACTATTTTTTGTATTCCATTCAGCAATAGCTAACTGCACTATGTGCTCTGGGCTATTATAGAGGAAGTTGAGCAACCACTTCAGCAATAAACTCTGCTTCTATGATGCATCCACCTTTCCCTGCCAAAGACTGGGTACCTCAGTTTCAGAGACATAGTGCGGGTGGTGTAACTACAGTTCCCTTAAAATCAGTGACTGCTCTACACCGATGCTACCCATGAAGTTGCCTCACACATCAAGTTGCTGCTGTATGGCCCTGTCTCTCCTACCACAGCACTATCAGACAGACCACCCCCAATCTCTCTCCTCTTCCTCATCTGTGGTTCCTCACTTCAGAAAAAGGAATGGTAACTAGCGTCTCAACTCCTTTCTCACGTTTCTACTTTGATTCAGTTCACCAAACTGACAGTCTTCTGTCATCCTGAGATCACCCTTTCAAGAATAACAGTGAAATACATTTAATTTTTTTTTATTTTGTTTTGTTTTCCTAGAGTCCAAAAAAAAAAAAAGAAAGAAAAAGGCAGGCTAAACTAAATCTGAAGAGTTGGGAACTTATTGCTTGAAAGATCTCAATTTCAGTATTTTGCTGTGTTTTATTCCTGAGTCCTAAAATCCACCTGAGTTCCCTCTTTCCCCACTTTCTGTTTTCAGCTCATCACACAGGTAAAATTCATTCTATTAAAACAGGCTACGGAATGGAAGCAAAAGTTCATAAGGATACTATGGCATAGGGGTGTGGGTGGCATGGCATGGGGAGGGTCATCACAGTCTGAAATATTTTCAAGGGGGGTCCCAGAAAAAAACATTTGAGAACCCCTGAGCTAGAAGGAGGTCTGACACCCAGGTTATGGGCCCAAGTGACAGGCAGGATAGTGGTGGTGTCCAAGAAAAAAGAGAATAGGCAGCGAGGAGGGCTTGGGAGAGTGGGAGCAGGGATAGTAGAGCTCTGTTTTAGTCCTGTTGGGCCTGAGATGATGGCTAGATATCCACAAGGAGATTTCAGAGAGAGGCCAGGATTATAGTTTTGACAGAAGGAGACAGGTCTGGAGTAGAGGTAGATCTGTGAGTCACCAGCATGGAGCTAAAAGTTGAATTTGTTTGCAGATGAGGTTACCCCACAGATAAGGTATAAAAGGAGTGCAGAGCCTTGTGGAACCTCACAGGAAGTTGGAAGATGGATGAGGAGGAGCCTCCAAAGGTCGCACAAAAGAAGAACCAGGAAAGGACTGAGTCACAGAAGCCATGGGAGGACAAGATTTCCAGAATAGGAGCATGGCTGATTGTCGAAGGCATCTGACAGGTCAGAGAGGGTAAGAATGGAGCATTGGTTCTGATCTTTGGCTAGGAAGAGAACATTTGAGACTTTGGTGAAAGCAGTATCAGAGGAATGCAAGGAGCAAATGCCAGACTTGAGAGAGTTTAGGATGGAAATGGAGGAGAGGAACTCCAGACAGCATGTTCAATGGGTTTAGAGATCAAAGGAAGAAGAGGTGGTAGCTGGAAAAGCAAGTGGGGCCAAGGGTGGATTTTTTTTTAAATGAGAGATATTAAAGCATGTTTGTATTGTGAGGGGAAAGAGCCAGCAGAGAGAGATTAAGGAGAAGAGCAAGAGAGAGGGGATGAGAGATGGTGCAAGGGAGATCAGGAGATGGGATGGGGTCACTGGGGCAAATGGAGGGATTAGAGGAGGACAGCAGATGAGATGGTAGAAGGAGAAAGTTGTAGGAGTGGAAGGGGGAAGAGAAAGCAAGCCGAAGGGAGAGGTGAAAGTCACATTGTATTCTGTCAATTATCGCTTGGAAAAAATCGGTAAATCCTGTGCAGAGAGAGAAATGAATGGAGCAGAGGAAGAGGGTTTGATGAGTGAATCAAAAGGAGTGGAAAAAGTAGGTGGGATTGCAGCTATGGGATTCAATTAAGTTAGAGAAGTAGAGCCATTTAGCAAGGCAGATGGCGGAACTGAAAGAGGAGAAAATGAAGTTGTAATGGAAGAAGACAGTCTGGTCATAGGATTTCTGCCAAAGACATGGAGGAAGCATGTTGGGGTGGGGGAGGGCTGGGAGGTTGGCAATGCAGACTTTGCAATGGGAGAGATGGGCAAAACAGTTAAGAGTGGAAGAGAGTGGAGAGAATTGACAACCATATCAGTGGAAGAAAGGAAGGAAAGGGCTGAGAACAGATGAGAGGTCATCAATGCTGGTAGATTGGAAGTCCTGGATAGGCTGGTGGGTGGGATGCTAATAGGTGATGCTGAAAGAGACCGGGTGATAGAAAGAGAAGGGGGAACTCTGGGGCAGTGGGCAGAGAGAGAGCGAGAGAGTGAGGGAGCAGTGATTGATGAAGACCAGGTCAAGTGAAGGAGCCATTTGTTGAGTGGGAGAGATGAACCAGGGCTGCTGGTCAAATGAAGACAAAAGGGTGAGGAAATGTACAGCTAAGGAGTCAGGTGAGTCATCGGCATGGAAGCTGAAGGCATGAAGAATGAATGGGAGATTGTGAAGAAAGAAAGGAAGGAGCTGGATGGACAGTAGATATCAGCAACATGGAGAGGGAGAGGAGAAGAGAACCAGATACAGTGCTGTTCAAAAGAGGAGAAAGAGCAGGAAGGAAAAGCGGGAGGGGGAGGAAGCAACAGGAATGGGAAAGGAGAAGCCTAACACCCCACAATGGTCTAATCCAGGAAGGAGGTGTGAGAGAAGGGGATGGCTCTCTAGGAGAGGGCAGCTGCAGAGGCCATGTCAGGCAGAGAAATCAAGGTCTCTGTGAGAGCCAGGAGATGGTGAGAGCACAATATGATGTGCTCCTGGATCACTGTGATATTCTGAGAGACGGAAAAGGTGTTCCAGAAACAGCAAGAGAAGGGATGGGGAGAAGGGCAATGCAGGAGGATGGGCATGGGGTTAGGAAGGGCAGTGTGAGAGGGGCAGAGATGGTGGTAGGCATGCATATAGGAGCTGGTGGAGAGCCAGAGTTGGGGCAAATGTCACCAGAGGTGAGAAGAAGGATGTGGATGTGCTGGTGGGAGGAGGGTAAGATTAGGGTGAAGAGGGGAAAAGGAGTTGGAAGGAACTGCGGAGGGGTGAGGATAACCAGGAAGGGAAGAAGGAGCCATTGAAGGCAAGAGATGGGAAAGAAGCACAGAGAAGGTCTGTGGTTGTTCTGATGCAGCAGAGGGCAGTGGGTAAGTGGTAAATGCATCAGAGCACACACAACAAAAGGGAAATGTGAAGGTCTGCTCTCGGCCCTGGTGCTGGGTCTGGGCTGGCTGGAAAGTGCCCCCTATTGCAATAAAGTGCTCCTCTCATGTTCCCAGTTGGTGATTAGGGCCAGGGCCAGACATCGTATATAACCAAACAAAAAATAAACCTTCTATAGTGCAGCTAGGGGAGTTACATTTGTCAGCATTGGTATGCTCTTATCCATTGAATGTCTTCGGTGTTGTTTTCTAGTTCAGAAAATGTGATGTCAGGAATGCTGCCCTACTTATTTCATTAGGCAAATATATAAGTACTTGAATGTGCTGGAATTTCAATTACATTTAAGTAGATCACAATGGTGTAGACTAGAGCAGATTCCCAAAATAGATGTGGCCTAGAATTGCTTTTGTGAAGAAATTAGCACTTTGTGTAAATCAATAAACCTGTAACATTTAGTAGTTTGTGTTGAAAGGTTACCTCCTTCTCTGGTATGTATCTACCAGTGTGCTACAATGAATGGTTTGATGATTGATATGACACAAGTATGATCGATAACATAAACATGCATTCTGATATGTACCCAGATCACCTTAAACTTCGATGGCTATACAGAGAAGCACTAACCCCATGCAAGGCTTTGGTGGCACCCTACCTCTGGCCAGATAGTCTCCAGAAGCAGAAGGCGAGTGTGGCAGAACTTGCACCGCTGTTGGACAGAGTATTTTGTGCAGTCCCCTTCCCTGTGCACATGTGGCCTGCTCTGCTTCCTGGTGTAGGAGAGCTGGCAGAGGTATTATATCCTCTTCAGGGGCTTTTTTGTGCCCTCTCCCTCCCTTCCACAGCTACACGGGGACCTGATACAACTGAGTCCTAAGCACATTTGGTCTAATAGTCTCCAAAGTCTTTGGTTATCATTAATGGAAATGACAGATAGTGTTTTGATTTTGAGACAGTGTAAGGTTGATCAAAAGGTACAGTAGAAAAGATCTTTTTGGTTGAGATTTGAAATGAGATAAGAGAATTGACAAGGCAGACATACTCCAACGGAGTTCCACATAGCCTGGACTGCAGAAAAGAGAAGGCCTGCACCAGCATCCATGATGGGTTAGAGAGGAGGCCAGTGTTAGACAAGTGAAAACAACTGAGTGGGAAGTATGGAGAGACATGCTGTGAGGTAGACTGGAAAAGTCCATGGAGGGCTTTAAAACAAAGAGGGTAATGCTGAACTGGATCCTGAAATGATGAGGTAATGTGGTCACAGTTCCTTTGGATATCAGAGAAGGGGGACAACAGCATTCTGCTCATCCTTGAGTCTGCACAGCCTGAAGGCTGTAGAAAAGTTTCGGTAGTCAAGGGGTGAACCATAGCCCCATTGACGTGAATAGGAGTTTTGCTACTGACATCGGTGAGGTCAAGATTTCCACCACAGTGAAAGGAGATGAAAGCCCAGATAAGGTTTTTAGTGGCAGTAGAGCTGTCAGTACTGTATGTGGATAAGGCTGCAGAGAGGGAGGCAGGCAATTTTGTAAACAGAAAAGATATGAGAAGTAAAGATCTGGGATGAGATGATGCCAAGGCTTTGGCCAGTGGAGGTAAATGGGAGATGGAGATAGAAGAGATGGCACTGTGAAAGAGGGTTCTCTTCCCCAAGAGAAGTGCATCTGCCCTTTGAGAGACTGAGCGGAAGGAAGCTGAGAAAAAGCTGCTAGTTTAGGGTCAGTCACAGATCCAGCAGGTCTGTTCTAGCCCCAGCTTTTAAACAATCCCGCAGAGGTACCTCTTCGGTCTGCCAGACCCCCGCCCCCAGACTCATTCTTCCTTAAGTGTAGGCCACAGAGCCTCAATGCCTCCGAGAATGAGCCTTTTGACTCCGCCACTCCCATTTTACACTGTGAGCTCTGCCCAAGGAATCTAACTGAGACAGATGCCTGTTCAAAGACTTTTTGCCCTCTTCAGGGATCAGTGCACCTCAGCAAGTAATTGCAGTGATACCAGGCAGCCTTTCAAAACAGAGTAGCATTTATTAGTCAACTGGAACACAGCATCAAGACATCCTTAGGCTAGAATAGGGAAGCAAAGGTTAAAAACATAGTCCATACTGGCCAAGCCAGGGCTCCCTTGAATCTTGCTGCTGAAGGAGCCATCTTGGTTTCATCTCCATGTCCTTTTCTCTGTTGGTCCTAAATGAGCTCCCTTGTCTTTCCAAAAGCCAGCCTCCTGTCACCTCTCAGTCCGTTGCTGTCTTCCTGCAGACCCATGCTGAGTTCACAAGTTCGGCCTGCCAGAGTTTCCTATGGATAGCTGTAAATTATTCAGTCTGGGATGGGGTTTCCATTGTCTTTCTGAATCCTCCGTTGATATAGGTGGGTTTTAGCCAGTCCTTTAACAACTGCTCCAGACAGTTACATGACACAAATACCATTAATACCGCCTCAGACAGCTAACGACACAAACTCTTCATGTCTCCAGTTCTGCCCCAAGGACAGTTTTTTAATCCTTCTGCACCCACATGTTAACAATCCTTGGTCAAGTAAGTCACTGCCAGGCAGATCATTCATAAAAATATTACCGAAAATTCCCACTTCGTGACAGGGCCAAATTGGTATTTCCCTTTTCAAATGAGTAGTAGATGCGATTTCTCTTCGTTCGTTGTGAACCTCTCCTAACAAAATCCACTTTTATATATAATAAACTTGAAAAGCATCCTTACTAAATAATAAGTATATTTTAAACATATTCTCAGAATGAAGAGTTCAGATTAATCTGTTAAATGCCTACTATAGAAGTTTAACGAGCTCACATGTCAAACTACAGATGATCAAAACTATCTGTATGTCTAACCAGCCATGATACAATCATTTAGTCCTTGATATTGTGTGTTCCTCAGTGCAGGTAGCCTCAATGGAATGAAGGGAGCCTGTCTGCACTCCTGGAGATCCACATGGGAAGAGGGGTCTAGTGATTGCAGAACTGGCACCTTTAAAGTTGAGCTGCAATGGTAACTAGTAATTGGTGGATATCAATTGATAATCATTGATTGGTGGATAATTTACTGAACATGAGCTCCTGGTGCAACACTGTGGCCAAAAGGGCTAACGTGATCTTGGGATTCATAAACAGAGGAATCTCAAGTAGGAGTAGAGAGGTAATGTTTCCTCTGTATTTGGCGCTGGTGTGACCGGTGTTGGAATACCGTGCCCAATTCTGGTGTCCACAATTCAAGAAGAATGTTGATAAACTGCAGAGGGTTCAAAGAAGAGCCACAAGAATGGAGAAAGGATTAGATAATGTGCCTTATACTGTTAGACTGAAGGAGCTCAATCTATGTAGCTTAACAAAGGGAAGATTACACTCTATAAGTACCTACATGGGGAACAACTTTTTAATAAAGGGCTTTTCAATCTAATCGAGAAAGTACTTCTGGCCTTAGAATCTAGGAATCAATGTGTATCTGAATGCCCCCACCAACCACATGAAGTTTTTGTTTTTGAATTCCTCCTCTTAGCAAGGCATTCAACACATACGGGAAGTAGTGTAAACAGTTTTTATTTATTTGTAGGTTAAGAAGATATGGATACCTGTTATTGGTGCTATCTGTCGAGGACAATGATGCCCAAACTTCTCCTGTTGCATCCCCCCCTTGCCAGTAATGGAATTTGTCCATGCCACCCCCACCCCTCCATTACTGCACAGTTGGCTCAGAAGAGAAGCTTGAACTGAAGGCAGAGCTGGGGGCTAAACTGGGGATGGGGAAGGAGCTGGCCCTAGAGGCAGAGCTCACTTAGGGAGAGAGAAGGAATGAAAGCAGAGCTGGGCTGGGGCTGAGCAGCTCTCCCTCCCTACCCTCCATGGGGGCTGGCCCATACCCCGCAACACCCATACCTGAATGTTCATCCGCACCCACCTAGGGGGGTGTACCCCACAGTTTGGGGAGCACTCGTCTAGAGGCATACAAAATGATTTGGAAGTAATTGGTCTCATTTTAATTGAATGGTACAATTTTTAGTCATTTATTTTAATAGCATTACTGACATTAAATCTGTAAGGTTGCAATCCTGTCAGGAGTACTGTAATAACAGTATTCATGACCTGCACGTGTTAGCATGTAAGACTATTATATAACAACAGAGGGCAGACTTTGATAACTAGGAATTCATATGCAATATTTATACAGTAGATCAAACCTCTGTATCACAAAGAGTGTAACTTCTTAAATTCTAAATCGGACCGGGTTAAACTAAATATTTAAGCTAATTGTCAGGTTAAACTTTTCCTTGCCTCTGTTACTAATAATCATGCTTTTGTTTATCAGAAACTGACTTTTAAAATGACTACACTTTTTCTTAGTCGTATTGTTTGGTTTTGCTTTTTTGTAAGATGAACAGTGAAAGTCTAGTCAATGTTGCTTTGTTTGTAATTGGCTTCTAATCTTTTTTCACTTTCTGGCTACAATGTCCTTTTAAAGAAGTCTGCATTATTTGAGTTGAAAACATTAGAGAAGGAAGTTTATTTAAAAACAAAACAAAACCCTATTTCTACTAAATTTAGCATGAGAACATTTGTATCGGACCTACAGTGTCTGAAAGTTTCTTTTTAACAAAACCTTCCCGAGGTAAATTTAAACAGATAACATCCCTTTAACAAATTAACTTACGCTGCTGAAGGAAGGTATTCCTTTACATTGCACTCAACCACTCTCCAACCACCAAACTCCTGTTTAAAAAAATAAAACCCAGACAACTTTACTCCAGATCCTGGAATGTGGGGTACTTCCATCACCTGGCAATCTCCCTCACGACATCCCTTATATAAAGGGTCATCTCCAATGATGCATTTCTTAATCTGAGGGACGTCCTTGAACATGGGAGCCATTTGTGTCAGTTCTTCATGTCTCATTAAAGCTAGGAAAGCAGAAATTTAAAAGAAAATGTAGGGTACACTGTTTTGTATAATGTCGCAATTAACAGAATTAGTTGTCTGTCTCTTAATAGCACCTATCATAATGGGTTACTAGCACCTAGGTGTTTCTAACCTTGTAAGAAAATCTTGTAGGCTTAAAGTACAATAATTATAACAACCACAAAGATGCTTTTTAATAATAGCTATATTCATATTATACTAAAATGAATATGAATTTGCTGGCCACAAAATGACCCATCTAAGGGTGTAAAGATGTGTCACCTCTCTGATGTCCATTATCCCAAATTGTAAAAAATTCCACCTAAGTCTAGATAATCATACAAATATCACGTTCCTTTCAGTGTGTTCAATGGCCGTTGCCACCTAATCTTCCAAATTCAGTGCTCTATATGGAAAACAATCTCACTTTAGCTCACCTTTTAAAGACATTAATTAATTTCAAATAGTTTTTAAAAATAAAATATATCAATTTTCTAAGACTTCTTGTTTGTTTGTTTTGAGTTGCCCATAACCGTTCTGGATGTATTTTACAGATTGTGATCAAATTTTCATGACAGACAGAAGTTTAGCAGGTGACAAAGATGGTGAAAGAAAGGCCATGTTCCCTTACTAAAAATCCAAAGGGAAATTAATTCCTCTGCAAATTTCTGTGCCTTGTAGTTTCTATTTTTTTTAAAAAAATTACAAACACAAGGGGCAGAAAGAATTTTAAGCTTTTATTCTTCCACTGCCACAACCGCTCACCTCCAAAGAGTGAAACTGGATATAACTTAATGTGTTTTGCCCTACAGATATTTATCAGTTTTCTTTCTAGTGCAAAGAAATGTGATGCTGACGAGCAGATTTCTAACACAGTTTGCACTCTAATTATTGCAACAAAAACAGAGCCATATATCTCTCAAATGACAGCTCTGCACTGTGCCTGCTTTCTCAGTGCCTTGGGGCATATTTTTCCTTAACCTCCTCCGGTTTTCCACCTTCACCCTCCTCCCTCCTTCCTTCCTTCTTTCTCTCCATTAAATTTTTTTTTGCAAGTTTTAAACAACTCGTTTCCCTCCTTTAGCCGCGGAAAGAAACTGCCCCACACCCCTTGTAATTCTTGGATTTATTAACTTGTAGTTCAGTTGAGCAATTCCCCGGATTGTTTCCTCTGCTCTAGGTGGTATTTGGTAGACGCTGCAGTAGCCTGGAGTCGTGGCGTTCTTGCTGAAGATAAATTTTAAGGCACTGTTTCAACTCTTTCTCTCCCTGCGGGGCTTGAGGATTTAGGGAGAAGGGAGACTCCCCTCGTTGCGGGACAGCGCTGAGGCAGAGTGTTAAAGTCCCCTCCTTGGGGCAATGGGGAGACTCCTCCTGCAGAGAGGGGTGCTCGGGCAGCAATGCGTGTTCACGCCCCACAAGCCGGCTCGCGCCGTACCCCCGAGATTTTGCACCTTCCTCTCCCATGCAACCTGTTGCAGCCGGGCGTCTCTCTGTCCTCGCTCGACTTGAATGATTGGCAACCCTCGTCGGCCAATTGCCGCCGCCGGCCGCGCTGCCTCGGGTGCTTATTGGAGGGTGTGGGGTCAGGTGGGCGGGAGGGCTCGCCGGGTTCCCCGTTCGCGGCGGGCTGGGACGGGAGGCGGGGGTATAACCCAACCTGCTGGAAGGGCTGCGGAGCGCGCTGAGGACGGCGGTTCGGGCCCCGGGGCTGCGGGACGGGCTCCGGGCGGAGGCGCAGCGGGGCGCGCTGAAGGGGACTCCAAGGACCATGCGCTGCAGCCCCGCCGCACCGGCGCTGCTCCTGCTGCTGCTGCTGGCAGGCGGTGGCGGGGTCCGGGCGCAGCCGGCGCCGGGCAGCCCCGCGCTCTCCTACCCCTCGGCGCTGGGGCCCCCGGAAGACGCCTCCATCGTGGTGGCCAACCGTGGGCTCCGCGTGCCCCTGGGCCGCTCCGCCTGGCTGGACCCGCTGAAGGACCTGGTGCTGCGCGTGCAGCCGGGGGACCGGTGCCACCTGCGCGTCCTGGACGACGACCCGCTGGGGCTGCGCCCGGGCCGCCTCGCCCCGCGCCGCTTCCCCTGCGACTTCGGCCCCCGCGAGGTGCGCTACTGGCACCTGGGCGCCCGCAGCCCGGCCCGGGAGCGGCTCCGCCTGCAGCTGCGCTACGACTCGCCCAGCCGCGCCCTGGTGCTGCCCCTGGTGCTGGAGGTGGAGGTGCTCTTCGCCCAGCTGGAGATCGTCACCCGCAACCTGCCGCTGGCCGTGGAGAGCCTGCGGGGCACCAGCCCCGCGCTGGACGGCCGCAGCCTGGCCTTCGCCTTCCAGCCGGCCAGCCAGCGCTGCCGGGTGGGCGCGCTGCCGGGGCTGGGCGGGCTGCCCCGCTACGGGGAGCTGCTCGGCCTCCCGGCCGGCCCGTGGCGCCCGGCGCCCGGCCTCCCGTCGCCCGCGGCCTGGTGGGAGTGCGAGGAGTTCCTGCGGCTGGGCCTGCGCTACCGGCACACGGCGGCCGGCGGCTCGCCGGACCGCGACCTGCTGCCCATGGCGGTGGAGCTGCGGGAGGCGGGCGGCGGCGGCGCGCTGCTGAAGCGGGAGCATTTCCAAGTGCTGGTGCGGCTGCGGGCGGGCGCCGAGAACACGCCGCCGCGGCCCAGCTTCGTGGCCATGCTGATGATGGAGGTGGACCAGTTCGTGCTCACCGCCCTCACGCCGGACATGCTGGCGGCCGAGGACGCCGAGGCGCCTCCGGACCTGCTGCTCTTCAACGTCACCTCGCCCTTCGGGCCCGGCCAGGGCCACCTGGTGAGCACCGACGACCGCAGCCTGCCCCTGGCCTCCTTCAGCCAGCGCGACGTGCGGGAGCTGCGGGTCGCTTACCAGCCGCCGGCCGAGGACTCGGCGCGGGAGCGGCTCTTCGAGCTGGAGCTGGAGGTGCTGGACCCCGAGGGCGCCGCCTCCGAGCCCTTCGCCTTCGTCATCGTGGTGAAGCCCATGAACACGCTGGCGCCCGTGGTGACCCGCAACACGGGCCTGCTGCTCTACGAGGGGCAGTCGAGGCCGCTCTCCGGCCCGGGCCCCAGCCCCAGCCTGCTGATCAGCGACGAGGACGACCTGGAGCAGGTGCGGGTCAGCGTGGTGGCCGGGCTGCGGCACGGCCACCTGGCCCTGCTGGACCATCCGCCCTCCGGCCAGGCCCGCAAGCACTTCACGGTGGCCGAGCTGGCGGCCGGGCGGGTCGTTTACCAGCACGATGGCAGCGAGTCCCCGCTCAGCGACAACCTGGTGCTGCGGCTGGAGGACGGCGGCGCCCGGCACCGCGTCGAGTTCCTCTTCCCCGTCACCCTGGTGCCCGTCGACGACCAGCCGCCCCTGCTCAACGCCAACACCGGGCTGTCCTTGGCCGAGGGCGACACGGTCCCCATCCCCGCCCGTGCTCTCAGTGCCACCGACATCGACTCGGACGACGCCACGCTGCGCTTCACGCTGGAGTCTGGCCCCGCCGCGGGCCAGCTGCTCTTCCGTCAGGCCCAGCCTCCCCTGGGCTGGGAGGGTGAGAAGGGGGGCTCCCCCTGGAGGAGGGTGCTGGGCTCAGCTGGGGACCCCCCACTCTATGAGAGACTGGTGAGTGAGTGGCTGCAGCAAGACATCCTGGAGGGGCGGGTCTTCTACCGGCACCTTGGACCCCACAGCCCCGGCCCCAGGGTGGTGCTGGACCAGTTTGTCTTTAGGGTCCAGGATGACAACGACCCGCCCAACCGCTCCGGGCCTCAGAACTTTGTGATCCGGGTGCACCCAGTGGACCAGCTGGCCCCAGTGCTGCATGGTGGTAGCAGCCTGCGCCTGGTGGTGGCTGAGCAGCAGGCGACCCCCCTGCGGAGGAAGCACCTGCGCTACACAGATCAGGACTCAGGAGACCGGGATCTCTACTACACCATCACCCAGCCCCCCACTGACACCGACTTCAACCACGCCCCGGGGGCCAAGCGCACCCGCCTGGGATCCCTGGTGTTGACCGATGACCCATCAGTGGAAGTGATGCACTTCACCCAGGCCCAGATCAACCACCACAAGATCTCCTACCAGCCTCCACAGCAGGAGCTGGGGGTTGCTCCCCGCCTGGCCCAGTTCCAATACCGGGTGGAAGACGCAGCTGGCAATGCTGCCCATGGCACCTTCACCATCTACCTGCAGCCCATAGACAACCAGCCCCCTGAGATCACCAACAGCGGTTTCACTGTCCGTGAGGGGGGCAGCCATGTGCTGGGCTCAGCTGAGCTGGACGCCAGCGACACTGACACTGAGCCCACTTACCTCCAGTTCACCCTGACCCAGGCTCCCCAGCATGGACAGTTGAAGCTCTCTGGGCATAGCCTGGCCCTGGGAGCAGCCTTTGGCTTGGAGGATATTAAACATGGCAGGGTGGTCTATGTGCACAGCGGTGCTGAGTCTCACAATGATGCCTGCAGCCTGGAGGTGAGTGATGGGGTCCACGTGGTGCCCATCACACTGAAGGTGACTGTGCACCCTGTGGACGATGAGGTGCCCACCTTACGGCTGCCCCCAGGGACACTCGGCTCCTACTTGGATGTGCTGGAGAACGGTGCTGCTGAGATCACCACTAACGTCATCCAGGGCACGGATGAGGATACGGACGACCTGATGCTGACTTTCATTGTGGAGGATCCTCCCCAACATGGGAGCATCCTGGTTCAGGGGGTGCCTGCAGAGAGGTTTTCCCAGAGAGACCTGCTGGATGGGGCTGTGGCGTATGTGCACACTGGTGGTGAAATAGGGCTGCTGCCCAAAGAAGATACCTTTAACCTCACTCTGTCCGACCTATCTGAAGAGTGGAGCATTGGGGGCAACATTGTTCGGGGAGTTTCAGTGCTGGTGACCATCCTCCCCATTGACAGTCAAGCCCCAGAGGTTTTTGTGGGGGAACATTTAATGGTAGTGGAGGGTGACAGAAGGATCATTACACAGGCCCACTTGAGAGCTGAAGATGTGGATACCCCTATTGACGATATTCTGTGCACCATAATTGCTCAGCCCACCTCTGGTTATGTAGAGAACATCTCTCCAGCCCCAGGATCTGAAAAATCCAGAGCAGGTACAGCTATAAGTGCCTTCACTTTGAAAGACATCAGGCAAGGGCACATTTATTACATTCAGAGCATCCATAAGGGTGTGGAGCCTGTGGAAGACAGGTTTACCTTCCGCTGCTCTGATGGCATCAACTTTTCTGAAAGGCACTTCTTCCCTATTGTCATTATCCCCACCAATGATGAGGAGCCTCAGATCTTCATGCGAGAGTTTGTAGTAATGGAAGGCATGAGCCTGGTTATCGATACCCCCATCCTTAATGCAGCAGATGGGGACGTCCCTGCTGATGAACTGACCTTTACTATCACTAAGTTACCCAAGCATGGCCACATTGTGAACCAGCTGATCAATGGGACAGTCTTAGTGGAGAGCTTCACCCTGGATCAGATAACTGAGAGCTCCAGCATTATCTATGAACATGATGACTCTGAAACAAAGGAAGACAGCTTTGAGGTGAAACTCACAGATGGTAAACATACGGTAGAGAAAACTGTGCTCATCATGGTTATCCCTGTAGATGATGAGACACCCAGAATGACCATCAATGATGGGCTGGAAATTGAAATAGGGGAGACTAAAATCATCCACAACAGAATACTGAAGGCTACTGATCTAGATTCTGAAGACAAAACCTTGACTTACATTATAAGGTATGGGCCGGGACAAGGCCTCTTACAGAGAATAAAGCTTTCAGGTGGGGTTGAAAATATCACGCTGGGAATGAACTTCACCCAAGATGAAGTGGACAGAAACTTAATTCAGTATGTGCATTTTGGCCAAGAAGGTATTCGGGATCTTATCAAATTTGATGTGACAGATGGGATAAATCCTCTCATTGACCGATATTTTTATGTGACCACAGGTAGCATTGATATTGTCTTCCCAGATGTGATCAGCAAAGGGGTGTCCTTGAAGGAAGGGGGAAAAGTTACACTAACCACTGACTTACTGAGCACCAGTGACTTGAATAGCCCAGATGAGAACTTGGTTTTCAGTATTACCAGGGCACCTGTTCGTGGCCATCTCGAATGCACAGATCAGTCTGGGGTGCCCATCACAACTTTCACTCAGCTCCAGTTAGCAGGCAATAAAATCTACTACATTCACACCTCAGAAGATGAGGTGAAAATGGACAGCTTTGAGTTTGAAGTGACTGATGGTTATAACCCGGTTTTTCGCACTTTCCGAATTTCTATTAATGATGTGGATAATAAAAAGCCAGTGGTCACAATCCATAACTTGGTGGTGAGCGAAAGTGAAAATAAACTGATAACCCCCTTTGAACTGACTGTGGAAGACAGAGACACCCCTGATATGTTGCTAAAATTTATTATCACCCAGGTGCCAGTGCATGGTCAGCTCATGTTCAATAACACCAAACGGGTCACATCCTTTACCAAACAAGATCTGAATGAAAACCTTATAAGCTACAAACATGATGGCACAGACTCCACCGAAGACAGCTTTTCTTTCACTGTTACAGATGGGACACATTCCGATTTCTATATCTTCCCTGACACTGTGTTTGAAACAAGGAGACCCCAAACAATCAACATTCAGATAATGGCTGTGGACAACAGTGTACCCCAAATTGTAGTAAACAAGGGTGCCCCTACTCTTCGTGTTTTGACCACTGGCCACTTGGGTTTTATGATAACCAACAAAGTGTTCAGAGTGGAAGACAGGGACAGCGTTCACGTTACCCTCAAAATCAGGATCACAGAGGCTCCTCGCCATGGCTTCCTGATCCACCTCGGAAAAGGCAACCATAGTATCACTGAGTTCACACAAGGTATTTCTATATCTAGTGCTGTCTTTTTAGAGCACTTGGAAACATGCATGCAGGAATGAAGCATGGTTAATTCTGAAATAATTGCTCCCAGAAACTCTTCAGAGAGCCTGTTTACAACATTAAGGGCCTGATTCTTTTCTAAAAATATATATTTGTGGTAGTGGGCAGGGTCCAACAGAGAACAGATACCCCTTGTGCTTGATACTGTGCAAACAGAATAAGACAGACGGGGTGGGTAAGGTAATGTCTTTTGTTGGACCAACTTCTGTTAAGGAAAGAGAGAAGCTTTTGAGATACACACCTGAAGAGCTCTGTGTATCTCGAAAGCTTGTCTCTTTCACTAACAGAACTTGGTTCAGTAAAACATATTACCTCACTTGCCTTATCTAACATCTTGGGATCAACACGGCTGCAACAATGCTGAAGACAAAAACAGAGTAAGAGTCAGTCGTTGCCCTGAAGATTTTATAATCTAATTAATCTGCAACCATATTCATGCTGAGTATCACATACTCTGGTTTTAGTTTAGCTACTCAAGATGAGTAAGGTTTTAGGATTGGGCCATAAAACATTAGAAACTCTTAACATTTTTTTCAAATTGTTTTCCTTAGAAAATACTATGGGCACAGTCATCTATTATTAACTGTCATAGCATATTTAAGGCACCAGTCACTGTACTGTCTAGGTGCACTTCACGTAGTTTTAAAAGCAAAATTACCCCCAGGATCAAGGAGCAAATATCTCATAACTATCTTATTTCCTTAACTGCACGAACTTTAAACCACAAAGTCTGTGGTAAAATAAGAGGAAATGTAAATGTTTTTAAATTATGTCATTGCTGCTTAATATTTGTAAACTGTACTAGGTGTTATAATTAGGATGGGAACCACATATGCCATATGCACTGAAATAAAGCCTTAAAACAAGGCTGTGGAATAACCTCCTTCAGTCAGAAAGGGAGAATGATCTATTCATTAGGGAACTTTCAGCATTAAGTTGTTGTTAGTTAGTAGCTGGCTAAGTAAAAGAAAAGTGTTGCTTCTTGGAGCCTTAGTTGTAACGAGTTTGTTTGCTAGAGTTGCAAAACCAGCAAATAGATAAACCTTACATCGTTTGACTGACTGTCAAAGGTGTCCCAAGAGTTGCAGTGATGGGCAAACCTTAAAAAAGGCCTCAAATCATTGCAATAGGGCAGGAAATTCAAGCTGCCTAAACTGTGGGAGCCAACCAAGCTGATGTATAAGTTAAGGTTCCCAATGATGTTGTGTTATGACCTTTTAAAATGGGTGAGTATCAATGAGTAGTACAGAGGGGTAGTGAGTATGCACACCTGTGTGAAAATATTCCTTTTTCAGGGCCCTGTCTTACATTTGAAATAGGGCTGCTTCATGTATATTCCTAGGAGCAAAGCCCTGTACAGCATTCCAGATAAGCAAGCAGGCTCTTTTGTGGGAATACTGACAGCTTGTTATTGCCTGCCACTTACTTGGCCCACCCACCCAGTTCAGTAGATAGGCAGCCCTCTGGCTGCTACACCCTGCGTAGCAGAAGAATGGAGCATGTTGGAGAAGATGGGATGTGTAAGAGGCCAAGCAGTAAAACTTCGCAGGCTTTACTCAGCAGGGTAGACAACTACTGTGCCATATAAATGATTAATTGCCTAATCCTAAATTGGACATTTGCAGCTATTGGGGTGTTCCGGAGAGACTTCCACTCCCCCAGTGCACATATACTCAGGGTTGTCTGCAGCAGGCTTTCCTGCCAAAAATTTTCCAGCGTTGCTACCAGCTGCTGTCTCCAGCAACAGTCTGCAAGTGGTAGTGCTCGTGTACTTCAGGCTTCAATCAGGCACCCGTGTTTTTAGATGTAGTGTGTCTATCTCTGCTCAGAGCAGGTTTGCACAGTATGTTTGTTAAAATGCCAGGGGCCTCCAGCACCTTGTTTGCAAAAGTGCTCCCAGCGATAGCAGGGAGAAGCGTGTGCTTCCAACAGCAAGGAGAAGGGAGGCAGACCTGGGAGTGCCTTCAAGTGAAGGAGGAAAGAACATGGGAACAGGAGGACTGGGGTGGGGAAGGTAGCAACTTTGGGGAGAAAAGGAGCAGTCTCGTAGCAGGGCAATGGAGGAAACTCCAGGCAGGGAAAGGCTTTGGGAAAGGTGTGGAGGAACTCCTGCTTAGGGGCAGCAGTCTTGCAAAATTGGAAGGCCCTAGTCAAGGGCAAGTGCAGCTCCTCAAGTGAAGATGGGTAACGTCACCCCTGCTGGAGACAGGGAAAGAGAAAAAGGTTCCACTTATCAGAAACTGCAGGAGTATTAGTAGGGCAAACCTGGAGGTGGAAGCCATGGATGAAAAGATATTGACACTCTTTCACCTCAGATTCCCTCCTCTCTGTATTTCTTGCTGGGTGGGTGGCGAGGGTTATCAGTACCTGGGAGCTACAAATTCTCACCTAGACAGAGAAGGTTGAAGTTTCAGCAGGTCATGACAGAAGTTTAGTCAGTCCTTCTGTGGAGGGAGGAGCATGAACATAACTCTGGACGTGATTCACTGAGGCCTTGCACCTTGTGCAGCCATTTACACCGGCGCAGATCATGTAAAACATTGCCAGATCCAGAATGGTAGCTTTTTACACCCTTTTAACTCTCCTGCTGCACTGGTATAAATGATTACACAACGTGCAAGGCAACAGCCTCTCTTCTTTTCTGCTGGAATTACTCCCTCTTCCCGACCCGCTGTGAATAGTTTTCTTTTAGTCTGTCAAGAGTCATTCCTGTTGGTGGGCGTTTCATGTTACTGGCTCCATGAGTCTCCTAGTCCCATCTATCTCTTCCTTTTTTTATCGTATCTTTTCCCTGTTTAAGGACCCCATCCTGCAACATACAGAGAACTTTCCATGAGGAGCTGAATGCCCTCAACATTCATGAACGTCACTGGGTATGTAGTATGGAGGTATGCAGCAGTTTGAAGGCTCTGGTCCTAAACCACTCTGCTTGCCTCCAGAAAATAAAGACAGGCCATTTTATTGTCACGAGTCCTCGCCTTGGTGCTTTAGCTAGTGGGTGGTGAAAGAAGAAAGGGGGAAAACGCTTGTGACCACATTGTTTTCTCATCCCAAAGATGGTGCCCCCATAACTGTATTAATGAACAGACTGATCTCATAGAAGGACAGAACTCCTCTGATTTGAGATCCACTGTGGTTTGGCAGCAACCACCCAGTGGGAAAAAATGTTAGCCACACAGTAACGTTTTGTTTTATATATGGGAAGGAGGCTTTTTCAGTAGCTGCTAATATTTTACCAAAGGCTGGGAAGAAAACCACCCAAATATTTCAGATAAACCAAAAACTTCAGTCAAAATGTCAGCGTTGTAATTGTGCAAACCACATAGTGGAGGAGTTTGCATTGACAACTGGTGATCCGGTTCAAGTTTTCTCCCTGTGGTATGCCTTCCTTTGTTCAGTTACAGGATGTGGGTTGGCGGTTTGGCTGACTAATGGAAGTTGGATGTTTTTGGTTACATTTACATTAGGTACTATTTTGCTCACCTGCGTAGTTAGTGGACTTCATTGGGACACAGTGGGGCCCTGATCCATGTCTGGGGCCCCTAGGCACTACAGTGATACAAATAATAATTAGTCATATGGGTAAATCACAAGTTAGCAGAGTTGAGCCCGTGTAGGGTGACCAGTTATCCCAATTTATGGGGACCCGCTGCCCCAATTTTTCACACTTGTGCTCTGATCACCCTAGCCCCATGATAATAAGTTCCAAGATTTTGCAAGTATACAGGATTGTTTCTTGCTCTCTCTTCCCTCTTATGCTTAAAGATATTAATATAATATAAAGAAGAGGAAAAAGGAAGAGCAAGATAGAAGAATTAAAAAGTCCCCCCAAAAGCCCAACAACCAGGTAACATTTGAAAATTTATAAAACTATTTTCTATTACTCAATTTTTTTCAACTTCAAAGCATTACTTTTTGTTGCTTTATTTTTTCTCTTTTCATTATTTACTGTCACATAGCTTGCCCCGGGCTAGCAAGGTTTTTAAAGGTGGAGAATGTATGAAAACAAAAAAACCCTCCCCAGCTAGTAATTTCAAACTCTCTCTTAGTTCTCCTCAGAACAAAAATATTTACTAAGAAAATTGCTTATGCATAATCGCACAGCACTCATCTCTGCAAGTCAGGGCTGGAATTTGTAGAAGATATTCATTACGATTAGATAATTGACTATGAACAGGCAAACTCTATTAACAAACTGCCAAGTCTTTCCCATTAAAGAAAATAAAATGTATGTAGCTTTTAATTAACTAGTGTTTTTACAGTGTTTTGAACATGCATAGTGCTATATTAAATTATTATTATTGTGGGTCTACCCAGTCCAGTTTGGTTAGGTCTGGTTAATAAGGGCAAGACCACGACCTGCAGTTCTATGGATGTGCTAGGGAGTGAAAGCACAGGGAACCCACCTTACAACTGTGTGAAACAACAGGGCACAATCCTCTGGGGCATATGATATCCCAAAAGTGCCAGTGAGGAGGGAAGATCCATTGCCTGATATCTAACCGTAATACACCAGTCAGCAGATCTGGTGCCGTGCATGTGATTTAATGAATGTGCTGCAATCCGGATTGTTCCTCAAAATTCCTCCCTGAAGTCCTTTTGGGGTGGTATGGCTCCACACCTCCCCCTACAGAGGCAAGTGCTTTTGAAGAAATTATATAATTTTTGGGTTTTTTTTAAAGAATAAAAGTACATTCTTGGGGGAAAATCTCATGACAGTCAAATCAGTTTGGCATAATTTTAACTGGGAAACCAAATTTCGAATCTTGTGTGGCTAACAGATTTATGTAATCCTCGCCAAAGAGAAAGCTGTAGGATTGCAGATCAGGCCACAATTCCAGAAATTGTTCAGCAAGAGTTTAACTGAAGTTGCAGGCACAAAAGGTTGTATTACTGCTTGCAACTAAGAAAGTGCTAAAGTAGCCAAATGAGCTGTGGAAGGCTAATGTAAGTTAGCTGAAATAACTCTAAAGTGTTCAACAAACAGAAAGAAGGACATCCATATAGGATGCTTATCTAAATATAAAATTTTGGCTGGTAGATGTTATCACTTTAGGAACTGATCCTGCAAATATTTATTTGGGTGCTTGGATTTATGAATGTTAGTTCCATTGACTTTAATAGGACTCCTTGAGAGTATAAAGTTAAGCACTTGTGTAAGTGTTTGCAGGATCAGAATTCTAATTTTTTGCTATATTGACAGGAGGACGTTCATTTACATTCTCTTTATCTCCTAAGGTGGTCTGTGTTTAAAAGAAAGTAAAAAATACTTACAAAACATAATTATGCAATAACAAATACATACACTTTATTTAACATAAAAGATGCATGTCTGGTTTTTGAACTATACGTTATGGAGAGGGCACACAACCTCTAATGACAATGGTTTTGGTATGTTTTTACCAACCAATACACATGCCCTCACTTGTGGGGAGAATTTGTATGATACCTGAGTTCCACTTAAATGTTATTACTTTCTAAAGTTTTGTCTAAAATTATTCATGATATGATGCCTTTTATGGTTGAGAGGAATAGAAGATTTCACTTTCAAAGTAAGCGATAAGGTCACCTCATAAACAAAGGAGAAAATACGATATTAACAAATAACAGTTTGGCTTTTTTTCTTTACTTCTATTTATCTTGCTACAACTGATGCTCCAAGATCTATTAAACTAAATAAGTTCTCTATTACTAAACTCTCTTCTGTCTAGTGTAACTGAATTTGTTTAGATTTTTTAGTGGTGCCCATCACTAGTATCTGAGCACCTCTGTTTGTGATGGCTCAGTTATAAAGATTGTAAGCCATATTCTGTACAGAGGTAGATGGTCTGTATGGTCTAGTGGCAAGGGCATTGAACTGGGATTCAAGGGATTTACTTGGTTTCAGTTCAGTTTGGTGGTGTATAAGTAAGGGCAGAATTTGGCCACGTGATTCTGTTTGACATCAGACACACTGCATACAGGTATGTTAGAATCCAGTGCAATAATTAAAATGAAAAAAGCAAGTTTTACTGCAAATATTAAGTATAAAGTAAGGAAAGACATGAAATAATGCAATTAAAATATAGCACAGAATAATTCCTTGTTTAATTTTTAAGCTCTTGTAGTTTAATAAAATCTTGTTGTAAGAGTAAATTCAGAGGATGGATTTGAAAGAGCTAGGCAAGTAACATGGAATCTAGCTTTAGTAATCTTGTTGTTATTGACACTCCTATATTGTGCACTTTTCGGTCACAATAATCTATCTCAACTCCTCCATTGTCTTTTAGTCTATGTGGTGCACCTTCTTGAAACAGCATTCATTAGGGCTGGCAAGCAATGACAATAAGTTTCTTTGGAACATCAAGATTTCCCCTTGTTGTACAACCATCAAAGTTGATCCCTTTTCTCCTTTTTTATTGTCAAAATTGTTGCTGTACAGTTTGTTGATCCCGAAAGCCAATGTTGTGCAGTGGTCTGAATGATCATGCTTGACACACCTCATATAACTGTAGATGGCACTAATTCCTATAAGTTAGCATATGTTTCAGAACGAGTGGCAAGGCACTCAGGACCAGTTCTGCAACCTTTATCTGTGTTGAGTAGAACCATTTCTAGACTACTTACAAAGATACTAGTCAGCTTGAATAATGATACGAGAATCAGGCCCTTAGTGAAGATTTCAGCTGAAGAAAACTCAAAAACAAAACAACCCTTCCTCCCCTCTCCAGGTAACCCTTACCATTGCCCACATCATCTTATCAGTACTCATAATACATATGCATGTGCATTTCCTCTGGGTTCTGTTTATCAAATGTCTAAATAGGAAAGAACAGTGAACTTGTTTTTTTTAAAACATGCTTTCCATTAATACTGAAATCCCTTGACCCTCTGGGTATGCTACATTGCAGTGCAGGGTTCCGTTCAAATTGAGGCTCCAGCCTAACCCCCCTTCCATATACACACAAATCACACTAATGCAGGGCTCAGACCTAGGGTCCCAGGATCCCATGGGGATAGAGTGTCCAAGCCTGGATCAAGCCAGAACCCGGTCTTCAAGCCCTATTGCTTTGGAGTGAAGGCACAACCCCATTCATGCTCTGAGAATCTGCCAAAAGCATCCCACAGTCCCTTGGGCTGACATTTTTGGTCCATGGACAGTCATGTTTGGTGGGTAGTCAAGTTTTCCCACAGTGCACCACATTTTGGGAGGGCACTAGGAAATCTGGGATAATAATGGGATGTAAATAATGGGATAATAATGTAATCAGATAATACACCGTAGATTCTTGAGCCCCAGGTTGGGACCCCGGGTTCAAGAATTCCTAACCAGATGTTACAAATGAGTGTAGACACTCAGGCCCTGGTTAACAAACCCAGTGTCTCCTAACTCAAGTTCTGCCATCTCTGGGCTAACATTGCACGGTAGACATGCCCTAACAGAGAAGTCAGACCTCTGGTGAACAAAGTAATATTATTTTTAAGTGTTTCTATTCAAATTGTTTCTTAATGTTTACATTTAAGTTAAAATGTGTTTCTCTTGCCATTTTCCAGCTGATATTGATGATATGAAGATATGTTATATTTTAAGAGACGGTGATAATACCACAAGTGACCTTTTCCATTTTACTGTTGAAGATGGTGGTAAGTACTCATCTTCTACAACAGCTTTCCGTGGGTTGAGCTACCTTGTGCAGATGTTTAGGTCAGTTACAGGAAGCTCATGCACACTGTTACTTCACCAACTTCTGTGTTTTTCAGTGCTATGGACTATTATTATTGTGGCTACAAAAAGTGGTTTTGAAGGAATGGTAACTATATTTGATAAAAGCTACTTGGACTGCTATGGTAAAAAGGGTGAAATCCTCAAATTCTACATAAAGCTCAAGTTATGGGGCTTTATGCAGTTTTTCTGTGTAGTTCCAACCCAGGCACATGGTTGCAGCTTAACCTCTCTGCAATTATTTCGCCAGTTTATGAGCTGCAGTAGTGGCTACTGCTGTTCAGAAGCCCCGTATTGCAGTTCCTGGCCACAGAGTCCATTACCTCTTTCTGCACTGGCATATTAGAAGCCATCATAGATCCACACTTTTTGGCACACAGGTTGTGCAGAGTCCCTGCTCCGCTTGTGCCTCCCTCCAAATCCATCCTGGATCTGGTCAGGTGCAGGGCTTTCCTCGGAGTGATCAGTAACAGATGAATTTCAATAACTGAGAATTTGTGGGGCAGGGGAAAAATGTTTCTATTTAAAAAATATCTAATGGTTGCTCTGCAGTGAAAACAGGTTACCTGTACAAAACAACTATTGATGCAAGATTTTGGAAACAGTGTGTGTGAACATGGCTAATTTATTATCGCTTTCCCCCAGTGAGTTACATTTTCAGATTTTCAGAGATCATTCTAGGTGTAGATGTATTTATGACATGGCAGGTAATTGTTAAGTTAGGATGCTTTACTATATTTTTAAATACATTAAATTGCTTTGTGTGTAACCAGCAGTGAGTTTTAATTAGTTTAACAGCCAAATCTTTTTCCAAAACTATTTTGAGCTAGATTGTGTCCCCCCCAGACACACTCAAAGACAAGAAGTACTGTCCACATAAAAACCAACTGCTCAGCTCCCCCTCTCCCTAGTTAGCAGATTGCCCCAAAGGAGGTTGGCCATAGCCTTTCGCCCATCCTTGCTGGACCATTGGGTGGAGCCAATGCAATGGGGAGAGCTCTACACCATCCTTCTGGATAGTGCAGAGTGTACCCCCTCCTGTGTGCCAGGTAACTTTGGAAGGGATGATGTCTCCTGAGGCACAAATGATGCTCCTGGAATTAAAGGCCACTTTTCAAAATGTTGCTAATCTGTACTGGCTCATTGACCAAAGATGAACGAATCATTTATGGCCCCAGGTGTATTTTCCCCAAAATATTTTAATTAAACTAGTGCCTAACTCAGAAGAATGAAAGATTAATATGTGAATGAAATATCGTGTGATCTATTTTACATGTAATACTGTAGTATTGTTGTGGGAAGAGTCACCTAATGGTGCTGTTACTCATAGTCTCGCAAGTTCGTTTTCTTAGAGTGTGAGCAGATACCCAGTCTTAGGAAGACTAGGTGTGTGGTGCTGCCAGTTTTGTTATGCAAGGCTCTGTGTAGAGGGAGCAATGTGAGTAGCTGGAGAATCTGTTTGCCTTGATCTGTGATGGAGTCAATTCTTGAGACTTTGCTCCCTAGGAAAAGTGCATTGGTGATGGGCTGAGCTTCTTGATGGCCATGTCTGTTTGCATAGGATTTGGCCATTTCTGTTGGTATCTTATATATAGCTAAAACAAGTTACACTTAATATAAGTGTATACTAAGTGCCATGATTTCTCTTTCACTGGGAAGCCAGCCTGCAAAGCCCCGGACATCTGCTGCCACTTGTCAGAGGGGCAATAGTATTTATTGTGTCCAATTGTAACCTGTAATAGTATGATTTTTTCATAAGAATACAAAGAACTATTATACTTCAAAGCTGATAGTTGATTTTCTACTCTTCGGGTATTTACAACAGGGCTTTGTCAGATACATATACCTCACCTAAGTGGTAAAGTAACACATTAATGTTTTAGTATTTATTTAAACTGTGGAAAACATTGAGTTGCATTGTATTTCAAAATATTTTGTGAGAAATGGTTGGCTAAAGAACTTGGAAGGGATGAAATTGGGACTGAGACACTAATAATTGTCTTTGTTTGGAATAATAACTAAATTATACTAGCAGGCGCTTTAAGATCTATAATTTCACGTGAGAAAAATGCAGAAACTTGTCTTTCTATATTTTACCCGTCCTCAAAAAGACATCAAAGCCTCTGTTGCGCAGGTCAGGTAGATTTTGGCAGGATGTCAATGGTGCAGAGACATTTGTTTCCATGGTTTTGGTTCAAAGCCAGCTGCTTCTGAAAGAAACGCAACATTAAGGAGTGAAAGACTCAGTGCAGAATATCCAAACCCACAAGAGAATTATATACGACATGCTTCAGTTTTCTCCTGTTTTGATTTCTGTCTCCTGAATTAGCGTTGCCTTTTGAAATTTTGCAGTAGTAAAAAAGGTTGTGATGGACATTGTACACCACCTAAAAGTGAATTACTTATTTTACACCTAAAAGTGTAAAATAAGTAATTCACTTTTCCCGTGGGAACCCTTAACTCTGGTTGAGTTGCAACACAATCCACAAGTGGCCTCAGTGAAATCAGTCAGAATATGACTTGATCAGCGAATGAATGTTTGTTCAAATTACTCCATAAATATTATTTTAGCTAAGTCAAAACCTGTATTGAAAAAAGACTTTCAAAAGTAATATTCTATTAAAGGTAGGGAAGAGTTGTGCTTACTACATTTGGGAATTCTTTTGGGGCAGTCTCTTAAGACAGCAAGCTGCTTTATAAGGATGATCTCTTGGACAAATTTCACCTTTCTTAGAACAGGAAATAACCGTACTATCTCAGATATTATTATGTGGTAACTGCATTGAATTTCTAATGGTGGTAATGCTATGTAATCAGACTGACTGTTCTGTATTGTACTGGGATCTGCTGATACATACCTCTGTGCCTGTGTGAAGTCCCATTGACTTTAAAATGAGTTCACGTTGGTGCTGGGGGTCCATACTTGCTGAGCCTAGTGCAGGGATTGGGCTTTGGTTATGTGTGGGTGACACGAGAACCACACTTACCCTTTTTTCTTTTAATCACGCACCCCGTAGTGATAGGTTGAAAAAGGAGGAATGTTGGAAAAATCCTCCTCTTCATATGAGCAAATATTTAAAGGTAGAGAATTTTAAAGTTTAACCCTCTGAAATCCCTTGACATGTTAAGATTAACAACAAAGGAACCGATATCACCAGAAAGCAAGAAAGAACACAGGAGGCAGAAGTGGCAATGGTAGGAAGAAATGGAAATCTAGAGTGATGGCTGACTTCCTGCATTCTACCCATGTTGTTGTGAGTACATCTTTATGGGAGTTAGAATCACAAGCTGATCAGAGACTCCTGTAGTACATAAGTGTATTTATTTGGGTTAAGGTCAGAGATTCAACCTTAACTAAAAATGTCTGAATCTTTAATTTGTGTAAGACAGACGTGTAATTTATACATACAATAATAAATTTATGAAAGGCTGTAATAAGTATGGCAACTTTACAGTGTTAAAGAAGTCAAGACAACTTGATTCATGGTGCCTTCTGTATATGTGTAGGGTTAGCATTTCAACTATGCAAAATGGCACTAATCCATAAGGAATGAAAGTTAATGCACAAATTAGTTTCAGTGCATTGAGACCCTGTGCCTCTTTCAGAAAATTCCACACAATATCCCCTTATGTGCTGCGTGAAGCATTCTTGCTTCTTACATGAGAAATGGCTGAAGTAAATACATAGTTGAAATTTAAGAACCGTATTCTACCTTCATTTTATGCCCTGTGTGCTTCAGATTTATTTTATGTAATCTCAATGAGAATGTGGAGCTAAATGTCTGTCTTGTTCAACCGATGAAAAATTGTCATTTTTTTGTCTTAGAATTTGGTGCATGTCTCAAGAAACATGCAACTAGTTCAGATGGGTTACACTGATTTTATGGCCAGATTCTACTGCGAGCGCAGAGCAAAATGGACAGAACATACCTCAGAATCTGGAACCATAATGTCAAAGTACTGCACAGACATTCACTAATTCATTCTCAAAGACCTTGTAAGGTGAGGAAGAATTATTTTACAGATGGGGAAAAACATTGCCAAAAAAGTTGTTTTATGTCAAGAGTCACACAGCCAACAGTGCTAGAGCTTGTATTGGAGTACAGGTGTTCATTGCTCCCAGGACTCAGCCCATCGTACAGTGCTGGCAGTAGTAAACGCAAAATCTTCTTTTTTTATCATTGCCATCAGGGAGTGCATGGCTTTATATTTCTGCACATAAAATTATCCTTTCTATTTTGATATTACAGATGCCTTTGAAACATTTAAGAGCAGATCTTAACCTGGTATAAATTAAAATAAAACTGTTCATATCTGTGGAACTACCTTGACTTACACCGACTGTGAATCTGGCCCCTAGTACATGTTACATTTGTGAACTTGTTGCTGAGTCTTTTATTTCTTGTCTGGCACTTTAATGGCAGTGGTTTCTGATTTGTTTCCTCCTCTGTCAGCTATCTGGTGCTCAGGGCACTTAGGAATAGGACTGAGGCCTGGTAGGAGGGATTCAAGTGTATTCAACTAGAACTTGTTGAGAATATTTCAGTGACATGGTGTTTTTATCAGAAAATGCTGACTTGACAAAGCTGAAACTTTTTCTGGGAAAGGGTTGGTTATGAGGAATTTCCTGTTTTTAAAAAAAATTGAAAAGAAAAAGGTTTGAGAATGCGAAAACAGGACATTTTAACTATTTCATAAAAGTTCCAATTTTCAGTTCAAAATAATTTTTTGTTTCAAAATGTAAGTTAATTTATAGTAAAAATGAAAAAGATCAAATTGAAATAAAACAGAATGCTTCAAAATGATAAAAACAAAACATTTTGATTGACCCACTCACATTTTTTTTAAAATTTTTTTAAATTTTTGTATCAAATATTTTCAAGGTTGAGTTGTCCTGATTTGAGATGGGACATTTTTTCAAAATCTGAAATTCTCATGGGATGGGTAAATAGTTTCCTGTATAGCTCTAGTCTCAACAGTAACCGTTACCCTTGGACTGCAGCTTGGAGTTTATCAGAACAGCCTTCTTTCTAGCCAGCTATATGTGATATGGTGCCTTGAGGGAGGAATGATTTTGAATGAGGGAACAAAGATTCATGTGGTTATATCAGGAATGCAGAGGATCCCCAATGAAGGAGAGAAATAAGAATCTGTAAATTAGGGTTCTTTTGAGCAATATTTCCATCTTTAATCCAAAGCCTTGGAAAGCCCAGGCTCGCTGAAAATGGCAGTTATATCATTGGCCAAATTGTACTTGAACTCTTCATTTCAGATCCCTAAGTACCTTAACACTGCAGCACATTTTCCTGCTTTACCATTTGATTAAATCCTCATAGAATCAAGGAACCTTTCAAAGATAAGTCTGTATATTAAGTATTAAAGTAACTTCTGAGACAACTTCATAGACCATTTCCATATATGCAAAAAGTGATGTTAAAGAAACACTAATCATCTGTTTAGAGAAATCTTCCATTATTGAGCTTATAAAGTATCACTATTTTGTCTGTGTGTTATATCCCTTATTTATATAAACATTGCATAAAACATTTTTGGAATTTCAATTCCCCTCGTCCCGCTTTGAGAGAGAGCAATGTAGTGTTCCTGGATGTAATTATAGTGTTAAAACAGGTGTCAGTGCTATTTCTTCAAAGCCACAACCCTGATGTGGCTTCTAATATGTGGTATTTAGGAACAGAAGTTTTGGACTAGTATCAAGATATAAGCTAGATCTTAAAGAAGCAATATACTGAAATAAAGTTATGAATTATTTGCAGTAACCTTTTGTGAATTCTCTTGTGGGATTTGGGAATGCCAGTCATGGGAGGAAAAGTTCAATTACGTTTATCTTTGGCACTAAATTCTGCGGTATCCTGTGTTATATCAGTGGTACATACTTGGGCTATGTCTAATCTGCAATAAAAAACCTTCAGCACTGAGTCTCACAGCCTAGGTCAGTTGACGGACTTGCGGGGCTTGGGCTACAGGACTAAAAAGTGCAGTGTAGACGTTTGGGTTGAGTCTGAGTTCAAACATCTACACTACACTTTTTAGCCCTGCAGCCCACGCCCCATGAGCCCGAGTCTATTGACCTAGTCAGCCGTGACTGCACCATGGGTCTTATATTGCAGTGTCAACATACCCTTGCAAACTACTGAATAGGGTTCTGATTTATTGCTGGCGCTGTTGCTGCTGTTTTGGTGTCCAGGTTTCCACATGCCACACTTTTCACAGTAAGCATTGCCAGAAGATTTAAATAGTAGCTTGACACTACAGTATAAAAAAATCTTTTCCAATAATAAATCATTGGGGTTTTTGATCGTTGCTGTATGTGGCTGAAGAGTCACAGCTAGAATAAACATGAAGAATAAGAGAGGTCCCATGCCCTTTGTCCGCAGGTGATTACAGTGGGGCATGTAGAGAGTCCAGTGGGGCATGTAGAGGGCCCAGTCCAGCTCCCATTAAAGCCAGTGGAAAGACTCCCATTGACTTCAGCAGGAATTACATTGATTCCATTATGCTTAGCACTTTTAGAGTCAAATTTAGCATGCCTTGCTCACCTGAGTAGGCCCATTGATGTCATTGGGACTACTCAGGTAAGTGAAGTAAGCAAGATATGCCTCAGATAATGTTCTGTACTCTCAAGTCTGTACAAACATGAACTACCTAACTGGGCTGGCCCTAGGTATTTTGCTGTTAGGGAGAAAAATGTTTCTGGTGTCCCCTGAACAGCTGAGTTAAAAATGAACAAACCCATCAACAACAACAACAATCTGGGCAAAAAACATGGTGGGGGAGGCAATTGGAGCAGTAGAGCCAAAAAAGGAGAGAAAAGGCCAAGTGATGAGCCCCTCCACCCCTCTCAAAGATAACTGCCCTTATTGCAAACTCCTTAGGTACTTAACATAAAAACTAAGCTACTGAGTAGCTTATTATTATGCATAAAAAGGCATGGCCAACAGTAAGAATAATAAAGGAAATAGTCAGTAATGTGAGGTCCAAATACAAGTATTAAGAGATTAAGGAGACACATTAGACCTAAAGTGAAAATTTGAGTACTCTATGGGATCAAATAGATCGCTGGTGACTTGAGAACTTACAGAAAGACACTAATGCCTAAAAGGGGTTATAATAATGCTGTGCAATAGTATCGGGGCTTGGATACAAATATTTTTGACTGTGGCAGCCTAATAGATGCTAAAGAAATATGAGATGAGAGAAGGGATGTTGGCTGCAGTAGACAAGCTCCATTCTTTTCTTGTTTCACTGAATAATAGCTCAGGTAATTTGGTTTCACAGTATATTACACTGAAGGGTACAGGATGGTGCTGACTATTATTTATATCTTTATTCATCAGTTAATAAAATGCGTTTCCTGAATTCTGCCAATAATAATTTGCCAAATTCTGCATCTATAGAAGATGTTAACCCAGAAAGTTATTTAGTCTTATATTGGATGGCATCTGGCATTTCCAAAAAGATGTGTATATATACAATCTGATTTTATATAGGTTAACTTCAGAGACGTCTTAGAATTGTAGTTTTCTGACTAGTGATTCTTGATCTACTGAAGAACAGTAAGACATGAGATAACTTAATTTAAATAATGGTGAAAATATAATTATTTGTTGGTATTAAAAAATTACAGCTCATGCTTCTTAAATGAAGCATGTTTATCTTTTGCCATCATAGTTAATCCTCTTTGTGGCAGTTTAACAGCATATTAGCAAAGACCGTATGGTGGATATTATTGCCTCTTTAATATCTTAATTCAAATTCTTATTTGTATTACATCATGTAACTTACTGACATAGTGAATTGACTCCTCCCTGGTTGGTCTCCAAGATCAGCTCTGTGGGTTGGCAGAAGTTGGGAATATGAGAGGATGGGTTTAGTGCTGCTGTTTGGAAAGGCACCAGCTGTCTGTCTGAGGAAAAAGTGCCTGTTGGTAGTCTTGCTCCTAGGCTTTCAGATGGCAAACACTCACTACGATGTGGGCTCATGAAGGAGGCATGATGATGTCCATGCTAGACATCAGCCTTTGTTGCATGTAGGGCTGAAAGCTGACCTTGGTACACTACAGGGCTTCTGTAGAAGAAAAAGATATCTACTGTTGCTCCCTTGGTCCTGGATATGTGTGCCCAGCTGGCCTTCTGAACCAGCTATATCCATGCCTCTGAAAGATGCTAAAGCACAAGGATGGCAGTCATGAAGAGTTGGGGAGATTTCAGGATGGAAAAGTGTATCTTCCAAAGATACTAAATGACAGACAGTGACACAAAAAACGAGAAAGATTTATTATTGGAAGTTATCTTAGTGCTCCTGATTGAGGCTAAACTTACAGCTATAGAAATTCGAAAGAAATAAAAGTTTTCGAAAATCAATATATAAAAAGCTGAAACTTAGAATAGGAAGAGCAGAACCTGCTTCAGATTCTGTGCTGTGTCCATTTTCCACTAGATGCTCCATAGAGCCACAGAGTTTAAGGCTAGAAGCAATCCTGAGATCATCTAGTCTGATCTCTTGTACATTAAATTTCTCCAAGTCACCCCTTCACTGAACCAAGTAATTTGAGTTTGAGTAAAGCATATCTTCTGGAAAGGCATTGTCTTGATTTGAAGCCATTAATAGATGGAGAATCTCCACTTCCCTTGGTAGTTTGTTTTAGTTTTCAATCTCTCTCACTGTTACCAAATAGTCTGTGCCATATTTTCAAAATAATTGACTGGCTTCAGTTTCCAGCCATTTATTCTTATTATGCCTTTCTCTGGTAGATTAAAGAGCTCTTTAGTACCCAGTATTTTCTCCCCACGAAGGTACTCATGCACTGTAATCAAATAACACCTTAATCTTCTTTTTGATAAACCCTTACTGCTATTAAAATTTAGTAGGGAAAAAGCCAAATTGGACGGGTAGCAAGGCACCCGGATTCTTTTATGAGGATTCTGAGATCGATGGGAAAGAACACCCCAAGTTGAATCAATGAATAGCTTTATTGATGATAACACAAACAAACAAGACAATTAATAATACTTCTTGCAATCAAACAATTTGACAATTAACACTCACATTGATCAGTACTATTTATGGAAACTTCTCTATTGATTATCCTTATCCTCAACAAATGGGCGCTGGGACAAGTCCTTTAACTTATACACAACTTATTCTTGATCCTTAAACCTAAACAAACCGAACTATTTTCTTTAATTTCCTATTAACCTTTATTCCTCATAAACACTTTAGCACTTTGCCTAGGGGAGACATGCTTTGCAGATTTCAGTTAAATCCCCCCGATTCCCTGAGTCCCCAGACTCCTGAACTAACCGGGTGCTAAACTCACGGCCAGACTCTGCCTCAGCCTCTGATCTGGATCCTTGCTTCAAAACCCTCGTCCTCGACAGGTGGTCGCTGGGATCTGGAGCTTGCAAGCTTCTTAGGGCTGGTGTCCTCTCGGTAGACTCGAGTAGACAGCTACCTCTTGAGCTGGGCTGCAGTCCACTGAAACCCTGTCTGCTCTGAGTATTTATTTACTTATCTGAGCACTCTGTGGTCGAACAATTTCACATAGTCTAGCTGTCTTGCAGAAGTCTGCCTAAGCGCATCCGGTGTTCTGTGGGTTCACCTCCAGCAGATGGACTGCAGGTGAGCACATTTCAGTGGTTGAGCATATTTCTGTGATTCTGTTTTGATCAACTGGTTTAGCTCAGTTGTCGCTCTGTTGTAAGTTCCCTATGCAATTTGTTTAATTTCTATATTTTGCCAGGCCTTGCATTTGATCAGGCCTGCTGTCCGATTTCAATTATATCACGAAACCAGGTTGAGCTCCTCACATGGTAAGGCATATTATCCAGCTCTCAAATCAATTTTGTGGTGCTTTTCTGCACCCTCCTCAGTTTATCGGCATCTTTTTTTTAAAATGTGGACACCAGAACTGGATGCAGGATTCTAATATCACTCTCACCAACTCCATATGCAGAGGTAAAATCACATGCCTGCTCCCTTGTTTATACATTCTATGATCGTGTTAGCCTTTTGTGCCACAGCATTGCATGTGGAGCTCATATTCAGTTACTTGTCCACTATGACCCCTAAATCTTTTTCACAGTCACTGGTTTTCAGAGTGCTGTCCCTATTCTGTAGGCATAGCCTGCATTCCATGTTCCTAGATGTTAAACTTTGTATTTGGCTATATTAAAACAATTTTTGTTTGAATGGGCCCAGCTTACCAAGCGATTGTGATCATTGTGTATTATTGCCTTGTCCTTATCATTTACCACTCCACCAATCCGTGCTTCATCCACAGATTTCTTCAGCAGTGATTTTTATGTTAACTTCCAAATCAATGCTGAAAATATTGTATGCCATCGGGCCTAAAATCAATCCCTAAAGAACCCCACTGGAAGCATCCCCATTTTATGATTATTCTCTATTGACTACTACTTTCTGAGATATGCCAGCCAGTCCTTAATCCATTCATTGTATGCTTTATTGATATTGCGTAAGGCTAATTTTTTAAATCAGAATGTCATGTTATACTAAGTCAAACACCTGACAAAAGTCTGGGCATAAATTTTTCCAACGAAGTGGGTTTCTGCCCATGAAAGCTTATGCCCAAATAAATTTGTTAGTCTTTATGGTGCCACAGGACTCTCACTGTTTTGCTAAATCCACAGTCACCTTTGCCAACCCAACTTCTAATCTCATCAAAGAATGAAAGCAGGTTTGTCTCACAAGATCTGTTCTCCAGAAAACCATGTTGACTGGCATTTAATTATATTCTTATCCTTTAATTCTTTATTAATTGAATCCCATATCAGCTTTTCCATTGTGATGTCAGACTGTCTAGCCTATAGTTACCCAGATCATCCCGCTTGCCCTTTTTGCATATTGGCACAACATGATAACTTTTCCAATCATCTGGAATTGTCCTGATGTTCCAGGATTTATTAGAATGAACATCAGTAGGCCAGAGACCCCTCAGCCAGCTCCTTAAGAAATCTTGGGTACAAGTTATTGTGGACTGCTGATTTAAAAATATTTATCCCTAGCAGATGTTGTTTAACATCCTCCATGGACTGGAAAGTACTTCATCATCATCATGCAAGCACATCCTGCTGCTGCTTTCCAAGTAAAGAACAGAAATATTTACGGAACACATCTGTCTTTTCTGCGTTGTTATTAACAGGTTTACCATCTCCATCTAGTAATGAGCCTATACCATTCCCAGAATCTCCTTACTACTTAATACACTTTTACGAAGTTTGATAGGGAGCTGGTTATAGCTCCCAGATTCTTTGCTGACTCTGGCCCCAGCTGCAGGTCAGAACAGCCTGGTGATTGCTGTGAATTGCGCTAGCCGGCCCTGCTCCCCAAGGAGCTGTGTGCAAGCTAGCAGTTTTTGGTGAGCTTTCCATTCTGGCCACTTCACCTGCACATCCATCCACACACTAGACGTGCTCCTCGGTTGTCCTGATATCTCCCTGTGCCGCGGGCTGCAGTGCAGAAAGCACAGAAGCCAGCTTCTCAGGTTGACATCTGCTGGGGACTTCTCCATGCCAAGAATTTCTGCCCCACTCAAGTCACATTAAGAAAGGAAACTCTGATCCTAAGCCTTTAACTGTGGCTAAGGCTGTAATATCAAGCAAGCAAAGAATTCCCTGACCCCCCCCAATATTTAGGCCATATCAGCAGGATTGTTTTTAAACTGAATGTTTTCAAAGTTTTACGTGAAGACAGCCGTTAGTGGTGTTTTTGGTCTCTGTCTATTCATTACTTGGCGTCTCCATTGAGACTGCCAACATGGGGGCAAATTGTGGTGTTATTTGAGATGTGGACACTCGTTTATTGGGAAAAGGAATGATGCTAGCAACTTCTGTTCACCTGGGTGACATTTTAACCAGTGACCTGTAGATGAAGGCAGAGTTGTTGTTTTATTGATCCCTATCCTTAGTCTTTTGCAGCTCAGTCCAATGAAGTGCTGACCCCTCTGGCCTGATCCAGCAAAACTGGACCCAGTTTGGGAAGACAAGGGTGTGTGTTTTCCTGAGTGGAGATGCGATTCGGAATCAAAGCCCTCAGCTGTGGTATTACTCATTCAAGTGCCTTTGCTGGATGCTGAAAGGCGCTGAGCGTTCTCGCCCAATCAACCCTTTCATGTACTTCTGGGGCAAGAAAGAGATTGGTTTTATGTAATACACGTACATTCTATTTGGATGCAATTCAAGTTTTCACAATGGAAGTAGGACATACTGTGTAGGTGATAACTAAAAGTTTAAAAAGAGGAAGATAAGAGGAGTGAAGTTGGAAATAATAAAAGCAAAATGAAAGATTTAGAGTAGTTAGAGTAAATGAAGTAGTTTTTTGTCTGGATTTGGCCCAGATGGGAATTTCTTAAACTAGTATATTGTGGTTTGGTTGTCTACATATGAGTCTCTTCAGTTAATCTTTCTTTCACAGAACGCTCAGCAGTTAATTATTTTTTTGTTTTAGTAATAGCAGGAATTTTGAAAAGAACAAGGCCCTTAGAAGGTGCTGTGAAAAGAGAAATTTTTCCATTTTCTTCTTTCAGAAGAACGCTTTCAGCTTGTTTTATGGTAGAATCATTAGTAAAACATTAATTCGTTAGACTTGACAGAACATTTCCCTGTATGTTTGCCAGGATTCAAATTCCAGTTACTTGTAACTTAGGTACTAGCACACGGCTTCTGTCACTCTACTGTTTAATACAACTTTTTTTTTTAATTGAAGGAATGCTGTTATCACACACCTTGCTGCCTCTGTAAAACTTTGTAGTTTGGGTGAGGCTCAATCATTAAAGCAGTAAGAATACCTTTGGTGCAAATTTAGGGCCTGATCCAATGCCCAGTGAAGTCAGTGGGAGCCTTGCCAGGAGTTTAGTACATTTTGGATGAGGCCCTTTGTGTGGGATTCACAAATATACTTCTGCACCTAACTTCTGCTGAAATCAATGGGAGTTAGGCACCTAAATACCTTTCTGAAGCCCACCCTTTGTGCCTAGAAGTTAAGGACCATTAATGTCAATGGGAAGTTTGCCAGGACTTCAGTGGGATCAATATCAAATCATAATGGAATATAGTTTTCAATGGCAAGATAAATAGCGCGTTATTTGTTTTAGTGGCCCAAACAATAATGTACACCACACAAGTTTTGGCTTTGAGGGCCTAAAAATTTGACTTTGTTGCTTCAATAAAATGTATCCTGTTTATGCAACATGCCTGAGTTCTTGCTTCTTGAAACCAGTGGAGGGACTCCTGTTGCTTCAGTGGGCTTTGGCTCAGGATCTGTGTGCACAGTTCAGTCCCAAACGATCTCTAAACCAGTGTGGTGTTGAGAGCATTGTGGGAAGGGGATGGGCTGAGATCTAGGAAGGGTGGAAATGTGTCATTATTTGCTGACCTCTCCTGTTGCAGATGTGTTGGAATGATGTTGATAAGCTCCAGGGGGAGATGCATCCAGCTCTCCTTCTGGGAGAGAGTTGCTGTAGTATTATAATTTTGAGAAGAGAGAAAAATAAAAGAGTGGGATGTTGTGAAAGCCAAATGCTCAGACCTTTAACCTTATGCAATGGGGGGAAATGTTAATGCATTAACCATCTACCAAAATGTCCAGTTAACTTTTTTTTTAAATATATTTAGCCTCAATGTTACTGCTCTTTTTCTCTTTCAAACATGTTCTCCATCATATTTGCATCTGTTGCCCCTGAGCACACCTAGCAGTAACCCACATTTTGTTCCCTTGCTTGGACAGCCTGTGGTGATTGATTCCTTTCTCATGGTTCCATCAGACTAGGTTATTCTAATGATTGCCTCTCATCAGAATGCTTAGTGTTTTTCATTAATAAATTAAAAGGCAAAATGATTTATTCAAATTTGTATTATAGCAAATTAAATATAATGGAATGATTTACATATGTGCTATCTAGGCATTTTGGACAAAAGGTCCAGTAAAATACATTTCCATAACATCTCAACTTTATTTCTATAGCTGTAGCTCAGGGTGGCCCAAAGTAAATCATATTTTTCCAAGATGTATTAAAGACCTGCAAATGTTTGCCACAAATTTAGCATGGTGGGGGAAGAGCAGGAGGAGAAAACAGATAATTCATGGGCTCTGGTTTTGCTCGTTATTGAGCCCCCACACTAAGTCCTCCAGAACAGCCCACACATCAGTTGCTAAATGCATTTTACTAATCCCACTTTTCAGGCAGCCAAGAGAATTAAGTTTCTATGGAATGGCTCTTTGCTACTTTCAGAGTGCTTACATACTGAGAGAGCAAAAGAGGGCCTCAAAGGAATGTATAACTTAGATTTACATGTTTAGTTAATTTGATTATGGTAAAGCTCTAGTAACTGCAAAGTGAATTCAATAGTGAGTGAATGCATTTTCACATAATTAATTTGCAAGTTGCTTCTGCTATTGTTTAAAGGGATATTAGCAAGGTAAAAACACTGGACCATATCATCAGTTTTTAAGCAGAAATCACTCCTGATAGGAACTCTGATTAAAAATATATAGCCCAATATATATTCAGTAAAATATTTCTTTTCTAGCTTCAGACGCACAAAAGATGATTAACACTGAAATAATTTTAAAGATCTAATTTTTCACCATTTATTCTGTCTGTTTACATTTTACATTTTCCCTGAGATTTCACAGTTAAACAAAACTGGTCAGTTTCACTTTGTTTGTAGTCCTTACCACTTTCTGGAGTTCATGCATTACCACAATGTTGTCTTATGTTCACTTACGTCACTGCCAGGAAATTTTTTTTTAATTGAAATTTTGATTTGTTTTATTAGAAGATCCTATTTATGTGTAAGGTCTTTTGGGTGGGACTGGATCTATCTATAAGGACTTGATCCTGCAAACATTTATGTACCATCATCAGCGTCCTTGTGCAGATGCTTGATACAGTCTTTTACTTACATGCTTACATGTATGCTTGGGAGGATTAGATTTTTGTGGGTAAATATCAGTAATCATCAATTGAATCGTGCATATACAAATCAGCGAAAAAATAGTTCCATCGATAATAATCAAAATTTGCAGATAGGCAGTGTAAGAAAAATGCTGTTTGGGAACTTATTAGAGTTTGATTGATTGATATCGACTTTGTGTATTTTGACATGTGAAGTTCACCATTTGTGTTCTAAAGGCTATAAAGCTTTAAATTTTTTAATTTCAACATACACTCTCATTAAATAATCATTGCCTGATCCATCCATAAATTCCTGGAACTGTGAAAATTTCAGTAGATAAAAAGAGGAAAAGATGCTTAAAATAAACATATATGCCAAAATTATAAAAAAATGAGAACTGAATTCTGCCATGCCTAATTACATGCTGTTTTTCTATAGAATCTTGGCTTCAATCAATGTATGGCAGTGTTTCTCAACCTTTTTAGTAGCAAGTACCCCCTAACTTATGAAAATTTTAATAAGTACCCCAACACTCAATTTTCCATGAGATTTTATGTTTACAGACTAATGGGAGCCATATGTTGGAAGAAGGGCTGAGTATATAAGGCCGTGATATGGCAGATGGCAGATCTACTGTGGGTAGGGTTACCACCTTTACAACAGGGGTGCACAACTTAAGTATGTACCTGGGCTAGAGGTGATGTTGGCAAAAGGTAGGAGGCTTTGAGTGGCACGCCAATGCTGGGGGATATAAAGTGTTGCGCAATGCGCAGCGCGCCAAATTTTTGCCATAGATTTGAGGAGGAAGGGGTGAGAGAGAGACAGGGAAGGAGACGAGAGAGAGAGAGACAGGAAAAGAGGGTAACTGGTAAAATCTGGGGCTGTCATAGTTGTCAATTTCACTGCTCAGCTAGAGCAGTGAAATTAAGAAGTTTTCTGGGCACTGGGCTTTCAGCCAGGGAGGAGGGCTGCCACCGGTCTGCCAGCCTGGGAGGTGGGCCACTGCCATCCACTGTGAGGTCGGCGACTACCACCCACTCCAAGGTAGTTGGAGGAGGCAGAGGATGCTTCTGCGCTGGACCCAGGGATGTGGGCAGGCGGCTGCTGCCAGTCTTCAAGCCGGGGCACTGGAGGCTGTCCCTTGGCTTGGAGCCGGGCGTGGGTGGCTGCCCCCCAGCTGTGAGCCCAGCTCCCGAGACGCAGGAGGCTGCCACTGGGCTCCCAGCTGGGAGCTGGAACCTGGCGGAATGCGGGGGGCTGCTACTTGCCTCCCCCAGAAGTGGGGGGCTGCCGCCTGCCTCTCAGCTGGGACCAGGCGGGAAGCAGGCAGCTGCAGCCTGGCTTCCCGGGACTTTGGTGCCTGCCACCCACCCCATAGCTGGGAGCTGTGACAGGGCAGGAAATGAGGGGGCTGCCGCCTGCCTTCCCAGAAGCCAGGGGCTGCTGCACATCTCCCGGCTAGGAGTTGAGACTGGATGGGAAGTTGGCTGCTGCGGCCAGGCTTCCCCAGAAGTCGGCAGCTGCTGCCCACCTCTCCTTCTCTCTTTTTTTCCCAAGTGCCCCCTGCCTGTGTCTCACGTACCCCCAGGGGTACGCATATCACAGGTTGAGAAACTATGATGTATGGGACAGCTCCACAAGGGGGCACAAACAAAATTGCATGGGCAACAATAAATACAGCATTTCACAACTTTTGAATGCTTGATTTAGCAACCTAAATAACATTCTTTTAACACAGTTTAGGTACACTGACATGGGTGTGTTCATTTTGACTTAAGGGAGACTCTTAAGCACTCTTTTGCATGGTGTTGCCTCCCCCCAGTTTTGTTTTTTGTTTGATATGTGTCCAGGGTAAGTTTGGTTTTATGAGTTTTATGGAAAATAGGTTTTGTCTAACAGACTTGATTTCATTCTTCGAAAAGATTACAGGTTTGGTTGAAAAAGGTAGCAATGTACTGTGCAGATGTGATATAGTTAGACTGTTGTAAAGTGTTTGGCTTAGTACTGCATGATACTGGGATTAAAAAAACTAGCACTATACAACAGTAAAGCACAGGTGAAATGGGTTAAGAAAGCCAAAACGACAGATTTCAAAATAAGTCTTTGATGGGAATCACCACTGAATGTGGGATTATTTCAACTGAAGTTCCTCTGGGATTGGTTCTAGGCCTGACGATATTCAATATTTTCATCAATGATCGGTAAATATAATGTCACTGCTGATAAAATGTGCCGATGTCCCATGGATAGAAGGGTCAGTAATGATGATGAGGACAGGGCAGATCATACAGAGCAGTTCGGGTTGCTTGGTAAACTGGGTCTGTTTTAATAAAATGCATTGTCCCCTTCTGCACCCTGCCCCACAGTTGAGCCTGGGTGTGGGGCCACGGTCAGGTTGGGGATTGCGGCTGGGAGCAGGGCCACGGTTGGAGGCCTGCGGTCGGGGCTGGATACCGTGGCTGGGAGCAAGGCCACGGCTAGAAGCTGGGACCGTGACCAGGCACTAAGGTGGGGTCTGAGGCTACAGCCAGGCCCTGGAGGCCAAGGCCTAGCTAGGGGCTCGGTTCTGAGGCCTCATCCAGGAGCTGGGTGCCAAGATTGCAGCCAGGGGCTGAGCGCTGTTCATGGGGGGGTGGGGCCAGAGGAGAAGAGCTCGGGACAGAGCAGGGCTTGGTAGTGCTCCCTCCCCACTCCCAATGGGGGCTGGCCCGGGCCTTGCTGACTCCCCCACTGCAAACATTCCTCCTCGCTCCCAGTGGGGCGTGCCCTACATCTTGGGGACCTCTGGATTTAGGGGTCATAGTGGACAAAGAACTGAACATGAGCTCCCAGTGCAGTGTTGAGACAATAATGGCTAATGTGATCCTTGCATGTATAAACGGGAAGGGCAAGTAGGAGCAGGGAGGTGATTTTCTCTCTTTATGTGGCATTGATGAGATTGATACTAGAACAGGCTGCATCCAGTTTTGGTGTCCACGCTTTAAAAGTACATTGAAAAATTAAAAAGAGTGCAGAGAATAATCACAAAACGATTTGAGGGCTGGAGAAAATCTCAATGTGAATGATTTAAAGAGCTCATTCTGTTTAAGAAGATTGAGAGGTGACTTGGTAACAGTTTGTTACTATCTTCACAGGAGAAAATACCAGGTACTTTAGGGCTCTTTAATCTAGTGGAGAAAAGAATAACAAAAACCTAAAGCTGGCAATTAAAACCTGACAAACTCAAATGAGAAATAATGTGCACCTTTATAACGGTGAGGACGAAGGTCAGACTAAAAGATCTAAAGGTCCCTTCTGGTCTAAAAATCTATTAACCTGCTCATCTGTAAGGCATGGCTCTGTAGAAACCTTTGTCCTATAGGCCTGATCCCACTTGCAGTTGGTTTCAATGAGGAATGAGGGTCCAAAGTATACAACTTGTGCAAGCCAGAGCACTCTTGTAGTGTCAGCACTATTTTTTCAGATTGCACACGTTTTTCTTTCCTTTTAACAAATCTAGAAAATTCTTTCACCAAACATAACAAGATTCTTAGGGTCACGTGGCAAAGAACTCAAAAGTCAGGAAATACCAGTGTGAAGATTAAATGTTGTTGTTTTTATTTATGTGTATTATGATAGCACGTAGGGGCCCTAGTCATGGACCAAGACCACATTATGCTAGGCACTCTATATGTAATGTTAACTTTGGCTCTTTATGACTTTTGATACGGTCTGTAATTAAATAATTAAATGTTATTTGTAGAACAATACAATACAATACTGATACAATAATATTTTTCCCCTTACAAGCTTGTAAGGTGGGACTTCTAATGTTAACATTCTTAACTTGTGTTTTATTGAATTATTTATTTATAAAAAGTGTGCAATATTTAAAGAGAATAAAATCTGCCTTTTCTTGCTAAATTTCAAAGGCAAACATATTTAACAAATAAATATGAAAGTTGTTTGAAAGATGCCAAATGTATTTAATACAAATCATATTTTATCTATGATGTGTCACAGGCCTCACCTGTGTGCCTTTCTCTTCTAAATAATTTAATATTTTGAAATACAGGTGCAGTCTTGTTAAGACTACCATGGGCCAAATTCTGTTCTGCTTAGTTACAGCAAGTTACTAGAATAATACAGTGAAGTCATCCAGATTTACATTGGTAGAAATTAGAGTAGGATTTAGTTCCATGTCTTTAAACCTTTTATATTTCCTCTACACTAGTGACTCCTCTGTTGTGTATCTAGTAGCCAATATGGCAACTTCCCTACCCTGTCCCAATATACTTCAAACCCTGTTGTGGACAGAACACCTCAAAAGAAAAGGCTGTACTAATTTCAGTCTTATTCACTGCTAGCCATGGGGTCACTTAACAACAAATGCAATGATGTAGACAGGGTTCTGCTAAGACCAGCTCATCTCTTGTGGCCCACCAATTGGGTGAAGGCAATAACTTTCATTCTCATTTATTACTTAATTGAGCTGGATTTGAACCTGTGACCTAAAGGCAAGAGGTTTGTCCTGAGTCTCCCAGTTCCCTTGACTTTGTGTAGCTAGCACATTTTCAAAAAACCGATCTTTCTTTTCTGCTGTACTTCTTCTCTTTTTTGTATTCAACTGAGGTTGATTTAGTAGTTAATATGGCTCACAATGATGTCTTGAACTTTTGAATTCTTGTCATGCCTGAACTAGCATTGTACCTGAAGCAAGGCAAGTATTTCTTTCAGTGCTCAGCTTTGCATAAACAGTTCTAACTTTGCTTATAGATAGTGTTCATCCAGCCAGCCAGCTAGATGGGTAGGAGACAAGAGCATTCTGTTTTAGGCAGCAGTGTTTTTAGGTATATGAAGTACATTTATCCTTTACGCTGAAGATTATAAGTTTCAATACAAATTTCGTGGAAAAAATGGGGAAGATCAGGATGAAATGGGGTATCTTTTGACGTTTAAGAAATACTTTTGGAACAACTTCAGTTTTCACAATTCGTAATATCATAAGCTCTCTGGCCCAACCCACCTCTCCTCTCTCCTCTGTAGGATTGATAAAAGATCATCAGAAATGAGGGCTTGGAGGTTAAGAGTAGAATGAAATATTTGGGGTGGGTTTCAGGGCAAAGCAGTATCTATCACTAAATGTGTGCCTTCGTTTTAGCAGCCTTTTCTTCAACAAGAAATGTTGTTTAACTGCAAGCTCCACTAAAAGTGCTTGAAACGTTTACTCTACAGCAAGGGTGGGCAATAATTTTTGCAGAGGGGCCACTCTATGAACTCTGGTAAGTCGTCATGTGCCTGGATTGCTTCCAGCTTCCGGTTACATGACCAGAAGCTGGAAGTTTAGGTAGCACCTGGCTGAAAGCTGCCTGAAGCTCCAGAGTAGTGCTCCTGCATAGTGGGCTGGTGGGTGAGACAGAAACTGGGCTGGGTCCGGCCTGCGGGATGTGTTTTGCTCACCCCTGCTCTACTGTCTACTAGCTCAAATTCACTGCCATACTGAAAACCACCTGTCCTCTCCCCCGCCTCTCAAGCACTATCCCTCTTTAAAGTCCCATTTAGGCAGCATAGCTCACCACCATCCTTTATCCCGGCCGTGTGTTAAATGTCTGTGCTCATTAATAGGATTTTACCAAGTTAGCGAGCTTGCAGCTTATTTCCATATAAGGACATTTTTAACTGGAATTGATAAACAAAATGAAAGCCATGGCAATAAATGTGTGTGAATTCTGCCCTTCCTTTAATTAAAGTGTAATGAAATTGTTCGGGTTAAATGTCTTTGAAGTTTTGACTTTTGCAATTCAGACTAACAACACAGTAATATCAATTTAATTAGAAAGTGGGTTATTACAAATCATAGTTCAGGTACTTTTCTAAAATTTAATTTCAGAACACAAATTCCATAGCAGGACTAGCTGCATTTTATTATCATTTTTGTCCCATTAATCAGTACATATGGTCTCAGCTGGCTATTTGAAGTACCAGTTCAAATCAGTGCAATGCTTTTCACAATGCTTGATAAATATCCCTTTAATAGTTTTCCTGCACCAAATATTTACATAAAGGGAAATTCACACATTTTGTTACACAGTGCCTATTCAAATTAGTGTCAGTAAATTGGCTTTATCATTTCTGTTAGTATCCTAGCTAGCATTTAATGTTTGTGGTCTTAATTACTTCTCTTGTCTACAGACAATGGGTAGTGCATTAATGACCTTGTCCAGTGCGGTTTTAGAATCTTGTGAAGTGCTAATTTTGTAAGTCTGTAGTCTGGAGCTATATATAAATGACCTTATCTAATCCTAGTTTGTGCTGTCTATCCCAGCATAACAGTAATTTCTGTGGTGTGTCTGAGCATCTCATTGTTCAGTTCATCACGTGTGAACAGTTGTGTTAAAACTACTGATTTAGAACTCTAGTCCCAAAGGACTTCCCCCCCCATTCTTTTTAATTCATTTCTTTCATAATGTCCCTATTCTTCTCTCACCCTAAGGCTGTTTCATAACAGAGATATTATACAGAATCTGCCTTGAAACCATTTATGCACTTTATGGGCTAGACTGCTTATTTGAACAGGCATTTATCCAGCTCAAAGTGCAATCATGCTAATTGCAGACACAAGGTAGGTGTACATTTTGTATGCAGAGTTGTGTGATTAAGCTTTTTGAAATTTTTCATGTTATTCTCTACAGTTTTTCAGCCTTTATGAGCATTTAACTGCAAGTTTAAAAAGAATCTAAATGCAACAAATTTAACTCACATTAAAAGGCTTATATGGCTTATAATTTAAATGGCTTATAATTAATCTACTCATTTGAGGTACTAAAAATCTGGTACTGTCAAAGATTGATGTATCCAAAGAGGAAGTCCTGGAACAAATTGAAGAAACTGATCATTTGAAAAGCAGTAAGTCACCAGGACTGGTTGAGAAACGTCCAAGAATATAAAATCAAGTGTCTGAGTTTCTAACAAAACTATGCCCTCGTTAAAATCAGCTACTATAACAGAGGACTGGAGGGTGGTAATTGTTTCTTTTGGGGAGTAAGGAGTAGGGAGGGGAAGGTATTTCTGGTGTTTCTGTGTTGTATAGACTAATAAGGTTACTGTAGTACTAGGAACCAGGTTGAAACTAGAATTTAAATTGGTATGTTAAAACACCTACATGCATATAATACGAAATAAACATGCCAGCAAAGCCTCTCTAATCTATTAGAATTCGTGTAGCATGTGAAGAATCTGGTGGATAAAGAACTGTTTGACATACTTGCTTTAGATTTCCAAAAGTCCTTGACAAAGTCCTTTTCAAGTAGCTGTAAGGACAAGAGGTAAAATTCTCTCATGCATTACAAACTGATAAAGAGACAGTAAAGAAAGAACAGGAATAAATGGTCAGTTTTCATCTTGGCAAAGGGTTAAAGTTTGTGAGGACTGGATGTGTTTAATATATTTCGGAATGATCTGGAAAAGTGGAACTGGAAACATTTAGTGTGGTCAAGAGCAGTGAAAATGGTGAGCAACTTCAGAGGACCCAAACAAAGGAAGATGAATGGACAAAACAATAGCAGATGTAATTCACTGTTGATAAAATCAAGGTAATGAACATTGAAAAGAATTTGAACTAATACGTGTTGCTGAGCTCTAACCTTAAACACTGAAGAAACCACAGCTGAGCATCATTGTAGACGGTTAGTTTAAAACATCTATTCAATGTGCAGCCATGATAAAAAAATAAACAAAATATTAGGACACATAAGGAATGGGATTGAAAATAATTCTGAAAATATTTAAACCGAGAGCACGCTCTCACTTAGAGTATTATGTTCACCTGTGGTCACTGTCTCTTTGAGATATAGGAGAAAAAGAAGGGGTCTTAAGACGAGTGACGGAATAATTAGGAATATAGAAAAAAGGTCTTTTATATGGAGAAAGACTGAAAAAATTACGACTGTTTAGTTTATGGAGGAGACAAACAGGAGAGGACGTGATAGATATACACAATAGTGAACAATGTAGAGGAGGATAATTGAGTGCTCCTCTGTACCATTTCTCATAATGCAAGAATAAGGGGGCAGCCACTGAAATTGAAAGGCAACAGATTTAAAAATGTAGAAAGAAATACTGTTTTATACAGCACATAATAAACCTGTGGAATTTATTGAGTTAACAAAGCGTTAACATTGATATGGGGCATGGAAATGTCCAAAATTACATGAGCTAGAGTAAGTCTTTTTTTCTTTCTCTTTGATATTTTTTTTTAAAAAGGATGTAATCTTCAACATTTCATGCATCATGGCCTTACCCAACCAATAATTGATGGAGGTTAGGAAGAAATTTCCCCTCTAGATTTATAATTCTGTATTTGTCAACACGGTGTTTATTGCACCCTCCACTGAAGATAATGGAACAATAGTGCTGTAAATAAGAATTGGGTCCAGTAATTGGAGTCCTATACAAAAAGAGGAATAAACTAAACTAACTGCACATTATCAACATGTAGTTTAATAATCAGTTGAAATGGGACTAATCAGGCAGAAACATTTAACTGTGACATTAGACTGTTCAGAGTCCTGTTAGCCAGAGACCAGTGTTTTTGATGGAAGACCATGTTCCTTTTCAAACTTGAAAAATTCATTTGACCTATTTAAAGATCTTCATTGCTTTTTTATTGTGGATACATTCTGAGTTGTAGAATATATCAAATGTACCCTCCATTTGTTTCAAGGCACCATGGCTGAAGGCCAGCCAATTCATCTAATGTGTTATCCAGAATACCATCTAGATACCACACTGAACATTTATAAAGTCCTAGTTAGGAAAGGCCAGATTATGCTGTCTGATGTCACTTTATGTCAATATAAATCAAGAAAACTTCACTGAAGCTCTGTGCAGTCAATGAGTGTAATGTTCTTAAAGCTAAGGTTAAAGTTCTTTGTTTTACCATCTTTGTGTACTAGGGGCTATTACTGTTACATCTTATTTTTTTAAAAGCAATAACAGTTCTAGCATACATGATACACGCTTAAAGCAGGTTTAATTTAATGAGCTGGTGGACTTCATGGAAGTGAAATTGTATTTTCTTTGTCTTGACTGTAAATATGATAACGCACTTTCAAGTGCATTAGTCATTCCTTTTATCTAAATCTTTGAAAAAGAATACAGAGATAATTGCCAGTGGGGTAAAGTACTAAGAAAGTCATGATGCAGATAAAAGAAAATGCTAAAAGATGCAAGGGAATTTTATCTGATACATATAATCCTTTAATATACCAAGTGATTTGAAAAAATAAGGAGTCAAGCACTGAAGTTTACAGAATTGTAAGCCAAAAGACTTTGTGTGTTTCTTTATAAACATTTAGGTGCATTTTTCTGTGTAGTATGAGCACAGACTGTGTTCCTAATAATGTGTCTGTATGTAAATGTACGTGTGGTGGGTGCAAAGAAGCTGTTTAGTGGCAATGAAATTAAGAAAGCAGAAACAATTTTAGTGAAATTGAATGTTCGCAGTTCTTAGGTGAAACAAACTAATATGACTGGGAAAGTCTTCTTTTCTGATCTTTTTCTATTTTTAAGTGGAGGAAATGTGGTCTTGTGGTGAATTTGCTGAACTGGGACTTGAGAGATCTGGATGCTATTCCTAGCTGTGCCATAGACTCCTTCTGTAACTTGAGCATCTGTAAAATGGAGACAGTACTAACTGCTCTTTGAGATCTGTGTGAAAAACACTATGTAAGACTTAGCTATTATTATTATTGGGCAAGTCACTTACCTCAGTGCCTTAGTTCCACAGCTATAAAATGGGGCCAATCCTGTCCTCCACCATTTTGTTTGTCTTTTTAAATATAATGTACTTGGGGAAGGAACCGTCTCTTACTATGCCTGTGTAAAACTTAGCACAATGGGACCCTAGTTTTTGTTGGGACTTTAAATGCACTATAATACTGACAGTGACTTTTAGACATACACCCATGAAAATATTTATATTTTTTTCACTTCTTGAATTATACTAGTTATCGATATCAAAACAGAAAAGCTTCATGTTGTTGAATAGTAAGTGACCAGTATTTGACTTTATATTGATTAGACATGAACATGTATAAATTTCTGTAAGAGAATAGTCTTTAATGTACAAAAATACCTTCTTCAAACCTATGAATTCCGAACAATAGGGAACATGCTATGATATGTCAGTCCAGATGTACCAATATTTTCATTTTATGGTGATAATATGATATTCTATTCAACTTAGCAGGAACTATGATCTTAAAGCATTAAGTTTATAAATACTTCACACATTTTCACCTGCTATGAAGCAAGAGGCATTCCCAGGCTACTTTTGAATCATCTCTCTCTGAGTTTAGACTACCACCTGGCTTCCATTCCATACTCAACACAAAACAGAGCAGTCTCCTAATAACCACTAGTTTTATGCAGTGAATATACCTTAGAGCGAAGGAAAAAATCACACTAAAGGCTGCTGCAGGAGTGCTCAGGATTTATTGGCATTTAATACCTGGTTCTTGGTGAAACAGCTGCAGGCTTTTTTTCCTCTTCTTTGTATATAACGTGTAGTGTATTTGAGCATAGATGTGTTTCATGCTATTTATTGCTCCATATTCCTATGCAGAGCAGCTGGTAGAATTATGAGATGCATGGAGATGTTGGACAAATTAGAAAAGTGCTAATATTTTAAATTTATTCATTTTAAAATTAGGGGCCATCAAAATAATTCCTCAATTTAAAAAGTATGCATATGAACACAGATTTAAAAATATGTTAATTCCCAAAATGAACTCTGAGAAGATTATTTTATTCAGTTTTAGCAGTTTTGTTGAATTGAATCACGACTTGTTCCTCTGTATGAATGAATTAGAAGTTTAATTGATCATATCTACAAAATGTAACAGACCTTCAGGTTTTGTTGTATCTGATTTGTTGGTGATTTCATTGAATGGTATTTACCACTGGCTTTAGTATGATATAACTTTATAAGTAAAGTAGAGTAGACATATATTAAAATGTTAGCACTCCATTTCCCGTGTGAAAGTAATATTTCATGGTAACATCTGGAGGTTTTTTGTTTCACATATTGCTGTAAATGTCCTAAATACATTTTATAGTTTTGTCAAGCTGTGGGGCCTGAGCATTTCCAACTACTATCCTGATTTATTTATTCTTTTTAAATTACAGAGGAACAAGTGAAGAGGTGATACAGGTTTCTAGGACTTATGCAAAATATTTTAATGTGTATGGTAGTAAAAGTAGAAGTTACATGTGTTATAATAATGTTATGGTTTCTAGTTCAAATAACTTTAGTATCTCCCATACAAAATCTTGCATACAAATTATTTCAATCATGCCATGAGAAGATCCATTCTTATTTTCTTTAGTAGACTGCAAGAATATAGGCTATAGATTAACCTAGCGGAGTCAAATAATAAGTGACTAAAATATTTCTGACTTTAATTATTTCATAAAAACAGTAATACAGTGTGGCAGGTGTCTCTTATGCATTGGACCCAAATAGCAGAAAAAGTGAATTAGACTTCTTAAGAGGTGTGTAGTGTCTTGAAGGAGATACATATTTTGATTATTGAAATGATGGGTCATGCTGTCACTTTACTGAGAATTTTATTTCTCAGAATAATAGCATTGTGTTGCACTGAACGGGCTTACCAGCATTACATCCATTAACTTAATTTGTTTTGTAACTTTGTGTTCTCACTATGTATTTGTCTAACCACACAAAGTGTTGCATGTTCAAATATTTGGAATTATAAGATTGTGGAATCAATTATTTTAATAGGTTTAATAAGCTTACCAATGGACTTTACAAGAGATTTTTCATTTTCTTTTTTCTTGATAAAGAGAAATTCCCTTTCCAGGTTTATTTTTTGGTGTACATCAAATGGATTTGTTACCAAGTGATAATCGGTACTTTTTCCCTAGTTTGGAGATTTTGTGTTTATGCAGTTTTATTTTATTTGATAGTTTAATGTATTGTTTTATATGTTGTAACACTGTACTGCTTCAAATCTTGTGTATTAAAAAAAAAAGATGGGCCATGATTTGACGGTGTTATAGCAAACTGAATCCTAACATCTGAGTGACCAAATCAGAGTGTGGCATCCATGCTAATAGCAGTAAATGGGGTCAGTATCCCTTCTGGGATATCACAAAGGACAATGAATGACTGTCCAAATCCTGAGGCCTTTTCTTAGCGTAATACCTTAGAGGGAGTTTGTTTGTGTAAGGCCATGTCTACGTTACAAACTTCAGTACAGATGCCAAAATTAGTATATTGCTTGTGCATGTGCATGCTTGACTGCTTGTGTCGATGCTGTGTGCATTCACCTGGAGTGCTTGTCTCGTTGAAAAGTGCGGTGCGCCATTGGTAGATATCCCGGTGCAGTACCTTTTGGGAAATTTTTGCAGTGTGTTGTAGGGTAGAAATGAGTTGTCCAAGAACCTGTGGAAGTTAGGGGTCAAGTTCCCAGCATGCAAGTTTCTCCATCGCATTATGCCATCCATATTCTATAATTTTTCCAGCTTATTTTTTTAAATCCCACAAACCTGCACATTTCTTTTCAGTGTCTGCCATCTCTGACAAAATCATGGAGCCCTCAGAGCTCTGCACTGTTCTCATGAACATTGCAAATACAGGCTGCATGATGATCCTCCAGTATTTGCAGACATGAAGGAAGTAAGGCATCAATGGGGTTCATGATAATTCCTTCAAGGACAGATTGCTAAGGGACACAATGAAAAACCATTCAAGGTTGTTTGTGGCATTCACTGAGCAGTTGCAAAAGGTGGAGTGCTTGAGAAATGAGCACTGATTGGTTGGATCTCATTGTAATTTAGGGATGGCATGATGAGGAGCGGCTGCAGAACTTTCGGATGCAAAAGACCACATTCCTGGATCTGTGTATCACTGAGGACGTTTAACCAATCTCATTGTGAGATGGTCAGGGAAATCCTTTAAGAACACAGGACTGTTCAGAAAGCTGCAGGCAAGGACATTCTTTCCCGACTGGTGGATTATCATTGGCAATATGGAAATGCCAATGGTGATTCTGGGGGACCCAGACTCACTCTTGCTTATGAACATATGCTGGCCATCTTCAACTGTCAGCTCAGCAGGTGCAAAATGATAGCTGAATGTGCTTTTGGTAGGTTGAAGGGATGTTGGCAGTATTTTTTCACAAGATTGATGTCTCAGTCAGAAAAATATCCTAATGGTGATTGTTACCTATTGTGTCCTGCATAATATCTGTGAGGCAAAAGGGAAAAATCTACCAGGATTGGGGGCAGAAGTGGAGCAGCTGTCTGCTGATTTTGAACAGCCAGACACAAAGGACTTTACAAGAGTCCAGCATGGAGCTATGTGATTGAGGGAGGCTTTGAAAGAGCCGTTCAATGGTCAGCCATGTTAATGTTCTGTGCTGGACTGCTCTGGCCCTGAAACTTTGGGTGGTATTAGGATTTGTGTAGTGTTTGCTGTACATTTATAAATATTACACTGTGTGTTTTACTGAAGCTATGAATTATGTGGTGCTTGGTGTACATTTTATAAATATTAGACTGTGTTTTCTAAAGCTATGAATTACGAGGTGCTTACTGTATGTTTATAAATATAATACTGTTTTACTGAGGCTATGAATTATACAGTGCTTGCTGTACATTTATAAATATTAGAGTACATATGTGTGTGGGAGCGGGCTCTTGTTACAAGTTTGTACTTGGCTCGAAAAAATTATGCTTGGGCCCTGACCTTGGACAAATCACTTCATGTCTCCCTGTGTTTCAGTACCCCATCTTTAAAATACTTTCTCCCAGCCTTTCTCTGTCTTTATGTAGAGTGTAACAACTTTGGAGTAAGGAACATCTCTTACTGTGTTTATATACTTTGCTTAGAACCAAAGGGCCCAGTCCTAGCTGGAACCTCTGGGCATAATCGTAATATAAATGATTAGTGATAATACACTTGCACTGCATATTTATGTTGATATGAGATGAAGTTTTTGATTGCTGGAACTTCATTTGATGTTTTCTTAAAGTTTTTGGATCCATGAGATGGAGTAAGGAGATCTCCTGAGGAACAGAGATTTCACGTCAGTGAGTCTGTCCAGCCCTAACATGATTGTCAGAAAATTCACGATCAGAAATTGCTTTATAAATTTTACATATTTATAAAGTTAATTCGTCACCAAGCCCACTTGCTATACCATATGTTGTCTTCTTATTAGAGATGTTTTTTGGGGGTTCTCTGTCTCCATCAATACAATTTTACCTACAATTTTTTAAAAAAGTTTTCTATTTCTATTCATCAGCAGTCCAGACACGCCAATACGTGCTGCAGTGCTTCCAGTTGAGTTACAGATGATCAATATATTGTAACAAACCTGTTGGCTCATCACAGGGCACTGCGTTTGCATCCGGTGCAATATCCAGCCTGCAGAGGTCCAGAGCCTCCCAAGCACCTGAAGGGGAAGTACTGCCTGTAAGTACTTCCTGCCTGTAAGGGGAGCGCGGGGCTGTGTGGGACCTAGAGCAGCAATCTGGGACCTGGAGCAGCAGCCCAGCATTGCCAGCTCTTGTGATTTTTAGCGTGCGTCTTGTCACATTTGGTGTTTTCGTTAAAGCCCCAGGGGTTGGAATCAAGCGATTGTGAGAGTATCTCAGCTCTCATTTTAAACATAAACGTAAGTTTCTAGCCCTTGTGGTTGTGGAGGAACTTGAACATGTGAATTGATGCATCCTATAAGCTCAGGAACCAGAAGGCAAATGACCTCTTTTTTTTTTTTTTTAAATCCGAGCCCAGGATTCTCATGAGGTTTGAACACTCGGGGTTGCTGTTACTGCAGCTGGCTGCAGAGAAAAGTTTGTTTGGGATCAGGGACTGACAGGCCAAGATCCAGGCTGGGAAGCTGGAGCCATGTAGCCATGAGAGATCTTTGGGAGCAGACAGGAGAGCCATGCAGATGGGTCTGAACAAGTTGGACGAAAAGAGCCCAACTCTGGCCAGGGGATCTGCCTGATTGACTCCCCAGTGGAGCATCCTGCCTCTGGGCTGGAAAAGACTCACCTCCATATCCCCATACAGGACTGCCCTTAAGGGCTCAGTCAGAAGTTGTCATTGGTTCATTTACTGGAACCATTAGAGAAACTCTGGCTGGGACATTTGCATCATTTATTTCTGGCAGAAATGGAAGTGGACTCCTCTTACCTCCTCTTTACCTATTTAGTAAAGGAAGATGATTCCTCATCCTTATTTTGAGAGCCCACTTTGGGCTAGAATCTAGTACTTGGAGCATTCACAGTGCTTGCCTCTGAACTCATGGTACACCCAACGTGTAACTAAACGTACACAGCGCTCACAATGGCATCCTGCAGTGAGTGGAGTTACAGCATAACATAGTGGGCTATTTCTGCACTATATCTGGTGCATTAATGATATAGTATAGTTCTCTCTCTCTCCAGGATTTTTTTTCTTTTTCTTTAGTGTATTTGTTTGTGGCTACCTCTGAAAATTTACTCTTAAACTTTCTCAGCATGGGGCTGTGTGTAAAATCTGGTATGAAACATTTAGTGACATTACTTTCTTCCTTGGTTCTGTGCGGGAATCCTGAGGGAATCTTTCTAGGGCGTTGCATGTGAGACATCACAACATAATTTACAAAAATTACTTTTTTTTTTTTTTTTGGTAAATCAGTTTTGAAGGAGCTAAGTAAATTTGAATTACTGCTTCTAATAACTGCACCTTTTTGTGTGTGGGAGATGCATGCAGTGTAAATTCCCCCCAATTTTTTTTAGCATACTGGCAAATAGCTGATGTTTGATATCACTTGACACATCCACGGTGATCAGTATAGCTTTAACATGCAATAAACTGTTGCAGAATTGAACCTTTTTTTAATTTTACTCTTACTTTTTGTTGCTGGCATAAGGTGCTTAAACACACATTGAAAGATAATTTTTAACCTGGGAGTTACCCATTCATTAGTAAAGCTGAAGGGCAGAATCCATTAAGAAGTTATTTCCTGACATCAGAGAACTTCATATATGCATTTTAGATATGTGACTAATAAGTAATTCTACCCTGGGGGAAAAAAGAAGCATAAAATTAAATGAATAGAGAGAGAGTGACCAGTGAAGGGTGTTCCCATAGTAATAGTTTACTTCTGGCATTTCTCCCACTCATGTGACTTAAAGTTTCAAATGTATTTTATCTCATCCAGGAACATTTACATTTAATCTAAAAGGATAGAAACAGAAACATTGATTGGTGGACTGATTCTTTAACCTTAGTTCTCATATTGTCACATAAACATCCATAAAGGGATGTCAGTACCTGAAAATGTGATGGAATTTTCTTTTGAGGGATAATTTCTCAAGAAAAATCTTGCTACCCAATTAAAAAAAAGCACAGAGCTTGTCTTCACTGCTGAGTCAACTCACATTTCATAGTTCAGATGTTGCCACTAATTTGAGACCCATCCACACACAAAACCCCTTCACTCAAGTGTGTTTGTGCTTTTAACTAGAGTTGTCTGGCTCCTCAGGGGGAATAGACTACAGCTTGAGTTACCCTAATTCATCACTATTACAATCTACTCTGCGTTTTTCTGTTATTTAGCTGCTCTCACTCAAGAGGAATTAACCTGAGGCCTGGTCCACACTAGAAAATTAAGTTGGCATAACTGTGTTGCTCAGACGTGTGAAAAATCCACCCCCATGAGTGGCATAGTTAAGCCAACCTAAATTGCGATGTAGACAACACTAGGTCAATGGAAGAATTCTAGCTACGGTCTCTTGGAGAGGTAGATCACCTTTGTGGATGGGAGAACAGCTGTGCCGCTGTAACCTTTCAAATGTAGACCAGTCCTATGTGCAGATAATTCAAGTTAATTCTGCAGTGCATAAGGAGTGCATGGCACTAATAAAGTGCAAAAAAGATATATATTTAAAGAGACATTCAGGATAAAAACATTTTTTTTTTAAATTGTCTTTTCTGTCCCTATGTTGATAATAACACCTGAGATTAGTGAAGAAGTGGGGTATAGAAGTCTTTTGTATTTAGAAGTATTTACCTTTGTGGGGTAAAAAACTATTATCCCCATTTCACATAGTGGTCTGAGGCACAGAAAAAGGGAAATGTCAATATATTCCAGAAGTATGAAAGCATCCACTAATTTGGGGTGCCTTAATTTTGTCTATTTGAGACACGTAGAGCCTAATAACTTTTCAGAGGTGCTGAGAACCCTCAGGTCCCATTGACTTCTGCAGTTGTGGGAACTCAGCACCTCAGAAAATCAAGTCCTGTGTGTCTGAGGTGGACACTTTGGAAAATGTTGGGCCTCAGTGATCTGCCCAAGGCAGAACTGGGAACAGAATGCAGGTTTCCTTCCTGTCTTGTGCTTTACTCATGAGACCATCCTTCCTCTCATTACAGAGGACACAGATTCAAGTTGCTTGCTCAGATCACAATGAACACCAAATATATCATGAAATCTCTTTTACATTTTTGTGGTTTTGTTTTCGGACCAACACACCTGAATGGTGTAAATGGAAATAAAAATGGGCAGAAGATAAGATGTCACATTATTTACTTTGCTAACTGGAATAGCAGGGAAATGACTCTCTTTAGTTAGATGCAATAATTTATATGTTCCTTTTTTTTTCAAACTGGAGCTCTAAAGAGGGCTTTCTCCCCACCTTCTGCCTTTTCTTCTCCTATTTCGGGGGTGAATTGGGGGTTATACTTTTTCTTTGCTGTGCATGTATGTACTAATACTTACTGATTATTTGCAAGGTATAGATTCTGTCATTCATGCTAATTCTGAAAGAAAGAACCCCTGGTCAGCTGATAGGAAGAACACACCTCTTGCCACTGATGTTACAATTTCCCATTCAGAAGCACTAGTGACATTTATAGTAACACTTGGAATAGGGAAATCTCCATTCTTGATACTGAATCATTCCAAACGTGCCCTGTTACTTCCTGTATCTATTTTTGCTAATTTTTTTAGATTATGGGAGGAGACAGGTGTAATCAGAATGAGTATTGGTAATAGAGAGGGAAAGAAAGGGAGTCTGTATCAAATTTGAGTTCTCGGGAGGCCTTACAATATTTAGGGAAAGCATGCATTAGTCTCCAAGCTTGGGTGCATCATGTCATCTTAACTGTCCACATCTGTAAATAGGAAATACTGAACTGAGCTCCATTAAGGACTCAGTTAATACCTTTCTGATTAACCAGTAGGTGTCATCACAAGACTGGCCCTCCTCTCTCAGGAGCTAAGTAATATTGTTGAACCTCTTTGCCAGCTCATGACTGGGAGAGACCAAATTTTAGCTTCAGCTTGTTCTTTTTTCCCCCCCTCTGGCCAGTATCACAGCTAGGGTAGCAAATTGGCTCCATTTGTATTTTGTGGTTGCAAAAGAGCTGCAGCTCACTGAAGCACCTGTACAGCAAAGAACCGATTATCAATGGGAACTGTTGCTTTAAAAACACCCGGCTATAGAAAGGTGAAATCACGACTGATTTCAGTACAGGAGATATCAGTGATACCTTCAGCAAATGGAAAATGGTGATGGTTAGGCCCTGAGTTCATTAAGGGCTCACTTGGGTCTTCTAGGCAAGGCTCCAGGTGTTCTGTACTGCAGAGTACAGCCCATGCAGTGTGCTCCAGAGTCTAAAGGTGGCATTTTTAAGGGTGTTCTACATTGACCTACCTCTACTCTCATTTAAATCAGTGGGAATTTTACCATTGATTTCAGTGGAAGCACACTCAGGCTACTGCTCAATATTTTTTTAAAATCCCACCCTACATTTTCATTTTTAAAAAGCTGGTTTTCGGCCTTCTGCGTGAAGAAAAACTTGAAAATGTGAACCCAGTGTAGCTAATGCAGTGTTGTCTTCCTGAGTCTGTACACAGTCTGAAATAGTTATTTGGAAAGGTATGACTCACCAATCGTTTAACACTAAAACCTAAAATAACATTTAAATGTCACCATTAACTATTTCACTGTGGATTGTTTTATCAGAAATAGTCACCTCATCTGCCTATCCCACAATCCCAAACCATCCTCTCCTTCCAAGACTTCCTGGATACCAAAAGCCCTGATTAGCACTGCCCAGCTGCCCTAAGCCCTACCTTCCTCTCTCTCTGCCAGTTTCTCCAGTGCAGTTACGCATTATCAGTACAACACCTTTGATCTGCAGCACACTGAACACTGAAAATGTGGAGACCGTAAATTAATTGAATTTCGCATCAGTATATATACCACAGGAGCTACTGTACTGCCCGTATTATTCATTTTCATATTTAATTAAACACAACTCTCCAGTTTTTAAAATGCAAAAGAGCAGGTAATAGAATTTCCTGCTTGCTGTGCCACAGTTGCAGAAATCTGGGCACTTGTCTGCAGATTGTAGGTCCATCGTCCCGAGGAGAACACAGGCCCTTGTTCACTGGTGTTTTCCCTTGTTGGGGCAGTGCAGAACAGCAATGCGCAAGGGGAATCCAGGAGGAAATCTGGCCCAGGAATCATAACCCTTCCCTGGTATGCATACATGTCTGGCCAGTTCTACTGGCCGTTGGGGAGTTGGTGTTGGTTGCATGCACCTGCCCTCCCCATCTTCTTTGTGGTTTCTTGCCACGAGACAGCAGTCCCTCAAAGACTACAGTTGGCCCAGCAGGTCTGCTTCTTCTGCACGTCTTGAGCAGGTTGATACAATCTGACACTACAAAAGGATGAGGGCTTCTGGGGGGGGCGGGGTTGGAGGGCTCCAGGGAAAGACAGCCAGCAAAGTAACAGTGATGAAAAGAGAACCTCACAGGATCACATGCACAATAAGAGTAAGACTGCGTATTTGTAATGATCCCCTTGAAATTGGCTTTGTGGGTTTATATCTTCCAAACTGATTTGCCTTTTAAAGGCACAGACACAGCATCTCTCCTGTTAGCTAATGGTGTTTCTTTCTCATGGATCAAAACTACTGCCTTCTCTGTTTTTGACAGGGATTTTATATGAGGTATCAACGATCAAAATCCAAGTCCCTTACTGAGGTGTTACTTAACCCTTACTCAGAGGAAGTTCCCATTGACTCTAGTGACTGAATAAAAATGCAGTAAGGACTTCAGATTTTGGCCCTATGTATATAAATCTCCTCAAGAAGCCTCTTTAAAGTGCAGCTTGTAACTATCAAAACTGTCACTTTGAGTAATGTGCTAAGATTACAAGGTCAATCATGACAAATACATTGTTAAATGAAAACATACGTGACACAATAAAATGCGCAGCATAAAGTTTTATTGTCAATCTGCTTATTCTCTAAAACTGTTTCATGACCATTTTGCAAGACAGATAGTATTTGCACACTGTGTTTAGTTTCACCCATCAATCAAATCATGTCAACTGATTTCTTCCTTTTCCCTTATTGTATGTCTGCAGTCATGTAAGAAATACACAGATTCTGCTTGTGATAAAATGTACAACTGTCAGCACAATGCCAGTTGGAATGGAGACAGGGAACTGTATCTTAGTATCAGTTTTCTGAGTTAGGATTGATGTAATAATGTACTTCCAGGAACTGTATAGAGTTGGATGCCTTAAACAGGGATTTGCAGACTGTAAGAATTTTAAATCCCAGAAAGGGCATTACTTGGGTTTGCATGAGAACAGATGTGCAATCTGGTATTTGATTGCCTGTGAGAAAATAATGGAAGAAAATGAGAAATTTATTACTGACCAGGCAGCATTGCTTGAAAACCAAAGGTGTCTAATAGGAAGCTCATCTGTTAATATTACGTTGTTGCGTGTCATGTGTAAGAATAAGTTTATCAGTCATACATACTATTATCAATATTACTTCATGGTTTGCAAGCTGGTTTATTGAGAGTTGAAAGCTATGTTTACAAGGTTGATCATAATGCTGCTAGTTTTAGGAAGGGGTCTTATTGGATAACCGGTCAACTTGATTTACGAAGGTGTGGGCTTTTGAAGAAGACAAAGAAAATGTGTCCTGATAAAACCACAGCAACAGTCTCTGGGACAGGGAAACATTTCTCAGAAACATGCTGGAACTTTAGACTTTGAGGCTGTTCTATTCTGTACAAGTGATAGATAACCCACTTACTGCTGTATTTAAGCATCTACTTGTAGTGCATGAAACAGGGTGATTCACATCTGTTACATGCAGCTTGCTCTTTCCTCTCCCAACAAGGAGAATTATGTGTGCAATGTAGCATTTTGTTTTGGTAGTTTTTTTTCCGTGTACATACTGCTCTGTGTTTGTGAGAGAAGGCAAGTCAAGAAAGTATGCCTTGAAGTTGGGGCAGAAGATGGTGAGGTTTGTGATAGGAGTTCTTCCCACAGTCTCAGACCAGCCCCTGAGAAAGCTGTATCTTCTACACAGATACACTTTACTCTTGTGGAAGAGAGCAAAGACTGGAGTTAGAGCTTTAGGAAGTCTTTGAGATATGCTGTACCCAGGCCATGGAAAACCTTGAAGATAGGAATAAGACATTCAGATTGAATCCATGTTGTATGGGAAGCCAATGTAGAAGGTGGAGGACAAGTCTTAGGGGCTCATGATAGCTTATGTTGCTGAGTAAATGCGCTGTAAAATTAGTTGGAGTTCCCTAAGGGCCGGTGGCTTCATGAACATATATTGCATTGCTGTAGTCCAGACAGGAGGTGACAGCAGTATCTCACGGTTGACTGTGTCGAATGCTTCAGGGAAGACAAGGAGGATGAGAATGGATGTCTGCCTACTATCCATAGACAGCAGGAGATCATCCATCATTGCAACTAAAGCTGAACGCTCTTCCCTGAATGAAGCATTGGCTGTTTTGGTCCAGAGTGGGAGCAGCTGTTTATGACTCTGTTTCTCCAGCCAGGAAGGGCATGAGATGCAGTCACAGATTGTGAGTTGAGATTTAAGGGATCTTCAGTTAGGTGTTCAGTTTCATTTATCATTATCCTGTACCTAACATTTGGAACCACTTTTATAAACACTTTCCCTTAGAATTTACAAACTAACTGTTTTGACCAGCATTCATTTTATGTTCGTCTCTGTTTTCTGTACCATTCCAACAAAAATTGCTATTTCAGTTGTGGTAGCTAACTGGAATTGGATATTGAGCTGGCTCAATGAGGGATAATCTTGAGAGGAAGGGATATGAACTGGAGTTTGGAATGGAGTAATGATTTGAGCTCTTGGTTAAGGGCAAAGGAGTTTGCAGATTCCCACCTCAAACTGTGCCAAAAAGGGATACTAGTGAGTCATTTCAGGCATGGAGACAGGAGAATAATCTGAAGGTGCTAGACTTTGTAGCTACTGTGTTTTCCTTTAAAGACTGGTAAATATATACACCTCTTTTATTATATAGTCACTTGTCACACATTCCATATAAAAATTCCTATCTTGTTTTTAACATGTCAATGGTATGATGGTAACCAATTTAGCTGTGGTCTACGTTACAGAGTTAAGTCAATGTAAGGCAGTTTACATCAATCTAATTGTAAGCATCTACACTAAAATGCAGTTCTCACCAATGTAACTCGCCCACTACAATGACTTAATAACTCCACCTCCACGAGATGTAGCACTTAAGTTGATGTAGTTAGGTTGATGCATGTGAGTATAGACACTTGCGTTGCTTACGCTGACTATTGCTGCCTTTCAGAAGCCATCCCACAATGCCCCACACTGAGGGTATGACTACTTTGTGGTGTGAAGTCGATTTAATTTAAATCAACCTTCCCCCACCGAGCTGCAGAAATCAGTGGCGTGTGATCCCCATCAGCTGTGCTTTCATCAGTAATCAAAGCATTGCACTATGGGTAGCTATCCGACAGTGAAACTACCTGCAGTGCCTTTTGGGAAGGTTGTCATCCTCCCATGATGCAACATGCTCCCTCCCCCCGCCCCCCATCCAGAACAAACAGACGAACGTTTTTTGCACCATCTGGGATCAGAGCAAAATCTTATCAATAGAGGGCCCTTGAAATTCATTTCTTTCATTGCTCTGACAAAGCCTGGGTTTGTTAACCTTTAGCATCTGGTATAACATCCATAGTCAGGCTTCTGCAAAAGGGATTGAAGATTCCTGTTTAAAGCTGATTTTAAAGTGGTGAGGGAGTGTTTTTTAAGATTAATTTGATGTCCAATACCTGATTTCTTCTGTATGCATTGTCAAGTGCTATTAAAACACCACAGTATTTAAATGAATTTAGACAAACATCAATTGCTGAGATACTTTAATTGGTGCCAGAAGGTTAATTTAAAGTTTCCTTCCTGTGTGTGATATATTTACATTAACAAGCACAAGAGGAACAAAGAAAACTAAACAGTACAGTTTGGATTCATTGTTACCCAGAAGGCAGCCACATTCTTCTCTTCAATACTTTTGCTCCGATATCTGTCATGCGGTTGTTTTTATTCTCAAATGTGTAGGCAAACAATAAAAAGCTTTTCCAGCAAGTAATCTCTGTAGGCTCAATCCTTTGAATGTTTACCTCTATGGGTAACTTTATACAGGTTAGTACTATCATTGATGTTCATGAGACTACTTACCTGAGAGAAGTAACTCGCATGCATAAGTGTTTGCAGGATTAAACTGTATATTGGAAACATTCACTTGAAAAATCAGAGAAAGGAGGACCATAAAATATTGAGCCAGATTTTCAAAAGAGCTCAGCATCTCCCAGTACACTCAGTAGGAGATACCAGAAAATTCATTCCTTCTGACTTGTTCCGTAAACTAGCATGGCCTATAAAATCATAATATATTTTGAATTCCCTAATGGTTCCCTTGCTTTTGTTAAGGAGATACTTTTATAAGTGACACAATATTAAATCAAAAAGAGACTTCATTTGCGGTCTTCTGGAGAACCATTTCTGCTCACTCTTTAATGTGAGGATCAGATTAGATTTGTGTGTGTGTGTGTGAGAAACAAAATCTCCAAGAAAAATACTTTTAATGTTTTCTTTCCTTCTGACCCCACGTTCCTGTTATGTAGAATTGATGATTTTTTGTAAGGTTGGTGAGCTGGAACAATTTAGAATAGGGGTTCTCAAACTGGAGCTTGGGACCCCTCAAGAGGTCACAAGGTTATTATGGGGGGTCACGAGCTGTCAGCCAGAGCCCTTCAGAGTTGGTTGGCTGGAGACTAGTGGCTGCTGGCCAGGTGCTCTGAAGGCAATTCCACCCTCAGCAGCAGAGCAGAAGTAAGGGCGGGATGGCATGGAGGGTCATCATTTCTTTTGGGGGGGTCATCACAGCCTAAAATATTTTCAAAGGGAGTCCCAGAAAAAAAAGTTTGAGAACCTTTGATTTAGAAGCAAGCTGGCACCTCACAAATGAGCAAGTGGAGCTTGTTGCAACATTACAGAAAGCCTTGACCTTCAGTCACAGCACTGTCCTTGCCTATGAAATAAATTGAAGTGGGCCTGAATAGAAAGATAGGGATTCTGCAGGTCTTTGTTTTCCTGGGAAGCATTGTAAGGTTGAGACCTTTGTGACCTGTAAAGCACCTCACTAACTGGTTTCCACAAGAACTCCTAGCTCTGGCAGGAATCATTTTCATGTTGTTCCAAGTGTTGTAGTGTATGTCAGTGGTGGAGTGTGCTCCTTAGTTACAGATTACAGTAGGTATGAGATTAGGGGGATCACATTTTTTCTTAATGAACTTAACATAAAAAGTACACTTTTAAAAATGATGGTCATATTTTACTCTTCCATGCTAACTGGTGCCAGCACAGAGCGTCAGAGTAAGTTCGTGTTTTGTAGTTTTTTTTAAGCGTACAAATTCAAAATTAAACTAAATAATGAGACAAATATTACTTAGAATTAAAATATAAATTTTGTGTTATGGCGGTAGAGATAGAGTTCATTTGCTAAGTATATATTGTCAAGACATAGACCACTTATCAACAGCACAGCCTCTGTGGGAATAAAGCTACTATTTCTTCGTGCCCCCATGTGAGATCCATGTAAGCACAGATCCAGTAGCGATTTGCCTTGCTTGAGCTATGCTACTCTCTAGGGGATGTCCACACTGCAATTAGACATTCACAGTTGGACCCTATGAGGTGAGAGGGTCCCAGAGCTCAGGCAGCAGCCCCGAGCCTGAATGTCTACTCTGCAGTTAAACAGCCCCGCAGCCCAAGTTAACTGGCACAGGCAGATGCGGATTTCTAGTTGCAGTACAGACATACCCTGGGAATTAATGTTAGGCACTGGCTGCAGTGGAGATGGGTTGGAGGGTGAGGGGCAAGTGATACAATCATCCCAATCTCTAGTGAGATTGCATCATTGCCCTTATGATGCTATGTTGTGTTCCATGATGATGCCTGCTCATTTAATAGCAAAGTGGTGGGGTAAAGTCTCCTACTGTGGTGGAAGAAATAAGTTGGCCCTCCCCAGAAACCTTCTGCAAAGGGTTACATATTACCTCCATGAAAGTTTCCTTCAGATATTCACAGAAGATTTTCGGAGCATACCTCTGCAGATAAATAGTCTGTTCGGGGAGTAACCCTCCACTGATATTTGGCAACACCCAGGAAGCCCATCCCCTCAAAAACACAAACTCCTTTGTGGAAGTAGCCGGACTAGGGAATAACAGCAAAAATTAGATTTGCCACACACACTCTCCAGGTGTGGCTTCCCCACATCTCGATCAGTTCCACTGTCCTGTGTGTGGCAGGGCTGCTCTGGGGTAACAAACAAGTCCTGGCTCTCAGGGAAAATGGATACCCTGCTCTCCTGTGCCATGCTCTCCTCATCTTCATTCTCCCCATCCACAGAGTCCTCCTCATTTGTTCTGGACTGGGATTCTGCGGAGGTTTTGACACTGCGTGGCAGCACAGAGGTGGGGTCACCATTGAGAATCGCATGCAGCTCCTCGTAAAAGTAGCATGTTTTGGGCAAGGAGCCAGAACGGCTGTTCGCTTCCCTAGTTTTCTGTTAAGCCTGCCTCAGCTCTTTGATTTTAACGCAGCACTGCAGCACATCTTTGTTGTGCCCCTTCTCTAACATGCCACAAGGTATCTTCTCGTAGATATCAAAATTTCTTTTGCTGGCTCAGAGCTGAGCCAGAACAGACTCTTTGCAACACAGACTGATGAGATCCAAGACCTCTGGTCAACTCCATGCTGGAGCGTGTTTGGGATATGCAGTTGCCATGAGTGGTTGAATTTCAAAGCTCTCTCCACGCTGTCCAAACCGGAAATGGTCATTCAAAATTTTCTGAGGTTTGAGAGGAGAAGCTATTTCCTGTTTACATGACCATATTACAGCAGAGTGCAAATGTCCAGAGCGGTCACAACAAAGCATTATGAGATACCATCCAGAAGCCAATGGCATCAGTTTATGATGTGCTCTGCCTACACTGATGCAAATGCGACCCATGGAATTTGACTTCAGTGCTACGCCACTCTTGGAGGTAGTTTTATTATTTTACCACAAATTTAGATCGGAGGAACTTTCATGCCAGTGGAGACTCATACTTTAGGGGGTCGACATAAGCAGCGTTACGTCCCTTTCCATCGCCAGCGTAGACCAGGCCTCTGTTTTCTTGCATGTACAGCCTGCAGTGGAAACAGATAATCATTGCCTATAATTTTGTGTTTTGCTCTGCAATAAATGTGTAGCACTGGTTATATTTGCAATTGTTATAATTACATTTCTAAGTTAGCCTTCTGAGAAGCATGAAGAACTATTGTTCCAGGCTGTCTCTAGACACAAACAGAAATCAGGGCTTACACCCTGCTCACAACCATATGGGGCTTGCAAATAAAATCTTTCTATATGTGTGGAACCACCTGCTGTAGAGTGAGCTTTCAATTTTACAGGTTTTTTTTTAAGTTTCCAGACTTTATAGTTGTAAAGAAAATCTATCCAACATGAACTGAGCGTAAATTGATGCTCTCATGTCATCCTCAGTCTGTAGAGGTGATGGTGAGAGAGGGAGCCACAAAACTCTGCTTTTATGCCAGGAAATTCCCCCTCAAAGAACTCTCTGCTTGGAGGGGTGGGGTTGGCAAGGAATTCCCCATGGTATAGGGAACAAGCAGGGACCTGCCCCTTACAAATCCAGGATGGAAATTTGAGCCTTCCACCTCCCAGAAGACAACTCTATGTGGGAGGCCATCATATAAACTATCTCGTTTGGTGGGGGGAGAGATGGCTACCATTAATCTGTTGAGAGGGAGCAGCATAAATTGTTTCAGTAGAGAGTGGGGTGAAAGGTGGCCCAGCATTAAGGGACTTATTGTCAGAGGAGAAAGCTTCAGTTTATTGATCTTGTGTGTGTGATGGGAAGTTGTATTAATTGTTTTGTGTGGTGTGTGCCATAGGATCCAGCAGTAATTAGGACCTAACGGTTCAGCAAGCGGGAGCTGGGGGGGGCTCAGACCCCATCAGTGTGGGTGCTGGTATGGAGCATGGTCCCTGGCAAACAGATAACATAGAGGCTTCCCTGCACAGCTACCCCACCTTTGCCTCCTGTGCAGATGTATTGGGGACATTCCATATCACAAAGAATCTAGTGCCAGAGCCTCCATTGGTGTAAATGGTCCAGCTCCCTTGTCTTCAGTTGAGCTCTGCCCACTTACACCAATGGGAATTCCACATTCCCTGGCGTGCAATGAATTTAACATAAATTTAACTATTTTATTATGTCCACATTGCCATACTATGCCCATTGCCATAGCACCATGGTTTTCAACCTCTTTTCCATTTGCGGGCCCCTAAAAATCTTGAATTGAGGTGCAGATCCCTTTGAAAATCTTAGACATAGTCTGCAGACCCCCAAGGATTGCAAATCACTGGCATAGCATATGAGCACCTGCAATTTGTGTATTCTGCGCACACTGTAGAATCGATAGATTGCATCCTCAGCAAGTTTGCAGATGGCACTAAGTCGGGGGGAGTTGTAGATGTGGTGGAGGGCAAGGATAGGATATAGAGTGACCTAGAGAAATTAGAGAATTGGACCAAAATAAATCTGATGAGTTCAACAAGGACAAGTGCAGAGTCCTGCACTTACGACAGAAGAATCCCATGTACTGCTATGGACTGGGGACAGCAGTTCTGCAGAAAAGGACCTGGGGGTTCCAGTGGATAAGAAGCTGGATATGAGTCAACAATGTGCCCTTGTTGCCAAGAAGGCTAACGGCATACTGGGCTGCATTAGTAGGACCATTGCCAGCAGATCAAGGGATGATTTAGTTGGGGTTGGTCCTTCTTTGAGCAGGGGATTGGACTCGATGACCTCCTGAGGTCCCTTCCAACCCTAATTTTCCATGATTCTATGATAAATATCAGTTGATTTGTTAAAACTATGTGATATATTGCTGTTTCTGTTTTGAAAAACTAAGCTTTCTACCAGTTTTCAACAAGTTGTTTGCAAATAACGTGCACGATGGACTAAATTTTGAATGTGGTTTTGTCATGTTCAACAGCTTGTTCATATAAAAATTTTCTATTCTACAGTTCCTTTGTGTTGATAGTATATGTCTTACAGGGGAAAATTTAGTCTCCACTAATTTTTTTATTCTGTATCAGTGACATTGGTGTTAACATTATTAGTCATAGTGGATTGTGTGCTGAAGATTATATTTACTACAGTAAATTCAGAGCAGAACAAGATAAACTGAAGTGAAAACTGAACTTGAGCTCACCATAGGTGTTTGAAATAGAACATAATGTAAGCCTAAATATGGAGAGGGAAAACAGAAATTACTTTTACTAGAAGCATAAACATATATAAATTTTCATGTCCTGTTAATAAAGATATTCTGGCAAAAGTCAAAGAATGTAAATATTGGGTATATGGTTGTCACATTTATATGGGGATTATCTTGTTGAGTGTGCCTTTGAAAGGCTCAGAGTAGTGTAAGCTGTTCGTTTAACGTGACATTTCACTTTGGTAATGCAATCATTAAGGGGTCAGCACACTTTTCTCTTGTTCACCCCACCATTCAAGATTTCTCAACAGTTAAGGATTCAGTGTCATTTCCATTTTTATCCTCTGTTTTTACATGTTAATGACTTTCCTAAACATCTATCTTTGGGGCCCAATTCTGCATTGGCGATCCACACTATGTGATAAAGTCAGGCCAGAGAGCCCTAAAGGGTTAAAACCCCTTTGCCCTGCAGGCAGGAGAAAGAGCACAGCAGGGAGATTAGAGGCACCTGGCCCCAGTGAAGGGCCAGGACAGGTGTATTTAAACCCTGCCTTCCCTAAAGGAGGGAGAGGGAACAACTGTAGGCAAAGCTGCCAGAAGGTTTGGAGCAGCTGGAGAAGAAGGATCCCTCCCGGGCCAGGAGACAAAGCTCCTCTACAGCCAGGGGAGAGGGGGTAGCTGGGGGTGCCCTGGCTCAGGAAGAGAAGGTAAAGTATGAGACCCACCAGGGGGAAGTGAGCAGTTTGCCACAACTAGCAAATCCCATCGTGCAGATATAGTGCTTCGTCTCTGCTTCAAGATCTGAAAGTTTGAGCAAAATCTCATAAAATCTCTTCAGTGGTGAGAATTACGAAAGGGTGTCAACTTCTGGGGTACAGGCCAGACCAGTTAGAACTTGTGCTATCACCTGCTGTGTAACCTTGAGTGCCTCATAATGCTTTGCTGCTGTAATTCCCAAGTTAGGCTGCTCCCAACCAGCATGCAGGTCACAATCAGAGTGTTGCTAGACAGCTCTGGTTCAGTACCTCTGACCCCAGCAGCCTGTCATCAGCACCACTGCCTTCTGCCACACTTGGTTACTACTTGCAGGGTGATCCTAAGATGCTTCTGGTCCCAAATTTCCCCCAAACCATGTGCTCTGCAATGTCCAACCCTCTCCTGGGCAGTTCAGAGAAATAACTCAGTTCCTTTAAAGACATAAAACACATCACAGCTTATTAACTTAGCTGGGAGATAAATACACACTAAATGCAGCGCTGAGTTGGTTTATGGTGGTAATAAGATAAATTTATTAACAAAATATACACAGGAGTAAGAGTTCAAGGGATGAAGATAAGAGTTACAGGTAAAACAAAACAAAACATGTATCTGAAAATCTAAAATGTAATCTAGCAAAATACAGGCTTTGTTCAAGATGGTTTCTCTCAACAGTCTTCTTCCCAGTTTGTTGGGAAGTTCATGGCTGACTTTCACTCTGTCAGGACCTTCCACAAATATTCAAGGTCCTGGCTTTCTTTGTCTTCTTAGATGAAAGATCTTTACCTAAGCAGAGATACTCAGTTCCAAAGACTCCAACTTCCCCTTGGTTGAAGGACCCATACCTCTGAGATTTGGTGGCAGTCTACAGGAGATACGCAAGCAACGTAAAAAATTTGCGTAACTCACGTTGACTTCGCTGCTTCCGTTCTGCGCGCCTATGTTGTGTTGTGCCTATGGGAACAGCATTCCCCTCGACGCAGCGCTACACCACTGTCAAACGTGGTTTTCCTAGGTCGATTTCTGGATTGACTGAGCGGGTCTTTACTGACTGCTCAGTCGATCCAGAGAAATCGATCTGATGTTGGCGAATTTACCACCATCAGTATAGACGTAGCTTCAGCTTGCAAGAGCTCTGGCCTCTTATGTCTGTCTAGTGATGGATGCCGGAGATGACTTCTGTTGTTGCTTATATTTCCCAAACTACAAGTGACCTTGTTTCAAGAGGCTTCCCATTCCCTTCTATGATTTCTGTGTCAATGGGTTAGTTTCGATTCTATCATGCTTAATATATATAGGAGACCGCAAAGACCCATGGGAGGCTTTTTGTAGCAGAGTGTTAGAGCAGCTGCCAGGGCTTCTAGAAGCCAGGTGATGAAAAGGTGGTATAAAGCCATCTTTGCCCACCGTTCCTCAGCTCTAGTTCAGCTTTGCTGGGCCTGGGAATAGGGGCCACTGACTCTTTCCTTCATTCTTATTTAAAGTTTCCAGACAACGTATAACTTTATGATGCATATGCTATGGAACTTCAACTGCGATACTGGAACATTACCTGGGTTCAAACAACTCTGCCCTTTCATTATTATGTAATAAATATGTGTAACGCAAATCAGTAATTCCATGCATTTGAGAAACATTTATGTCATTCAGAATATGTTGCACATCTGTTGAAGGAGCAATGACAGACTGTAAAGGGACATAACCTTTCCAAACAAAACATTGCATAGCTTCTCATTTTCCAGCAGTTAGAAAGCTTATTCTGTATAAGAGAGAACTGTTCTGAAATGCCCCGAGAAGGATTCATAACACTTTAAATGGACTCCAAACCCCACGTCCGCTTCTGGGGTGTGGTTGTCTGTTCTGTTGCACACAAAGAAATTTGTAGAATACTAGTTGTCAGACTGTGTTCAGAGATTACTGTGATAGGCAGGGACACTTCTTGGTGTCCCGGGGAGAGCTCGCTGGTCATATATTACTAGCTTCTCTCCTCTTCAGCTGTTAAAATGTATTAAAAGAAGCTTAAAATAAATTAAATATCACTTTTCCACATAAGCAATTGCTGTACACGCCACAAAGCTAGTAAGTTACCATGAATGGGGGGAAGGCGGCTTGCAAGTCAGTCTCTCAATTAACATGTGGTTCATACTATGAGAAATGTTGAAAATCCCTGGGATAGAAAATACCCACCTCAAGTTCTTTCACACCAGCCAGAAAGAAAGCTCTTTCTTCATATGTCAAATATCTTGAGGTGGGAACTGAAGGCGAGTTAGCAGTTGTAAATTGTAATGTTCATTGATAAAAGATTGCTGCAACTACAAACAGGGGCCTCTTTCATATCAGCACACACTGAAAGTTAGATTACAGCAAATGTGTCTGCAACGAACAGTAGTTCTTGAGACTGTCCTTTCAAGTTTCATTTTACCCCTCCCTTGCTATGTAGAAATTCTCCATGGTTCCCATGCCCTTTACTATAAGGACTTTTGTAGAATTTACACTGAGAGTTGCACATTAACCAAATAAAGGAGTAAGGAAGTGTTTTTCCATGACCATATATGGATTGTGGCAAAATGCTTTGGGCTCATAACCTTTATAATGAACTATACATTGTGTATGTTAAGTGTCAAAGAATAGAGATTATTCACATTTAGGCCAGGTACAGAATCTACTGTAAACTCCAGGATAAATGAGCATAACAAGAGGAGATCAGAATGTTAGAACCTTTTTTTTTTAAATGGAATTTTTCAAGGTTAAAATGTGATCCTTGTAAAATCTAAAATCAGGGTAAATAAAGAATAGGAAGTATTTGTAAGTTCATTGACATAAATCTAAGTTCTTGTCAATGTAGGCCTGGTCTACTAGAAAAGTTATACTGTTGTAAGCTTTAATGTGGATGTACATATGCGGCATAAAGGTGCCTTACACTGGTATAGTTTATTTAACTTCCTGAGTCAGAAGCACGTGTATACTGGAATAATTGCCTCCACACTGTGTTTGTGTGTGTGTGTGTGTATGCATGTGTGCTGCATATTAGTGTAGATAAACTGATACATTTGTAGACAAGCCCTTAATAGTTAGCAGCTTGAGGCTCTGATCAAGCAAAGTGTCTATATGCTTGTGTGACTGAAGTTACATGTGCAAGTATTAGCAGGATCTGGGCCTTATTATTTATCTCCTACCCTCTCACATGCATCTCATTAAGCAAATCAGCAAACTATTACCAATACTTGTTTCAATATGTGTCAATTTATTTGAATTAGGCTGTTTTGCACATACTGAGCAATGTTGGTCTGTTTCAACTCTGGATTGATTTGTTAGTTATCCAGCAATCTTAGAAAGAGGACCACATTTTAATTCTCCTCTCCTCTCCCCCTCCCATTTTAAAAATTGATAAATATTTTAAAATTTACAGGCTCAAAATTCCTTGCTTATGTTTTATTATGCTATTAAAAACTTTAATACGTTTGCACAAATCACATTTTTGTGTCCCTATCTGGTAAGTAAGTGTTTACAGGAATTGTTTGCACAGACGACACTTGTCGCAATTCTGAATTTTAGCATGTGCCAAAACTTTGCATGTTTAAATTTAGAGGCTAAGTTGAAGCCAATTACTAAACGTGGTCTGAAGTTGTTACCTGCTTTAAAGGTTTGCAGCTCCCATTCCTTACTCAAAAAGTTTGCAGGATCCCATTTCCCACTCGCTTCCATGGGGATTTTTGAGCTCTTTGGCACAATGTAGAGGGCTCTAGACACACTGGGTCCTGACATGTGGTTCCTGAAGTTAAATAAAGATTTCTACCATCTCGAGGAAGAGGAAGCTCCTCAGTTGTCCCCTCCTTACCTCTGTCTCTGTACCATCCAGCAATGGAGAAAACAGACTAGGGACAGTTGCTCTCTCATTGTGGCAAGCAGGCAGAGTGAAGAGGAGAGCATGTGCCCTAATGCCCATTATTGCAATCAGGAGATACAGGGATCGGTGTGTATCAGAATTCTACTTTGAAGACAAGCATGAGATAAGGAACTGCAAAACAGCACTTTGATAACCATTCTCATATATTCTTTCCAGGGAGCAATGGGCTTTCATTTGGGTGCTGTCCCTAGCTCCATCTTGCATGTCTGGCCTCTGGATAATAGGTGTGTCTGGTCCATCACAAAGTATGCATTACAGCTGTGTCCGCTAAATGTGGTTGATTTTAAACCACGTTTCAAGAATTTTCAGAAAATACAATTCAGGGTCCTGTATGTTTTCAGTGTCTAAGCTTCTTCCAGCTTGGCAGAGGGAGGAACAGAATCTGGAAGCTGAAACTGGGTGACTCACAGAGAAATTCTGATAAATCACTAAGTCCAGCCTGAAGTCTGTAACGGTCTAACCCAGGGGTCGGCAACCTTTACTATCAAAAAAGCCATTTTGCTCCCTCTTCCACTGACTAAAGAAAAATAGTCTGGAGCCGCAAAACATAGCTTACCGTGGCTGAAGAGCCGTGGGTTGCCGACCCCTGGTCTAACCTATAGACAGAAACCAGGGCAGTAGGTACCATAGGGGCTATCCTGTGTGAGCTATTTTTAATCAGAATCCTCCATCCACACTGATTTCAAACTTCTGCTCAAAACTCCATGGTATAAGAGGTCTTAAAGATTTTAGTTTTCAACTTGACGTTCAGTTTAAGCAGGGTAATGCTAACAGAGAGGATGGGGTATGGAAAATATCTGAGCACAACCACACCTGTTCAGTCCTGTTTAACCAGAATGTCCATTGGATGTGACTGGGCAGCTGGCATGCTTTGACCGCTGCTTCTCATGATGACCAATTTTGTCTTTTTTCTTTGTGCTCCCCTCCCCACTGGTTTCTTGGATCCATCTGTTGTCTCCGGCCTTATATTTAGATTGTAAGCTTCTCAGGACAGAGGTCATCTGTGCCACAGGGGGCCCCGATCAATGACTGGACCCCGAGGCACAGCGCAATGCCAGTAATAATAATAAATAATTGATAGCTAAGGGACTATAGAATTGGTAAGGAAAATAAAAGTTTTAAACTGACATGAAATGATTTTAAAAACAAAAGGTTTAATAGCCTAAAACCAGACGGTATGTGTGAGCTTCAGAATTACAGTGAAATACATTTTAAATCAACCTAGTAGAACTTCAGCGAAATAAGAAGAGATGTGGCTAAAGTTTGAGTTCAAAGGTGTTTTCTCTCCAACACTGAGGACCTCACAAGCACCTCAAGCTGTGTACCAGGAATGCAGGGAATGTAGCAGCACCTGCTTCATTTTATGTGCTAATGATGTTATCAACTGTGGTAGAAGAAACACAGAACCCCGAGCTCAGGTCTTGGCAAGTAGAAAGCTTTTCAGCTCACCTTTAAGCTAGGTTGATGAACATCCTTTAAACAAATGTTACATGTTGATGGTAACTGAAATGTTAAAAGTGCTTTGAAACTCCTCCCCACCCCCAAAAGTACAAAAATCTGGAATAAAATTATTTAAATAAGCTAAACATGGGTTTAGTTCTTTTCAATAGGAGTTGGACTGTGCAACTGAGAGAAAATGACCCCTTGTGCTTGGTAAAATACTAGAGGATTTCAGCTTCTTCACTGCATCTGGGAGAACAGATTTTTTTATCCTTTGGAAGATTCTGAGCACTTTGAAATAAAAATCATCCTGCCCTGTTTGCTACCATTCTTTGTGTTGAATACTTAAAGAGATACAGCTGGCACTTTAAGATAAATATTTAGATTTTATAAATAAACGAAGTTTTACGGAACCTAATATAAATATAAAGGTGTCCATGGAAATTATTTCTGTTTGGATTTAAATATACTACTGCAAATATGATCAAAACATTGCAGCAATGTGCCAATACATAAAGAACAGAAAGTGAAACTATTTGTTTGATATCATTATCCAAGGTAAGTGAAATGCAAAAGGAATATAGATCTTAAAAGTTCTGTAACTTCTAATAACTTAAATTTATCTTAATAACATGAGAAGTGAAATTTACTTTTAAAAATATATAATTTCTCTTTAACTTTCTTAGGTATGGGTCCTCATCTGCCTTAATATCCCCCAAAGCATTAGTAAGAAATATATAGAACTGATGTTTACATGCACTTCAGAAAGAAAGTATCATGGACACCAAACTGTCAATCATCATCATCTTTTCACCTGCCCCTTTGATGTATTCCTGGAGCCTGCTGTCCACACTGGGTTGCAGTGTTGGAGAACTCCCAGTTTTTATGCTAGGGTTGAAAATTTGCTTCTGCATTTGAGTAGAAAGCACTTTCTCTCCTGCATGTAATTTCCATATTTTGTTGACAGCAAATGTAGGTATTTACAACCTGACATGGAAGTTCTAAGATAGGTGATTTGGGTTATTTTTACCAAATATCCATCTTACCTTCTTATAAACTGGTGTTGCAATGTTAGGAATATACAGTTCTTTTTGAAATACTCCCATAGTATCAATAAAAATCCTCATGATTTTGATATGTTACGATAGTTGGGTTAAGCAATAATATTTTCTTTGTCAGCAGATGCTCAAGTAGTTTTCTTAAGCTAATTAATATCTCTAGATAGAACAAGGTGTGTTGTGATACAAAGTTATAAAGCATTAAAAATGAACCATTTTGGTGTCTTTGTTCTTGGTATCGAACTATGTAAACAAAGGTATTTTTTTTATTTTGTCTTTTCTTGGTAAAGTTAAATCACCTCGAGGGATACAGTTTTAGAGTTGGCATAACCTTAAAGGGATCAAAGCAGCCACAAAGGAGTCATCTGATCAAATAATATTAAAAGTTAAGTACTAACGATTACTCAGCACAATTAATCTGAAATAAATGAAAAGTAAATGTTAAATGAAGGAGCATGGTATTTGTTCTCTTCCACTCAGCCTGACGTTTTATTTGTTGTATTGCCAGAACAGTGAGGGAACCAAAATTCAAATCCTTTTAAAGATGTGTTCTTAATAAGAGACCAGTTCAGTCTCTTTGACCTGGAGAGGAAAAGAGTAGTTTTTCAACAAGAGTTAACTTAGTTACTGCAAGAATAAAATAAAAATAAATCTCATCCATTTTATAGTGTGTTTTGCAAAATAATAATTTCATAATAACTTTAATCCTTCTTTGCATATGTTCCTTTTAAAACTCTCAGCCTAAAATTTCAATATCTGAACTGTCATCTGATAATCCTAGAAATGCCCTTCAAAGATGCAGCTTTCAACAGGCAAGATTTAAAAGTTCAGCTACTCAAGATGTTTACAGATTTTTTTTATTGTTTTTTACAAATTGCTATTACAAAATAATAATGACAAATTAAGGCCCCTGATTCAGGATAGTATTTATGAATATGCTTAACTCTAAGCATGTGAGTAGTCTGATTAAAATAATGAGATGGCTCATGTGTTTAATGTAAAGTACATGCTTAGGTATTTGCAAGGGGTTGTGGCTAAATTGATAAAATGGCAATGTAATTTAAAGAAAGGGAAATGATCATTTTTAATTTTAAAATAATATAAAATATAGAATACAGCAACATTTTGATTTTTAAATATTTTTCTGTTTATAATATTTGTGAGGACACAATATACTTTTAAAAATATGACACAAAGTAGTGAATTTTGGGGTCACATCCTGTGTGGTGCTAAAAGAACCCTCAATTGCAACATCTCGCCTCATCAAGCTGTTTAATTACAATAACTTTCTTACCTATTAATCTGTATGCGATAATGCCTGTGGCATTGATTTACAAATATAAGTCAGAAGAAAACTTCACTCAGGGGTATTAACAAAGCAAGCGTTGCTAAACCCGTTATTCTGTGATTGAGTAAAATAAACCTGGCTTTCATTTCCATGCAGAGTCTGCTTTTTGGGAGAAGTTGCCTGGCGCCACAAAAGGAATTGGGCTTACAGTTTGAATAGAGACCTGAAGGCTGTTCAGTTTATTTTAAGAATGCATTGCCAGAGCTCTCATAAATTTGCTTATAGCTGCAGGCTATGCATGCATGAAATCTTGCTAAACGAGCTGTTTTTTTTCTCTCTCTCTTCAGAGGGAGGCACAGGGTGTGGATCTATTTGGGGGAAAAAATATTCTGCGCTAGGTAAAATGGGTATTGTTTAAAAGCGTACGTAACAGTTTAAATGTTACAGTTTATTTTTCCTTTTTGACTACTCACAATGGAATTTAAATTATTTTGCCAACCTTGGGTTAGTTTGTTATTATACAAAATAGTAAGTTGCTCAGGAATAGAAAAAATACTTCATAAAAAACCTAGTTCTTCTTCTAAAAATGCAAAATCAATGTAATAATTACATCAAGTGATATTTAAATATTGGAAAAGTTAGCTTTAGAAATATACCCAGTTGCAAATAGAGATACCAGTACATCCTGGCACTCTGATTTGCCATATTGCTCTTTTTTTTCATTTTTAAATGTCTGCTTATTCTCTACCTATCGTAACAAGTTTCGGGTCTGATTCTGCAGTGTTTTGAGTGGCACCTTTGAGATGCTTAGAACCCTCTGCTCCTTTTGACTTCATGGGAGATTTCAGTGATACCCAGTGAGAAAGTGTTTTGGAAAAGAATTCACTATATATATGCAATCATGCAAATTTAATCTGTAAATGTGAATAGATTGGTATTAACTAGTCAAATAACATGCTGAGGACCTGATAATGGGTGGTGCTGAGTACCTTCAGTTACCACTGAAATTCACCCAGCTGCAGTTAAATGTGTGCTAGGAGATAGGTATGCAAGTTGTAGTGTACCTAAGTATTTTTATGAAAGCGCTGAATGCACTTCTATCTAATCTTTCCATGTAATCTAATCCACATAGGCAATTAGGCCTGATCAAAACCCCATTAAAATCAATGGCAATTTTTCCATTAACGTCAATGGATTTTGGATTAGGACTTTATATGCTACTCTTAGCACTGTGGTATCTCTGATTGCGTTGTGTATTCTTTAAAATGTTTAAGTAGTGTCAAAAGTAGGCTAACTTGGTGGCTCTCAACATTTCCAGGCCACTGTACCCTTTCAGGAGTCTGATTTGTCTTGCATACCCTAAGTTTCATCTCACTTAAAAACAACTCGCTTACAAAATCAGACAGAAAAATACAAAGTGTCACTACATACTATTACTGAAAAGTTACTTACTCTCTCATTTTTACCATAAATCAATTAGAATGTAAATACTGTACTTACATTTCAGTGTATAGTATATAGAGCAGTATAAACAAGTCATTGCCAGTATGAAATTTTAGTTTATACTTTCTTTGTTAGTGCTTTTTCTGTAGCCTGTTATAAAACGGGGCAAATATTTAGATGAATTGATGCACCCACTGGAAGATCCCCTGGTTGAGAACCACTGGCTAACCGATATATTGGTTCTTCTGTTTACCCAGCTGCCCCTTCCATGGAATGGCTAAAAGTTACAGCACTGAAGTCTGTTTGAAGTGTCCTTGATTTAACTGTATCCTAACCCTAATTTCTCATACACTATCTGTTTTGGTCCTTTGGTTTTGGTCCTTTGTCCTATCAGTACCTGTGCTGGACTGTTTTGGCACACCTGTGAAGGGGTATTCCTGTGTACCAAAAAGGCTAAGAGTTTGAACCAGAAGAAATAGCTTTGTGTAACAGGCTTTTAAATTGTTTTCATAATTGATTCCACCTTATGGTTACTCTGTGAGTAAGCTGGGGAGGAGGTATGGTAGGCATACTCCCATTAGAGTGCAAATTCCTTGAATTCTTCTGAGACAAATTGGGGTCCGTTGTCAGTGATTTTGGTATCTGGAATGTCATATCTTGCATAGTGGAACTTTAGTTCGCCAAGCACTGACTTGCTTCCTGTATCAGGCAGCGCTTCGACCTCCCAATGATTTGCATAATAGCCCCATGTAATCAAAAACTGCTTTTCCTTGACGGTAAATACGTCTTCTTCCACCTTTCCCTGGTGGGGTGGGCAGCTCATGTGGTAATAGTCTCTTTCTGCTTGCAGTTGTTACATATCCAGCAGATAGCACACCGTTCTGTCAAGGAGTGGAGTTGTACATTCATTCCCGAGTAGAAAACACACTCTTGTGCCCATCTAAGACAACTGTCAATTCCTAGGTGTGAAGCATGTCTTTTTGCATGATATCCTTACATAATGAGGTAGGGACAACAGCTCTCTGTCCTTGAAATACGATTCCATCTTGCACATTCAGCTCATCTTTAATTTGAACATATGATTCTGCTTCCAGCAGTACTGGATTTTTGTCTTCTGGACCCCCTGCTTGTATCACTCTCTTGACTGTCTGTAGTTGGATGTCCTTTCCCATAGCCTCTTAGATTTCGGTGTTGAACCTGAGAGATAGTGCAACATGTTAATGAATTCAGTGTCATGCCCCTTTTCCCTCAGTTTACTTATGCCCTGCTCAGGGCGTGAACTAAAACCAGCAGACGTCCTGGACAATATCTGATTTCTACTTTGTAGCACTGGAGTCGTGTCAACATGCACTGCAATTTCTTTGGAGCTGTAGCGGGGTGGTTGCTTATTGATCACCCTCCCATGGCTAGAGGTTGCTTTGCAGGCATCCAGCCCTTGTTACCCCCTCTTACAGGCTCCTTATACACTCCATATAATCTCTGTAGTGGCTCACTGCATGCCTTTCTGGGGCTAGTTTAATATTAAATAAAGTTCACATAGACCTCAGAGTCCAGACAATCCTCAATGAGTCCAAACAATGAAAGTCCAAAATCACAGTTCAACAGTTTTTACTTAACTTTGGTTCTTCTGCCACCCTAGAGCTCTTCCCAGCCCTTTCTGGCTGGAGCTCAGCCCTTTGGCCCTGGCTTCTCCTCTCTATGTCTCCATTGTTCTAAGGAAAAAGGCAGTCTATGTACTGCCATCCTCCAGAGAGCTTCTCCTGATTGGCTGAAAGAGAAGGGGGAGCCCTCTCCCACCCTACACTAAAGGGCTTCTGATCCCAAGTCCTTAAGGAATAGTGGCCTGGGTTTTATCACACATGCAACTCCTAATTCCCCAGGATCATTTCCTCTCTTTCGGTACCAGGCCATTTCCTGGCCTTTGTTCATTCCAGCACCTGGAATGAGTCTTTTGGTTCCTTTTATTCTTAAGAAGGGGCTTTGCCATGATTGTCTGTAGAAGTTTGTAGTCTAATTGCACAATTACTAGAAGGCCATAGGTGTACTGATGGAATACAAATGCTATAGCCAGAAGGCCTTTTTCTGTTTGGAAGTACCCCTGTTTAGTTTCTGAAAGGGCTCTGGTGGTATAAGCAACCAGCCACCCAATCTTTTCTCCAGTGCATCACACTGGAGTGTCAGTGGCTCTTCTGATTAGTAGTACGTCAGAACGGGGGCATCTGTTATCATTTGTTTCAGCATTTAAAGTGCTTGCTGCTCAGAACTGTCTATTCCCAATCAAAATCATGCCTTTTGAGCTGATGTATGGGTTCTGTTAGTACAGCCAGGTGTGAACAGAACTTGAACAGAAAATGTATCATTCCTATGAAGCACGGCACCCATTTCAGATCCACTGGAGCTGGCACATCTCTGACTGTACTACCTTGTAAGTCCCTCTGTTGTGAGCAGATGTCCAGTGTATCTTACCTCATACTATTTGCGTTGCCTTTTTTTCTGGGCTGAGTTTTATGATAGTGTCCTGCATCTCTGTAGAAAAGCTTGTAGTTTTCTATCATAGAAACACAGAACCATCGTGTTAGACGGGACCACAAGGGTCATCTAATCTAACTCATTGCCCTATTGTTCTTGCGATTAGGAAATTTTTCCTGAGGTTGAATCAGGTCATGGTCTCATTGATCTTACGTACCATGGCTCCCGTCACCTACCATGACAATATAATCTGCAGTTATTTTCACCCCATGCAGCCCTTCCAGCACTCGGGTGAGTCTTCTCTTGAACATCCCTGGTTCTGGACTTATGCCCATCAGCACTCACAGCCATCTCTGGGCCAAAATGGTATTGCAAAGGCTGTCAGCAGGCTGGACTCTTTATCCAGGCTTAGGTGACGAAGCCTATTCCGCACATCCCAGATGGTAAGGATTCTGGCTTTAGAAAGATCTGGCAAGATGTTATCAGTTCTGGGCAATGGATAGTGGCATCTTTGCAACGAATGGTTCAGAAGCTTTTGGGTCGATACAGAAGCATAATTTGCCCGATGGATGCTCACCCAGGCTTTACTCGCCACTACAGGTGTCCTGGCACCCCTGATCTACAGACTTCCAAGCTCCTAGTGTACCGGATTATATTGTGCCACTGGAATTTTCCTTTGTGATAAATACACAGGTTCCGTTATGGGGATTTCTTCCAGTCACAGCTTTCCTTCGAGGCACCTCTCACCTTTGACAACATCCCCATATGCTTTTACAATTGTCTCTGTTGTCCACTGGACTCCTCTTTGTGCCTCTTGTATGCCAGTTGTACAGTGCTGATCCTGTGCCCTCATCAGATTCGTGGTTTGTGTGGCTGCACTCCCCAAGAGGGGTCTGTGGTGCTTGCCATCCACCACCACAAACCAAAGTTGGTACCATCTGTTATTTTTTGGGTTATGAGGTCATATTTTCCTATATGCTACATTATGTTCTGATTGTACATTATTAGATTGTGTCTGCTCTGTATAATGGATGTATTCGTGTCCAATTCACCCCAAGGAATCCCCCTCTTGTACAAGTGTGACGGAATCTTTCTTAGACCTTCCTCTGCTCTTGCACACACTACTAAAATAGTTCAACTTGCCACTCCTTGCAATGCTGTCCTAATGTGGGGTACTTCTCCTTTACCTGCTCATGCTGTCATCCACAATAAATGCATCTGGCCACCTGCTCTCTTTGACTGTTGTCTCGCTGCATGCACTTTTGGGAGTGGCTCCTAGGATTTTCCTCCATTCTCTTGAGGCTTCTGCCTCATGTCTAAACATCTGTCAAATGTGTGCTTGCTGATCCCAAGTGCCGCAGACTGTCCCGTCCCGAATTAGGGAGTCTGTCAGTACCCAAAATTGTATGTAGCAGCTAGTCTGGGTCAGGCAGTAACAGGGAGATCTCCTTTCCTTTGGGTTGGTATCTAGTGAGAAACCCATGTCACTCCAGAGTTCTTTGTTCTGCTTTGGGGAGCAATAGGTCCCCAAGGCACCTTGGACTTCTGTGAGATTTGAGGCACTTGTGAGCTTCAGAGAGCAGCAGACCTCTCTGCCTTTTTCCCCAATAAGGTAAATTAACAGTTGTGCTCACCTGCCATTGTCATCATCCTGCAAGACTAGCTCAAACACCTCCATCCACTGGATCCATCATTAGGCTCGGTTTGTGTCCTCAAAATCCAGGGCTCCTGAGGGCTTCAGACTAAGTTCCATGGCTCACGCTGCCCATTGCTGCACTTCAGAGAACTCTCAGCTCAGATGCTGCCCTGTTTCATTAGCAAAGAGTGAAGCTGAATGCAGATTAAGTTGAACAAGTGGAACTTCATTAAATCCTGTGCACTGCTCTGTCCATCTAGTTGGGTGATTTGCAGCCTAACTCCCCACGTTCCCTGTTTTGGTGGTGTCCTGTTAGTTAAGCTCTGATGCCAGTTCTGCTGATCATGATATACTTCACAGCTTTGGATCCTTGGTTGAAATCACAAAATCCTAAACCACCTAGTGAATCTGATTTTGCTGCCAGTAAAATCTGTTGTGAAGCAATCCACTTTATCCCTCTAAAATTATTGTATCGTACCCATCACCATAATTTCTAAATATCTGGCAACCCAATTTTGCTTGTTGAATTCCTTCTCTAGGATCCAGATTTTGCCCATTGTATTGCATATTTTACCTGGCCTTTATATTTCTGTCTCTCATCCCCCACTCACTCCCTTTACTTTCTGTTGCAATGCAAATACACAATATGCTTCAAATGTAGAAGATTTGCTTAAATATTTGCCTATTCTGAAACCTGGGAAATGCAGCCATTACAACTTGTTTCTAGATTGTAGACCTGACCAAAAAAAAAAAAATGTTATAGTAGCTGTTGACAGTTATCTGTTCTTCAGTTGTCAAGCACTGTCTGCAGTTCAGTGGACACCCAGCAATTACATTCAATCAGGAACAAAGCCAGGTTGTGATGACAGGAAGTCTGTGTTGTCTCCTGAGAATCTGAAAATCCATTGTTTTGAGATAGGGGTTAATTAGAGGCTGTAATTCTTTGTTGCTCTGAAAATATATTGAGTTGCAGTGGCATATATGAAGCAGACGGAATTCAGAAGGGGAGAATGCAGCAGAAACCTCGGTGGGTTACTTTAGTGGTAGGGTGTCATGACAGCATTTGAATGGGACTTGTAAAGATGAAACATTTTAATTTGTTTCAGATGACATTATCTGACTCAATTACACCTTAGAGATGGTTAAAGTCAATTTCAAAACCCCACTCAATGGAGCATATAATGTATTGGGTTTGCTTGGGTATATTTACTGCTGCCATTAGATTTCTAGATCAAACAAGGGCAATTTTACAGAATATATAAGTTCTCATTAAGTTCCACAGCAGATAAACAGTGAATTGTGGAGATACTGTGAAAAATGAGCATTTGTTACCTATTCTCTAAACATTTCTTCAGGAAAAATCTATATATGGTAGAAGAAATGTTCACTGTAGAGCTATGTTTTCTTTCACTTGTACTAGTATGCACAACACCTATAATATAAAAGGTTATACTATGGAAAATCAGTTTGAGTTGACAGAAATATATTTTCCAGACTAAACATATGAAATCTACTATATATATTTCTCTGACTGCAGTGGGTATTAGACAGAATCGTCTGGGATTTTATATGTTCTGAACATGAGGAAAGAGAACTGGCATACAAGAGAATTGGGCTACAACCCTGCAGGTGGCTTCTCTCAGATGGGCCTCTGAACCCTCTTGCTCTTTAGCTGATCTCAGTGGAGCTCAGTGAAGACCCAGGGGTCCCCCTTGGTGGTGTTACATGCAGGAGTGGGGTCTTCAGCATGTGAATCAGATGGGAGAGACACACTGGAACATGGGGTGTGGGAATCTATCAATAATTTGTATTTTGTGGCAATAGAAAATTGATAAGAGGAAATGGATAAGAGGAATTTAAAGAGGCAAGTTCTTTTAAATGCCGCCTCTATGATCAGCCAAGAACAATGCACATACAAATCAAAAGTCAATTAGCTTGACTACTGAGGCTTGTCTAAGGACGTGCAGATCAAAATGGTCTGTGAAATGCTGGACATGGAGACAGGAAGCCGAGGGACTCTCATAGGTAATTGGGGGACAGTAGTCCTTTTATGGAGGACAAAGATTTCTGTATTTCTTTCAGCTGTTACTCTTGATCAAACACTCCTTTGTGGAAATATTGATGTAACCTCATCCTGATATGATAATAAAATGGAACAGCAACAACTCAAGTGAGGGATGAGGAGCTTTGATGGACATTGAGGGGAAGGCTAGGTCTGTGTACATGAGGGAATGGTCAGAGAGACTGATTTCTAGAGATACAACCTTTGCTTTGCTTTTTTCTGAGGCTACAAGACTTTGTCTTCATGATAGATTTAACTTGGACTCAGCAGTGGGTTTTCCCCTCACCATGCTTCACTTTCACACATTCACACAACACTATTAGCGCCACACATCATGGTAGCCACAGCTCCATGAGCTATAAAGCAGACCCCAAGTAGGGTTGCCAGTTTTCTAATTTCTGAAAACTGGACAGTACAGCAGGAGTGCTGGAACCTCCCCAAACCCTTCCTCTTCTCCAGGTCCTGCCCCTGCCCTGCCTCTTTCCTCAGTGCTCTACCCCCTCTCATTCCTCTCCACCCATCACTCGCTGCTCTGCTCCTTCCTCATTGCTTGATTCTTTCCACCTCCCTCCCCCCTCAAGCTGGGCTCCCTGTGCTCTGAGCCTAGGACAGGAACTGCAACCCCTCATGTGGAGCCTGCCTGTCCATGAGATGCAGGTAGGAGATGGCCTGGCTGAGCATGGGCTGGCGTGAGTTGATGACCCAGCGCCTCCCCCTCCTTCTTCCTGCCCATGGAAACCAGACTTTTAGAGTCCAGTCGGTACATCTGACCTGACAGTGATCGGTCCCCTTTCAACTGGACTTTTCAGTTGAAAACCGGACACCTGGCAAGAACTGCAGTGAAAACATGCTGCCATGAGTAGTCACAACAGTAGAGATATGACGTTCCTCCAATCCCTTCCCTTAGGCCCGTTGGCACTTATTCCTTTTGTTCTGTCTTGCAGTCTACCTGTGCTCTGACCCCTGACTAAAAGTGGATTATCAATTTGCTTCTGTTCAGCATTCTATGTACTGTTTGCAGTTCACCTACATACAGTTCTTCAGCTTCACCCATCGCATGGCTTTGATAAAGCAGAACAGTGCCCATTAGTGAACCTCTTACTAGATTTCAAACACTCCATTCCAAACTTGTATTTCTAGTCCAACTTGTAGATAACGTTCAGAAACTGCCTTAGTACCTACAGTTGAATTTTCAAGGAAAGCCATTACACCTTGTTAGGCCAGTCTAAGGGCTCAAAATGGGTGAGGTAATATATTTTATTGGACCAACTTCTGTTGGTGAGAGAAACAAGCCTTTGAGCTTACGTAGCTCCAGATGATGACCTTCAGATGAGCTTGTTTCAAAGGCTTGTTTCTGTCACCAACTGAAGTTGGTCCATTCACAGATATTACCTCACCTATCTTGTCTCTCTAATACCTTGGGACCATGGCTACAACAATACTGCATATTCTAAAGGCTGATTCATTTAAGTATTTAAAGCAAGGTAAAGATAGAAAAGTACTAGGTTTTAAAAGAATTTTCTTCTTGCCATGCTTTTCTTACCATGCAGATCATTAAGAGAATAAGTTAATTGCTGTTGCTTTTTTTTCTGACTAATCTTGTTCTATTTATGTAATGTTAAGTTCAGTTAATTTCAGGTCCTTTTTTGATTGGTACTTCCTATATACCCAAACCAAAGAAATTATTGACATGTTCTCTTCATTCAACTGCTTCCCACAGTTTCTAGAGTCAGCAGACAAGTTGTCCCACAACACCCTGTGAATGCGACCGTAAAGTGACACAGCGAATTGTGGTGCTATGAATCTTGGGTTATGCTCTCAGATTGCTTGTCATGACCAGATATAATGCTATTGTGGATGCAGGGAGTGACAGCACACTATGTGTGGTTGCACTTCTGCCGATTGGGCTGCCACAGGTTGACTATCTTGCGATTGCTTACACCAGGGTTAGCATGCAGTGAGGACAAGGATGTCAAGAATGTCTAATTAGTTTCATTTGTGAAAGGTGTAAATATAGACATGTTATGCAAACTCTTTCTGTGGTTCTATTACTATCTTCTCTCTTTTTTTAATAAATCTTGTTGTTGAGAAGACTAATGTTATAAGGTAGCTTCACTCTCATAGCCTCAAAGAAATGACAACACCTCCACCTCCAAGAGGAGGTGGTGACGGGTAAGGAATTCTGGAACCTAACTCCTTACTCATGGTCTTGGCAGAGGAGGCATGGACAGTGGTGTTTTTTCCCATTATGATGTGTTGTCAATGGCTACAGCATGTGACTATGGGTGAAATTCCAAGACCAAGAAGTTGAGGGAGTTCAGGTGACAGACAGGTTGCCTTTTAAGTGCTTCTGTGCCCTAGTCTGATAACCACCGTGATCTAGGCCATACTCCTTTTTAGCACATATTTCTAATTGTGATTCAGTGTCCTGTAGTAAGATAGTTACCAATGGACCATAACACAGCATTCATGGTTTTCATTATCTTCCTCTACTTTGGAAATGGAGAGCTGTCATTCAGTTAACAGAAGAGTACTTGTTTGGGTGGTGTTTGCCACCTGAGGTATTATTGCCTATCCTGTTATATAGAGGAAAATGATACACACCCACCAAACCATCAGTGAACTACAGAAGCATTCTGTATATGTCATATTAATTTCAGTCATAACTGCCGGCACTGAAAAATCCTAGTACGTAGAATTAATATTAGCATCTTGGCAGGGGGTTAGACTAGATGACCCTTGCAGTCCCTTCTAACCCCGTGGTTCTATGATTCTGATTCTAGTTGCCTAAACATTCCAGGTATGCAGCACTGCTGAGATTCACTCTCAGTATTTCTTACCCCACCCAGCACTAGCCATAGCAGGGAGGAAACAAGAAGTAATCTGAGTTCTTAGAGCTAGAGTTTGATCTCAGTTACGCCATCAGACTCCATTTGAGTTCTTCTCATTTACAGAGGCATACAATGAGAACAGAAACGAACTCTTAGTGTTCAATATTTGCAGGTTGTAATTGTGATGAAATCCACGTCTAAGAACGCCTCCATTCTTTGGAAAATAGCTTAAGAATGAGGCTATGGTAGGAAAAGAAAGAAACTGGATGTAAATGTGGGTATAAATATTAATAATAGAACCCCATCTTGAAAAATCAATCCTCTTACAACTGTGATTAAAAATTCCGAGCTTTATAATTGCTAATTAACTTAAAATATACAGTTGGCATATATTGATAGATTGATGTTGGCATATATTGTCAAGGAGTAATCAAGCAAAGAATTATACACTGGGCTACAGTAGTATGATTTTGTGTCTTGAATAAAAACATTTGGGTTTGAGGTTCCTTAAACATAATGGCTAGCTCCTCAAGCACATCTGAGCTCCAGCATTACCCCCTGCATTGCTTGGAGAAACTAAGAGCAGATGGTATTGTAGGCTTTAGGTTGTTTTCAGCTAACAAGTTGTAAATCGAAACTCATTTAAATGGCTAACAAGTATACCTGATCCTCAAGGACAAGGGCTAGTGTAAGCGTCCGATGGCTCAGGAAGCCACATGTCCTCTTAGTGATTTTAATTCCAATGAGAACAGCACATTTGCTTTTAGAATTTCTGTCTCATCTGCCGCCTATTTGTAAGGACCCCCCCTCTTCCTCCACCCGGCCCCCCACCCCAAATGTAGCCCTAGCATCCTTGATTTAAGTAGAGTGATTAAAGTGTCTCTGCATATATGTAATGACCATTATCACTGTTGTTCTTTCTAGATGGGACAATGTCTGTATTTGTAAGTGAATAGATAAAGAATTGAAAATGCACTATGTAATCGATAAGAAAGTGTATATAATTGACCACTGTATCACCATGAAGTTGAAGTTGATTTATCAGACTTCCCAGTGTCGTGAATAAACCTCTTCAGTATTGTCTGTGCTGCCTGATTCTTGGAGAAAGAATCCTTCATGCTTTACAGTATAGACCTGGCTGTGCCAGTTTTATGTCACCCAGTAATCTTTGTGTGGGAGGGGAGTCCCTCTACAGGCAGCTTTCCACTGTGGGAGTGAATGCTAAGGATCTGACCCAAGGGCTTTATTCTCTATTGTTCATTCCAGTTTTTATTTCTTTTAAATGTATGTGGCCACTCTGGATAAGCTGGGGAATTAGAGGAACCAGAAAGGTGTAAAATGCTTTGACTTTCAAGCATCTGCTTAAATGAGAATGTTCATTTTTAATAGTTTCCCCCATAACGTAGTAGTATGGTGATTAGTTTCACTCTTTTAACTTTTTTAACATAACTTTTTGTATTCAGTAATTACAACTGGAGATGCTACATGATGTGGCTTTTCTGGAAGTGTTCCTGCTAATAATTAAGAAATGTTAATGACTAATTTGGCATCATGAGTACTTAAATGCAGGGATTGGGTTTTAAGCATAACCCTAGTTACACTATTGATGGTAAATTTCATTGAAGTCAGTGGCATTTCTTTGGACTACGTCACTGTAATTTGGCCCTCAGCCCTGTTGTTTAGTCTTAAAATCACTGTGGTAATGGCTCCCCTTGCTAACCCTCTGATATATTTGTATTACAACCACTTATCTGGGAGAGAAATAAAAGCAAAACCGTCATTAATTTATAGTACATTAATTATTTGCACAACTGAATGGCCTAAGCCCAAGGGAAGGGTTGGTGAGAGTACAAGCTGCCTTAATTTATTTGCAAGTATTTATTTTATTTTTATAGGCAGCACAGATAGTGAAGTAAACAGGAGGCCAAATTAAGGTGGCACAGGCCACCTTAATTCTGACTTCTTTTCATTTTTGAGTGCTTGACTTTAAAACCTTAGTAATTCTTTTCACATAGTTTTAGTGTTGGATGTAATATTTCAGTATGCTAGAATGGAGTATGCGTAGTCACATGCTATTCTGAAAGGGATTTGAAATGAAGATAAAACTCTTAGTGGTCTCAGAATCACATTTTACTCCCTTTAAATTATTTGTATATTTAATTTAATAATGTCTGCACACAAAAAAATACTTAAAATATACAATTTATTCACTCAAGTTTTTAATCTGTCCATTATAGTACAGTGTTGCTCATGTGAATAGGATGTGTATTATAATATACAAAAAGGTTGAAGGCCCTCTGAAAATCTTACCCAAAAGTTTGTTTGCTTAAGATAAAGTAGTTTGAAGTGTGGAGAGTAATCTAGAAAAAGAAATGTCAAACATTTTATATTGCCTACTTTCCATTAGTCTTCTCTGATTTTTTTAATCCTGTATTTTACCAAATAGCCTGTATTTTACCAACCTTCATAGCACAGACAACATAAATAAATTGATTTGGTAGCTGGCTAATTAGGTTTCTCCATGTGAATGTTTTTCCTTAAACACCAATTTGTTTCTTTCTTTTATTTAGTAGTTTTGTCATGTACAGTGCTATGTGCCAATATAAAGTGGACCAGAAAGAGGTTTTTACTATGTAAGACATTGAACAAATTTAAGAGACCCGTTAAAAAAAACATTAAAAAATGGTTTAAAATATTGTTTAAAAATCTGTGTCTGCAGTACAGTATTTTAAAATATCCCCATGCATTTGCCTTAAAACCCTAGTAAGTGACATTATCACAAAAATGTATGCCTGGAAGGGACCTTAAGAAGCCATCAAGTCCAGCCCTCTGCACTGAGGCAGAACCAAGTAAACGTAGACTCTCCCTGATAAGTGTTTGTCCAATCTCTTAAAAATCTGCAGTGATGGGGACTCCACAGTTTGCCTTGGTAACGTTTTCCAGATCTTAACTACCCTGTAGTTAGAAAGTTATTCCTAATATCTAATCTGAATCTCCCGTGCTGCAGATTAAACCCATTACTTTTTGTCCTACCTTCAGTGGACATGGAAAACAATTGATCATAGTCCTCTTTATAATAGCCTTTAACAGATTTGATGACTGTTAACAAAGTTCCCCTTTTTTTCAAGAATAAACATGCCCAGTTAACAAAGTTCCCCTTTTTTTCAAGAATAAACATGCCCAGTTTTTTACCTTTTCTCATAGGTCAGATTTTCTTAACCTTTTGTCATTTGTGTTGTGCTCCTCTGGACTCTCTCCAATTGGTGCACATCTTTCCTAAAGTGTAGCACCCCAGAGCTAGAAACAGTACTTCACCCGAGACCTCAACAGTTCTGAGTAAAGCTGGATAATTACCTCCTGTCTTACAAAGACACTTCTGCTAACACAACCCAGAATGGATATTAGCCTTTTTTGCAGTTGCGACACATTGACTGTCTTTCAATTTGGGATCCACTATAAGCCCCAGATCCTTATTAGCAGGACTACCACTGCCATTTATTTCCCCTTTTGTAGTTGTGCATTTGATTTTTCCTTCCTACCTAAAATCCTTTCCACTTCTCTTTATTAGTTTCATCTTGATGACCTTAGATCAATTCTCCAATTCATCAAGGTCATTTTGAATTCTAATCCTGTCCTCCAAAGTACTTGCAGCCTCTCCCAGTTTGGTGTCATCTGCAGATTGTATAAGCACACTCGCCACTCCATTATCCAAGTCATTAATGAAAATATTGAATAGTACTGGACCCAGGACTGGCCCCTGTGGACCCCACTAGATACGCCCTTCCATTTTGACAGGGATTCGTTGATAACTACTCTCTGAGTATAGTCTTTCAACCAGTGTTTGTGCCCAACTTAAAGTAATTACATCTAGACCATATTTCCGTAGTTTGCTTAAGAATGAGACTGTAATGTGGGACTTTAAAAGCCTTACTGAAATCAAGATAGATCATATCTTTTGCTTCCTTGCTATCCACTAGGCCAGTAACTCTGTAAGAGAAGGAAATTAGGTTGGTTTGGTATACTTTGTCCTTGACAAATCCATATAGGCTATTCCTTATAACCCTATTATTCTCTAGGTACTTAAAATTGATTGTTTAATAATTTGTTCCAGCATGTTTCCAAGTATCAAAGTTAGGCTGTCTGGTCCATATTCCCTGGACCTGTTTATTCCCCTTTTTAAAAACAGGTACAATGTTTGCCCTTCTCCAAACCTCTAAGATGTCACCCATCCTCCAGCAATTCTCAAAGATAATTACTAATGGTTTGGAGATTGCTTCAGCTAGTTCCTTGAGTATCCTAGAGTGAATTTTGTCAAGCCCTGCTGACTTGAATACACCTAACTTATCTAAATATTCTTTAACCTGTTTTATCCCTATTTTTGCTCGCGTTCCTTTCCCCTTCTTGTTAATCTTAATTGTGTTCAGTGTCTGGTCACCATTAACCTTTTTAGTGAAGACTGGAGCAAAACAGACATTAAACACCTCAGCTTTCTCGATGCCATCAGCTATTAGTTCTCCTTCCTCGCTAAGTAGAGCACCTACACTTTCCTTCATCATTCTCCTGCTTCTAATGGATTTAAGAACTTCTTTCTATTGTTTTTATACCCCTTGCTAGGTGTAACTCATTTTGTTCCCTGACGTTTCTGATTTTGTCCCTACATGCTCAAACTATTCTTTTGTGCTCCACTTAGCAATTTGTCTCTGTTTCCTCATTTTATAGGATTCCTTTTTGATTTTCAGGTCATTAAAGAGCTTCTGATGGAGCCACATAGGCCTTTTACTATTCTTTCCTTCACATCAGGATAATTTGCAGTTGTGCCTTTAATATTGTCTCCCTGAAAAACTGCCAGCTCCCCTGAGCTCCTTTTTCCCTTAGTTTTTCTTCCCAGGGGCCTACCTACCGGTTCCCTGAGTTTTGTAAAGTCTTTTTGGAAATCCATTGTCCTTATTCTGGTGCTTTCACTCCTTCCGAAATGTCCTTCAGTCATGAAACTGACACTCAACTTCGCTGGGCTAATAGAACCATGTTAAAGCTAAGGTAAATACAAGCTTAATTAATATTTAAAAGACATCGGTAGTAAGTGTTTAACTGTTGTTCTCAATATATATAAAAACTATACAGCAGTTACTGGTAATTTCATTTGTAACACTCACCTTTCTCCATAACAGTTTGGAGAGTTCAAAGAAACTATAATAGGTAGGTCAGTGACTGCAGTGTGATAGTGTCCTTTACATAGTACAGTAGCTTTCACATTTTTTTCTGATAGTCAGCTCTGTAAAGAAGGACCTATAGAGGCTTATCTTGGGAGCAGAGTGTAAGTAACTGAAAAGGCTGACTCTTTGTTTAAGGGAATGTAGTGGAACATGTTGGGGAAAAAACCTTCCATTTGTTTCTACCTTCTGTAGTTAAAATTTGAGTAGACTAAAACACTTGGAAATATTTCTCTGCAGTCCAATAAAAGGGATTTTGGGTACAGGTTCTATATAAAAATCTTAATTGACAATAGTTCTAGACAGTTCTTTGCACAGTTCAGACAGCAGTTATCCCTGCAAACCTGACCCTTCAGCAGCACCTTGTGGGAGGGGAGCCAGACAGCATACGCTCACCTGAGCAAATAGCCCAGCAATCTGTTGATAAGAGGGCATCTCTGTTCTGGTGCTAGATATATATTTTTCCCATCCCCATGCTGATCACTGCTTTAATCTTGCTCTGGAAATGATGGGCCCCTGCAGAGTAATAGCAAACAAATTTCACTGTGTTGACTCATGAAATATTGATGGGTTCAGAACTTTTGTCTATGACAGCCAGCATGCCTATATTTACAGTCAGACATCATGTTGCCCTTTCGCCAAGGATAATCTGTAGCAGATGGAGGTAAACGGTACCTTCGAAAATAAAACTCTGCTATATTTTATCATCAGAGTTTAAATCTCTTTGTTTTTTTTTTTTTTTTTTTGCTTCTTGTACAAATAAATAAGCATGTGCAACCTGTACGTTGCTCTCTGCCAGTGATATGTATGTTATCTCCTTGCAACTCTTATCTTTCCATCTGAAAAAAGCATCGTGTTCTTATGCGGGCCTTTAAGGTTCCATCTGTTTACAGATGTTTCTTCTGAAACATTTCTTAATTTTAGATTCAGATTAAGTTCTGATTTATTTTAAATTGTACATTAAGCTCTGGACCTTCCCTACTCAGAATTTTAATTGGCTTCCATGGCTCTGGTACCTAGTTGTGCAATAGGATTGCTTCTTGTGCCACGTCCAAGTTATTGCTAGGGAAATCACTCCATCTATTTGTGCAGTAATTTCAATTTTAAAAAAATCCCAGTGAGCTGAGTGATTCAATTTGGGGCTTAATCAATAAAATATATAGATTGAAAGCCTTAGAGCAAAATAATCACTGCTGAGTCTATCATACATGCATGTGTTTTCCCAAAGTGTTTCATGGGAGTGACAATTGCCATCTGAGGTGCTCTAAATCACCTGAAATTATGTAGATAACTAATGCTTTTATGATTGTCTATAGTTATAATTTCATATGCTTTTAAAGAATGTCCCACATATCAAGAAGACTTAATTTTTCTCAAACTACTTGCTAGGAAGATGCGAAAGCTGTGTCATAAATATGTTGTGTAACATATAGCTGACATCCAATTTCTGAGCTGTTGAGGCCAAAAGCCACTGGGTTCAATGAACAAAACAATGATGTTTAGAAGCAGGCTGTATGGGAAAGATTAATTTCCCAAGTTACAGGAATTAGTCTCTTTGCAATTTTGGAGTGATGTGTCAGAAGTTGTATTTCATTTTGCTGTAGCAGTTTAAATGTTTGCAGATATCATCTCCGATTTCTTAAGCTAACAAGTGCCTTCCTTTGCTTGAGGCACTACGATCATATCTTGGAAGTTCCACATGATATCCTGTGTAACGTGTGGTTTAGAAGTAAAAAACTCAGCCTTGGAAAGTTTAGGGTCACTCATTCATTTTTTTTAAATACAGGGAAGTCAAGCATTATTGTGATGAAAACTCAAAATCAACTCATTGAGCCATATCCTAGTTGCCGAGTGACCTGTGTGTACGCATCCAGCGCAGAATTTGTTTCTGTGTATATGAAATGTGTCACGAACTACTTCATTACCAGTTTTTTTTTCTTACTGTTAAACTTTCACAGTATTAGGAATTTGAATTTACAATTGAAAAATATAGCTTACATGGGATATGTTAATTTGCATCACAGAGAGGACAAGATTATGTTGAAAATAACGGTAAGGTTAATAAACATTTGTTTTTCGTTTTGTTTTGCAGGAGGCAATAAGCTGAAGAACCAACATTTTCGCTTGAATTGGGCCTGGATCTCTTTAGAGAAGGAATATTATTTGGTAAATGAAGATGCTAAATATCTAGATGTTGTTCTTAAGCGGAGAGGTTACCTGGGAGAAACCTCTTTTATTAGTAAGTTCCAATCCTATAAATTACCTCTGAGCCATAGGCCAGCAGACTAACAAAATGTGTCACAGTATGTTACCTTGGTAGTATTTGATACTTATCCAACTGGGTACACTAGAATGCATATTTATTAGAACATGGACCTTTTGTTAAAATAATTGTATGATTCATTTAAATTAAGGCCCAAAATCAAATTACAAATCTGTTACTGATAGTTTTATTTCCTATTTGAGTCAAAATTTAATATTTAGTAGGAATTTCCTTTTCAGCAGAAGCCACATTGCATCTTTCATCTGTACATTTTCTGGTTTCTGCAGCAACTCATCCTCAGTTATAGCTGTCAAGGATCCAATCCTTCTCTTTGAATTAAAAGGTAAAAATTCTACTGGCTTGAATGGGAGCAAAATAAGGCCACGTATCTTTTCAAACAAATTAGGTTAACAAAGTTGAAATTAGAGCTCTGGAAGGGCAGCCTTAACCCTAGTTAGTTCCCCAAACTCCTTTTTCCTCTGAAGTAGCCTTTTAATTAAATAAATACTATATTTGATCCATTATGCACTGAAAGTTAAAGATGCTTAAATTAAAGAATGTGCAAGAAAAATGGTGCTTTGATAAATCTGTGCATTTTGTGCATGTTTATCAATGTTGTGAACAGCACACCTAAAGAAAATACCTCATTTATAGATGACAACCAAATATCCATTAGCCCACTGAATGGAGCTGTGATTTCTGACTCTGGGATGAATTTTTGTGGAAGTTATTTGGAACATTTGGCTAAAGTTAATATGTACAGGGTGTGTCACTCAGCATGCCAGAAGAATGAAAAGAACAAATGTACCTTTTCAATTCCATTTGATACATAATATTTCCAAAGAATTGGCAATTGTACGGCATTAGAGAGTATAAATTGTGTTTTATCTACCCATACTTTTCCTTGAACTTTATCATTACAAAAGAGTGAATGTCCAATGCAAAGATTTGAGGGAAGTTTCTTGATCTGAGTTGGATTATTAATGCTCAGTATAAAACAGCAACAGCTAACAGTAGCAGTTGAAATACTTTCTTTTCAGAGTAGGGCAATTGGCCTCGTAATTGGGGAGTGGACTTGTATTGTCATAAACCGGGAGGACACTTTAGGAGAGGTGAGGAAGGAAGGGTACTTATCTATTTATATTATCAAATATTTTAAGCCAGACAAAAAATTTGGAATGTGAAAAATTAAAAAAGAGTTGCATTCTGATTTTAGTAATTTTAGTCCCCAGTTATGCTGCTTATGACCAGTATCAGCAGTCTTCTTTTAAGCAAGATCTAAAAACTAAAGGAGAACCTTAAAAAGTTCTACTTTGTAAATGCTGTAAGGTTTCCTGAGATAAAAAAGTACAAAATAGACAAAAAGAGTTTGCTATGGAATATTAATTAGAATACAATAAAACATTTTAAATTACATAGATTTTAGTTTGTGGACTGGACTATAAGATATATTTCAGAACCCTGGTGGATGGTCAGATTTCCCAGCATTGAATTTTTATCAATACTCTTTGAGACAAATTCAGCACTTCTTAATCAGGTAGAACGCTCACTGGAGTCAATGGGGATTTTTGCTTGGTTTAAGGCTGCAGAATTTTGGCATTTGTTATTGACTGGGTAAAAGTTTCAGAAGCACTTAAGTGACTAAGGGCCATATTTTCAAAGGTATTTTCAAAGATGCAGATAGATGCCTAAGGAGAGTTAGGTACCTAAGATGCTGAGGTGCTTCTAAAAATCCTACTAGACTCTTGTCAGCACCTTTAGGTGCCTAAATACCTTTACAAATCTGGCCCTTCGGTGCTTTCATAAATATTACCTTCTGTGTCACACATTCATATGCGCACACACTTCATCGTCTAAGTCTGCATACTACTGGAGAGGAACTGTAAGACTAGAGAAGAACAGATCAGAATGCTTTTTAACCCTTACGATTACTTGTATCTGCCATTGTGTTTGGCATGAATTCATACTGTTAATGAGTAGTCTTATTTGGTTAACCGCAGCTTAACAGGTAAGTTTAATTAATAAACTCAATTACTGAAACAAATTACAATTTGAAACTGTCTTTTGTACTAGTTACAATTTGCTGAATTTACCAAATGCCTTTCAGGGTAACCATTAACAATACCTTTTTTATAAAGAATTAATTTCATAGTGTATATATAAACACACACATGTGAAATCCATCCCACAACAGCTGTACTTCAGCTCATTTCTAGTGTGCTACTCCTGTGAGTGATTACCCACAAAATGTTATTCAACAACTGAGAAAAAAGCATACGATTTGTAACCTGCTTATCCTCCTCAGTCATAATAACAAACTGCAGTAGGATTCAGAATTTAGCAAAATCTATGTTTCCTAAGCTGTATCAGATACTGCAGCATGTGAAGAAAATCCTCAGGTTGTCTACTGTTTTTTATTTGTATTCTATATCTGTATCTGTTTTTATCCAAATTAAAATGAGCAAAGACTTTATGTTTTTTTTACTTCACTTAGATCAAAGTTTCTGCAAGAATAATTTATACAAAGCTTAGCTGTAACTGTTCAGTGTGGGAAAAATTTTCCTTTCCAGTCCACATATTTGCTCTCAGATCTGCTGTTCTGCACTTTGTAAGCTCATGGCATTCCCTGGATATCAGTGGGAGTTTTTGCAAATAGAGAAGTTGATATGCCATAGGAGTTTGAGAGGAGAATATTTCTGTATTAAAATTGTTCATTTGCTAATTGTGGATTATATTCTGCTGTCATTTACACTACGGTAAATCCAAAGGAACTCTATTGACTAAAGAAGTTATGAGTGAGGTAAGTCAGGTCAAAATTCAAACTTGTTTTATCAATCAAATTGTTCCATTAAGGTGGAAGTAGAGGGACATCCTTGGTTTATAGATTAGGTCATTTATAAAAGAGGCGTTGCAGTGGGTTTGTGTACTAATTATTCCCTGATGGATACCTAGGTTTAAATCCTCTCTTGGTATGTCTACACAGGGATAAAAAATCTGGGTCTGGACCGGGTCAGCTGATTCAGGCTCTGGATCTGAAAAATCGCTGTGTGGCTGTTTGGGTTGGGACCCTGCAAGGGTAGAGGATCCCAGAAGTCTGGCTCCAACCCAAGCGTGGACGTCTACACAATGATTTTTAGCCTTGAGCCCCACGAGCCCAAGTCAGCTGACCTAGGCCAGCCGTGGCTGTCTCTCAAGTCTTTTATCCCCCTACCCTTTGGGATCACCAGTGGGGAGGGGGGAAAAGTAATTTTAATCACAGTCCTTCATCCATTCACACTACAAAACCACCACAATGTTGGACACATTTAGTATGCTTGAAGTATCTGCACAACCGACTTTCCAGCCTACTACACTATGACTGTTCCAAGTCACTTCCTAACTTCAGTGGAAGCTAAATTCACCCACAAAATGTAAAATAAGTTACCCACGTGAACTCTCGGACTATAGCATTAACTGATCTTAGCAGAAAGTAGCATTTTGGGGCTCATACATGACAGAATGTTGATATCCTCTCTTATGTTCCATAGTTCTGATTGATCTCATTGTGGAATCCAATATGCAATTGTTTGTTGAGTTTTGCTGATATTCTGGAAACATGCTTCTTGATCATTCTTAATCCAAAATCAGAATGATGGACTGGACACGGAAGCAGCCTAAACACCTAAAACGTGGCCAATCCAAAACTGAGGAAAGGCTGAGAACTAGTGAAAAAACAAAAGAGCTGCAGGATAGAAAATATCCTTCCCTCAATTCCTACATTTTTTTATTTTTACAGAAAGAGGAGGGAAGGCTGATATAATGCATCTGGAGATGGTTATTGCCAATGCCAGCATTGGAGCAAATCCTGCTAATTTTATTTACCCTGGAAACTACTTGCTTTGTGTGTGTGTACATGGATGCCCATACACGTGTGTGATGTTGTTCCCTGGTGGCTGAGCGACTGGAGAGGCTGAGGGACTTCTTATTCCTGGGAACAAAAGAGAGTTTACTATAGCTCTGAATTTTTTCTACAGTTCTGTATTTTGAGCGGAAAGAGTAGGTTCCATACCTGGCTCCCCAAGCAGATAATAACTGTCTACAAATCACACACTCGTGTGTGTTCATTAATTGCATGTAGTAGTTGTGTCTATCTGCAGCACATAGATAAATGGGAATAAATGAATTCATAAGGACTAGTTGCATGAGCAGAATGAGCAGTATTTGATCCTGTCCTTAAACATGAAGAATTCACACATACTGAATTTGTGAACAATAAAGAGATGCAGAGTTTTCACTAAAGACAGGAATCTATCTTTTTTAGTTGAATCCGTTTAGTTTAAGCGGGATACCGAAGAAGAGCATTTATTGAGGAATGTACATTCATGAAGATGCTTTATAGATAAAGACAAAATAAATATAGATAAAGACAACCCCAGTTTCTAACTCCAGTTAAATCCTAACACAGAATTAACTCTTTGCCTGTAAGTTTAGGAATTGTTTTCAGAGCATAGTGTTAAAGTTTATCACCTGTGTATATTTTTTTTTGGTAGAACACAGTGGGCAGCGCTGTTAAGACAAACATTAACACACATCCACTAGGCTGCTGTGAACTGATGGGATCAAGCAATGAACAGCGCATGCATTAGCAATTGCAGCCAGTAGGCCCATTTTCTTCAGTGTTGGTAGTGATCCAAGAGGTGTTGAAAACTGCTCACAGTGAATGCGAAGTGAGAAGGCAAAAAGAATGTGCTATCGCATTCTACAACCTTACACGTATCTCTGGCTCCTGGATCTGCTTTTTTTTTTTTTTTTTTTTTAATTCCAATTTCATCTGCACTGGCAGTAGTGATACATGTGGACTCTGAACCATTAATCTTGCATAGGTTCAGGCCGAAGCACAGGAAGGGCTTAAACTGGTTAGAAGAACAGGAAAAACAGTTTAAGACCCTGATTCAGCCAGGTACACTTCAAGCACAAGTAGTCCCATTGAAGTCAATAGGACTAACTAATGCTTAAAGTATTTAAGTCCCTAGCTGAAACAGGGTCTGAGTGACTCTGTTTATGACAATTAGCTTGGGTCCATTATTTCTTTTTTTCTTTCAAAGAGCAAACACTACATTTAAAATTATATATGATAATGAAGCACAAGGTTAAGGAAGTTTGTTGATTACTTAGACAAGGGCAATGCGGTAGATCTAATTTACCTCGAC
>ML675618.1:58571029-58778362 GCA_007922155.1 Mesoclemmys tuberculata | reverse complement strand
CATATTGGTCCCTTCTGACCTATGAGTCTATGAGTCTATGATTGGTTTACATTGTTGCTGATATTGGTTAACAGATACTGATTTTATTCAAGGAAGAAACAATACGAATTTGGCATCTGACCTTTTCAATAACAGCATGTACAAATTTTCTACCTCAGTAAAGTGGATCCAGGTTAGTTTCTAAACACTTAGGACTCTTGTTCCAACAAGGAACTGATCCCAAGGCTGACTGATAGTTTGGTTAACTTGCATCTGACTAGCATAACCCTGCTGAGTGTAATTAAAGCATTGTAAAAGAATGCAAGTCATCAGCGGAGACTTTTATCCCCCTCTCCTGTCCTGTATGCAGATTAAAGCAGCAGGAGTGACAACCGGGGCTCTAAAACCGCTGGATCTGGCGTGGGGAATCCCCCAGTGCAGAAAGTGGGAAAGACAGCCACAAGTTGTATTTTGAGGATCTCCTCAGAAACTCCATTAGGTGGGGGTGTTCCAGTGGCGGAGATGAGGGCAGGGGTATGTGTTTCAGGGGCTGTCTAATTTAAACTGAGGTTCCCCAAGCAGCCCAGACTCAGGAGAGCACAAACATGGCTTAAAGACGCCTCAGACCCTCGTCTTCCTGGGCTGCAAGTTAAGTGTTGTCTCTCTAAGAGGCATAGTCCTGAAATTCATCCGTGGCTTTGCTACCTGAATTTGACCTGAGTTGACCATGAAAAGTTTGAGATTAATGGTGGCCATTATGTAAAGGCTGAAACAAGCTGATATCACCCAAATATATTTATTGTAATGGGCATGTCATATATTTCAGGTTTCATAACCATTCATTGTAATTTCCCATGTTCAGTCATTCACGACTTTCCCAAACGTTCATCTTTCAAGGTAACATTTTCCAGGCTTAGTCTCTGTCAGAAAGTGGTAAGTGTTTTTCTGAAAGTTGCAGCAAAAAAGGGTTCAGGCATTTTTGAGTAGCAGAGAATTAAAGAACAAAACCAAAAAAAATAGTTCTTTTGAACATCTATGTAGCTGAAATGTCCTGGGATAGGAAGGTGACAGTTAGCATGGAAAGTATTGACTATACCAGCAGTTAGTTTTGATTTGGGTGACTGTAGCCAAGCTCGGTTAAACCGTTTACCTGTGCTGCACGTTGCAACACAAATTCTGATACAGAGTAACAGGTGGTTGGGTGGCTCCTGTGTATTTCTGAAGATTTACCCTGTAGCCTGAACCCTGCAGATAAAAACCCTCTGATGTGAAAAGTATATATTTTCTAAACTATTATTTTTAATGGCAAATCAGTAATGAATCTAGTTCAAACAGGAATTAATTCAGGGAAATTCTATGGCCTGTTTTATACAGAAGGTCAGACTAGATGATCAGAATGGTCCCTTCTCACCTGGAAATCTATGAATCTGTGAATGAGAGAAAAATAGAATTGATCTGTTGTTAATGGTCATATTTTTTATTTCTTTTTGGCAGGTATTAGCACTAAAGATGGTTCTGCAGAGAAGGATAAAGACTTTAAAGGAAAAGCCCAGAAGCAGGTGCAGTTCAATCCTGGCCAAACCTCAGCGACATGGAGATTGCGGATTTTGAGTGACGGTGAACATGAGCAGTCTGAGACCTTCCAAATTGTGCTTTCTGAGCCGGTCATGGCTGTCCTAGAGTTTCCTGAAGTGGCCACAGTGGAGATTGTTGACCCAGGAGATGGTAAAGACATTTAAAAAATGCTATTCTTAATTGGTAGACACAGCTCCAGAGGAAACTGCGAGAAAAGACTGATTAAGCAATTCCTTTAATATTAGATTTTTTAGAACAGATTTAGGTATCATCGTGGTCACATTCAGCATGGTGGTTCATGAGAACCTGATGAATGTGGTATGTTTTTATACGTTTAATATGTTTTCCTGTGTCTTTACCATCATGTACTTGTTCTGCATTTTATTGTGGACTGAATGGACTGAGCTGCTTTTGAGGATCATAGTCTTACTAAACCTTTAGGGTCCCCTCTACAATGAAAAGCCATGCTCTCAGAAGCACTCACATGCTAGTAGACCTCTGCCTGCTTTGTAAGGTCAGGCAGAAAACCCTTAAACCTTCCACAAAGGTATAATTAGTGGAGCGCATAAAAGAAATCAATTTAGAGAAGTGGAGAAAAAACTTTGCTTTGTTGTTCAATATACTTAAAACATGTAACCTGATGATGTTGATTTTATCTCATGTATATTTTACCTTATACTAAACAGTGAAATAATTTACGCTCAAACAGTGGCCTCCAAAGACAGTTCTAAGCTCAGAAACCACTTTTGTTGTCCCATAATTAAATAAATCACTCATGATTTCATTAGCTGCATGCCTGACTCTACCAAATTATTTTGATTAGCTCAAAAGACATCTCCTATTTTCTCTAATAATATTTTCAGCTCTACAAGTTGCTCAGAGTTTAGTTAATGTTTGCAAATCCCTTTAAATATGTAAAGTGCTATGTCAGGTATATTTGGTGTCAAATTACATTGTAAGCTCTTCGGGTGCTGTTGTATAATAGGCATAATAATAAGCAATTGGGCATTATGGAGCAAAATTCTAGCTCAAGTGAGCCTTAGCACAAAGGGTGCAGTGCGTCTGATGTGCCTACAAACCCTATCTCTCTGAAACTACATTTGCCTTCTGACTTCAGGGGATTATCTGGGCTGGTGTTCCTACAGAAGTAAGAAATACCTCTCTAGAGCTGAATGACATCTGGAGAGATGGACTGGGGCGCATGGACCAAGATAAGCCTTCCTAGCTGATGCTCCTCAGCAAAACTTACTATTTTCCCTGCTTCCCCTCCCCACTCACCCACACTTGGAGTAAGGGATGGGAAAGTCCCTTCAGTGACATTTGTCTCCCAAAATAGTGTAAAGACCCTGCTCCAGTTCCTCTTGCCTCCCAACTTCAAGAGCTCTGCAGAAATTGCTGCTGCCCTAACAGGGATTTAGGGGAGAGAAATAGCACTAGGCGTGCATGTACAACTGGTTTATATTCAGGGATAAATTTGACAGTTGAGGTGCCAAGAACAGATCAAACGACAGTTGAATGTAGGTGAGGAGAGAAGTGATAATGAAAGCATGTGCTGGAGTGGCAACCCTGGGAGTTTATGCTTTTGAACTGCATCCAGCCACTTGCAGCAAATGGCCAGGGTCACACAAAGATGTCAGTAAGGAATCTGGAGAGATGCAAAGGCTGCAACAGCTTGTTTCATATAGTCCTTTTCTAATTTAACACTTGGAGGGGGCTGGGCAAGGAAAAATGTGTCCAGCTGATCTTTTTCATTTGCTAGTTTCAGATTTAAAATATATCAAGCCTGGGGTTATCTTGCATCCCTATTTAGTTACACAGGGTAACACTGCTTGTAGATCAAGGTCAAACTTACATACAGTATGTTCAGGACATGGAAATGGTTGCGTTCCTATAACCACCAATGGGAGCTCTGCCAGGGTTGTGTGTGGTCCTTAATCAATGCCAACCCTAGATTTTTCCATTTCCTATATGAAGCAAAACACACACAGCCACAGGCAGTTTGCTATAACCCAAATTGTATCTATAGGTCTGAAGAGGTTTGACATCTGAATTGATTATGGTTGTTTGTCATTAGGGAGAGCAAAAAAAGATTTCATATGGTAAGAGGGGGACCCTGGGAATGGTTTGGCAACTGGAGGGCAGGAGGAAGTAGGGGAAAGGGCTGGACTTTTAAATCATCTTTCAAAATTTGGGGAATTGTGTGTAGGTGCTGAACAAGTAAGAGCCACTGAAGTTTGACTCTGTTCCCACTGATGTCAGTGTTAAAACCCCCATTGACTAAATTGGTTCAGAACTAGGCACTAAAATAATGAGACCCTGCTGAAAGCTGAACCAGCCCTGAGTATGTGGGAGGTACTGTCATGTTTTACAACAGGGAGGTATTGAATAAAGAAGGATTTGCATACGCTAATTCTCTAGAGAATATAAACTCAGTCAGCCATGAGCCTTAAGCAGCTATCATAACATGGAAAGGTTTAGATTATCTTCCCAAATATCTACCTCCACATTTAAGATTTGTTATTGTTGTATGTGATTTTAAACAGTATAGTTACATAGCCATAATACAAACATAGGATGCACAAAACATATTGCATCTTGATCGTTTTTCCATAGGTTGTAATTTTTCTGCATTAATTTATTTCCACCGGAAAAAAGAAATCAGTTCTTTAAAGATTACACCAGTATTGCTTTAAACTAAAAGGTTGATATTTTTTCCTATGGTGTTTTTCGTCCTTCTGAAATCATAAAAGCTAACAGATCATATCAAAGCAGAATTACAACATTTTTCTAGCAGTCTTTTGACTTTCATTCATTTTCTAGCAGCATTTTCCAAAATGTTGCAGAAATAGCACGGTGGCACATCCTTTCAAAGAAATCACATTACACTTTCAGGAAATTTCTTACAAAAAAGGTCTGAAATAATCAATTGGTTTTGCGCATAGTCTTTTAAGTTATACAGACTCATTACAGCAATTGGATTTAAAAATATGGAGGTTTGTTTGTTTGTGTTACTCTCGATATTAGAGCAACCTTGATTGAATTACAGATAATTACTGCTGAAATTGTAAAGATGGATGGATACTATCCATTTCTCTAAAGTTTTTGATGGACATAAGAAAATAGAGCCTGAAATCCAAAGGCACCATAAAAGCCAATGGCCTGTTTATAGGAATGTAGAATAACTAGAAGTTTGTGTTTTCAAATTGTTCAGATTGTTCAATTTGCTTTGCCTGCAAAAGGGGAACTGACATTCTTACACCTGATGTGTTTAAGAAATCTGAAGAAGTTGTGAATGTTAAAATAACTTTCAAAGCTAGCGTGGAATTGTTTCTGTCTTCCCTTCTGGCGTCCAAAAGGAAATAGCTAGCTTTAATTAACTGAAGACACATTCTCAGCCAAAAGAGCAAAACTGGTTACAAGAAAAAATATGCCTGTAGCACTTATTTAGATAAGAAAAAGGAATTCCAGAGAACATGAAAGAGAAGTCTATTTTTTATATATAAGCCTAAAGAGATAATGGACATGTCCAAATCCTACATGTTTTACAGAATTTTCTATGAGCTCAAACTAATGGCCAATTTTCTTTTGAAGTCCATTTTGTTGTTGAAAAATCAAATAAAGAACAAAATTAGGGATCACTCTTGGGCTAGTTAATTTATAACAACAATAAAATGAAATTATTATTATTTGCTTGTATTATTGTAGCACCCTGTGCTATCCATTGTACAGAAAACAAAAAGATGATGTATGTATAGTGTACACTCAAAGGACCCAATATCCTGCATCCTAAGCATCCCAAATGCCTAATGACTCCAAAGATGTTTTGGATGTGCAAAAACAGCAAGAATGGTTGTAATGAACTACTGTCAGAAAGGAGGATACTGGAATGATTGTGTGATCCTTAGTAGTGAAGCTTTTATGGCAAACAGCTGATAATAAGAGTCTAGAAATACTAAAAGTATTTGGTTAAATTGCACACTGGAGGACCTATCTTTCAAACCCTTACTGACAGATGTAATGGTGAATCATGTGATTAGTCCTGTTACAGTAGTTAAATCCCAGGAAGTGGGACTACTTCTGTGATTAGAAACTTCTCATCAGTAAGGGCTTGCAACATAAGGCCTTGGTTCTGGCTTCCTTTTTGGCTGCAAAATGAAATATTAAAACATTTCACTCTACCATTGAGAAATCTGAGTGTTTTGTTACATTGAGGAGTTTTCTGTACCTGACAGGAAAAAGGACTTCTGGCTATTTCTCGTGTGAATCTCTGAGTACATAAAGTAACACAAATTAATATGTCTGTTCTCCGCAGAATCAACGGTTTTTATTCCTCAGTCCACCTACACAGTTGAAGAAGACATTGGTGAACTGTTCATTCCCGTCAGGAGAAGTGGAGATGTGAGTCAGGAATTGATGGTTATCTGCTATACACAGCAAGGTAACAGAAACTAGGTTAAGTGAAAATAATAACCAAAGTGAAAATAATGATTATGTCTGTCTGCAGAATATACAAATAATTCCCAGCTCTGGTAATTACTTTCTGCTTATATACTTTCAGTCTCAGTCGGAAGTGTTATTCCTGTTCACTTTATGTATTAAACTATTGCTGTGTATTGTTAAATAGATGCCATGTTCCATTCTAGAAATAGTTGCATTTCATTTATCTATATTCCTTGCTTGTTCTCAGGATCTTGTAAACAGTATCTAGTGCCAGGACATAATGTAAATTATGTTTTTTGAGACCCTCCTGATGAAAGATGCCCTCCAAGTAATATGATAGTAGAAGCAGTCTTTCCATTTGAATTAATTAAACAATTACAAGCTTTTAAAAAGTGTTGTTTCAGCTGATAGAACGTTCAAGATGCAGAGTGCTTTTCAGTGCTTAGCTTTTATGACAGAAAGGAATATACTTTGGGGGTTTTATTTTCCTGAGTATTACAAGTTTCTTCCTCTTTCCGTGAGAAATTCTAGTATTTACATAGATTGCCACAGAATGTTCATAAAGCGACAAGAACAACTGCTTCACGGAGGCCTGAGGTCTGGAGAGGCTCTGCTACAAAGCTGAGCTCCAAGAAGGCTTGCTTATTGATGTTGGATTGAAAGCTCTGTAGAAGTAAAAATAGTCTTAATTGCCATTATTATTATTTCTGCTTGCCACCCCATCTGTTAAACCTTTTACGTGCTTATTTTGGTTAGCTGTCTGTCTTTCTCCCCTTCTAAATGAGATTTGTAACAGTAGCTTCCCTTTTGGTGTCTGCAAATTATTTTCAGAGATCATATGTTCACTTAGATTCCTAAATAGTATAGTACTGGAAACTCAGGTAAGTAGACAGTGAAATTACCTATATGAGAGCAGCAAATCATTGCAGGCCCACTGTCGAGCCTACAGTTGTTTGCATCTGCAAATAATGAACACAAAATAGGATGAGTAATGAGGGCCTTTGTATCTAGATGGTTCTCTTTTTTTTTTTTTTTCCTTTTTTCCCTGACTACAACTGGTCTGGGTTTTTCCATCAAAACGATTTTCAACAGAAAATGTAGTTTCTACACCAAACTTTTTCAGTTTTCTGGTGGGAAAATTGAAATGAAGTATTTCGTTTTGGGTCAGGTTGTCCTGAATCGAAATGCATGGGTTAGTGGAACTGAATCTGCATGTTTCATTGTAAGTCCATTTGAACAGCTGAGCTGCTGCAGTACCTTGTAGTATCTGTCCTTTTGGTGGCTCATGCATCTATCTGTTCTGCTCTCTGGACTCGGCACGGCTCCTTGGCTAGACTACATTTCCCCTCTGTGATGTGCCATGATCTCTCCTCCAGCTGGGCCACTGTCGTGAGAGATTTAGTTCAACGAGGGAGCTCATCCCATAGGGAAGAGCAGGGGCATGAGGCACTCTGACAGCTTATCTGCCTACAAGTCAATGCTGAGCTGAGCTGTAATGAGATGTTTGGGTTGAGGAATGTTGAAATGTTTCATTTTGTTCAAAATTTTCAAAACAAAATGTTCCAACATTTCTGAATCCATTTTTTAAAAACTTTTAATTTTATGAAAACTTTCAACAGTTCAACAATTTGTCCTGAGTTAGAATGAAAACAAAGATTGGAAGCATTTCCCAAGGGACCGAAATTCCAGCTTTCAATCAGCTCTAATTCTGAAACAGTTGAGATATTTGATGAAAGCTACTTGGTTAATTTTTTGCTTGTAAAACCTGATGTGTTTAGCTTTTCGGCCACATTTTTCACCAGACAATGTAGGTTTTTTTATACCATGTTGAGGTATTTGATGTTAAAGCTGGTAGCCAAGCATGTTATAAAATGCTGTTTCAGTACAATTACAGAGCATAAGCTTAAAACTCTTCTCGCCCACTCAACTGTCTTGTTCTTTCCCAAGCATAATTACATATGACTCTGCATAGCTGAAAGGTTGGAGATCACCAAGTTAAAGGCACAGAAATGGAGTAGTGCTTTGAGATATTCACTTATCAAAAGTAAAAGTTCACACAGAAATCTGGGTAATAGGAAAGATTAATGCTTTTCGTAAATCAGCTTGGCTGCATGCTTGTCAAGCTGGAGAATTAAATTAGGTGTATCTGCAGCTTGTAATGAAACCCTGAAACCAGAGCACACTCTGCAAAAGTGCCGATTATCTATGTATGCCTTTTCTTAAAGTTCAGATCTTTACAGTACAATAAAATCTGCTGACTTTTAATGTGGAGTATTAGTGAAAAGACATAACACTTTGAAAATCATTTTCATCTTAACCAAACATTTCTGGACTATGCTGTGCCCTTGAACTCTGCACAGCTCCTTGTGATTGACACGTTAAAGTTCCCTATGTTTTTTTATCTGAATTGCACAGATTAAATTCTCTCTTGTGTGTAATGCCTTATTAATTGGCAGAAATATGTAATATTTTGTAAATACATTTGTGGAATAATTTCTCAGCAATTGTATTGGTTATTTCTTGCATGGCTAGGTAGCCAAATGTTGAGTTGAACTGTATCTTTTTCACAGTATTGGCATTTAGATATTACAGAGGTTTCCTATCTGGAAATTCCAAAGAGACATAGTTGTTTGGGAGTGAAAAACAAAGAGAGTCAGAATTTGTCTCCAAAAAGTATAGCTGGAGGGGATTAATGCAGTATTTCATCAGTGACTTTGTAACGTGTTTCAGATGAGAGAAATGATTTGTTTTAATGAGCATAATGAACAATAGTTTTCATTTCTGTTTTTTCTGTTTGCTGCCAAGTCTCCAAAACTGGTCAAATATAACAGAGTTTGCCAGTAGGTACCAATAGGGCAGTTTTCAGACCATTTTCTTACAAAGGACTTAGTCCAGTTCCAAAAAGCCTCATTTGAGGTAGGAGCTCATTGATCTGTCATCAGTCAACTTGTTTGGCTGTTAAGAATGGTTTTATTTTCTACATCATAATAATAGCAGTGTAGCATTACAGTAAATACTGAAAAACAAATGAGTTCTGGAAAAGATAGCAAACCTCATACATCAAGGCTTCACCCAGCCTTTGACTATTGGGAGGGTTCGATGGGAACTTTCCCTGGGATAGGTGATCTCCTAACTCTCTACTTCACATGTTTCTTATACCTTTCTTGGACTCAACTGATCATGGTATCTCTTGGAGAAAAAATACTAGACTAGGTGGGCCACTGGCCTGATCCAGTATTCCTGGAAACTCTTGTTTCTTTGTTCGTGCACGTAAGTACTCTACAATGGATGCATCTTATCAGTCTAAAAATCAATAGGAATAAAAAAGGAGAGCTAAAGAGAATAAAATTCAGCCTTAGTAAGGAATTCTTAAAAAAATATTACGGATGCTTATTTACTTCTGTCTGACAGGAACAGCAACGGGCACTGTCCCAACATCTGTGCTGTCCTACTCGGACTACATATCCAGGCCCGAGGACCATAACAGCATTCTCCGCTTCGACAAAGATGAAGAAGAGAAAACGTGCCGTATTGTCATCATAGATGATTCCCTGTATGAAGAAGCTGAGACGTTTGATGTTCTACTGAGCATGCCTATGGGTGGAAGAATTGGTTCAGAATTCCCAGGCACTCGGGTTACTATTGCGCCTGACAAAGATGATGGTAAGACTTAATTTATCAAGATGGTATTACCAGTGTAGGACAGAAATGGCATATGATATGGCCCTCCAACCACACTGTGAGAGTCGGGTTTATTGGACTTCCTTTCACCCCCACTGGATACAAGTGCCTGGTCATGGCCTTCAGGAGTTTTGAAAGCACAATTAGTGGGATAGTTATTTTTTTAAATGGTCAGTTTTGCTATTTTACACTTCAGGAATGTGGGGTCATTGTAAAATTAGCTGTGTGATGGCAATTCATCTCCACTCTCACAGATTTCAAGGTTTCTGAAGGGTATGATCTGGGATGTCACACTGAATGGAAATTGATGATGTTTGGTATCCATGTTTCTTACTCTGTCTAGTTAACCAAAGGCTGTGGCCACCTGATAATCCAAAACAGTCCAGTTCTGTTTTTTGTTACAAAATATGAATATAATCCATTGACAAATCTGATGTCAGGTATAAAGATAGGAGACTAACAAAATGATGTGCTTTGTTTGAGGCTAGAGTGCCAATGGCTCTAATGTATTGCTTTGAAAGGAGCAGAACCTTGCTGATGAGCTAGAGATCTGTGATGGGGAAGGGCTTGTGGGGTGGAGAATACCTTGTCACCAACTCTCATGGAGAATTCACGGGAAAGTTAATACAGCCTGAGGCGGTATCCTCTTTTGTGCAATCTCCGCAGCAGTAGAAAGGAGTCCCAGGTAACATGGTCCTGGCCTTTAGCAGACTCTGCTTTCAGCTCAGTGAGTTTGAGAGGCTTGCATGAGTCGAAAGCCTTTTCCTCACTTGGGAGGATTGTTGTGTCAGAAATTCTGGGACAGGAATCTGAACTCCTGTAGAACGCTTTACCCTGTGAGGTAGTGATCTGGCTCTGCAGTTAATTCATTGTGTCTCAGAGAGACCGATACGGAAAAATGTATCCTTACCATACAGTGTTGTGCATGCTCTGTGTAAGGCTGATCTCCGGATAGCTCATTATTATGGGTACGGTAGTTTCTCAGTAGTTAAGGATATAACTATTTACCTGTTAAAAGCTAAAAATCGGCATAGCTCCTAACTGCATCAAGTACCCAATCTGCCTGGAATTTCTAAGGTGTGACCCTGTGACAGGTGATTATGTTTTCTCTGTGGAAAGTTTAAGGTAATCAGATGCGACATTCATGAGCTATGGCAGTTTGATACATCCAGGAATTGCACTTCTTCTAAAGCTTCCCAGAGTTTATTAGTCATGTCAGATTTCAAACACAGGCTGACATAGAAAATTCATAATTAGCGTACTTTGCTGCCCCCTGCCAACACTGGTGTCTTTGAGCATTTTTGTAAATTTAATTAATTAATTTTTGAGGTATTTGATGTTTTGGGAGGAATTTTACTGAGTTCATAAACCTCACAGACATTATCGGACAGAATGTAAAATGTTGGGAGCTGTAGTTTGCACACAAACCAGCCGGGAACATGGGCTGTGAAATGTGCAGATTCCTTTAAAATCTGAAAAGAAAGCCATATGCGTCCACTGCCAAAGTTATAAAAAATGCAAGGACTTCTGTGGAGGGTCTAAACACTGACTTCAGTGAAATCTCTACCCGTGCTTTTGAGGACAGTGTTTACCATTTATTCCACTGAGTGAAAATGTTTAGAATAATATACAGTCACTCAAGTTGTTAGGCACAGTTGCAGCTTATGTACACACTTTAACACACTACCCATATGGTATCTGTTATTACCTTCAGGATGACTTTAAGTAGGTAGCTAAGGAGGTTATTAATAAACATTAACATAGCACGGAAAAACTAAGAACAAGTTACTTTACATAATGGCCATGCACGGAAGATGGAATTAAAAACAAAAATCTTTATGCTAACATCAGTTGTAGAAAACATTACAACAAAAGCAGTTTGCTTCGTATACCATTTCAGTTTTAACTGGAGTGTCAACTGCCTTCATGAGCACTGTTACCCCAAACACTGTCAACACGAGTAATTTTACCCAGGAGTAGTCTCACTGAGTTCGGTAGGACTACTGACGCGCAAAAGTGTTGAAAGGATGGAGGCATTATGTTTCGACTGTAAATAACTGAACATTTAATAGTGGCTGGCAAAAGAAAAGCAGTTGCTGTTTTGGCTGTTAAAAGGTAAAGTTTCCTTTCTAGGTACAAGCGTTCTAATACACATCCTGATGTATCTGTCACAGCCTGATATGTTGCATCTGGCATATCTGAAACATCTTGAAGGCGGTCCCACACAAAGGTAGTTGTGCAGTGCTTTCTGTGTCATGAAACTTCTCCCAGAAGAAATACCAATGTGTTTAAAAAGCTGTTGACAATTCATTTAGCATGTCACTTTTCTGTTTAGAGCTTGAAAAAATATGAATGCACTGTAAAGAAAGGAGTATGATGCTTTTTGAGTTTGTCTGACTTGATAGTGTCCTGGACTTTAATATTTTGTAGTTCACGTAAGAAGTCAACCTTTTGGAAAGTGGCATAAAACGAACAGTAGAATTTAAGAAACATTAGTTATTATTGTCTGTGATGCACAAAACTGCTGTTAAATGTGTTCAGTCTTTTGATGTTAAAAATATGCCACATGAAATAAATAGCACTTTCGTTGGCCTTGTAATATTATAAATGTAATTGAATCTAAAAGGTCTCTCAGATGGAAATGCAGGTAAGGTTGTGAAGCATTTTTAGTAACCTATCCAGTGCAGAAACATTATCATACTAAATCCTGTAGTCAGCCTGAGTCCCATTACTGCCCATCTGCAGGAGATCTGGAACAATATTATCCTGATTGTTTGTTTGTTAAAGGGATTTACACTTAGATAACAAAGTTTCTTTGGCCAAGTGTGACAGCCTGTCATTTTGTGCTCATTTCCCCAAACACTGTGACTGGATTAACATCATGCATCAATGTCTTTAGGTCATAAAACACAAACAGGAAAGGTCAAAGTTTAATAATACTACATCAGGTCTTTCCTAAAGAAGTCAAGTCAGCACTAGAAACTTTCAGCTTATAGCCATTGGTATTCACTGCAAGTTAATTAGGAAACATTCACCTTCAAAACCTTTAATCAGTTTCTTTTCTTTCTGGTATAAGCTCATGGGATTTAAACTAAAATAGTTGAGTTCATATATAATAATGACAATTGATAAATCAAAAATAAGTGAAAAGAGACACATCAAGCTTTATGGTGAACCCAAGAAACCATAAATGTAATAAAACCCCCGGGGAATAGATTATTTTAGTATGGTTTATGCAGTGTGTGGTGAGAACAAAAATTTGGAAAGATGTCATTCTAAATGAGACAAGTACTGGTGTATTACAGGCTAAGGAAACATAGTTTTAAAATCTACAGTGCTGTGGGGATATTTTTATTTTGAAACTGATTTTTTGTAATATAGCACAAACTTGAGGACAGAAAGGGGCAAAATATCACCCAAAGGAACACCAGAATAGGTCTTCATCCTGGAGCAAATAGCATGTAGAATTGTTTGTTTAAATGTTACATATACTACCACAATAGAAATATTAAATAATCATAACATAGATCTGTTTGGGTCAGAGATTAAGGCTACAAACCATAACATTGCAAAAGAAGTACAGTAGGTGAAGAACCTACAGAAAGAGCATTTACATATGGTCATTTCAACTTAAAATTCCAAAGTCATAAATACTTGACTGTGAGAAACTGCTGGGGGAAAAGGGAACAAAGTCTTTCTGCCTTTGGCAGAACCACTTTTTCTCCTCCCCTATCACTATAAACTACAGAGTAAATTTCAGTGAAATTATATATATATTTACACAGACTCTCTCTCTCTCTCTCTCTCTCTCTCTCTGGTCATAGTTCTAAACTTCGAACTATATATAACTGAAAGAAGTTTCTTTAATACAGAAATAAATAGATGGTAATCAACTGCAGAAAGAAAACATTTTATTATTTATGACCCTGTAGGGGATTTACCACAAGGCTTAAGGAATTTAAAATCTGAAAAGAGCTGTTTAAAGTCTCAGGATGTTCTGAGATCTGAGTGGAAAAATCATGTCCTTGGGCTGCATTTATGCAGTTGCAGTGCTTTTAGTAGCTAGTCTGTTTAAAGGGTCCTAAGATCTAACTCTGAATGCAACAAAGTAACAAAGGTGGCAATGATATAAAAACAATAAATTAATTCACATTTTAGAATGTCTGCAAGGTTTAGAACAGTGAGATAGAATTTAGGTGCAATTTAAGCATTGCTTGGTTAGGGCTTGTAAGGGGAAGCAAAAATACCATGCATACGGGCAGCTTTCTGCAGCATTCTGGATGGACTGGGGGAACTTTTGCTAGTACTGTGATTGGTACAGAGAATAATCTTGTCAGCTTCTGGTGCTGAGTAGGGGATTTTCCCATTGAGTTCTGCACTTAAATTCTCTTGTTTCTGACAGGGATTGATTGCATAAGGAAAAGGGTATGTTAAAGACAGAACACTACCCACTCTGGGGTCCACAGTTTGCAGAAGTGCAAATGATCCTGGTTCTCTTGTGAGAACAGTGAAGGCGGTGTTAGAAAGGCAGACAACAAAGCAGTTAAAATTGATGAAAAGCTTAATATTCAAGCAGTTTGCAACTAGAATTGTTGAGCCAGATCCAGAGCCAACTGAAATCAGTAGAATTCCTTGGGTTTTAGATCAGCCTCAAACAGGCAATTGCAACCACCTGGAAATATATTGTCACCTGAAAATATTACTGGGAAGTCTTTCATCTCTGTAGGATAGTTGGAATTTAAAGAAAAAAATATCATTTAAGAAATGAGGGGGACAGGTAATAACAAGTGAGGGCCATAATAGGCTGTACAGGGTAAAAAAAAATGGCGTCTGTGCCATTATTTTAAAATTACTGGCTATGTTAGAGTTGTGAAAGCCTTAGCCAAGGTAAGGAGGAATATTACTGGATATCTAATTATTTAGGAATAATATAAATTGTGCGTAGAAAATTGTTGCAGAAAATGGGATGCTTGCTTACAGAAAGGGAGATCCCCAAAGCAGCAACATTATTGTGTGGGGTGTGATCACATAGTGTGTTACAAAGTGGCCTAAATTTTGGCAAAAAGCTAAAAAGCGAGAGTCTGTAAGAGTAACGGATCAAATCAATAGTTTACAAATCAAATCCCTACCAGATCACACGTGAATCAAGGGGGGATTTTTGAATCTATAACACTATAGTGTTTCAACATGTTTGCAAGATCCTAGGACTCCGTAACACTCTCAGCCAGATACTCCACAATCTGGTGGATCAGTTTAACTATAGTCCAGGGAGTCAGCTGATTGCTTTTATTGGATTCTTGAAACAATGTTTGTCTCAGGATTAGAGAGACACAGTGGGTGAGATAATATCTTTTATTGGACTGACTCCTACTGGTGAAAGAGACAAGCTTTTGAGCTGCAAAGAGCTTTTCCTCAGGTCTGGGTAAGATAGTTTGTGTGTCCAAACTAATTACAAGGTGGAAAGGGTTGTTTAGTATAAGTAGTTAATGAATATTCTAAGAGACTATTCAAGGTGAAATGGCCTGTTAACGCCTCTTCAATCATAGGACAAAAAGCGAGGTAGGACAAAAAGTGGGGCTTACTGGGTTACAATTTGTTGCAATAAGCCATATAAGCAGTGGGGCCACTGGGCGATCAAGATGTTAAAGGAGCACTCAAGGAATATAAGGCAATTGCGGAAAAATTAAATGAATTCTTTGCATCCATCTTCAGAGCTGAGGATGTGAGGAAGATGCCCAACCTTGAGTCATTCTTTTTACGTGACAAATCTGAGGAACTGTCCCTGATTGAGGTGTCATTAGAGGAGATAAATTGATAAATAAATCAGTTATAAGTCACCAGACCAAGTGGTATCCACCTAATAGTTTTGAAGGAACTCAAATGTGAAATTGCAGAACAATAACTGTGGTATGTAACCAATCATTTAAATCAACTTCTGTACCAGATGACTGGAGGATAGCTTTTGTAATGCTGATATTTTTAAAAAAGCTCCAGAGGCGATCCGAGCAATTACAGGCTGGTAAACCTAACTTCAGTACCAGGCAGATTGGTTGACATTATAGTAAAGAACAGAATTATCAGACACATAGATGAATATGATTTGTTGGGAAAAAATCAACATGTTTTTTGTAAAGGGAAGTCATGCCTCATCAATCTACTAGAGTTCTTTGTGGGGGTCAATGATCACGTGGGCAAGGGTGATCCAGTGGACATAGAACACCTTTGACAAGGTCCATCCCCAAAGGCTCTTAAACAAAAAAAGTGGTCATGGGAAAAGAGGGAAGGTCCTCTCCTGGATCAATAACTGGATAAAAGAGAGGAGAAAAAGGGTAGAAATAAATGGTCAGATTTCAGAATGGAGAGAGGTAAATAGTGGTGTCCCCTATGGGTCTGTATTGGGACCAGTGCTGTTCAACATATTCATAAAAGATCTGGGAAAAGGGATAAACAGTTAAGTGGCAAAATTTGCAGATGATAAAAAACTATTCAAGGAAGTAAAGTCCAAAGCAGACTGCGAAGAGTTACAGAGAGATCTCACAAAATGAGGTGACTCAGCAACAAAATGGCCAATGATATTAAATGTTGATAAATGCAAAGTAATGCACATTGAAAAGCATAATCTCAGCTATACATACAAAATGAGGGGGTCTAATTTAGCTGTTAGAAAGAGATCTTGGAGTCATTATGGATAGTTCTCTGAAAACATCCACTCTGTGTGCAGCAGCAGTCAAAAAAAGCTAACAGAATGTTAGAATCATTATGAAAGGGATAGATAATAAAACAGAAAATATCATATTGACTCTTTATAAATCCATGGTACGCCCACATCTTGAATACTGCGTGAAGATCTGGTCACCCCATCTCAAAAAAGATATTAGAATTGGAAAAGGTACAGAAAAGGGCAACTAAAATGATTAGGGGTACGGAAAAGCTTCCATATGAGGAGAGGTTAATAAGACTGGGACTTTTCATCTTGGAAAAGAGATAACTAAGGGGGGCTATGACAGACGTGTATAAAATCATAATTGGTATGGAGAAAGTAAATTTACTTCTTCTCATAACGCAAAACTAGGGGTCACCAAATGAAATTAATAGACAGCAGGGTTAAAACAAACAAAAGGAAGTATTTCTTCACACAGTGCACAACCAACCTGTGGAACTCCTTGCCAGAAGATGTTGTGAAGGCCAAGACTGTAACGGGGTTCAAAAAAGAACTAAGTACAATCATGGAGGATAGCTCCATCAATGGCTGTTAGGCAAAATAGGCAAGGGTTGTTGTTTGCCAGAGGCAGAGAATGGTTGATGGGATGGATCACTTGATGATTATCTCTTCTGTTCAGTCCCTCTGAAGCACCTGGCATTGGCCACTGTCAGAAGACAGGATCCTGGGCTAGATGGACTATTGGTCTGACCCACTATGGCCATTATGTTCTTATAAATCCAGTGTCTTTAAGACGATGATATTTAATGTCTAGCAAAATTATGAATTTAAGCTCTCAGATTCATCTTTTGAAGATGTAGTGCAGGTTTCCTTTGAGGATGAGGACTGACAGGTCAGATATGAAGTGGCTGTTCTGTGAAAAGAGTACACCCACAGGTGATATGATGCCCTACACCGAGGTCCTACACATTACTATCACAACATCTGGTGTCCCTCATCCAGTGCACTAAATGTTCTGAATTATTTAACAGATCCCTAAACAAACAAAAATTATTTTCACCATTGCTAACTATAAATATTTCGTTCAACAAGAGTTTGCAATTAATACATTCACTCAGCCAACTGAATAATCATGCTTAGCAATATTCTTTAGACACAGAATTTGTGCTTTTACGAAATATTTAGTCATCTAGTAAACAAACAGATCCAACATTACTCTGAATAAAAAAAAGAAGTGGCCATTAAAAAATCCAAACAGATTCTGCATTAAATACAGCAGATGTTAAATCTTCCCTATAAAATAACCAGATTGGAACAATTTGCATTGAATAATTTATAACATAATGATATGTAAGTTTATTGTCTTAGCCATCTATCCGGTTGCTTTTCATCTGCGTATAAGCAAATAAATCAGTGAGGTAACTAGAGCGGCATACAAAAAATTGTACCAGAATTTACAGTACAGTACCGTTGGTAATGAATAGTGTGTAATCCTGCTCCCAAACGCCCCATATTAAATACCACAGGCCAGATTCTGTCTTCATTCACTCTCAAGCAATACACTACATGGGGATCAAAGAGTATCATTTAGCCTCACTTTTTCATAAACCACTTTACAGTCACGTATAATTTTTACCGTGGGTAAGTTCTACCCTAAGACACACAAATGCATCTGCCATTGAAGTCAGTGAAAGCTGTGTATGCTCATGTAAGGGCAGGATTTGGCTCACAGTGTTTAAGAGAATTGTAGTTCACGACAGAAGATAGCGTATTTTGGACTGTATGCTGCTGTCCTTTTCAAATAGATTCTTATCTTTGTATGCTTATGTTCAGAGCACTGTGAGAGTGCACAGTGAGATAAGCTCAGCCCCAAATTCTGTTGTCACATCTCTGCACCCAGCTGAACACCTCAGCTTGCTTAAGTGAAAGTGAGAGCAGAATTTGGTCCAAGGTCTTTGCCTCAGTGAACTTTAAGTCTAAGTTTGACAAATACGATATAGAGGAGCAATCCCCACACAAACAGGAGATCAGGGAAGAAAGGTCATGTGTAAAGACTGGCTTCAGAGGCGCACTAGTGATCACTTAATACAGTGATCTGATTGTAGTATAGTTCTCTGTGGATTCCAATCCACTCAGTTTAAAATGAAACAGTTGCAGCACCTGGGGATTGAACTAAAGTGCGTCGTTGTGTTGTTGTAAAAATGGATTTTATGCCAATTTCAAACTCTTGGGTCATGGTCATGCTTAGAATCTGAATGTGAACAGCGCTGATGAATACAGTGGGAGAGCACAGCAAAAAGGAGAATGTCTGTTAGGGGCTTTCTTCAGATTAAGTTTTTGGGGAAGTTATTATTTCCCAAAGTGTTCCTTTTTATTTCCTGGGTATTTAGTGCAGCCAAGAGAGCACACTGCCACTCTGCAAGATGTATAAATGCTCTTCTTGCCTTATTGGAGTTGCTGAAAAACCACACTGTTCACAGCAGGAATGCATTCAATAGATTTGTTCCACTTCACTCACATAAGACTGGCAAGCAGCCATTCAGACTCTTCCTGCTGAACCCCTTTTAAACATTTCAGGACCATTACTGGGGAGGCAAAGCCCACAGGCTTATATCACAGCATAGTTTATAGTTTATATAACTTGTCAACAAAAATGGCCACATTAACTCTCACACCACCTCTTGTCAGGGAGGGCAGTACTGCCTCCATTTTACGGATGGGTAAACTGAGGGACAGAAAGATTCGGTGAGTTGGTCACGGTCACACAGCAAGCCAGTGGCAGTTAGGAACAGAAACCAACTTTTCTAAGTCTGCTAGTGCTCTGCCTGAACCACTTGCTGGCACTCACTCTGCAAACAGTTAAACTGTAAATATCCCTAGAGTCAGCATACTGTCCAACTTTTTCTGAGTATTAAAATGGACAAAGGGATTCTTTAGCTGGCCAGAGCTGTCCTTACTGACATTTTTCATTAGTAACCAGAAATGAGGTAGAAAATCAACAATGCCATGTCTGGCCCCCAAGTACAGACTTTGCATTAAGTAGCATGGTAGGCATTAAAATCTCTAATATCATAGAACCCTAGAAATGTGGGGCTAGAAAGGACCCTGAGAGGTCGTCTAGTCCATGCTGAGGCAGGACCACGTAAACGTAGACATCCCTGACAGGTGATTGTTTAACCTGTTCTTAAAATCCTCCCATGAAAAGGAGTCCACAGCCTCCCTTGGTAACCTCTTCCAGTACTTAACTATCCTTAGAGTTGGGTAGTTTTTCCTAATATCTCACCTAAACTTCCCTTGCCACAGATTAAGCCCATTACTTTTTGTCCTACGTTGACTGGCCATGAAGAACAATTGATCACCATCCTCTTTATAACAGTCTTTGATATAGCTGAAAACTTATCAGCTCCCCTCCCTCAGTCTTTTCTCAAGACTAGACATGCCAAGTTTTTTAATCTTTCCTCATAGGTCAGGTTTTCTAAACTTTTATTATTTGTGTTGCTCTTCTCTGGACTCTTTCCAGTTTGCCCCCATTTTTCTTAAATACTGTACACAGTATTCCAGCCAAGACCTCACCAGTGCTAAGCAAAATGGGACACAAATCAGACATATGACACACCTGCTAACACTCCCCAGAATATTAGCTTGCTTTTTTGTTTTTGGCAACTGCATCACAGTGTGTTTTGTGTACCAAGATCAGGCCTATGCCCTGATTGGCCTGGATCATGGTAATCTGTGGTCTCAAGAAGTTGCCAGAGCTGCCCCAAGTGCAGCCTTCTCAGTGACTTTCCCTAAAAAGGTAGGAGGGATACTGATTGATCATTAGCAACATGATTAATATCAACTTATTTTGTTTTGAGTATTGGCCTTTCAGTAGCTTCTTTAAGAATAACTCTCCTCTTGCTCCCATAAAGAAGCATTGATCGTCTCTGTGGAGACTAGCAATGGTGTAAGTCCCTTACCCATTAGTCTTCACAAGATGGGAAGGACATAGGTTCAGCTCACAAGTTGTAGCACAAAGCTTCCACAACACCTCCTCATAACCTCCACAATAACCTCATTGAACAACACCGACTAAAAGTCAAGCAGAGAAAACACTCTTTGTCCCCTTGAAACACTGCTATTTTCCATGGCAGTCAGTTCATTCATTGCTGTAAGCCATTTTATTTGCAAAGTAACATGTACATTCTTCACAATGAGGAAAAACTTGACTCAGTATCTGAGTGGAGGCAGCTAGGATTCATTAAGCTGTCAGCTCCTCGAAATGGTCTTACTGTGTGAGGCTTTGCAGATGCTGTAATGAAGATTAATCTTTCCATTGCCGCCGGCAAAGTAATTTGTAAACTATGGTGACCTGTGAGGATAAAGCCAGAGGAGACATTGATGTGGTACCTTGGATCAATAGTGGAGGATAAAAGATTATTATTATCCTATCAAGCCATCAATAAAGTGTTTAGTCAGAAATACAATCTTATCCCACAAGGCTACCTGGAATCTTATTAGTTCCACCGGCTTCTGGGGCAGTCCATCAAAACAGGTCCATCACCCTGTCAGGAGAGGCATGCCACAACCTCACATTGAATGAAACAGTGGTAGGTACATGAAAGATGAGTAATATCCATCCATCAGACCTCCAGGTGCCAGCCCAAACACTGGGTGCAGCATGCACAATGTTATGATGGAGCCTACAACCACCTGGGAATAGCCTATGAGTACTGCCATCTGTCTGGAGGGAATTAAAGGAACAGGCAATTAAGACTTCCTTCCTCTGCTACATCTACAATATTTGATATCTCTGTCATTTTTTCTTCTCTACTGGGTCTGCCATTCCATTTATGTTTTTTTCTAGATGTTGTCCTCTTTTGGACAGATACTGTCCTACACATTTCTTTTGTCTATTTTGTATGCAAAATCTCTACACAGCCTCTACTCTTTCCCCCGTCTCTGGCAGATGGCCAAACTGGCAACTTATCAGGGCAAAAAATGGAAGACTGCTAATTTATCACACATGGCCTATTCAAGGTTCTTCACTATTATTTTTATTATTAGAAGCATTACCCAGCTTCACCATGAGTGAAACAGAATAAAAATGCTCAGTTTATAATGGAAGAGTTGATAAATTAGCAAGTGACCGTTGGCTGTCTGTCACAGCAGTACACTAACATCATATCTCACGCTGAGGGGTATCATAGAGTCAACCAGGCCCAGTTGGAATTTGCTTTTATTACATCACCTGTTACTGTCAGTGATTTTATATGTAAATAGATTGATTTTTTTTCTTGTCAATGACTTTATTTATAGAGAGAACTTTTTTAAATCAGACCCTTCAGCAAATACAGAAATACTCACCAACAAGCATATCACATGAGATGGTGCTGACCTATATAGATTCAATGCCTCTTACTAAATTGGTCAGAGTCAAAACTGGTGGTGGTTATGTTATGTGATGTTATTTGCGGGACTGATGGATCACTATGATATCAAAGAGTTTGCCAGGGGCACGCAGTGCTGAGAATTCTCTTTCTTTAGGTGTGGCCTAAATATATGGCCGGCCCTGTTGATATTTTTGCTTGTTCCTTTTTGAGGGCATCTTCAAAATCTCTGGGATCCAGTTAATAGTTCTGTAGGACATCTGGGTGCCTTCAGTTTTCTCTATAATTCTCCAAATCATCTTGCATGTCTTGCAACTCCTTATGGTGATATCTGCCATTTTATTCATCATTGGTATCTGAAACGTGGGCTTCAGCTGATTGAATGCTATTAGTATTGTTCTGGACATTTGCTCTCTGTTGCTTGACACAGTATAATTTTGATCATCTTATCGTCCAAAGAATCAGCAAGTTTTTTCTATGGTTTTGTCCATGGTGAGTTTTAAATATTAATAACAGGTCCTCCAGGACTGAAGATCTGTAGCTCCCTATTTCATCACCAGAGAGCATGTGACGTCTTGTTTTTTCACATATTTTGGTACTTTTTCATATTTCTTTTGAGGTTAATCCTTCCAGTAACATGTAGGGATGTTGTGCAAAACTGCATGTGTCTTTTAAAACAAAACTATGTGCAATGGCATGTTTTACTTTATTGGAGCTCTAAGACCTAGTCTCTCGGACTGTGTGTAGTTCCTCGAAAGATCTAATACCATCTCATTATGTGAATTAGGGTAGCCACAGCCCATGATGACAGAATGCTTGGAGGGAGCAGATGCAGGATGTTAAGTACATTCCCCATCATGCCAGCTCAGCTGTACTGTGCAGTATAGAAAGGGCAGGGAGGAGGTGAGGTGATTTCCTAAGTCAAGTGAAAGCAGCAAGGACTGGAATGGGTGGCTCACTCCCATGAAGAGGTGCAGGAAACAGAAGGTTTCCTGAATTCTCTTCTTCTCTTCACTCTCTTCCCTGGGATGGACCAGCCATAATCTGATCCTGTCTCAGGGAATCTCTAAAAGATCATGTCATGCCAGTTAAACAAACATAGCATGCATTTCTTAGCACTGTTAACAGAACACTAAACAAGCAGAAATTGAAGAGAGGTGTGTGACAGCATGCCTGTTAGGGGTCCATCATAGTTTGGTGAAGATGGTTTCAGTCTAGAAAAATGATTGTCTCCATGCAGGAAAAAAAACAAACTTAATAACTATTGTAAAGAAAATATTGAACAAACTGATGATTTGGGGTTTAAGATATATAACAAAAGCTGTGGCAGGATAATGCATTTTACTCAGATAATGTCACTAGCAAAAGTCATCTGGAAGTCATAATGTTTATATTTCTCCATCATTATTGACTGTCAACTTTCTTTTTTCTAAGTCATTTACCCCCCCAAAAAAAGTTTTTCTCCCTCATGATATGTTCTTCAAAGATACTAAGCAGGTTTTATTATTTTTAAGAGAAAATTGTTTTTTTAGAAGTTAAATGTGAAATAAATAAGGTAACTATAATAAGATTCTACTGATTGGTCCAAGCTAATGTTATTCATGTATAGAGTAGGCTCAGAAAATGAATACTCCTGTTTTAGGTTTTATAGCAGCAAATATTCAATTTTGCTGTAGTTACAGTTGAAATGAAATGGCTTTTATTACAAAAAGATCTCCTATACTTTCTGCTGATATTTGCTTTTATATAAGGTCTGTCAAAATTCACTCAGAGAAATCAGTCTTAGCCATCAGAACTCTATGAATTCCTGTCCACACTGCTTTCACTTCGCTTATTCCAAAGAATAAAAAACAAAGGCAGGGACATTTACTCAAAGGTCTTAATACATCACTTGTTTATAAGTAATCTTGTGTCAGTGAAAAGGTGTTTGCTTCTCTTGTTTTCAGTTTGAGGTGGGCCCATAATGAAGTTTGAAAACTTAAGAGGAAAGCAATATTTTCCCATTTCAGAGGAAAAGGTTCCCTGCTAGTACCATATCCCCAAGTCAGGAAATCCCTTGTTTATTGGGGTGACTTTGATAGTGAAATCCTAGAGATCAAGTTGGATAGACACAATAGCGAGTCAGGTGGAGGTTGCAAGATGTAGATCACAAAACAGAAGAATTCAGACTTCATCCTCCTGATTTATATGTTTTGTTTCTTGCTTTGTTTGTTGTTTGTTTATTTTCGCTTTCGTTCATTGCTGTTACTAACCCCACTTAGGAAGAACAACATTCAGATTTCCCAGACCATTGTCACTAAACCTCTTTGCCTTTGCAAATACACTTACCTCATTCAAATCCCTGGTAAAGGCCCCTGCTGCAGAGCACAGAAGAAGTGAACTAATTACTATATGAAACTAAAGCTAACCTAAAAAAGAGAAAAGCTTTTTACTAAGAAATGTACACCATCTGAGGCTCTGCTTGGTCTTATTTATAAAACCCTGTCCAAACCTACCCGTCCCACTCTTGTCTGTACTCTCTCTCGCTTGTTATCTCATGTTTAAATCCTCCTTTGTGAGCTACTTGAGGTAGGGACCTGTCTAGCTACGTGTTCTGTGAGGCTCCTAGTACGCCTTTGAGTGTGGTACAAAATACCTACGCAAATAAATCTGGCCCATTTCTTTCTTTCTCTCTCTCTGTTTCAGCAGCTTGTTAAGGATTTTGCAGTAGGTGCTAGTTCCTGTGCTGTTTCTGTTAAAACTGACAGTCTTTGCTTCCATTCATTCTTTTAAAAATGGAAAAATAGCAGATTCTGAATTTATTTAATATACTTTAGGAGGCATAGCCTGAAGGAAAGTAATGCACAATATCAGATGGTGGCTGGAGGCAATTCCATCATGTGCAGGTGTGTCTCCAAATCTGAATTATTCTGGAGATGGTCTGTGTTATACAAGGTGATCACAAGCATTCCTTCTGGCCTTGGAATCTATGAAAATTCCCATTGATTTCAAGGGCTGCAGGATTTGTCCCAAGGACGATGACTGCTACTATTTCTTCTTCCCGTCCTCTAGTTCTTCTTCTTCCCACTCTAGTTTCCCAGATATACAGAGACTGGATGCATTTTATATGTGACATGCTGTGTCACAGTGTTGCCTTGAATGTCAGAACACCCCAAATTGACATGTTGCCTGTTCAGCTTTCTTTATTGTGGTCACATTGTGTGCAAATAATTTGCTGTGTGTAGCACTCAGAATGTTTGCTACCTCTTTATTGGGTTCAGAGGAGACCGAGCCATTAGGAATATCAAGAATATGTACAGTTTAAAGTAAAGGATAGGATAGTAAAAAAAAGTTCTTCATTTATGTAGTAGTATACATCATAAATCACTTAAAACCGGATTTTACATGACATCTTTGTTCATTGCAGTCATTGGGTCCAATTCCCAGTTAGTCTATTGAAATCAACTGAGTTAAACTAGACGGACAAATCAGCTCAATTAATGTATACAGCTATCTTTGTAGTTCACAAAATTATGTGTATATTTCTTATAAGATTGCATTAATTTATAGATTTCAATTCTAACTTTTAAGTTTAAGTTTGCACTTTTAGGTACTATCCTAAATAATCTTTCTTTAAAAAAAAAGGCACTGTAAGGTAGAGGAAAAATGTGAGCTCAATGTAACAAATGTAAATGCCAACATTGTTTGCTTGAGATAATGTATGTGGAATTTTAACTGCAGTTAGTAATTTTGATTGCAAGTTGAATATATTTTCTGATTGTGAAAGTTATGACGACAATGCTGAGATGACTAAACTGTAAAGATTGCAGCATATACATTTGGAAAATAATTGGTTTTGACCACATTGAATGAAAAAACTCTGGCATTTGCCCAAGTGGTATCCGCTCTAGAATTGTGCTCTGCATGTATTTGACCCCTGCTTCTATACCACTCAATAACAAAAAATGACTTTGCAAATTAAATTCAGTGGACTGACTTGAAACTCAGTCACTTGTGTACTTTCAAGCAAGCACAAGTACCTGTGTAATGGTGCTACCTACTACTTTCAAATGTAAAAGTCCTTCTTGCTAATGTAAACTTTCTTTAGTGAAGATAGATTTCTTTTTAAACATTGTATTTTTTGTCCTCACTAATATACCTTAACTGAGAAATGATACTTATTTAAATTATATAGACATTTATCCTTATTAACATTAACCTAATAAATTCACATTTCCATACAAGTATAATAAAAACTTATTCTTCACTATTAAACAATTTAACCTCCTAATTCCACCCTGTTTAGCCTGCAAAGAAACAAGAGGGCTTCAAGCCTGTAGACAGAAACAACATGAATACCAGTTTAAAAGGCCTCGCCAATAATCCACAGCACACCTCATTGAGATGTAAATAGTTACTCTCTCTGCTGCTCATGGGACTGCCTCATGCTTGGACTCACATTTTAGAGCTACCAGAAAAATTCCCCCTTTGTTTATTATTCTTCCCCTCTATAAATCGTGTAGGTCCGTGAAAATAGATATTTTACAAAACAATCCAGAATAATGGGTTCTCAGAAAGGGGGTGGGCAGTCCTCACATCCCCACCTCAGGTGACCTCAAGGGAAAGTTTACTCAGGAGGTATGCATCAGTTGGACTGGGGTGTCACTGTAATTCGTTTTACTACTATTTGAAATCTCTTGAGCGTATTCTCAAGAATAAGCGTGTATGGGATCTGGCATGCAGGCCTGCCCTGAAATCAAAACACTTGACCTGCCTTTGTGGGCAGGGACTATCTTTTTGTCCTGTGTTTGTGGTGGCCCACCACAATGGAGTCCTGCTCCATGAATCGATCTCCAAGTTGGTACTGCAATACAGATAAATAATCATAAAACTAAACCTCCCCTTTGTTTCAGTGTAGTTAGACTGAGAAATTACTGTAAAAAACCCAAAAAACTAATGGAATTCCATGTTTATGTCTCAGTTATTTTCATAACAAATCTGCTCAGTTTGTCGCTGGCTGTGCAATCTTGCCCTGGGATCCAAGAGTAAAGCTGTCTTCTTTCTGGCTTGTGCATCATTATGCATTGCAAGTCAAGAATCGGGCAAAGCACTGCGCACATCTTGCAAAAGTAGGGTATATTTCTTTTCATTGCCCATTATGGCTGGTCATACTTCTCTCTGAGGTAGCTAGTAATATTGTCCTAGAAAGAGAAAAGTTCATTAAAATGGATATTTGCACTGATTTCTTTTTATACTTCTGGCTTTTACGAGACATGATCAAGATTAGATGCTCTTTCGAGGGCTTCAAAAGTTTGTCTGATTTTCCTGCATGACTGCTGGTTAACATTCTAATTAATATATACTTTCTAATCTGCTGGATGCAAGGACAAAAGAAAAGATTTAATTTCTTTATCAGAGGCCATTGGGAATTAAGTTCCTATCCTCTCTCCTCTAATTACTCTTACTGTATGCCATTGAAATCCACAGTCTTCAATCTGTGTTTGCTACATGAAAGGCTTTCTCTTATTTCCGAAAGAGAAGTCATTAAATTTGCAGTGCTGTCTATTCAGACCGATTACTAGATTAAAGATCTGCCATAAGTGAGCCCCCAATCATGGGGCAGCATGTTTTCCAACCATGACATGTGAAACACAATGCCTCCCTGTTTGTAGCTTGGTTCTGCTGCATCCCCCTAGAGAGCGCCTAAAAGGATTTACAGGAAATTAGCTACAAAACATGAGTAAGGGTTTGGTTCCTAGGATGAGTAACCATGAAGAATGTGTCTGCTGTTGCAGATATGGGTCTCAAAATGTGTGAAAATCATTCCTGAATATGAGGCTAGCTAACTTACCACAGTAAAGCGGTTCTCTGTGCTCTTTTTCAGCTGTGCTGTAGCTGTCACCATGCAGGCATCCAGGTAGCCAAAGTCAGGTGTTTCCAGCATCTTGTCCTGAAGCGTTTCCCTAATCAGGGCTTCATGCAGCCATGACTATACTAAATAGAGCTGGGCAAATAACTAATTTTTTGGTTCACTGGCAGTGCTGAAAAATCGGGGCAGGGGAGGGGGGAATGGTTTGTCCTGAACTGAATCTGATAATTGAAACAACAAAAAATACTTGGTGAATCAGAAATTTCTGGTTTTGGGTCAAATGAAATGTGTTTTGTTTAACTTAAATCTGATGTTTATTTAGCATTTTTAAAGAACTAGATCCACGGAAGATGATGGTGGTGCAGCTAGTCCTTATAACTTTTAGCCCAGTGGTTAGGGCACAAATCTGGAATGTGGGAGGGCCAGCTTCAGTTCCCCCCTCTGTCATATAATAGGTGAAAGCAATGCAGCTGTTCCAGTCAAGTCCATACACTGGGATTTAAATCGTACCAGGTAGTAAAGGGGCAAATAATTAACTCTGCAGCTACAATATGTTATTCCTTATTTGGGAACCTAAATAAAAGCCTTTGTATTTTTGCCATTATCATTTATTTTAGCAATACTATGGAAAAAGTCCTTTTCAATACCAAAGAAAAAACTCACTATTTTTAAAGAACTTACATTATAGTCTTATCTCTGGAGCAAATTCTGAAATTCTCCCTCAGGCAGAGCTGTCTTTTAGGCCAAATCTAATGTTGCCTGAATAATAAAGTGAAGTAGAAATCAGGATAATACTATGTTGTTGTAATATTAGGAGGGATGACAAGACTAAATGAGCTAAGCTGTTGTGTGGATTTTTCCTGTAAGACTTCCATATAGCTTTATGGGCTACCCACCCTTCACATTACAGTTTTATGGCTTTGGGGGCTAACAGCTGCAGAAAAGATCTGCTACTGCTCTTAAATAGGGTTGGTGAAGGATTCCTTCTTGTCTGCCTTTTCCCCTCTCTTCGTGATGTCTCTTGAGAGCTCTTGGCTTCTTCTGACTGACCCTCCTTGGTTTGTTGTTAGTCAGGTCAGTTCCTGGACCCTTGCCTCTAAATAAGTCTGTCAGCTTTTTGCTTTTGGGGCTTGCGGTCACCAGGCTGTTTTCTTGGAGGGAGCCTGGTGTAGCTTTTGCTATTTCAGGACTTTCTGCCTCCCTTTTCTTTTCTGTACTCTCCGCTTTATAGCAGGCCTTGTTTCCTCTATAGACAGCAGCTGTGGATGCCTGCCTGCAGGATTGGCAGCTCTGGCAGCTGCCTAGGGTTGTGATCAAGCTGCTTGCTTGTAAACAGGAGGAGACTCTCTCTCCCCCCTGCTCCCCCTACCCCCGCCCCACCCCCTATTCCTGTAGTCCACACACATTCCTCCACACTACCATGAAAAGAAAAAGGATATTCTTTATCCTATTAATTTCCAGAAGCAGAAAGAAATGAGCAAATATTAGAAATGTGGTGATACTGTGCACCCTGATTGTGGAATTCTCTGGTGCCATTCTAGGCACCTAGGTGTCTAGGGAAAGTGAGGCAAGTCATCCTTGGTGCATCCCCTTGTGGGAAATGGAGTCACACACAGATGAACTTGGCTGGCTGTCTTTACTATGGTTTTGAACAGTTCCGAGTGATAATAATTTCATTATGGTTAGCTCCACAGTGTCCTCTGCTGTTGTTGTGAAAGACACCAAGGGCTAGATTCACAGAAAGACTTCAGCACCTAAATCCCACAATTAGGCCCAGCTCAGCAGCCACTGCACCCTGTAGGCACCTAAACATGCTGAGTACCTATATTTTTGCGGTAGAAGTTCCCTTGGCATCTGTGTTTCTGCCTCTGTGCGAGTGCACTGCAGTCACACGCCGGGTGTCGGAACCTAAGCCCAAGTGATTCACTATCTCGGAAAAATCCACCTGACTCACCCGCAAGGTCCAATCCGGTAAGCATACTCAGAGTTTGCCAGCTGAATCAGGCCCCTACGAGTGAGCTTATACAATTTATAGCCCAGTGGTTTGGAAACTCACCTGCCTTAAGGGGCAGAAGGGATTTGAACAGGGAACAACACCGCTCAGATGAGTGCTTTAGTCACTGGGCATGGGATGTGATGTGAGGCTCCCTCAGCCTCTCCTGTTGAAGCTGTTCCACCGTGCATAAATAATTTAAAAAAAAAATCATAGGAGCAGGCAGACTGGATCCTGGGTCTCATACCTCCCAACGATTGCTGTAGCTCTAACCACCAGGCAACATAGTCATTCTCATGCTTGCTCACTCTCTCAGTCACTGGCCCAATTATTCTTCATTCTGACAGTCACATTCTTGTGGTCTGGGATGCTCAGCACACTATAGTAGCCATTATAGATTTTTCAAACATACATATCTGCTGAGGAAAAATTGAATAGGTCATGAAATTTAATGGGTCTGGCATTCACCTGCCTGCCTGCCATCAAAGGCTTAGTTTTTTCCCCTTCATGTAACCTCAACATTCCCTGTACATACATGACATGTTGCCACAATTCTTCTTCAGCTGGCAGGACATAAATTAATGTGATTTCTAATCATGCCCAAAGAATTGCTTAGCAACATGATGGATTTTTCCCTATGAAATTGGCTTTGTGCAGTTCTTTGCTTTCAGGGAATTGAAGACTAAATTCAGGGTTCAATCTCAAGTGTCCCGTATGGGACAGCACACCACCATGTTTAGAACATGGAGCCATTTGTTCTTCCTTAGATGTTCATTAAATCCTAGTGGTTGTGTAATGCCATGAGATTTGCAGGCAGATTTAGTATGTTGTAGCCTTACTATTTCTGAAATAACTCCACTAAGCAAATCATGAAAAATTAATGTAATGAGGCTTTTACTACAGAAGCCTCTAATGTTAATAATACACTGAGAAGTATTTATGTAGCACTTTATATATTCTAACTGGTGAGGAAGGAAAGGAATACTAACTGTCCTGAAACAGAGATAAAGTGATTTGCCCACGGCCACAAAATCACTGGCTGTGCTGCGTCTGGACACCAAATTCTCTCCTAAGAAATAGCTGTAGGGCTTCCAGCCCTCAGCATTACACTGTATTTAGGTGCAAAGCATTTTTCTTTGTTAATTTACATTCCAAAAAAAAGAGGAAAAATGGAGATTAAAAATATCTCTATTAAATGGAGTAACTTGCCCCCTCCTCCATTTTTTACTGTCATCTGCTTTCTTGTAACCTGAGGGGTTTAATTGTTAAGATAAGGACGTTACTTGCGTAGTTCGGAATGTGAAATAAGATTGATTTCAGTCTAAATGTGCACCATGGGAAATCAGTTGTGTCCCCATACTTAGTGGGACAACCTTTCACAAAGCAGTTCACAAAGCTTCATCATGTTCCGGATGTGGTCTGGATAACAGAATTCTGCATTTAAACCTCATTTAAGGTCTTATTATTTATCTTCACCTTTGTCTTCTTGCACTGAAGTGAGAAATGCAAGGAATTTATTGGATAGTGCTCCAGGTCCAGCTATGAATAAGGTTAATAAGATAACACGTTCATCTGTGCACACACACTCATACACACTGGTACGTAGAGTTGAAAGTGCAGGAAGGGAGTGAGATGTGTGATGTGCAGATTTATCGCCTGCTGGCCCAAAGTATGTAAACAGATACACACAATGTAATTTTGCATTTGCAACCCTAGTATAGGTTTCTAAAAATGCTTTACTATACTTGCTGGAAGGAGAGCTGCTCTCATACTGATGTTCAGTGTGCTTTTATTCTCTTACTGTTTGTTACTCTCAGGGTAGGGAGTTGTATGCAACATAATCAGATGTAGGTTTCAATAATTTCTAACCATACATGTTCTTGTTTCTGTATCCCTTGTACTCCCCTTCCTACTCTTTGTTGTATGTAATATAGCATCTGGTTTTAAATTAGATTCTAAACTCTTCAAGGCAGGCACTGTCCTCCTAAACTGAGTTTGCACAGATCCAAATCAAGAAGGCATGTAGGAGTTACTGTAGAAAAATAAAAACGTGTGTAATCATTGTAATTTGTGTTGGCTGAAACAATATTGTATTTTTAAATGGATATTTGCTTTTGCCTGGAAAAGTAGATAACTGCTTCCAAAGGCCCAATTCAGCAAAGCACTTAAGCAGATGCTTAACTAAACATTTAAGCCCAACTCAGCAAAGCACATTTTTAAGTCCCATTTGATTTCAATTGGACTTTAGCACATGTTGTGCATGGGGTTAAGAGCATCGCTGAACAGAGATGGAATTACTCATAAGAATGGCCATACTTGGTCAGGCCAATGGTCCATCTAGCCCAGAATCCTATCTTCTGACAATGGCCAATTCCAGATGCTTCAGAAGGAATGAGCAGAACAGGGCAATTATCCAGTGAACCATCCTGTGTCGTCCAGTTCCAGCATCTGGAAGTCAATAGGGAGCATGGGGTTGCATCCCTGATCATCTTGGCTAATCGCTATTAATAAACATATCTTCCATGAACTTATCTAATTCTTCTTTGAACCCAGTTGTACTTTGGCCTTCACAACATCCCCTGGCAATGAGTTCCACAGGTTGACTGAACACTATGAAAAGAAGTACTTCCTTTTGTTTGTTTTAAACATTTTCCTTCAACACTTAGCCGAATAGTCGGCCACAGCGATCATTCACCATATGCTCTGTTCCTGTGCAGCTGCAAAGGCTTGACCAGCCAAGAGTCGAACATTGAAACAGACTTGATGAACCAGCATAATAGGCGGTCTGCCTCTGAACTGCCTCCATCCCTCAGTTGATGTAATTTTATCCTGGCTGTTACAAACCATCTGGAGAATGGTATTTGTCGGAACGTCTTGTGGCATTCTTGTGGCATGTAAGTGTAAGATGCTGTCTGCAGACAGTGGCCCCGGTCATCTGTAGACCAGAGCAACCATAAACATCTGCATTACAAATGAAGTCATTCCACTTTATGCCCAGTTTATGACATTGGCATTTTGTGTGGCAAACCTCCAGCTTTGCCCCGCCTGAATGGCATAATATCCATGTTTTGCAACCCTACAACAGTATAGAGAAGATACAGCTCAAACAGATCCTAAACATGGTTGTCATGCCCAGATGACATTGATTCCAAATTTGTTGTAAACGATCCATGGCAGACACCGTGATGCAATCAGTGGAGAACCTCCGTGTGAGAGTTGGAGGAACTTGTATGTATAGAACCCAAATAGCAAAAGCTGAAGATTGCTTCAACAGTTTCATTATTCAAAGAGATTGGAGATGTGGGTTAACCTGGTCTTAAATTTGCAGCTTTGTCTTTGACCACGAAACATGGAGGCCAGCCTTTGCCACCGACTCCTCCATTTGCTGGAGTGCCTTGCAAAACCTGCCAGGGCTCTGTACTAGAAGAACAAGGTTATCAGCATAGTCAAAGTCAGAGAGCAAGAAACCACTGATGTCAATGCCTATGGACCAGACGGATTATGAAATCCATTGCCCAACGAAAGAGTGCAGGGCCAAGACACAACTCTGCCTGACACCAGATACCGATTTAAAAGCAACATCTGATTCTCCAGACATACACAGGCAGTGGTTCCATTATGCAGCTCATTAATCAAGTCCAGCAGAGTGGTTGGGACACCTATATCGTTTTAGACTTTCCATAACATGATTCAGTCAACTGAATTAAACCTAGCCTTACGATCAACATACGCTACATGCAGGGGCTTCTTGGACTCCAGTAACAAGCAGATGGCCAAAATGGCATCTAATGGGGCCTGTTCTTCATAAACCTGACTGTGGTGGGTGATGCGTCCAATGTAGCAAGGGCTCCAAATGCACCAGCAGAACAAGTGCAAACACTTTCCCTGGCACAGACAAGAAAGTGATCGGCTTGTAGCTCTTACATTCCCTGCGCTGTCCCTTTCCCTTATAAAGTGAGATCACAATACCGTCCTTTCAGGCAGTTGGCAGTTTTCCAGTTCTCCACACCAGACTGAAAATGGCTAGAAGTCAATGGCACCTTTCAGCAGCTCTGGGGCAATGCTATCAGCACCAGCTGCACATCCGTTTTCATTTTGCAGATGGCTCATTTCACTTCATCCAATGGTGATGCATCAGCACAAGTGTCTGGATCTGAAACCACAGTGGCTGCAAAACTGTCTAGCTCTGAACAAGTGGAAGCTGGCAGGGGGTTCAGGGCACTAGGATAATGTTCCACCTATCGTGAGAGGATGTCATCATCCAATTTGCATGAACGGCCTTGGCTATCGTTCAGGGATGCTGTTCGTAGCGGCTCCCTCTTGACCGCTGAGGTTGACGATCACACAGAATGCCGGTATTACATCTCCTCTTCTAACCCAAATTCAATATCATCATCAGCTGGTTATAATATGCCTCGCGATCGTGGAATGCTAGGATATTGCTTCAGCTGATTATAAGTGCACTTATCACTGTGCTGGTGGGCTGTGACCATCAATCTAATTGTCTGGAAGGCCTCCTCTGATAGCCATGGTTGGCATGTTGAGCATCTGTAGCCGATCATCTGCTCAGCAGATGGGTGGATGATGGGGGTGAACAGAGACCAGTGAACATCAACATCATCTGGTAGATCGGAGAGAGCCAAGTCTATTGCTGATATTGATACAAAACCTGTTGACTAAACCTGGGACGTGGAGAAGTGTGTTTGACGTCAGACTTCTTCATCATCACAGAGGGCTTACTTGCTTGTTGGAGCATTGACACCACTAGTGGTGATCTGTGTTCACGACACATTTCACACCACAGTGTACTCCGTAGAAGGTGAGGAGATGCTTGTCATATGCGATGATGTGATCCAGCGCCTTCTGAGTGATGCCATCATGAGATCCATGACATCAGGTGTATGCATCCTTCCTTTTGAATTTTCTTTTATTTGTTTTAAACCTTCTACCTATTAATTTCATCGGGTGACCCCTCGTTTTTGTGTTGTGTCAAAGGGTAATTAATACTTCTTATTCACTTTCTCCACATCATTCATGATTTTATAGACTTCTGTCATATCCCATTTAGTAGTTTCTTCTCCAAGATGAACAGTCCCAATCTTTTTAATCTCTCCTCTTATGGAATCTGTTTCATATCCCTAATAATTTTTGTTTCATTTCTTCATATCTTTTCCCATTCTAATATATCTTTTTGAGATAGGATGGCCAGAACTGCACGCAGCATTCCAGATATGGATGTACTATGGATTTATATAGTGGTCTTATGATATTTACTGTCCTATTATCTATGTCTTTCCTAATGATTCCTATCATTCTGTTAGCTTTTTTGATGGCCACCGCACACAGAGCATATATATTTAGAGAACTATCCACAGTGATTCCAAGATCCCTTTCTTGAGTGGCAACAGTTTATTTAGACTCTATCTTTTTATGTTCACAGTTGGGATTATATTTTCCAGTGTGCACTACTTTGCACTTACCAACACAGAATTTCATCTGCCATTTTGTTGCGCAGTCACCCAATTTTGTGAGGTCCATTTGTAACCCTTTGCAGTCTGCTTTGGACTTAGCTATCTTGAGTAATTTAGTATTGTCTGCAAATTTTGTCACCTCAGTGTTTACCACTTTTTCCAGATCATTTATGAATATGTTAAACAGCACTGATCCCAGGATAGATCCTTGGTGACCCCACTATTTACCTCTCTCCAATCTGAAAACTGACCATTTATTCCTACTCTTTGTTTCCTGTCTTTTAACCAGTTACTCATCCATGAAAGGACCCTTACCTCTTATCCCATGACCACTTACTTTGCTTAAGAGTCATTGATGGGGGACCTCATCAAAGGCTTTCTGAAAATCCAAGTACACTACATTCACAAGATCATCCTTGGCCACGTTTGTTGACCCCCTCAAAGAATTTTGATAGACTGATGAGACATGATTTCCCTTTACAAAAGCTGTTTGACTCTTCTCCAATATATCATATTTATCTGTGTGTGTGATAATTCTGTTCTTTACTATAGTTTCAACTAATTTGCCTGGACTGAAGTTAGGTTTACCAGCCTGTAATTGCCAGGATCACCTCTGAATGCTTTTTTAAAATATTGGCATTAAAATAGCTATCTTCCAGTCATTGGGTACAGAGGCTGTTTTAAGTGATAGATTAAATTCCACAGCTAGTAGTTACGCATATTTCTTATTTTAGTTCCTTCAGAGCTCTTGGTGAATACTATCTGGTCCTGGTGACATATTACTGTTTAATTTTTCAATTTGTTCCAAAACCCCCTCTACTGACACCTCAATCCGGGACAGTTCCTTAGATTTGTCACCTAAAAAAGAATGGTTCAGGTGTGAGGAATCTTCCTCACATCCTCTGCAATGAAGACTGATACAAAGAATTCATTTAACTTCTCTGTAATGGCCTAGTCTTTCTTGAGTGCTCCTTTAGCACCTTGATTGTTCAGTGGCCCTATTGATTTGCAAGCTTCCTGCTTATGATGTACTTAAAAAAATTGTGATATTAGTTTTGTGTCTTTTGCTACTTGCTCTTCAAATTCTGTTTTGGCCTGCCTGATAATACTTTTACACTTGACTTGCCAGAATTTATTCTCCTTTCTGTTTTCCTTAGTATAATTTGAATTCCAACTTTTAAAGGATGTCTTTTTGCTTCTAACTGCCTGTTTTACTCTATGATTTAGCCATAGTGGCATTTTTTGATCCTCTTCCTATATTTTTGTTTGAGGTATACATTTAATATGAGCCTCGGTTAGGGTGTTTTTTAAAAGTTTCCATGCAGCTTGCAGGCATTTCATTTTTTTGACTGTTCCTTTTAATTTACATTTAAGTAACTTCCTCGTTTTTGTGTAGGTCCCCTTTTTTAAGCTAAATGCTATTGTGGTGGGCTTCTTTGGTATTTCACCCCCTGCAAGGATGTTAAATTTAATTACATTATGGTCACTGTTACCAAGCAGTTCAGCTATTCTTACCTTAGACTAGCTGCTCCAAGAAGCAGTCATAAATAGTGTCAAGAAATTTTATCTCTGCATCTGATTCTGAGGTGACATGTACCCAGTCAATATGAGGATAGTTGAAATCCCCCATTATTATTGAATGTTCTATTTTTATAGCCTCTCTAAACTCCCTGAGCATTTTGCAATCACTATCACCGTCCTGGTCAAGTGAGCAGTACCCTATTCCTACTGCTATACTCCTATTATTCAAGTCTGGAATTTCTATCCATAGAGATTCTGTGGTATAATTTGATTAATTTAAGATTTTTACTGTATTTGACTCTGTGCTTTCTTTCACATTCAGTGCCACGCCCATTCAGCATCACCTCCTCTATCATTCCTATACATTTTGTACCCTGATACTATCATGTCCCATTGATTATCATCGTTCCACCAAGTTTCTGTGATGCCAGTTATATCAATGTCCTCATTTGATAGCAGGCACTCAAGTTCACCCACCTTAGTACTTAAACTTCTAGCATTTGTATACAAGCATCTATAAAGTTTGTCAATATTTGGTTGCCTGCCTTCATGTGATGTAATTGAATTGGGACTCTTTTTCATTTGACTGTTTCTCTTCAACTCCCACCTGTACTTTAACAACTTCTGTCCTGTCCTTTTTACTAGAAGATAAAGAATCCCCATTATTAGATCCTCCCTAAGTGATGTCTCTATCCAAATCGTGTGCTCCTCTGCACCTGTCGGCTTTCCCCCAGCGCTTAGTTGAAAAACTCCTCTGTGACCTTTTTAATTTTACATGCCAGCCATCTGGTTCCCTTTTGGTTTAGGAGGAGTGCATCCTTCTAGTATAGTCTCCTCCTTTCCTGAAAGGTTCCCCAGTTCCTAAAAAACCTAAAATCCTCCTCCCTGCACCATCATCTCATCCGCACATTGAGACCCTGTTGTTCCACCTGTCTAACTGGCCCTGCATGTGGACCTGGAAGCTTAGAGAATGCCACCATGGAGGTCCTGGTCTTAAATCCTACCTAGCAGCCTAAATTTGTCTTCCAGGACCTCTTTCCTACCGTTCCCTATTTCATTGGTACCTAAAGGTACCATGACCAATTGCTCCTCCCCAGTGCTGCACATAAATCAGTCTAGATATCTCGAGAGACCCACAACCTTTGTACCCAGCAGGCAAGTCACCATGCGGTTCTCCCAGTCATCACAAACCCAACTAGCTATATTTCTAAAAATTGAATCTCCCATTACTATTACCAGTCTCTTCCTAGTAACTGGGGTCCCTCCCTTGAAGGGGTATCCTCAGTGCAAGAAGGTACCATGACATCATCTGGAAGGAGGGTCTTATCTATGGGATCTTTCCCTCCACTCCAGTTTGATGTTCTCTTTCCCCAAGATTTTCATCCTCCTCAACAGCACAGAGGCTGTCAGACTGGGGATGGGACCTGCTCTACTGTGTCCCAGAAAATCTTGTACCTCTCTGTCTTCCTTTCCAGTTCAACCATTTTAGTCTCAAAAGCCCGTATGCAGTCTCTTAGGGTTAGGAGCTACTTTCACTGAATGCATATATACGCCACCTGCCCACAAGTCAGGTAATCATACATGCTGCATTCAGTGCAATAAACTGGATAGCCCCTGCTCTGCTCCTGGATGTCTGCCTGCTTTTGTTTTACTCTTGAAGCTTTTTGTTGTTGATGTTTGTTTGTTTGATCTTTGAGGAGCAATGTTTATTGGTCTGAGGTTAGAGAATGTTAGGTGGATCTGGCTTTCATGCTTCCTCTCTAAGCTCCCTCTCAAAAATCCTGTTTGCTGCTCCTCTTTGCGAGCTCTTATGGTCATTTATGAATGGGCTTTTTAAACCCCTGCACTCCCTGAGTAGCTCCACCCCAATGTTAAGGGATCCTAAAGGGATTGGGGATCAAAGGATGGCAGGCTAGATCCTCTTAAGGAATCTCTCAGCCTTGCCTTTCAGGCCACTAGGCCCACCAGACAACCACCTCCCCCTCCCAAACAGACCAAGCTATAAACTTCAATCAAGCAGGCACACAGCAAGCACACAACAAATTCACCCCAAGAGTCACATAGTTGCTGCTCCTCCTTCATGTGGAGAACTCATTCACAAAACTCCCCTATTTGCTGCTTCTGTTCGTACCGATATCTATTCATATAATTAAGCACTTAAATGCTTTGTTGAGTATGAACAGAATAGATATCATTGGTACCTTCTGATATTTTTAGCCCCTCACTTTTTGTGCCCTGAAAGCCCCAGTCGGTTGACCCACTGATTTACTGCAGTGGGGTTTTTTGCTGCATAGATGTACACACTGGATTTTAAAAATCAAGTTGAATAATGTAGTATTTATTTAAGAACTAAATAGAAAAATGTAATAAGCCCTTGTGATTGATATTCAGGGCAGCGTTATAGTTGACGTTTCACACACCCCAAAGTGAGAGATGTTATGATTCCCAGAGCAAACATAACCCTGCCATGGAGTTTTGTATTATTCTATGCTGTTTGGACTTTATTGCCTTAAGTGTAACATGGCTAGATAATAATAATAATAAAAGACATAACATTTAATGTATTGACTTCTGTGCTTGTAAAAATCTTGGCCACAATGTTGCTTTAACATAGATTTGTCTTTATTTGATTTCCTTGGAGTTTTTAAATAAGAAAAGACACTGATGTACAGTCAGATAAACATGTCTGAAGGCTTTCTCATTGGAGCAAACATTCATTCCAAATTGTGGGAACTATGGGGTGAATTGTCCCCTCCTCCCTTTTAAGATTGTTTCAGAAAGGGCTCGCTCACTGTGTGGGATGCATCCCCCAACGTATGAAATCCAATCTGTGGTAGTAATGTGTTGATAACACATTCAAATGAATGCATTAGAAAGGAATTGGGGAGATACGCAGAAGCAAAGATAGCTGGCCACAATGGGTCATGAAAGGTCAAAATAATAAATAGAGTGATTTTCATGTTTATTAGCTGCTTTTTAATGTCTTTTTCTTTGTGTAGATTATAGTCAGGCTTGGCAGAGTTTTTTACTTTTTTATAATTTTGACAGATAATAGTAATGTTTATTTTTAAGCTTTTTTCATTCTTATCAGTTTAAATTTTCACAATTTAAAGAAATTATGGGTAGGATCAGATAGTAATTATTTTAGTGACAGCAGATGTTGAGATTCAAAAAACTGAAGCTTTGTAATCATTAAATCACAAATGGTCAACATCACATCGCAATATACAAAGTAGGTATCCTTAAATCAAGATAAAATAAGTTTTCAAGCAAAATTTTTCTTATTCTGCCAGTCTGTACCTTTTACTTACTGATGGAAATATTTTTTCATCGGTTTGTGTGTGTGTATGATGAAATCCATGTTTACCAATAAAAAGCTAATCCTTCCCAGCCTAAATATAATGGAGGGGGAAAATATGTAAGAGTATTAGGTCTCTTCAGTGCTAATGAAAGTGTCTACAGTGAATGACAACTACTGGAGTCTATGTCAGTATTTTATTTACCTATACAGCACCATAAATAGATGCACCATAAAGAACACGGCATAGTGTAGCATAGTAAAATCTGCTCATCTGAAAACAAAGAACAAAATCATTTACAAGGAAGACCTTATCAAAGTCATGAACATATGTAGAGCAATTAGAAAGAGTTGCTCCTACTTCTGATCACTAGAATTAAAGTAAAAGTGATTTGGACTAAAAGTGAGGTTTGATAAGAGATTTACAGAATTGTCCAGGTAGGTCAATTGTGGTTTGTGTTTTGCACACCTGGGGGAGGGAAGTTCATCTGGCATATTTTTCCACATGATGGTTTTTAGCATACTTACATTAACATTTGTGTGAGCACCTTACAATTGTGTTCAGCCTCAGAATACCCCTTTGGAGCAGAGAAGTGCTGTCATCTCCATTTTACAGATGCAGAACTGAGCCAGAGAGAGACTTCTCAAGATCACAGAGGTAGAACAGGGAATTGAACCCTGGACTCCTGAGTCCCAGCCCTAACCACTGGACAATCCTGCCTCTTGTGTATATTTTTATATATGCTTAAAAGAAGGTTCTCAGGTAAAGAACAAGCTTGAATGATTTTAAATTTCCTTCACCTTTTTACCAGAACCAGCCTTCTACTTTGGAGATGTTGAGTACTACATCGATGAGAGTGCTGGCTTTGTGGAGGTGCGTGTCTGGAGAACTGGAACTGACTTGTCTAAAGCTGCAACTGTTACAGTAAGGTCTCGCAAGACTGAGCCAGTCACCGCAGAGGGTGAGTGATCATTTTGCTTTGGTTTCGTTTTTCCTCAATACGTCTTAACATGGAGCACTGGGAAAAGTGAGCATGATGAGGAAGAGAGGAAGGGCATGGACAGGTGTTTAAATGCAAACCAATGAATGGAAATCATGGCCTTTATCCTGGAAGGTGCTGACTCTCCTCAGCTCCCATTAAGTTAAGTTAAATGTAATTAAAATTTTAAGCTGCTCAGCACTTTCCATAATCTAACAGAGATGCAAACAGCCCATTTTGGGGTTTTTGCGGTTATTCCTACTGCTAAGCTGAAGTAAGGACTTATTCAGATGTGTTTAAGAGCTACGCTTAGAAGGAAACAGAAGAAAGGGCAAATTATGAGCTCCAGCACTGACAGAAAACCTTTCAAAGGTTCCCACAAACGATCGTCTCTCACATTCAGTTGCTCATTGCTTCCCGATACACGCTAGGCACAGAGTTTTTACCAGCCCACCAGCCTGCGGTGCTTGCTGTCCTCCACTTTTTATACTTAGTCTATATCTACACTTGGAGCTCGGGATATGATTCCCACCTCACGCAGACACACTCATGTGCTCACTCGAGGAGAGTTAGCACTCTAAAAATAGTAATGCAGGCACAAGGACCACAGACAGCCATGAGTGGCAGCTCAGGTGAGCTGCCGCCAGTTCACACCTATGGGGTCCAGGTAGGTATGTACTCAACACAGCTAGCCCGTGCCACTGCTGACCCACTGCCCAGGCTACCCTAGCGGCACAAATGTTTTTATGTGCTAGCTCTAGGGCAGTTCGTGTGGTATGTCTATGTGAGCTGGGAGTCACACACCCAGCTCCACATGTAGATGTACCCTGACAACCTTCATTCACATGCCTATGGGATCAAGTTCCTAATTGGTATCTGGAGTTGAAGACATACTGTACTCAGTCCGTTTCTAGAACATGGCACGTCATGCTACAGTGCTCTTTTGATGTGACGAAGTCCCAATATTTTTCCTGGATGGAAAAATTAAGCATTAAGCATGAACAGACAGTAGTGTTTAGTTACTGATATAATTTTAAAATAATCTCAGTTGTCTTAATCTTTATTGTTATGATGTCCAGGACAGGAAGACAGAGAGTCTGGGTTTAGCATTAGTATGTCTTTCCACATTTTTGTGCTTTCTCTTGAAAATGAGATTATTAAGATGTCTAAAAAGAATGTCCATTTATTTCATTTCTTAACTGTTATAGTATATCATCTGTTGAGTTTACCTCATCCTGAGTACTGAATGCATTTTTGTTCCAGAAAAGCAATGCAGCATTATAGGAGTTTACAGCCAGACCGTGTTTCTAGGTAGAAAGAGTTTTCACTCACTGGATAATCTGCCAAATAGGTGTGGGGAGCTTGTTTTTGTTTCCTTCAGCAATATGTCTTAGGGCTTTTCATCTATTTCTTCAAGAGTTTATTGGAGTAGTAAAACAGATTGTATAGTGATATCACAGAAAATGCACAAAAGGTCTATTCTTTCACCTGAGACATAGGTAGCTTTAATACCCTGGAATCCAGATACAGTGTCCTGGTATAACTCAACATCCTGTCTCATTTGCTTCTCTGTAGTTATTTTTTAATCCTAAAAAAACCCAGTTCACCCTGTCTTTGTCACTGACATGTGCCAGGACATGCTGCACATGGTCTGGCTGTAATTTGACTCGTCTTTCTCTTGGACTTTCATTATCCACTGGCCAGCAGGGTCCAAAATCTGTTTTCCTTCCACTCTTCTCTACACTTGAATTTCATTCTTGTTATATACCTCATCTGGATATCAGTGGTAATTCCTCTTAATCAGCCTCTTGGCCACTCCGCTTTTCCCTTTTTCATTTGTCACATAATTTTCTGCACTGGCCCCTAGGATTATAGGCGAAATATTAGACCCTTATTCCAAGGAACTGCCTTCACACTCTGGTTAGTCCGAAACTCTAGTTTGCATCTCAGTTACAAAGGTTTTACATCAGCATAGCTCCAGTCACTTAAATGGAGTTATTCCTGATTTTCAGCAGGGTACGTGAGGTTGGAATCAGGCCTGCTCCATATGCCCTGTCCACACACCAAACCATTTTATTGTATTCCCTTCTGGGTAAGAGGCCTTTTGCTTTGCATGACTGCAAAAAAATCTAGGGAGTTTTCAATGATAAAGTAAATCTAAAAAGTACTTCTTGACAATAAAAAAGAGATATTTACATGTTTATGAGTTAGTAACATCAACTGCCTGATTCTACATCTCTTATTTCCTTTAATTAAATGCTGTGAAGATCAGTTCCATCAATGTATTCAAGTTTTATGCTTTTTCCTTTGTGTAGCTGGGGTAGATTATGTAGGCATCAGTCGAAATTTGGATTTTGCCCCTGGAGTCAACATGCAGACTTTCCGCGTGATCATTCTGGATGACCTTGGACAGCCAGTGTTAGAAGGAATTGAGAAGTTTGAGCTTGTGCTGCGAATGCCCATGAATGCTATCCTTGGAGAGCCAAGCAAAGCCACCATCTTCATCAATGACTCAGTCTCTGATTGTAAGTATTCATTATTTTCACAGGAAGAAAAATGGTGTTTACAATGCAATAAATAATATTCTTCCCTCTGCGTCTGCATGGAACCCATGTCCAGTCGTGCCGTTTGGAAACACTCCATTACTGAAGCTGTGATCTTTTGGATGAGGTGTAAAGTTTGGGCCAGACCGCTTGTGGTCATTATAAAATTCCTCACCGCTTCCCAGTCTACATGTAGTTTCAGCTGGAAACAGTATTCCTCATTTATTGTCCTAAAACCATGGGGAATGTAGAAAATTTATATAAAGCCTGAAGATAAATACATTTATGCTAGTTTTACATCCAATGTAATTTTATATATGTCAGTTGTAATATTCCTCATTTATACCAGTGTGAGATCAAAATCGGGGCCCTAGCTTGTGATTCTGTATAGCAATTGTGGTGAAATCCTGGACCCACTGAAGTCAATAAACATTTTTCCATTGACATCAGTCAGGCCAGGATTTCACTCTTTGAATTGTGAGAAATGTGCTAAATAAATCACTTGCTACCTGGTGAGGAGTCTGCCACATCAGAATCATATATAACATGGCACATGACACAATCTTATCAAAAGCAGTGGATCTAGTAATTGACCACTTTGGATATTTTATTTCTTCTTTTGTATGTGTCTGTCTAGTGCCGAAGATGCAGTTTAAAGAGCCTATGTACATTGGCAATGAAGACGATGGACAGATTTCTGCCATGATATACAGAAGCGGGGATATCCGCTACACATCTACAGTGCGCTGCTATAGTCGGCAGGGTTCAGCCCAGGTAATGATGGACTTCGAAGAACGTCCTAACACGGACAATTCCATCGTCACTTTTCTTCCTGGTAAGCTACAGTTCTTTGTTAGAAGCCTTTATTCTGTCAGAGTTGGTTTTGTTTTATACGATGTGAGTTTTTTCTCATGGAAAGTGCCATACAGAGTGCTGGGGGAACAAAGCGCTCTCTCCGTAGAAGAGGTAGAGCATGTGCAGCAACAGCACAGTGTTCCTCACACCATCCTTCCTTAATCCTGAACTAGAGGGGGATCATCTATAGAGACAGGAGGGATAACTTTTTGCAAAGGCCCAGCCGCTAGTCCTAACAGTGCTGCAGCATGGAACAGATTCACAGCTGGATGGCTGGTGATATCACAGAGGAAACCCTGAGAATCTCTGGCCCCATTAGGCAGACCATCAGCAAATGCTGCTAACCATCACTGGAATAGATAAACACATTTTAACTTTGCACAGGGATATAGCTAATTTAATAATTGCTCTCTGATATTTCTCTTCATTCTTCCTGCTTACTTTGTCTTTCTCAGGCTACTTGGGTGGTTCTGAATGTTGAACCCAGAGAAGGAACATGAGGAAATGTGGCATTCCTTCTCCTATGAGGGAAAAATTGCTTTAGTCCCTCTTGGGGGTTATCAATCCAACCCTCCTTTTTCCTCAGTGGAGAACAGTTTCTTGTCTCATTTGTATATGCTCACATTTTTTACTTCTGTTTCTTCCAAGCCCTAAACAGGTTTTTCAGAAATATATAAATCTTATGATGCAGTTAAGTATGTTTATTGTACATGGCAGAACTTTGTGTTTAGTTACGTATGTAAAATATTTCTCCTTAAGCGTGGGTTATTTACCTCGCTTTTGAATTAATTTCTTATTGCATTTTTCTCACCCAGTACACAGTTTTACAACTGCCCCTGTACAAAGCAGAACAGAGTCTCCCACTTGTTTGGACAATACCTCTTAAAGAACAGAATTTAGCAGATGATATAAAATATTGTCTTATGCTTTCTCTCTTCTGAGACAGCAAGCAAGGTTGCCAATTGGGGTCATGTTACAGTTCCCTAGGATTTTTGTCATAAACCATAAAATCTTGCCCAGGGACTCCTGCTCCAATTGAACTCTCCTACATGCTGCAGACTTACAGTAGGACTGAATAGAATGGATATTATGAAGAACACATTTCCAGGTCATGGAAATACACGCAAATATGAGTTTTATTCAAAGCAGTTAGGGTATATTGAATGTATAAACTGAAATAGAAATTCCAGCAAAGCTCCTTTGTGGCTTTAATTTGTGAATGAATTTTTTCCTTTATGGCCAATTTATCCTCCATCTGGGAAACAAGAATTTAGAAAATGAACAAAATTAAATGTTCTGGACATTGCCAAAAATTATCTGACAAAACCTGAATGCCATATTGTGTAAAGCAGGGACCAAGGCAGCACCAGCTTCTCGTGAAGTGAAGATAGCTGCGTATTCATTTAGCCTCACATCCCAGCATCCTTTCACAGCCCCTATATTGGCATAGTTCACACTGATATCAACTTTGCATGCATAATAAGGATATATTATGGGCCAAAAGTACAGTAAACTGGGACCACTAGGGACCGCTACGTTTATTTCTTGTTCTGTTTCTCACGGCAGATCCCACTGATCTTGGTATTGGGAACCAGGCACGTTGTAATGTAGTCATACCTCTTTCATTGACATTTTAGCTGGCTTTGAGTCATTGAGAACCAAAGTTTGTGAGTAATCACTAATTTTAGGCACATTGTTTTCTGGTTGTTCAATTTGAAATGCCTACCTAGTGATATTCCAAGGTGATAGGCAGCCACTTCTCCCATTGATTCCAAGAGGGATATGAAAATCAGTTAGGCTGCCATAAGTTAAGGCACCCAAACTTAGGCTGGGTCTACATTGACGGTGGCAAATTTGCAGCCATCACATCGATTGCTCTGGATCGACTGAGCGGTCTGTATAGACGCGCTCAGTCGATCCAGGAAGCAACGCAGGAAAACCACCCCCGAAAGTGGAGTAGCGCTGCATCGATGGGAGCACTGTTCCCTTCGACGCAGCGCAGTATGGACATCGCGCGGAAGATGCTGCAAAGTCAATGGGAGATACGCAAGTGATTTACGTCACTTGCGTATCTCCTGTCAACTGCTGCCGAATCGCCAAGGTAAGTGTAGACCGGGCCTAAGAGGCTGTTCTTGAAAATTTGGGCTTGAACCTTCCCATTTTTTATTTTCTGCGTCTGTAAGATGTTATGAGATATTAGCTGTATAGCTACGTAAATACCCATAGTAATCTTACTATTATAGTAAATAAAAATGTTATTGTTGCTACTCTTGCTATTACTGCAATTAGTTATTAACTTATATAGTGCCTATGTAGGTATTTTGACCAATATAATTTATCTGTGGGTCCTACAGCTTGAGAGACATGTCTGTAATACATCTAGAAACAACTGTAAGTTCTGCTGATGTTACTTTCTGCATAACGATTCCAGGTGAGATCGAGAAACCTTGCACTCTAGTGCTTGTGGATGACTCTCTCCATGAAGAGGAAGAGGAGCTGCGTCTGGTTCTTGGCACTCCAAGAAGTGATTCCTCCTATGGTGCCTCAGTTGGTGAACAAAATGAAACCCTGATAAGGATCAGAGATCATGCAGACAGTAAGGACTTATTTTTGACCCTACAAATACCATTTTAACTTTGGCATTTAAAAGCTCTTTTGTGCATACTATTAAACACTTTTTCCTATTATTACAGAGGCCATTATTAAGTTCGGTGAGACCAAATTTAGTGTCAGTGAACCAAAAGATGCAGGACAGCTGGTGGTTGTCAAAATTCCAGTGCTTCGTCTGGGAGACACTTCAAAGGTTTCCATTGTGAGGGTTCACACAAAGGATGGCTCTGCCACCTCTGGAGAAGACTACCATCCCGTGTCAGAAGGTATGAAGAGACTTTCTGGCTGCCATTCAGATCAATATCACATCCTATTGATTATTTCAGTCATGATTATTGTACAATATTTAAAGGAAAAAAGGCATTGTGTATTTTTAAGCTTTTAATAATTTTTAGATGCATACATTAGTGGCTTTTGCCTTTGAGAGTAATAAGGGCACAGGAATTGAATTGAATATTCTTCATATTTAACTTCCAAAAATTTAGAGTTGCCGTGTCTTCTCAGTTATTCGGAGAGTAGTCCAGTTTATGAACATTTTTAAAGGAAAGCATTAGTGATTCTGAAGTAAATATTCAGCAATGTGAAATGCTTTCCCCTATGCCCTATTCATGGAATAAAACCTCTATGGAACTAAAAGTTCTATATTGAAATTTTGTATGAGAATTATACCAACAGCGTTAACCTAGAAGTAATAACTGATAAATAATCTAGAAAACATACTGTGTTAGTAACCTAGTGCTGCATCTCATAGATGTGATTTACATATTTCAGTAGGAAAGACAAAGGACAAGATGAGGTAAAAGAATCTGAAATCGGGATTATATGGATAATTTGTGTACAATATCAAAGCCTTGGGAAATAACTGGAAGTATGCTTTGAAGTAAAGAAGAAAATTACTGGAAATAGGCAGCATCTGGGAAGCACACAATCTATCTGTAGCCTATCTGATCTAGTTTATGTGGCCATAAGTGTCAAATAAGATTCAGAGAGTCACATAAACTGGCTTTGCACTGAACTGACTGACCCTGAAGCCTGTCAGATCTGATGTGTAAGGATGGTGGTGGGAACCTATTCCATGTTTGGAAACGAGTGGGGGTCAGGGAACAACCCCAAACAGCCCTGAACCTGATTCTCTTCCAGATCCCTATAGTCATGGTGTGATTAGTGCAGATTTAGGGTTACAGTAACTACCGTATGCATGTCTGGTAGACAGCAGGGCTGGGGATGGGGTACAGGTCATTAATCTTCTTGGAAACGAGCATGTTGCTGGGATACTCTCTGCTACCCTCCCTTCTGATATGCATGATCTTGTTCCCATTCCCTGCTCTCTGGCTGACAGCTCCACGTCAGAGCTGTAAAATAAGAACAGTAATGTACCACCCGTGTGGCCTGAACAGACTCTCTGGACGTCAGTCAGCCGGGGAAGTATCTGGATGCCTCACTGAGACAGTTATTAGGCAGTCCATGAAGTGATTCCCTCATGCCCCATCTGAGGGCAGAGTCACAGACTCTACACAGGGAAAGCAACAGATGCAGCAGCCAGACAAGTCCTGTGTGCCCACCTTAAAGAATGCGCACCTCCTCAGGATTTCTGTTCATTTCCAGGGCTACAGCGCCCCAAGGGCCACGGACATCCTGGGAACTTACCTGACATAAATTTCTTGGCTAGTAGATGGAAAATTGAATCCTCAAATTGAAGCAGATTAATAACTGTAGAGTTCTGCTTTGGAAACCTAGGACGATTTCCTGCCACAATTTTTCACCTCAGACAAAATTCTAGCATTGGGCTCATGTAGCCAGTCTAAAGGAGCCCTGGCCATAACAGAACAAATTAATCCCTGGTGTAACTCCATTATAAAGAAGTCAGTGGAGCTACACGAGGGATGAGTTAGGCCCATGAGGGCGAGTTTCAAGTGGGTGTCAAATTTTGTTGTGAAGATGTTCAAGGCAATGGGCATTCCAATTGCTGCTGGAAAAGCATTTTACAGTGATTCTGTGGGTGCACAGGTGCTTTCCTTGCTTATCACTAATGGATAATGCCTCCCACCTGTGGAATTCGGAGGCGATCTAATGTTGCTGCTAAAGGCTCTGAACTAGGCTTTGTCTTTTAGCTCAGTCTGCTGGATTTTCAGCCTCCAGCAGTGGAACAAAATGTCTTTAGACCATTTTGTTTTATAACTTAAATTCTTACTTGTTTTCATGCAGTAGTGACTTCATTTCAGCTTTCAGCATCTCTTCCCTTTTCCTGAGAGGAGGAATAAATGAACTTCTAATAATGAATAAATGAAGTTCTAATCCTCTGTCTTCTCCAGGACAGCACCTCTCAAGTGGGCTGTGTCTGCTTCCCACTGCAGCAGCAGAGAAGCCTTGCAAGTATCCAAGAGGCAGCTTTTTGGGAGCTTCAGAGCAAACTATGCCCTGCTGCCTCTACAAGCCATCAAACATTACTATGCTGGGAATGGGCTTGAGAGAGTAAGCTATGTCCTGCTGTCAAAAGCCAGCAACCCTTACATTGCCAGGTTACGGACTGGAGAGAGTGAACTATGCCTGGCTAGCACAAGCCATTGGCCTTCACACTATCAGGGGATTGGTTTTGAGTCAGGCAGGCATGTAAACGCTCAGGCCTCACCTGAAACCATGAGAGGCTCAGCCAGGAGTGTGAGGATTTCCACAGGATTTCACAGCCTGCCCAGGGGAAAGTTTTTCAAACTGTAGAGACTTTAGGTCTGAAAAAGGCAAAAACTATTGTCCCCTTTGTAAGTCAGCAGTTCATATTGTTCCCTCCCACAGCTCTAACTGTGGCATGTCTGAACAAAAACAGAGTCCTAGCCACAGGGGTTCGGACCAGTGGGTTCATTGAGTCCCGAGTCGTGTCTATGACAGGACTAGTACCAGTTACTTCAGAAGAAGTTGGAAGAAACCACATAGAGAGCAATCGTGGTGTTCACAGGGGATGTCTCCTCTTAACCCACATAAGAGGTTGGCTTATGACTGAAGAATGTGAATCTATATTCTTCCAAAACCAGCGTAACTAGAGGTCACAACTTCTCAGAAGTGGAAATAATGTCCTGGGAAGGGAGAGCTGAAGTCCTTCTCCTACTCTTCCAGTGGCCCAGAAGGCACTTCAGACTTGATAGACAACCAAGAAATCTCCATTGCACCTGCAGAAAACACCAGACCTCTTGAAGCAGGAACTCCTTCATCCAAACCCGCATGACCTACAGTTAACAGACGAGAAGTGTGGTTTAACAGAGTTTCTAAGTTGGCCTCATCATTCCTTTTTGGTACACAGGCAGAACTCAACCCAGAGATTTCAGTCCCTGAACTAGTCAAATTTACATTTTTGATGCAAGGGGAAACAGACAACACTTTTTGTATAAACGAACTGCCTTTTGTTTGTACAGTGCAAGTGCAATGGAGTTTGGGCCTCCGATGCTATCATGGTATAAATAATAATAGCAACCACAAAGTTCTGGTGATCTCAGCTACTCTAGAATTGCTAGTCTAGCATGGCTGATTGGAGTTTTACTAAATACCACAGAAGAGGGTGTAACAGCCCTAGTGCCACTCTTTGGATAAACATCTCTGTCTCCCCATCTGACGACCATCTGGTGTCAAGATTAATCAGAGTGACAGATTAAACTTGTGATTGACCTTTCTAGTTGCCATTGCTTCTGTCCATACAAGAACCACACTGCTGTTGCATTGAGGAAAAGCTTTGTCTTATAGCTCCAGAAACCTTTCTGTTCTAGGTATATTCTTTCCATAATTCCTGGAAATTAGTTCTCCTATCATTTTCTTTCAGCCCTTAGCACTCCTGTAGAAGATGGTGGCATAAACAGACATTTCTAGAGTTCTAAAGGGATATGTCGAGCATATGGAGTACACATGTCACTCAGTTGTACCCTATTCATCTCATTCTATCCAAAATGCACCCTGAGGTCCTCAAAGTTGCTACAGGCAAGATGTTAAAATCATGCACCAGATGCCATTCTAAGCAACTGAGAAATTATTTGTTGAGACAAGTCAAGACTCCCTCTGCAAGCTCCCTAGGCTTATTGTGTGGGAAAGGATATGAACCTCATCTGACGAAGATTTACAAAGTAAATTCCATTCCTCTGCAGAGACATCCATTGGTAGGAAGATGTTGCTGGGTTGGTTCCAAATAATTCCTTAATCTACAAAGTTCTTACTCTAAATCTATATTGTTGGGGTAGGGCTTTTATTTGCACCTATTATCCTACTCTAATAATTTAAAAGTTCTGTTTATCCTTTGATTCCTTCCTTCTGTGATCCACTGCTTGCTGCTTCCAGTGAGAAGAGGAATGAGCTATGCAGCATGAGGAGAGAATTTCTTAGCTGATAATATCCTTTCTGCTAGCAGCTTTTGTCCTCATTCCACCCAGCCTAGTAGTCTGGAAAATGACAGGATGCTAATAATCGATTTTTGGAGCAGTTCTGTCACTTTGGAAGGACTCTTTTGATAACCAGAGCTGGAGAGTGGGGTTTTATCCTGGAACCTCCAGCAAGAACACTGGACCCCACTCAGACTTCGACAGGTCAGGGGTGGTTTCCCATTAGTGCTCAATGAGGAAAGAAGCTGCTAACAGAAGAAAAATATCAGATAAGATATGTCTCATTCCAGTTGCTGAGTGGGATGTGTTTCCTTCACATAAGAGCTTCACTCATCCCTCCTCATATCTATAAGAATTTGTAGTGTCAGCAGACACTGACCCTGTAAGCTTTACCCTGGACTTGCTTCCACCTCTGGGCTGTGAAACAACAGACCGTGCATAGGAGTATGACTTCTGAGGGAAACATGCCACCACAGAAGACGCAGGAGAGAACATTGTGTCTCTGCCGAAAATCCCCAGCCCTTTGTAAATGTTCTGTGATCCCCAGGATTTCACAACCTCTGTGGGGGTTAGAGAGCCCAGCCCATTCAGCTTCAGGGACAAACCTTGCATTCCTGACTGGATTATCCCAGGGAAATGCCACAAGCCAAAACTCAGTATTTTCTCAGCCCTTGCACAGTATGTTTACTTCAGGAAACGAGATGGTCCGGTTAGAACACATTATTATTATATATTAATTTATTTTATTACGTCTTTATTGTGTTTGGATAATGTAGACTATTTTATTCAAGTCACATGAACATATGTAATTTCAAAGACAAGTGTTAACTTTTGTAGCTCTCTGTCATGGCAGAATAGAGCATATCTAGACCAGCATCTTGACTAATGTGAACAGCAGATTTATTTTTAAAATATTTTCTTGTGTTTTTAGAAATCGAGTTTAAGGAGGGTGAAACACAGCACATTGTAGAGATTGAGGTTCTTTTTGATGGCGTTAGGGAGATGAGAGAGGCCTTCACTGTTCACCTGAAGCCTGATGAGAACATGGTGGCAGAGATACAGGTAACTAATGCAAACTATTCAACAATAAAATCTAACAGACTGACAGACCTCGTATAGCTATTCATCTAATAGCCTTGTTCTTCAACTGGGTTATATGAAGAGCCTAAAATTCCCATCCAAAATAATTCACCTCTTTGGCCGAAGAGTCCAGAGGGCCACAGAGAACATATATGTTCTTAAGAACGTATATGAAATCAATATCTATAATATTTCCCTGTAAATTAATTCTCTTTATCAGGATAGTTCTTAGTAAGTGCTATTATTGTCTTGGAAATGATGATTGACAGGATCTTGTTACACCTGTGTTCAAGCTATGGAAGTACCAGGGATCCTGTAATAACAACACATGTATTAAGTGTAACTTCTGCTATAGTAGTTCTGTTATTGCTATACTTTTTGCTTGAACTGCAATTAGCACAGTCTTATTTAGCAATACATTCTGTCTGCATTTAACCTTAATATTTTCCTTCTCTGATTCTCCATATTCATGACTTAGAAGTGCAACATCCTTTATACTATTTAACCTCTTAACAAGTTTCACATTGTGTGGTCCAACCCAAACCAGTGAGATGTTCTGTCACGGCTTGTCCTGTAACCTCGAGAGTCTTAAAATGCTCTGCTGCTATAGCTCCTTGTCTGGATGCTCCCAGCCAGTATACAAGTGTGCACTGAGTATCTGTGTGTTGAACCATCCTGGTTCAGCAGATGCCAGCAGCCTGCTTGTTACACCAAAGCCACACTTTGGTCTCTACCACTCTTGGTTCCTGCTAGCCAACTGATTCCAACACACCCACAACCCTGAATTTTCCCAAAACTGTCTGCCCTGAAATGTCCAGCCCTCTCCTGCAACATTCAGAGAAGTAATAAGGTCTTTTGCTCCTTTAAAAAGACAAAAGCATGACAGCTTGTTGCTTTAACCAGAGTTAATAATCACTTCAAGTCAAACACAGTACTGGGTTGATTTAGAATAAAAGCAAAACAAATTTATTTAATCAAAAAAAGAGAGGTTTTGAGTGAGTTCAAGTATAAGAGATAAAGTTGGAACTGGTCACAAACAAATAAAAGTGAAAAATGCTTACTAGTAACTAAGACCTTGAGCCAAGACTGTAGTTTTGTTAAGATTCTTATCACACCTTCTTCCAGCAAGATGATTTTACCACCACCTTCATCAGGATCTCCCAGAAAGTCTACATTGCTTGGTTCCTTTATCTTCTCAGGCAAAAGATTTTTGCTGAAGTAGGTTTCTCACCTATATTCAGTTTCCAAAAACATCAAACTCCTGGGTTGAAAGATTCGTCTTTCTCAGCTTCAGGAGCTCTGGCCCTTTGTGTCTGTCCAGTGATGGATACCAAGATAGCTGCTTCTTTCTCCTTATATCTTCCCAAACTTACGGTTTTGTCCCCAGACTCAGGATGGACCTCATGCACCATTTTCCCCTTCCTGTGGTCCTCCCATCCCCCTGCCAATTTGTATGTAAATGGGGCATGCGTTGGTTTTGGTCACATCTTGCTTAATTTCACTGGAGATAGCTGCTTTTCTTCCTCTCTGGAGGTAAATTTGTTTCTCCCTTTGCTAAGTCATAGACTTTAAAGCATAATATCAGTGAGTATTCATAATTCCTCATATAGTGTTAATACATACATTTCAGGATGATATTAATCACCAGTGTGATGTTAACTTTCATCAAAGACCTTACATGAGACCCTTTTATAAAACAGCAATATTGTACACAATCAGCTGATTCAGTTACTTATCGTTTGAGGTTCAGCTCATTGCAAGAGACTATCTTTCCCACTCGCTGCGTTGACGGCCATGTTTACCTTTGGTATAAATGTGCCTTCATTGTCTTTGCCTGATGACAAGCAAATCCACATGCCTTTGTCTAGGGCAGACTGTGCTTGTGCATTGCTTGCCAAACACATTTTAAGAACATAATTCTAGTGCTTACCATATCCCTTTGTATGCACCCTGTACGTACATCGCACAGGAATATTAATGATAAATGAGTTACTGGTTTCCAAATGATAAGTTACATGCCACCTGTTGGGTATATATCATGACAACTGTTTATTAGACATATGGAGTTTTTCTGGCCTGATTAAAGCTGTTGACACAGAGTAGTGAACCAACCACGGGTCTCTGTGTCATACCAGTATAATGCTGTAAGTAGGAAACAACCGCCTGACCCCCTATTGTCAGTCAGCAAAGATATAGCTGTTATTAAAGGTTACGAACACCACAGATCCACCAGACATGTAAAGCTTCAACATACAATAGAGATAACAGTTATGCCATTATGTCTGTGTGGCTCAAATATACAGTGAAGTAGGAAGTGGAAGGCCTAGTGCCTTATTTCTTCTGAGAAATACGAATATTTCATTGCTGTTCTGTTTCTCATCCTGCACTATATTCTCCAGTGCTTCCGCTCCAATTTTAAATAACTCAACCAATGGCGCTTCTGTCACTTCTCTTCAGACACTACTCCACAGGCTAACAAATGCTGCTGCCGCTAAGAAGTATTTCCTGATCAATCTTCAGATTGAGTTGTTTTGGTTTTGTAAATTTGCACTAAAAATTGTGTATCTGTTTATTAATTCCCAGACAGCCAAGGCCATTGTGTATATTGAAGAAATGAACAGCATGGCAGATGTCACCTTTCCTTCGGTCCCTCAGGTTGTGTCCCTTTTGATATATGATGATACTTCTAGAGGCAGTGACAGAACTGGTCCAGTTGCTGGCTACCCTGTTGTCTGTATCACTGTGAGTATCAAGATGAGAAGTGGGAACAAGGGTAATAGATGGGTCATTTCAAAGAAACAGTGGAAATTTGTACTGCTTGAGGGAAGTGGTGAAGGGCTATTATAAAATAGAACACCTTTTTCAAATAGTTTTGCCTCTATTGGTAGATAATAAATATCTCCAAAAAGCATTTTTATTAAGATATGTATGTATGTTGCATCATGAAAAGTTGTTCACTGCCAATGCTATGTGTGATGCTATATTTTTTTTTACGCAAGATGCTTGGGTAAATAATATGAAAATTTACAATCTCTGAAAAAGAAAACAAATGTGCAACTTCCTCCACCACTAGCTGTATGTAAGCAAGAGTTTGCTACCATACTTTTGGCAAAAAAGTAAGTTTAAAAAGATACCTTCAAAGGGAAGCACTCAAATTGTCACAATTAATGTTTCACATACAAACTTGCATCTTGTGTGTAAACATTACAATTCAAGGACAGATTCTCAGCTCATGCTTCCACCCTTTCCCACCACAAAATCTGCCTTAACAGGTCAACGGGATTCCTCATTAAGAGGGCATGCAATAGGGCCAATTCTACATCACCCCTCAGACACCTTGCCAATAGAGGTGGTGTTTGGGAGGCAGGAATGAATGTGGACAGAGAGGGTACTGCACTTTGGCAATCCCTACTGTTGTAAATTACAAGTAAGGTAGAGTAGTACAGAGGCTGCTCTAACTTGGGTGGAGGCCAAATCAACTTTTAGGGAGCCGAAGAGTGATAGAAAGCCATCTTCCACCCACCCTTGTTTCCTATGCCATGCATAGCTTGGCCAGACTCAAGGGTCTTGTCCCATGTCTTTAATTATGTGACTACACACTATTATTTTCTCAGGGCCCTTGTCTCATTCAGTCTTTGATCCTACACCATTAAAGTCAATTTATTGCACATTGCCCAGTCTGTGTATGGTGAATTAAGTCAGGGTCCTCTGGAGTCCTTGGTGTACTGAATCTGAATTTTTGTAAACTGAATGTGATTATTAAAACTTATATACAGTGAGTCAGGATTTGATCCATCTGCATCTCTCTTTAGAGTCTTACAGTTTTCAGTATGCACCTTTACAGGTGCATGAGACAAGATTTTCCTAATTCACAGTGAAAACTGTGTGACACATCCGTTTACAGTGCCATTGCAACATTGGGAGAGTTGGGTCAAAGAGCCAAAATCAGACTTGACATATAGGGTGCAACTCCGCTGAGTGTACTGATCGCATAAGCCAGGGGCTGAATTTCACCTATATGCAGAATTTCAGATCAAAATTATTATCTTTTAAGCACAATTATCGCTTTAGAAGAATACAGAAGAATAAGTTGCTAAAATGTATTTTTATAATAATTTATTTTCTTTTCAAATTTGCCGTGCACTGAAATTCTTCTTTGTCATGTTTCCTGACTGTTGAGTGATTAAAGCACAGGTTAGCCCTCTCGCCTTAATTTGCACTTTTGGTATTTATGCTTTTTTGGTGCTTTTGTTCCATAGTGGCTAAATCCTAGTCTTATCTGAATTTCTTGATCATTTTCTCACTACTTGGATTCCTTTCTTTATCATGAAATAAAAAAGATCATTATAAATTGTCTAACTCTTTCCACAGGCTTGCAATCCTAAATATACAGACTATGACAAGACGGGCTCAATATGCGCCAGCGAGAATATCAATAACACGCTGACTCGATACCGCTGGCTGGTTAGTGCGCCCACTGGCTCTGATGGTGTGACCAGTCCCATGAGAGAGGTTGACTTTGATACATTCTTCACTTCCTCCAAAATAATCACACTGGACTCCATTTACTTCCAAGCTGGCTCTCGGGTCCAATGTGCAGCTCGTGCTGTGAATTCAGATGGGAATGAAGGCCTGGAGCTCATGAGCTCCATTGTAACTATAAGCACGGAGGAGGGTAATGTATCTGTTAACTGTAGCAAAACTTGCAGACCACACCAAAAAATGTCTTTTTCTTTTACTTAATCAGCTTTCTCTTTAATATCATAATTTTGCCTGTTCTCTAGTCATTCATGGAGCCTTCCAAAATCAGTAAAACCTGAACTTCTACATAAAAAACAAGCAAGAAATAAACTTTTTATTGGTGGGAGGGTGCAAGGGGGAGATGGGAAGGATGTAAAAAGATCTTTTAGGCCTTCTCTACACATCATAAAAAAGCTAAACACCTTTAAATAATCTTCCACATGACAAATCAGGCTTTCATATTTTAAAAGTCAAATAAAAAATGTAGGGTCACCTTAGAAATCAAAGGTGTTTTTTTTTAGTTTTGTTTAATGTACAGGTTTTCAAACAATCAAGACAGAATTCCAAAGTGTTGCACTGTATAAATCCTGTTTCAGATTATGACAGTTCTTTGTGTCATCTCTGCTCCCTTTGCTGCTACAGTAACTTTTTTATTTGTGTAATACATGTTTATAATAGACAAGATATTAAATAGTCCATTCTGTGCTTGAATTTTGTCACTTTAATTCCAAGTGCTTAGCTCTTTCCAGCTAAATATTTACTGTAAACTATTCTAGTTTCTACTGAGTAAGTGATCTAGAGACTTGAATCCGTAGAATTTTCACCTAATCACTCATTTATTTTGCTTTTCCCTTTTCCGTTAGGCCTCTGCCAGCCCCGGGTTTCAGGTGTGGTTGGGGCAGAGCCATTTTCTGCCAAGCTGCGCTACACTGGCCCAGAAGATCCAGACTATACTAATCTCATCAAACTGACCATCACAATGCCTCATATTGATGGTATGTAAAAATTGCATTTGTAGGCCAGAGACTGCACTTAAAGTGCTGTCATGTGATGCATCACCTTCATTTTATGTCAGCAAGTGTTTTAGGTAGCCAAAAACACAGAGTAATCTCTTAGTGTTTACATCAGTGGAGAAAAGTCATGAATGTGTAACTTGAATCTGCTATAGTACAATATAGCATTGTGATATTTGTGTAAGGCAATGGGTCATCCCTGAATTAGAGCCTGATTAAACCACATGGTTTAATGACATGATATGTCATTCCTGTACTAGGTTCCAGCCAATCCGCATTCCAGGAACTGGTTTCGTGACTTCCAGAGCAAGTATATAAGCCTCACAGGAAGAACAGGAGCTCAGTCTGCTCAATGGGGCTTGGAATCTTCCCCTGCCTGATAGTGGCAACAGACTTCACAAGCCTTAGCCTGCTCCAGACTTGCTCTTGCTCCAGCCCTGTTCCTAGTGCTGCTGCAGCCTTGCTCTCACTCTGGCCTTGTTCCAGCCCCGTAATGGACTGCTGTTTACGGCTCTGACTTCCCAGCTCTGACCACTAGGCTTGACTGCCACATGAGCAATCACTAGGCCCACCATCCCCATCATGGTTTCTGACAGTTTGAGCAGACTGACTCCCATTAGACTCAATGACCAAGATGAATCTCCTATGCCTGCAGTTGCTCTCTACAGTCAAAATGAAATCTCTAGGCACCCCTGCCACTCAGATGACAGTACTGGTTCGAGGTCTTGGGATTAAGTGGCCCAGCTACAATGCAAAAATGCCTTCCTATGCTCACAGGTTCCAGCAGTGCCAGGCCCCCCTCATGCCATCAGCCATGACAGGCCATGACAGTCTAGGCCCAAAGATCCCACTACCAAAAAGATTTGATGGGAGCCACCAAAAGCTTTGGGGGTTTCTTAATCAGTTTTGCCTACTGCTCCTGTTACACTTAACAATGTACAGGAACAACCAAACCAAGATAAGTGTCGTCATCATTTTGACAGGAATCATAGGATTAGGCATTGCTGTTCCTGGAGCAAGACTTTGATGAATTTGTTTGATTCGTCGTTCATGTTTACACTCATGTTTGATGATCCACACCATGCCCGCTCCACTAAAGTTGCCTGCAGTTACTCAAACAAGATCCCTCTTCTGTTGGAGCCTATACCACCCACTTTCATCACCTGGTAGCTGTCATGGCCTGGAACAAAGCAGTGCAGATTTACCATTTCTATCTAGGCCTGAATGAAGAGATTAAAGATGAACTGCCCAGGTTTATCCCCACTTAGCATTGCTCCCCTACATCAACTTGTCTATTCAAATTGACAACCAACTGTTCTAGTAATGCCAGGAAAGAAGGAAGGTACATACTTGGCCCCTCCCTAGCCCTGACCTATTCCTGCCATTCACCCAGGCAGTCGTCAGACTCTAACCCAAGTAGGTAGACATGACATAAAGGCGCCTCTCAGATCGAGAGAAAGAATATCATTTTCTGAATGGCCTTTGGCTGTACTATGGGTAACAAGGCCACTTTGCCACTAGGTACCCCTTCAAGTTCTGTGGATAGAAAATGAGCAGGTTCATCCTCATTAGAAGGACACAGCCAAACAGAACAACAGGATCCAGTTCCCTGAGCAGATCCCCTCTGCTACCTTTGTGTATGCTAACCATTATGGACAATGGTCAATCCCACCTTCACATGAAGCTCCAACTTCAGGCACCTGTGTACACCTGAAGTGAGCTGCACCTAGCTTCTGCTCATAGACTCCAGAGGCTTTGGCAATTTCATGGACACTGGATTTGCTAAAACAAAGCACATACTGGTGCAAAGGAAGCTCAACTCTGACTTGGTTTGAAGCAATTGATGACAGCTTGCTCTCCTTGGGCCCAGTCATCTATGAGATTACACCCCTCCAAATTGTCATTCAAGACCACCAGGAAACCCTGAAGTTTAACCTGATTTACTCAATCCATTTCCCAATCATTATTGGTATCCCCTGGTTTGAGTCTGATTTTTGTCAGCATCAGTTCCTAGTCCAACCTGATATTGAGGACACTAGACATAAAATGGGCAAGGCCACCATTTTCTGCATATACAGCAGGCTCCATGTAAGAATATCTCACCAATTCCCATGAATACAAGGACTCTGAGGATATATTCAATAAAAGAATCGTTGCTGCTCTGCACCCATATAGACCTTACTACTGCCCTATGGATCTCCAACCAGGGGCCAAAATCCCCTTTGGATGAATTTACCCTCTAAACTCAGGTTCTATGGGAGTACCTCAATTAAAATCTAGCAAAGAATTTTATCAGACCCTCTTTGTCCCCTGCCCCGGCCCCAAACTTGCTTGTCAAAAAAAGGATAATATCTTTTGCCTCTGCGTAGCCTATCAAGCTCTGAACAATATCACCATCAAAAATAAATATCCCTTGCCATTGATCAGTGTACTACTGGAGAGGGTCAGCCCAGCTAAAATTTTCACTAAATTTGACTTACAAAGTACCTATAACCTGGTTCACATCTGACAGAGCAATGAATGGACATCCAGAGCATACTCAGTATGGACATTTTGAGTAACTTCTCATGCCATTTGGTCTCTGAAATGACCCCACCATTTTACAGCACTTGGTTAATGCTTAATCAAGGATGTTCTGAACCAATTTATCATACTCTGCCTAGATGACATACTTGTTTTTTCAGAGAACCAAACCTTGAATGACCAGTATGTCTGCTTAGAACTTAAATGTTTTCAAGCAATTGGTCTGAATGGGATGCCTGAGAAATGTGAATTTGATGCACCTCTTTGGACTTCCTGGGTTATATCATCTCTCCCAGCAGCATAAGTATGGATCCAAAAAAGTCTCTGCAAATTTTGACCTGAGGGACCCAAGAACATCCATGGTATCCACTGCTTCCTAGGGTTCACCAGCTTCAATAAATAATTCATCCATGGATTCTTGCAAGTGTTGTTCCCAGTTACCCAGCTGCTATGGAAGAATCCTGATTTCAAGTGGACACCAGAAGTCCAATTGGCTTTTGATTCGCTGAAGAAAGTGGTGGCAGAAGTAAACAATCTGATACACCCAGATCCATCTAAACTTTTTGTCATCAAAATAGATGCCTTCAATTATGCGATCAGGGCAACAATATTTCAGCAACGTAAGACCCCAAATGACTTCCACTTTTGTGCCTTCTGTTCTATAAAATTGGCTATGAGGAACAAAATTATGAAACCTATGATAAGGAGACACTAGCCATCAAGACTGCTTTTCAGGAGTGGTCCCACCATCTAGAAGGTGCAGACTTTCCAGTCCATGTATTCACAAATCATGAAAACCTGGAACATCTCTGAACTGTTTGGTATAGCAAGGGCAGAGGGCAGTAGGAAAGTTCTGGAAGGGTGGTACATAAGTGCTAGAATGATCCTATAGACTAGCCAGAGTCATTAGAGAGTAATTAGGGTCAGATGACACCAATTAAGGTGCCTATAAAAACCCTCTACTCCTGAGAGACAGTTTGGAGTTGAAGGAGTAGGTGTGTGGTAAGCAGCAGTGTGTGGAGTCGTGAAGCGGAGCAAAACAGCGTACAGTGGTGTGTGGAGTCATGAACAGGAGCAGAACGGAGTACAATGGTGTGTGGAAGGGAGGTGGAATCCTGAAGAAGGTATTGGGCTCAAGAAGCCAGAAGAACAGAGGGAGGAGAATAGCCCAGAGGAAAAGTCTGCAGCTACAAGTACGGTGCCAGCAGCACATAGCTGCTATTCAGAGAGCCCCTGGGCTGGGACCTGGAGGAGCAGGCAGGCCCGGGTCCCTACCCTCCTCCCTGGGAAGACGGGATAACCAGTGACTCCCTGGCCCACTACAAGAGGCAAAAGTGCAAGACTCACTAGGGAGAAGTCAGCTGTTTGCCACAACTGCCACAGCCCTAAATCATCACCAGATACATCATTCCCTCTTTTTTTCTAGATTCAACTTTACAGTGGCCTACCAGCCCAGAACCCAAAATGGCAGAGCTGATAGGTTATCCCATAACTGGAAGTACCTAGATAAGGGAGACAGCCCTCACAAATCTGCCACTATATTGAAGCTCTGTCATTTTATAAATGTCCTTGTAAAGTCCTCACTGCCCAAAGATCTGCTTATGGTGAAATGGATGACAGCCAATTCTGACCCAAACTTCTCTGTCAAAAAAGAGGTGCTCTGCTTCAAAGATCACATTTATGTCCCCTAAGGACCACCCTATCTAACCAAGCTCCAGTTATGCCATGATTCCACACTGGCAGGCCACCTCAGGTATTGGAAGACAGCCACGCTGATCTCTCACAACTTTGGTGACCAAAACTATTGTCCTCTGTCAAATCTTACATTTCTTCCAGTGAGGAGTGCAGCCAAAGACACACAGACACACACCATGTCAAACTTCTAATTGCCTTATCCGACTTCCAGCCCCACCCCACCCCGGGCATCTATCTCAATGAACGTCATCACTGATATGTCCACTTGTCAGGTCTGCATAGCTGTACTGGTCATTGTCGAACTTCTTCCCAAAATGGTGCACTTTGTGTCTTGTCAGAAGATCCCCACTGCAGAAGCAACAGCTCACTTATTTTTGACTATGTCTTCAAGCTCCACAGGTTACTAACAGATATTACACCTGATCAGGGACCACATTTTTTCTCCCACTTTTGGAGAATATTGTTCAAACACCTGGAAGTCACTCTGTGTGCTTCCTCTGCCAGTCACCCCCAGACGGATAGACAAACAGAATGGGTAAACCAAATTCTAGAACAGTAATTTTGCTGCTTCATCAACTACCATCAAGTTGACTGGTTCTAGTTCTTGCTTTTTGCCAAATTTCATCAATTCATACGGCTAGCCTCCTGTGTGTCCTCATGACCTCTGATTTGGTTCGATACTTCCACTGCATTTAAGAAGAATTAAAATCACACTTAAACTCAGCCAAAGAGGACTGCAAACGATACGCTGACCTTCATCAATGGGACCATCCTCCTGTGGCTGTCCCAGACAGTCAGAGACTGTGTATGGCTCTCGACTCAACACTTGGACTCCTCCCGACCCTCAAGGAAAATAGGCTATCATTGCCTTGGTCCATTCCAGATCATTCAACATATTAACCCCAGGGCCTTCAAGCTCAAGCTACTGTGTACCTGTAGATACATGTAGATACATGTAGTATTCTGTGCTTCCCTGTTAAAGAAATATGTGGACAACCCCTTTCCTGCAGGGTTGGGGCAGGGCAAGGAGGTAATGTCAGATGATGAATCATCCCTGAAGTAGAGTCTGATTAAGTCATATGGACTGTTGGGTCATTCCTGTTCTAGGCTCCAGCCAATCCACAATTGAGGAACTGGTCTGGTAACTCTCAGGGCAGGTATATGAGTCTCACAAGAAGAATAACAGCTCATTCTACTTAGCGGTACTCCTGGACTTGAATGGTGACAACAGACTCCACAAACCTCAGCCTGCTGCAGCCTGTTCCTTGGCCTTGCTCTTTCTCTGGCCTTGTTTCAACCCTGCACTGGACTCTTGATTCTCGCTCAGACCCTCCCAGCTCCAAGCACTAGACCACTGCCATGGTTCCAATCACTAGGTCTGACCATCACCATCCATTTCTGACAAGATGTTCTCCTTTTACTCATGTTCTTTGATGTGCACATTTGTGTGGTTTTCACAAATTGGGCCAAACTTACCCTTTGTAAAATTCCTTTGAAGTTGATGAAGTTACACCAGGGATGAATTTATCCTGTTGAATATTAAGTGTTATTCAGCTAATATTCGGGGGGGCAGGAGGGGAATGAAATCTCCCTGATGCCTAAGCACTGCTTATTGAATACTTTTCAGAAAACAGAAATTGATGTGAGCTAAGCATAAGTTTGCTTATGTTACATGGAAGTGTCACTGTAGTAGAATGGGCATCTAAGCATTCGGGCAAAAGCCACCGATGAACTCGTTTTTAAATTTAACTTGAATGTAAGGTGAATGTTCTCTCATGGTTAGAGCAGACAACTAGGATTCTTTCCCCAGTCTTGGTGCCAGCCTGGGACAAGTTATTTGCCCTAAATATATCTCAGTTTATTCATTTGTAAGCTGGGTATAATGATGTTTACCTATTCCACAGAGGCTTTAGGAGACGTTAATGAATGTTTTTAAAGCATTTTAATGAATGATTATGGGTACAGTAGAAACTCACTAATTTGCAGGAATGATTAATCAATGAATTAGCCCATAAATAAACAAACACTTTAAAAAGCAAGAAAACGGCATCACAATAAGAACTTTGTTCTTTTATTTTAACAGCTATTGTTCAGGTTTAATTATTTTATGATCAATCTTAATAATGTTCAATGAATGCATTATAAAAATAATTTATTTGGAATAACATCTTACAAGACCTCGGGTAAAGTTTTAGAAGCACCTAGGTGAATTAGGAGCCAAAGTCTCATTTTCAAAAATGACTTAGGCATCTAATTTTACCCAAGGTCTCGTATTAAGAAGATGTAATTATTCTGGCCCATATTCTGATATACAGATGTAAAGACCTAATATTTGTTTAAATTTTAAAGTGCATTGATTAGATTGTACTTTGAACATACAGGAGAATTTCACTAATATACCTGATATAATGTGTTAGGTCACTGGCAAATTTTGGCTGAACTGAATGTTAAAATGTAGCTACGGTGCTGCTAGTTACCTCGTTATTATGTCTTCTAGGTATGTTACCTGTTATCTCCACAAGAGAGCTGTCCAACTTTGAGCTAACCCTCAGTCCTGATGGAACTAGGGTTGGAAATCATAAATGCTCCAACTTGTTGGATTACACAGAAGTGAAGACTCACCATGGCTTTTTGACTGATGCGACCAAAAATCCAGATGTGATTGGAGAGACCATTCCTTACCAATACAGTGCATCAATCAGGGAACCCAGTACTTTACGCTTTTACCGAAATCTGAACCTAGAAGCCTGTTTATGGGAGTTTGTCAGCCATTACGACATGTCCGAGCTTCTCACTGATTGTGGAGGCACCATTGGGACAGATGGACAGGTACCAGATTTTAATTTATCTGTTCTGTGGTCTCAAAATGAACTAATTCAGTTCAGTCATTTGCCCTTTGATTTACGTGTGCTCTCAGAATAAGTGGTTTAAGAATTACATTTAGTTAAGAATGAAAGCCTTTTCTTTCATCACCATCCATGGACCAGTCCTGAACCTGATTATTTCATAACAGTATCAATAGCCACTAAATACCAGTAAACATAATAGGTGAAATCCTGGCCCCATTGAAACTAATGGCAAACTCCCATTGACTTCAGCATAATCAGATTTTCATCCAAATTTGAATTTTCATTCATTTTTTACATTTAAACGTGTAGTGAAGGCATCCCACTCTAGTCCTACTTTGGAATGAAACCTGCCTGAAAAGTTGATGTTTTTAATCAGTTGGTTGCTATCCCATTTCTAGTACAGATTTTGAAGTATTGTGTCATAGAATCATAGAAGATTACAGTTGGAAGGGACCTCAGGAGGTCATCTGGTCCAACCCCCTGCTCAAAGCAGGACCAACCCTAATTAAATCATCCCAGCCAGGGCTTTGTCAAGCCACACCTTAAAAACTTCTAAAGATGGAGATTATATCACCTCCCTAGGTAACCCATTCCAGTGCTTCACCCCCTTCTAGTGAAAAAGTTTTTTCTAATATCCAACCTAGAACTCCCCCCCACTGCAACTTGAGACCATTGCTCCTAGCTCTGTCATCTGCCACCACTGAGAACAGCCTAGATCCATCCTCTTTGGAACTCCCCTTCAGGTAGTTGAAGGCTGCTATCAAATCCCTCCTCATTCTTCTCTTCTGCAGACCAAACAAACCTTGCTCCCTCAACCTCTCTTCATAAGTCATGTGTTCCAGCCCCTAATCATTTTTGTTGCCCTCCACTGGACTCTCTCCAATTTGTCCACATACTTTTTATAGTGGGGGGCTCAACACAGGACACAATGCTCCAGATGTGGTCTCACCAGTGCCGAATAGAGGGAAATAATCACTTCCCTTGATCTGCTGGCAATGCTCCTACTAATGCAGTCCAATACGCGATTAGCCTTCTTGGCAGCAAGGGCACATTGTTGACTGATATTCAGCTTCTTGTCAGCTGTAATCCCCAGGGGATATTTAGCTGTACACAAAATACAGTCCCCTTAAAGCAACATTAAAGAGGAAGGCGTGGAGGCAGACCTTTTATGCTGAAGGCAATTTTCTGTGCTGCCATGTGGAAGACTTGCGTTTAGCTGTCTGTGCTGGTCTCTCTCTCTTTAGAGCAACGAGAGTTGTGAGTGCAGACAGCGTACTCGGCTCAAGAAGAGAGTGTGTTTCATATTGCTCAACAGAAAACTCCTCAGGCCAGGAGCAAAGAGAGGCTCCGCCAGTTTGACTTGTCATATGGTGATTGTCATCTGAAGCCCTGGAAATGGAGTGAAGGTTAAAGCAGGGAAAATTAGGTTTCTATCAGGGAAAGGATTTCTACAGGTCTATGCCAATATTGTGAAGGAGGCAAAGGGGGCCTGCAACTCCTCTGCCATTGTGATAGCAAGGTCCCATCCCAGAACTTTTCTGTACAATAAACAGACTGCCTCCACTCAACCCCAGGATACACCACCAGTGGCTGTGAGGAGTTATCTTGTTATTTCACAGAGAAAGTCATATCTAGAATAGTCTCGTGGGCTGAGAACAGAATCAGAATGGTAACAACATAACCACTGCACCGTCCTTCCCTTCATTGTAATTCCTGTCTAGGGTAATGCGACATGCTCTGTAAAATATACAGCTCCAACAAACTGCAGCAGCCCAAATGCCTAGCCACACCAAAGTCTGAGCGTGCATCATCCCAGCACTCAATCTCTGCTTGGCTCCTCATTTATTCGAGTCCAGTTCAAAGTCTCTGTTCTGATACTCAGAGACCTCCATAGGATTGACCTAGGAGTTCCCTTCTTCCTTTGCAACCAGAACCTTCAAGAGGTACATTCCACTGGAACCCTGGAGCTATCAGCAAGAAGGGGGAGGCTAGTGAGGATGGGATGCAAAACTTGCACAGCAGGTGGAGCTAAACTGCATAATTCATTCCCTGAAGATAAGAATGATCACAGCCCCCAGTGCTTTCAGAACCAAATACAAACTCATGTCTTCAGCTCAGCTTCCCCACAATTTCTGAGCTCTCACACAGATATGTAACACATTCACTAAAACCACACATTCATTTCTTCTCTCTCACACACAACACAATCCTTAACACATAAACCTGCACAAAGAAACCACTGCAACCAAATCAAGCTATTTCTCCTACCAGCTGGGAAGGAAGATAGACAGATTTGGGGGTATGGGAGGGTTATTATTTCTATTTTAAAATATTTGTAAATATTACAGCGATGAGGCCAGATAAATAGCTGACTTCGATGGGTGGGAAGGTAAGACGCCTTTCACATATAAACGTGACTGGAAAAAAATAAGGGACGTTCTCACTACTCATTTTTAGAATATTAAAATAAGTGATATATTCAGAGGAGGAAGCATAGTCTAGTCCAGGATAAAGCATGGCACTTTCTTCAAGCTCAAGAAGCATTTTTTATTGTGGTAAAGAATCATGATTGTTTTAAAAGTGTGTGTGTGGGGGGTAAAATCTTGAGAGGCATCAAGCAGCGGTGAAATCATTGCTCAGTGCCTCGCAGGATGTGGTTAAAAGATTACACTGCGGTAAGGGAAATATCAAGCTGAATTTCTTCTAGCATTGTAACCTTGCCCCCCAGTCATAACACGCTTCACTGACTTCTTCATTTTTTAATTCTTCTCTGAGTTTGGTCTTTATCTTCACATGACCCCCTCCAGCTGAGAGGTAGTCAGTCAGTTGTCACCTTTGTTGCCTTTTTTCCCCTTCAGCTAACAATAATCCTCCTCCTGCTCTGTGGGTTGAAAGTTGGCAACTGCGACTTTCTCTGTGCTCCGTGGTTCAGCACGCCAAGGAACCCTGAGTTCCACAGTGCAGAATGTGGGAGAGGAGGAAACGACAAATTATACACCCGCTGCTCCTGCTGCGTCATGGTGCTTGTTTGTTGAAGGTTACCAGACTGGCAGATGACTTGCCAGTCGGTGAGAAGGTTTTATTGCGTTTGTGTCTTTAAAGCCAAATCTTGCTTCTTCACCCCCCCTGGCTCAGGTGGCCCAAAAGGCAGCGCTGAAGAGAGGTGCAATGGAGAGACTTCATGGAAGGGATCTGCAACTCCCTTTATGCCATGGCGCTTGACCTATGGCAGAAGCTGTGAGAAGACTGGGTGCATGCTGTGAGAGATGAGGCAGTGTTATCAATGGACCAGTGACATGTTTGGTATCGTTGGCAACACTGGCCAGATGCAGCAGCCACAGAAACTGTACAGATGGGCTGCTATAGCCCCACAGAGCATTTCCTTTGGGGCCGTGTGTCTGGGAGGGGGCATTCTCTCCGTGGACCACCTCAAAGTGTGAGCAAATCCTGTGTGATGATCTAAGCACAGCTTCCTTCAGTCTGTATCATGATGCAGGGAACGGGCTGGGGAAGGTTCTTGCCAGGCATTTTTGAAGTAGAGAGACATGGAAAATCCTAGGGATTTTCAGAGGGGCTGAGCACCCACAACTTGCACGTGTTCAGCCCCTCTGAAGATCAAACCACTTTTATTTATTTAATTTTGATTTAGGTACCTAACTTTAGGAACCTATATCTGAAAATTTGGACCCTGGTCTCCTGGCACTACATCAGTTAGTTTAAATGATGACTGTGTTCTGGTTAGTAAAGAGGTCTGCCTGTATGGTTAGCAACAGTTTTCATTGTGCCAAGCCTCCACAATCCAGTAAGCCAGAGGTTGAAATATTAGATATATAAAGTATATAAAGGTTGCAGTATATAAACCTCTTAAAATAATAGATCTGGGATACTTGAAAGATCCAAACAATAGATATAGGCTGGGTTGTGACCCATACAGGTTCCTTAAATACTTCAGAGTGATGTTATGAAACTTAGTTAATTAATGAGTCTGAAGAGCTTTGTGATCCTCAGATGAAAGGGGCTATCGAACTGCAAAGTATTACGTTTAATTCTTTTATGTTTTAAAGGAAGTTAAAAATGAAAAAATAAAGACATAAGAAAAATAAGTTGGTATCTCTTTTAATGTTTAATTTATGTAAGAAAAAGTTAGCTGGATCTTAGATGATAGAGTAGAAAGTATCATTTGATCTTATTTCCTCCTGTTAGAACTACTTTCTGTAGCCAGGCAATTTGTGGTTCGGCCATGTATTGATTTGTGGAAGTTACTTTCTCTGGTTCCAGTCCATTACCTGGCTTGGCATAGTGGCTCAAGAAAATTACCAGACAAATGTTATTAACAACATCAAGTAAAGTAAGTTGTTTCTGCCAGAAACAACAAGATGAAAAACATACATTAAAATGTTTGAATGTACAGATTTGGTAGCTTGAAGCTACTGTAATTGAATACAGCCAAGCAGTTGTATTTCACTCTCCAACAAAGAGGCTGCTTCTAGCCAGAGTTTGAAAAACTTTTCCTTCCAATCTGTTCAGCTCATATTTATAGTGCAGATGGCGTAGGCTGAGATGTTTATATACTCCATATAAAAATTTGTTTAAAAGCTCTCACTTTACTACATTGAGTTCTATAAGGCAGTTCATGAATTTTTACTATAAAGAAGACAGTATTTTCCCATCTTTACTTGATCTGGCTTCAGCAAAATTGGACCTCAGAGTTGCAAGTTAGTTTTCCTGCTAAATTCACTGGACAGTGTAAGTTGCAAATAGAAAGAAATATGTATTTTCATGGCTGTGTATCAAGCTATCAAGCTCAACTAGCAGAATCAACTTGTGATTTTTCCTTAAACATGCCAGATTCCCTAACACACACCTTCCCCCCCCACGTGTTCTTGTAAGTAAGTGAATTCAGTAAGGGATGAAAAGAAAAACTATTTTATAAAGTGAACGCTTTGTGGATATATGAGCACCAGCTGTTCAACAAAGTAAAAGGTTAAATGTTTCAAGGGGCCTGACATGTCAAGGCTGCTTTCCATTCTCCTCTGCATTCAAATTCTTTTAAACAAACCTTCTTTGCATTTCACCTTTGACTCACCTGGCCATCTGCCTTCCTGGGGCTGACTCTTAACTTTAACAAGCTATTATTGTGTAAATAAGTGGCTGATAACATTGTTAAGCTTGCATGGATAAATTGCAGATAAATGTCCCACTAATGCGATCAAAAATAGATTCAGGACAACTTGGAAGACAAAATCATAGTATGAAAATCCTTTTCAATGAGAAATATACTACAAAGGATTCAAGGAATTTTGCTTGTCTCTTAACTATTTTTCACACTATAACCAACTAGCCAGGAGGACACACATTCTCTTTTGCTGTCACTGATAGTATCCCAGTGGTCATGTAAAAGATCATTTATCTGGGCCAAGTTCTGCCCTCACATACACCAGGGCAGTTTTGTTAAAATCAGTGCTGGGGTTGCAACAGTGAAAGTCTGAGCAAAACTTGCCTCAGATGGACCTGAAACAGAGAATGCCCTTTCTGATGTGCATTTTCTCATTTAATCTGTGCTGAGACAGATTTGGCACTGAAACATATTTTTATTATTATGTAATAAAGTATTTGTTAATAAAAAAGGAACCTGTAGAAATGTATTTTTTTTATCCTGACATGGAAATCATCAATGTTCAGAAACAGCCTCATTCTGACATTTCAGATTCCAAAGGCGATGTTTGTAAGTCTACTCCCCCACATTAATGACAGGCATAAAAGATTTGCTTCACTCCAGGAATGATGTTTGTAAACAGCCGTTAGAGAGATTTATTGATCAGCAGCTTTATCAGGTATTGGCAGAGCGCATTTCTTGTGCTACTTGGAGCAGCTCCTCTGTTCTATCTTCTCATGTTCTCCAGACATGACATGGTTATAGGGTAGACCACAGATTACTAAATCCCACAGCCCCCTTTTTTGTTAGCTTTGAGTGTGACAGTGATCTGTGAATATCCATTTCAGCATCATAAGGTTAAAAGTCATACAGTGTTCTGAGAAATTACTTTAGATGTTATTTTAATTATTTCATTGCTAATAAATAAAACTCTGATAATGCAACCGATCAGTTCTGCTAAGATGCATAGATATGTAATGCACCTGTTCTGTGTCTCCACAGCAGTTAAACTGATACTCTATTTTTACAGCTCTCAGTTAGCCTCCTGCTTTCATAAGTGTCACATCAAGTTAAAATATGAACAGCTGCCTACTTTCGTTACTCTCCGCAGACAGTGCTAAAAAATGGAGATATCACGGTGGAAGGAATGTTGTCCATATTCAATTGAATGGCATCATAAATGGGACTGGAAAAATGGGGTTTCTCAAACTGCGAGGAAACTGTTAGTTGATTTAGTTGTTTTTTCTGTCTGACTGGAACCAGAAGCATTTGGGTTCTGTTCAGTGGCAGCTCAGTTTGGAATCCCAGGGAAAAATTCTCCTCTCCAATCTGCACAGCAGCTTTTTGATAAGCGTGCTCATTTTATTTTAACTTTATTTAGTTTGATCAAAGAGATCACCTACAAACACTCTCATTCTCAATCTCTCTCTCCCTCTGCAGTACAGAAGAGGCTAGCTTTTAAGTTCCATGCAGAGGGAATGCTTAAGAGATGTGTTGTATTAGCCCATCTCCTAATGCACTGATCCCAACTAGATCTTTATACTTCCTGTGCTGCACCAGCTGGCGTCAGCCCCTCCTACAAAGCAGGGCTGTCAGTGTTTTGTGACACTGCAACCTTCTTTCGGGTGGACTTTCTCTCAGCAGGGAACCTGCAGACTTTATGTCCACTGGTAGAAATGAACTGTCTCCAATACGGATATGTTCCTTATAGAATGGAGGGAGGAAATGCAAGTTTAAAGTGTTGCTTCCAGATAAGGTTAATTAGTTCATGTAAAGTCTAGATGAGAAGCTGACAATGTCTAGTGCATACAACTCAAGAAAAGGCATAACAGAAAAGCAAAATGCTGCACTGTTTGTTTTCTTTACAACAGGCAACTGAATATATTCATTTTTTTCCATATTAGCTCTTTTAGTGAGGATTTTTTTCACTCCCACAGTCACAAACAAACTGAATTTCAGACTTTTTTTTGACTCTATAAACATGTAGATGGAAAACAAAAATTCATATGTAAAGATCAAGAAAAGGCCAGTTGGTCTGACAGAGATGGCTCCGTGGTAGTTATGTGTTTAGTTATATAAGCAAATGGGTGTGAATCTTGACTCTGTGCCAGGGGAAATGTCAGAAGTGCAAAGTTGTCCCTGAATGAAATAAAGGCAAATCAAATCTCCTGTGGAGCTGCACCACAGTCTGCATTTGTCTTAACATAGGTGAATATCAAATTTTTTTTGCTTTGGAACAATATGCCAGATTTGTGCCCAAGGTAATTCCATTGAAGTCAATGGAGTTAGCTCAGAGTGAACTTGGCCCTATGTGTGTAATACAGTTGTCTGAAGGAGCAACATTTTTGTCTAGGAACTTCTTGGCAGTTGATAAACCTAGACAGGAAAGCTATTATCTTGATCCAGAAAAAAAGTTCCTGACCATATTTATTAAAACGAACATTAATTTTAACTGACTGTAGCAGTCTCACCTAACATTAGCTGTGAGGCCACTTTATTACATAGCACTTTAGGAATCATAAATACACATTTTAAGATCAATTGTTAAGTTCTAGGAATAATATACACCATATACAAATATTTTCCAATTATAGTTTGAACTGTGAGACAAATATTTCTATACACCAGGTTATAAAAACTGTATAAATATTAATTGACCTGTCATGAATCATGTAGCTGGATGACCCAAGTGGTCTTTTGCTGACTCTGATTTTAAATTCAAACATGTGAAAGGCCCTTTTACTAGGAAGAATATTTTTTAAAGCAGGAGAAAGGAAGGAAAGACTCTCCTTTTCATCAATGTCCAGATGATCATTAAATGTTAATGCACTTTCGAAGATGATTCCAGAAGCAGACAAAAAGAAGGGAAGGATTTGGTTTGGTTTGGTTTTTTGACAACACATTGCACAGGCTAAGTGGTTTTGGTGTGAAAGCATATTGACAATTGTCAACATTTTCTGAAACCAAGTACTTAATTAGTTCATAATGTGGCATGCTGCAGAAAAGTAACATTGTTATACTTGTAGGTTCCATGTTGTTACTGTGTTTTTTGTCTGGGATAGGAAAACATAAAACCAGAGTAAAGGAGTCCCAATAAGTGGAGCTGGGTGAACCCGGAAGGGGGTTTGGATTTCACACAACTGGTAGTTTTAAAACAGCTCTAGAGGTTTTGCAAAACCCTGTAAAGTATTAATCTGGGAAAGATATTCAAAGGCACAAATGGCAGTTAGGTGCCCAGCTCCCACTGAAACTGAAATCTTTCTGTCCTTCTCCCTTATCCTTTTACCCTTTCCCCTTCAATACAGCCCATGGTGTTGTAAAAGCTTCTCAATTACAGCCTCTGGATTGTCCTATCTCTAATTCTAGGGCTGTAACTGCAGGATTATTTCACAACAAATGAATATTAAGTTAAATAGATATAAAAAATCTGTTCAGAAAATAAAAAGGGTGTAGAAGTCAGATAAGAACCCTACTGTATATAATAGATAGTGATTTTCTGCCCTCCTTCTTCTTTACTTCATAAAACATACCTTTTCTGGCTGAAAATATTTAAATCGAGTATTCATGTTTTATCTGATATAAATCAACAATGTTCTTTTTTAAGAACCATATGTAACTTTCTAATTCTTTTCGGTTAAAAGTATTCTAAGTTGACCCTTCCGTGCACTATTTGTATTTATGTGCGGGAATACACGCAATGGGACACCCATCGTACACAGAGAAGAAGAAGCCACAGTTCCAGCCATGAAGAGAATATAATCTAAAACTTCAATTTTACCGTGAGCTCCATGCAAATGCAAGGTCCTCCCACGCGGAGGTCACAACAGGATTTAACACTGCAGAAGATGAGTGCGAGGTGAATGTTGAGGGAGAAGGATAAAATGTACAAGCCAAGATTTTGTTCTGTTTTTTAATCTGTTATCCCCATTGCTGGTTGACTATTTACAAAGACTGAACAAGAATGAAGGGTTAAAAATTAGTTCCTTAGAGTCAGAATTTATATCCTGCTTCAAATACAAATACAGAACTTGAGAGATTTTGTGGCTACAGGCAAAACCAATGAGAGTCCTATAGCACTTTAAAAACTAACAAATTGAATTTCTGCAAGCCTAAGCTTTCGTGGGCTGCAATCTACTTCAACAGAAATTAAATTTGTTAGTCTTTAAAGTACTACAAGACTCTCGTTTTTGCTGTATGCAGACTAACACAGCTACCCCTCTGGAACTTTGTGTCCACATAAAAGCCATTGAAATTCAGTGCTTTATTCTTTATCTATAATTTGGAAGAGAGGGTACTTGTCTCATTCAAAATTTTACTTCTGTATTTTTTGCTTATGCATTAGTGTTGTCTGTACTGGACTATATTTCATTACCATATACCTAACTAATTGATTTTGGGTCTTTCTAGGTCCTTAACCTAGTGCAGTCCTATGTGACCTTGCGAGTCCCCTTGTATGTCTCCTATGTTTTCCATTCGCCGGTGGGTGTAGGTGGCTGGCAGCATTTTGACCTACAGTCTGAACTTCGGCTGACTTTTGTGTATGACACTGCCATCTTGTGGAAGGATGGAATTGGCAGCCCACCTGAAGCAGAGCTCCAAGGTATGTGTTTGGACGTTGTTGAGTTTTACTCTTGCTCTGTCGCTGAAGGCTTAGGTTGCAACTGTAATATGGAAATATTGCTTTGTAGCATATGTGTAAAATAAATAATTGCACATAAACTGCCCTGTATCAGCCATTCTGTTCAATATTCTAGAGAGACTGATTTGGAAACTGTGTAAACTTGACTTCAGATGTGTTATTGCATTGAATGATAAATGTCTTGCTATTTTTCAATCACATATGAAAAATCATAAAATTCCCTTTTTCTTACCTGTTGACTGAAATTTAGGATTTGTTGTGTTTTTGTATTCCATTGTCATACAAGCTGTTTTGGATGATAACACTTTTAAATCACATGAATTTAATATTCTGCTGGCTATGAAATATTGCACAGTTGGAAGCAATTTTAACCTCAGGGAAGACACGTGCATTTAACTCTCAAAGGAATCACAAGGCATGTAAAATAAATTTGCTATGTACCATGATATCACACATCACATATACCATATCATGACAGACATAATAGATATGTTACAGTATATTGGAGAGGCGAGGTGGGTGAGGAAATATTTTTTCTTTTGATAAAAGACATGAGTTTTGAACTCACACAGAGCACTTCTTCGGGTCTGGGGAAGGTTCTCAGAGGGTACGTCTACCCTGCGATAAAAGGCCCGTACCACTGAGTCTCAGAGCCTAGGTCACTCCGGTCACTAGGGGCTTCGGTTGCTGTGCTAAATATTGCAGTATAGACATTCAGGCTTGGGCTGCAGCCTGGGCTCTGAGACCTTGTGAGCGGGAAGCGCGTTCCCCCCTGCGCTTACCCGCTGCTCCAGCCTCGCAGCCTGGCTCCAGCTCAGATGAGGCACCAGCTCAGCCCTTCATGATGGGCGGAGGGCAGGGGATGCAGGAGGTTGAGGGGTGGCTGCTCCCACTTCCGCTCCTGGCCTCCCCGTGCACGTCATGAAAAGCCTGCCTGGTCCCCTCCCCCAGGCTGGGGGGGGTGAGGCCACCCCCTCTGAGCCAGCACCAGGCTGCAGGGTTGGAGCGGTGGTTAAGTGCGCTCCAGGCCCTCCCTTCAAGACAGGTGGAGGGCGAGCCTCCTGTGCGTCGTGAAGGGCCAGCCCGGCGCTGTCCCACAGGCCAGTGCCCGGGGGCCTGTCCCACCACCCCCTAGCACACCACTGCAGATTACTGACCAAACTCTCTGGTCAGGACCTCCCCTGTCCCCCAGAGAACAACAGCTGTTTTCCTTTGTCTTCTTAGGTGCGATGCCAGACAGACAGGGGGAAGAAGAAGGTGCCTTAGAGTGTTTGTCCCATCTTTTATAGTCTATGTGAAACCAAAGAAACGCTATGCTATTTCTTTGCTAAGATGTAGATTTTTGTCCCTGCTCCCTTCCTTGCCAAGGAACAGCCACTTAGCAAGTAATTGTCCATCAGCCTTGTTGAGACCTGGCTGAGGCGTCAGCTTGCCCTTTGTCTCTGTGGCTTAGATGGCCACTCCCCAGATTTATCTGGGAACCATTCTTCAGTCAAGATTTTGGTTTATGTTCATAGCTTTGCATATAATGCTACTATGTGCATTTTGCCATGATATCATTGATCAGCAAGTTATGAGTTCTTAAATGATACCTCACAAGGTAGACCTTGTATAAACACTGTTACAATAGTATGTGGGTTGAGAACACGGGGTCTAGTCTATCCCAGTCCTCTCAGCAGTATCTACTGGATGGACTCTTTTTGAAGAGCTGGTACAAATTAAAGTTGTCTTCACTCACTGGAAACCCAAAAGGGAGGTCAGGTGACAATGCTGCTGTCTGAATCCCCACTTGAACTCAGTGGTCCCCATAGGTGAAAAGGGGTGCATCTTGCACCTTCCTGCACCAGAAAAAGTGAAGCTGGGCTGTCTAGAGGAATGTTTGAGTTGCTGCCTGATGATATATGAAAACTGTATTGAAATGGGTACCTAGCCCAAATCCTTGCTGTTCCAGGGAGGCATGTTTTATTCTTTGGAAGACTGTAGTACCACATAGAGTATGGACCCTTCCATAAATTCTTACTTGACAGTCACTATGCGTAAATCCAAATGATGTCGGCAGACTCCCTGCCAAATTGTTGAGAGACTTGGCAATGTGAAATAAAAAGGTGCCAGTGTTTCATAAACATGACTCGTTTATTGGCCGTTTGCATGAAGAATAATCAGTGCTGCTTGGCATCTGCTGGCAGGTTCCTTGTACCCAACCAGTATGCGCATCAGTGAAGAAGGGCGTTTGGTTGTCAACTTCAAGACTGAAGCCCGATTTCATGGTTTGTTTGTGATGTCTCATCCTGGTAAGTCAATTCTGATGATACCTCATAGCTGTGAGTATTATACTGTTTATTCTCCTGTTCCTGGATATTTTTTTAATGCGCTGTGCACACCAGCAGGGACTTTACACCAGTGGTTTTCAACCTTTTTTCATTTGCGGAGCCCTAAAAAATTTCTAGTGCAGCTGTGAACCCCTTTGAAATCTTAGACATAGTCTGCAGACCACAGATTGAAAACCACTGCTGTATGCTCATGAATTCCAAATACATCATTCCACAACCACAGCTGTTCGGATAGTGCCATTTATTTGAACAAAGCTATGTTGACTTATACCAGATGAGGGTCTGTCCATCATATCTATCCTTCCAAGAGCAGAAAAGAGTGTGTGCAATATATATCTTGATGTTAATAAAATGCTCAGTGACATTTAATCATATCTGAGGCCTTGGTCCTGCAATCTAATCCATGCAGGTTGACCCTCGAGCCCCATTGTAGCCGCCATTCACTTCAGTTAGACTATATGCAAGTGTAAGGTTCTCTTTGCACAGATTAGGTTGCAGGCTTGGGACCTAAGCCTGCTTCTGGACATGAATGTTGGAGATGAACAAGAATATCTGAACAACTTAAACCCACCGAACAAAGCCATATACAATAGTGGGTTGAAGAAGAAAAGCTTCATTAAAAAAATTATTTTAGTTTAACCAAGTTTCAATAACCAAAAAAGCTCCTTCATTGGAATTCCACTCTTTCTTTACTTTTAGAATACATATTACATTTTACATCCAGGGCAGAGCTGAAAGAGTTACAATGCCAGTAGAAATTGTCTTCAGTTCCCTGGGTTGGCATTCCACGTTAAAAATAGGAGGGATTATAGATCTCTACCATTCCATGTTTTGCCTTTCTGTTAAATTTAATCTTTACACAGCTTCGATTGCATAGCCCCATAAGAGATTGTTTAACAGATTTTTGAACAAGAATCAAGCAGGCCCAGCTGTGTTGACTATAATTGGTTTTGTTCGTTTCAGTTAATAAAACCAGTGCACTGTAAATGTATTAGCATCAGCCATCATGCTGTGGCTTCTGAATCGCTGGAAGTGCTTTTCAGATTCTGAGAATCTGCGATTAGACATTTAAGATGACAGGCATGTCTGTTGACATCTTTCTAGCATCTTCCCTGAGTTCCATGGTTATGTCAGCAGACCACCCAGGCCTGACATTTAGCCTCAGCCTCGTGCGAAGTGAACCGACATACAACCAGCCAATACAGCAGTGGAGCTTTGTTTCAGATTTTGCGGTAAAGCCTCAGCCTTCCTTTCCTTTGTTTGCTCTGTCCCAGTTCTTGTACCAGTTCTGAAATATGATAGTGGAAGTGCCATATCTCTCCTTTGCTTTTAACAGGTACGAGATTATTCTGGAACATACACCGTGAAGCTGATAGCTTGCACCACCGTGCCTCACCACGAGTACAGTGTACCAGTGATCTGTAATCCTAGAGAGCCAATCACATTTGACCTCGATATCCGATTCCAACAGGTACCATTGAGACGTTTTTTGCATGATTTTTACTTCAATTCTAAAAATGTCTTTGGTGGTGATGAAGGATGCTGGATTGACAGTTCTGGAGGCTGGAGTCCTTTCCTTGTCCACAGAACAAGTACAGAGTGGGCAGGGGCAGTGCAAATTGCTCATGTTGTCCCCACCAGGGTGACTCAGCCCTAACCTGGAAGGACTCCTGAAGGAGTGAGAGTGTTCCATGAAGAGTCCCACAGAAGTCAACGAGTACGGGTATCACAATCTGAGCCGCAGGGCTTGTCTACACGGCAGCGCAGTCTGGTCCACAGGAGTGTGAATTGTAGAGAGCTCTCGTGTGTTGTGCTCTAGCTGCCCCATGTAGACCCTGCACCTAGTGCGTGTTAACGTAGTCCTGTTTGAAACAGGACCACATCAACATGAACTAGATACTTCTGAGTTTGCAGCAGCGGGATCTATGTGAGGCAGTTGAAGCCCAACATGTGAGAGTGCTCTACCATTCACACATGTAGACCACTCTGTGGCATTATGTAGGCAAGCCATAAGTCACTCGCCTCAAGATCCAAGTGAATCAGAGGTAGAAATGTTAATAGAACTTGTCTTCTGTCTCCCTGTCTAGTGCCTTATCTGCTGGACTACACAACCTTGCCTGTGTTTTTCAATGTTTTATTTTTTAAGATAGAATAATATGGTGGATATGTTCATGTTGTCCCCCTTAGGAATTGTTTGCACTATGAATGAATGAAGGGCACTTTTAAAAAGCAAGTATCAAGTGGAAAAGGTGCCTCTGAGTGTCTCCCGTTCTAATCCTTTTTTGACATTTCCTTGGTCAAGCTTTTTGTGTCCTTCTCCTTTTGTTCTCTCTCTGGGAAAGCACTGACCTTGTGGTATATCTTCATAGGTAGGGGCAAGTCTACTACCCAAAGCGCAGCCTCCATATCTTGGGGGCCAGGGAGAAAGAATCCCCGTTCTCGTAAATAGCACCCCACCACCTTACTAGGGAAAGGATTGTATGCATAGAGCAGGAGAGGTCTCCTGTGTCCTCATCCCCTGTCCTACTCTCTGCCCATCTTTAAATGCCGTCTGCACTCCTCCTGCAGGAAGGAATTGGGGTCTGTGCTGCACCCCATGCACAGCCTCCCCAAATCCTGCCTCTTCTTTGTGTAGAAGAAATCAGTGACTTTGCTGCTGGAGATCCTCTGGTCCAACCGAGCTGGGGGAAGGATGTGCCCTTAAAGTGAATTCCTGTGATATTCTTCACCACACAAAAATCTGGCCATCTGTGGTGATAATAGTTAGATATTGGTGTGAATGTCAAAGATTAAAATCACATAAGCTGATGCTTCTCTCACTGCAAATAGTCTTTACAAGTTTCATTACTGAGAACCTTTGCTTAAAGTCTTTCCGTCATGAAAATGATTGGATGCTTAAATTACTGCTGTAACAACCACAAGTCAATTAGTGTGTAACAGCGAGACATACATGTGAAATTGAAAAAAATAGACAGACTTAAAAGAGGATGTGTTAGGGGTATACTCGCAGCTATACAGAGTTATAGATAGTGTTAATCGTAATTGCATAACTAATTATGTGTGTGTGTGTATATATATATATATATAGCATATGTATATGTATCTATAAGATTTAGTTATGCAATTACTATTAACGCTACTGAAAATTGCATGACTGAATTCCAGTGCTGTTAGCTGAAAATACTCTTCCAGTTTCTTATTCATTAGACATTTGCTGTCTCTAAAATAAAAGTTTGATCCAGCCACTCTTGATTTTCTTTCATGTATGTGAAAATAAGCTGGCACCCAGCTTTGTGAGCAAGGCATTTGAATTTTGAACCTCTAGTACTTTAGATCCTATAGTTTGAATCCATGCATTAAAAATGAAAAATTCCAAACAGATCAGAAAGGAATGTCTTCTATAAGCAGGGTTGTTATGTTTCATCTTTATAGAGAGTAACAGTTGGTCTATAAGGAGAGCTTCATTTGTATATTTTCAGTTGCCAAATCCTGCTGCTTTGATATTCTGGAGTCTATTCTGTGGAAAAGTGATTTCAAGAGCAATAAGCATGTCAGCTGCATAATTTCCAGTGGTAGTTTCTAATAGCATTATTATGACGCACCCCATCAGCCTCACACATGAGCAAGTGAGAAGGCTGTTTGTTTACTGTTTTAAAAAAATTAGAATTCTGTTTTTCGTCAGTGATTCCTTAATATCTCTTGTTCATTTATCTTTCTAAAAACAAAACCTGTGCAACTTCCAAACTGGACACTTAGCTAATATATGTAGCATTCTTCTCCTGTTACTGTTGCTCTGGTCTTCCGCCACAACTCCATTATATTCTATGCCACCTGTCACATCTTGACCATGTTTACACTGTGAGCTCTGCATGTCTTCTGTTTTATGTTTGTAGAGTGCGCAGCCCATGGGCCCCAATTCCGATTGGACTGAGCCTGGGTGTTACTGTAATATGCATAATTAAAATTGATTTGTATCAAGTATATAAAGGCAAACATAGTGGACGCTAATGTTAATATTAATTAATAAATGTATAATGTAAAGAAGTGCCTTTTCATGGTAAATACATTCATACAGGCGAATATACAGGGCAGATTAATGACCGTGTGTTGAAGAGCTTTATGCTGTGTTTTAGGTCAGCGACCCAGTCGCTGCTGAATTCAGTCTGAATACCCAGATGTTCCTGCTCTCTAAGAAGACTCTCTGGTTATCTGATGGATCGATAGGCTTTGGGCAGGAGAGTGACGTTGCATTCACAGAAGGTATAATTTTACAGAGATGATGGCTACTTTATGTGACATCCCCTGGCCTACCACTGTATTCCTACCCTGTCAAGATTCTCTTTCAGTGAGAACAAATTACTACCATGTGTCTTTCTGCTTTTGCCCTGCCTAAATGGGAATTGGCAACGTTGCTGGTCGTCATTCAGGGCTAAAGTTGTTCAGCTCATTGCTCACTTCCGATAGCAATAAATAAAATAATGTTAAATAATAGTTTTCATATTCTCTGTACTTTACAAACATTACTGATCCTCTGACAACATCCCTAAAAGGTAAGTTGTCACAGTTTCAGGGTGACTGCACCGGTATCCCCCGCTGACCCCACGCCCTTGGGTCCACTCTAGGAGTTCCAGACAGGTCTCTTGTCTCCAGTTGTGACCTGTCTCTGGGACCTTTGATCCTCTTTTCTTCCTGTGGAGTTTTAAGGCTGTGTAGTTCCCTGTCTTACACTGATATTATCCCAAGCAAGCCATTCTGCATAAATGGCCAGTGCCTGTGGTTTGGCTACAAGCAATGTATTGCCAGTTACAGGTCACCACACAGTTCTGTCTAAGCAAACATGTTTATTCTTAAAGTAAAAGCATGGCTTAGAAAACATATATAAACAATAAACTGATTTAAAGACCCACTTAACATACCCGGAGTCGCCCATCAGTCTTATGGGGCTCTAGGAGGCCACAGTCTTTCCAACCCTTCCTCAAGGGTTGGGATCCCCATTGGACTGACAGTCATGTCCGATTACTGGATCAGAAAGAGGAGGCCCCAAGTCAATCCAAATTTAGCCTTTTTATGACAAAAGCCCTTTCTTTGTCTGTTGGTCTCTGCAAGACCCAGTTTGAACCAGTATATACAAGCCTCTCCAAGGAGCAGTACCTCTCTAGAATCGTAGAATCTTAGAGTCGGAAGGGACCTCAGGAGGTATCTAGTCCAACCCCCTGCTCAAAGCAGGGCTAACCTGCTTTACCTCTAGAGGTGTTTACAACCTAAGTGATTCATCTTAATCACCCCCCCACACTGTTTTCATTCCTGGAAGAGCTGAGGTAACCTTCCCCCATGGCATTGCATACAGTCCCCGGCCCAGAGTGATGCATAAAGTTAATCCAATAGATAGTTCATGGGTTGGCATACCTGTCACATAGGTGAGTAAGTACTCATGGTCCTCTTTGTCCAAGATGGGGTAACCAAGTCAAAGTAGTTGATTTGTCCTTTCAATGGAAATCAAAATCAACGCTGAAATTAGAGCCCAGGAATTCCTGCTTTCAAGGTCTAAGCTCACATCCCAAGGAGGGGAAGCCAGATCCAGCAGATAGCACACTGGACTGACACTCAGGAGACCAGGGTTCTATCTCTGCCTCTGCCACTAATCTGCTGAGTGCCCCTGGCAAGTCACCCAGCCTGTGTCTGTCGTCAGAATGTAAGCTCTTTAGGGCAGGGAATGTCTCTTACTCTGTGGTTGTACGTTGCTTGGCACAATGGGACTGGTGTCTATCAAACCCTTTATGTGCTTCTGTAATACACGTAATAAATACCAATGCCACATATCTCTCTCAGGACAAATTCATAGAGTCCTATTCACTCTGATGTTTCAGTTTGACTCTTGGACATGGACTGCCATGGTCTGCTGCTGGCAGTACTCTTTTGTTGCATATTTTTTGACAGCCCAGCAAGTCTTTTATGGGTTTAGCAAACAAAATCTTTCTAAAAAATGTGATAGGCAGCAGAAAGTCTTAAAAACTCCCTGTGTCTTTCATCTGTTTTGGCAAAGTTAAGTGTGAACAGGTTTAATCAAGTGTTAAGAGGCCAGAGTTGAAAAAATACCACTCTGGAAACAGGAATGATTTTCCACAGAGTAGATGTCATTTTCAGCATGTCAAGTGCTGACTGCCTAACTAAATACTAGCAAGCTCTTATGCCCTGTGGCCAAGGTCCTGCTGATATATAAGAAGGTATCTTGCTATTCCAAACATTTATAGAAGACAAATGGCTCCAGCCCAAGATGGGGTAGGGGGAGGACAAAAGTGGCTCTACATACCTTTACTGTTTGTCAATTATGGGTCCAGCAGCACTCAACTCAATTTTTGAGCAACCGTAGGCACTACTTTAAGTTATAGCAGTCTTGAATGGCTACTTATGGGCTACGCTGCTGGCCCAAAATAGATGGAGCACAGTGCAGTGTAGCCATGCTTCTTCCTGCTTCTAAGAACCCCTAAACTGGAACTCTGCAGACAAGTGTTGTAGGGCGATATCAGTCATGGAATGCAGTCCACTCCCTACTGCCAGGGAGATTTCTGGTGGGAAAATCCACCTGGGCTCCAGTTCTTTATGTTGCTAGAGCAGCGTAAAGGGACTGGAGCATAGTGCAGATCTGAGGCCAGTTTGTTAAAAGGAGTATGCTTGTTTCTTATAACCTGCTGTTTCACAGTACGTGTGTCAGGCCACCATCAGCTCATCTGACTTACTTGGATACTTGCTTTACAGAATGATATATTGTATTTGAAACAACTTTTGCTTTCAGGTGATATTATATATGGTCGTGTGATGGTGGATCCAGTACAGAACCTCGGTGATTCCTTTTACTGTAGCATTGAGAAGGTTTTCCTGTGCACTGGAGCAGATGGATATGTACCCAAGTATAGTCCACCAAATGCAGAATATGGCTGTCTAGCTGATTCACCATCCCTCTTATATAGATTTAAGATTGTGGTAAGTGTTCTGCTTTTAATAAAAACAAGTAATTCTTTCCCCAGATTTTCAACACCATTTGTTGTTCTGAGCCTACTGCATGGCTAAGGTCTCCTAAGAACATCTCTACTAGCTTCCAGCGAGTGTTTTACTTCATTTCTAGTCTAGTGCAGCTTTGTTAGAGCATGATATTGTTATCCAGGTCCTTCTGTGTGCTGATTACCACCTGGTTCCTCCCGTCAGGGACTCTCATTACTTGTGGCATATCTTACAGTTTGACTTGCCAAGATAAGAATACGACGTGTTGCTTGTATAGTCTCGTATGTTTAGATTTGGAAGGATTAGTTTTTATCAGTAATTCTGTTTATTAGATCGGAATAATAAGGGCTTTGTCAATTCCATTCAACTGAATGAGATTTTATTGGCATGATGAGCTATACAAATGTTGGCGAAGTGTTAGAAACAAATCAGACCCCTGGGGTGTCCGTTGGGGAAGGTGGAAGTGTACCCGGTTTTGTGATTGATTCCCCGTATCCATTGTCAGTACTGTCTATTCCTGATCTGGTGGTAGCATGCTATGTGTGAATGCAATGCCATCTCTGCCATCTCTCAGGCACAGTTTCCCCTAAGTCCCTTGGGATTTGTCAACACCTGCTGTTTGCACTACCTGGTCTGCTCTGGCAACATTAATCAAGCAGTGGCTCTGGCTTCCAGATAGACCTCTTGATACATTTAGAGAAGGAGAGGAGTCTGCCTTTTAGCTGAGAATTCTCTTTTCCATTCCAGCATCCTTAAAAAGGACCCTACAACAGCAGCTTTTTATATTACATTTTGCACAGGATACTGTCTTTCCCCCTCAGCTTTGAGTATGTTTCTTTTCTATTAACAATGATTTCCCTAGACATTACAGAGTGGAAAAATGCCTCTTCTAAACTGTATGTGTCCAACAGAATAAGTGAGATGGTCACACAATCCTCCCCACCTTCATTTTACAGTGCTTAAACATTGATCTGTGGGAAATAGTGATCAAAATCTTGAAGGCAGAACTTTCTATCTCCTTTGCATGTTGCACAACACCCCAATACTTGCCTCTGAATAAGGAGATCCACTTGAAAAGTGGTACCTAACCCCTTATAAGCATTCTCCCTAGTTTGGGAGTGCAGTGAGTGGCACTGAGAGGTTGTCAGTAGGAGGTTGAGTCACTGTGGTAGGTCAGTCAATGGGTGAGACAACCTAAAAGAGTTGAATCAAATACTTGAATCATTTTGTGTCCCTGCATTTCCTTCTGAACTGAGTCCCTCGTACCATGGCAGAAAAATCTCCCCTAGAATGGAATATGCTTAAATCTGACATCCCCTACCTCTCTCTAGGCTAGACCTCCTGCCATGGTCCAGAATTGGAGCAGGAGAGCAAGGAGCTATCCATGGCTCTCCAATATAGAGCAGTCGTCTGATCACCAACAGACCTAGGGTAAAATTTTCTAAAGCATATAAGTCTCATTTTCAGAAGTGACTTAGATTCTTAAGGGGCCTAAGTCCCACTAACTTTCAGTGAGACTTAAGCTTCTAAGGCTACTTTGGTGCTTTTGAAAATGTTACCCTTAGTCAAAATAGAAGGAAAATGAGTTGTCCTTGCTAGGCATCTGCTCCATTTCCTTAAGGGTGTGAAGTGGTTTATGCTGGCAGAAGCTGCTACAGCTCATCACAGAATCAATTGTTCTATATGACAGCCACAGTCATTAAGTTTCAGGGGGGAAAAGTTAGGTATTGAGGTGTGAGCCCTGTTTATAGGAGAGAGTTGTTCTGGCTTTTGATTTTAATGTCTTAAAGCCCTCCCCTACTGTTTAAAGATAGTCTGTGACATGGGGAGGAATGGGTTTCTGCCTGTCTTTATAATAATGTGTAAAGAAGCTTTAGAATTTTCCTCCATTTTACTTCTTTGGCAAGAATCCTAAAGCAATAGTTTACTTAGAAATTAGAGCTAGTCAGATATACTCCTGATATTGTTGAAGAACGCTTTTTTCTTTTGAATGCACCAAATTGCAAAAAATAGCATGTATTGATTATGTTCCTGGGAAAATTGCATTTCCATGTGAATATAAAACATCTTTCCTTGCAGAAGTGAATGTGCCTTTGAGAACAGAATTATTTTTCTCCTTCACCATTTAGGACAAAGCTCAGCCAGAGACACAAGCCACAAGCTTTGGAAGTGTGGTTTTTAATGCAAAGCTAGCAATAGATGACCCTGAGGCAATTCCTTTAGTCAAGCAACCTGGTTCTGATGGGTTTAAAGTGGACTCAACTCCACTGTTTCAGGTAAGCACTCTATAGATCAGCTCGAGAATACTATACTAAGAATCTAAAACAGAGTCAGGGCATCATATAAGTAAATACTTTATTATAAGGATAATGAACTAGAGGACGCGTAAAGTGGAATAAGGACACCAACTCAAGTGATACCAAATGTCACTATGGTTAGAGAAGCCTTAGCAGAGAGACTAAGAATTGAGAGCAGATTTATACTTTCACTAACGCTGGTGTGAATTCGGACTCCATTGAAGTAGGTGAATTTTCATAGGCCTAAAACCAGTATAAATGAGAATATGTCCCAGAATATTCATGGAGATTGAACCAATCCCCTGCTGCTACCCGTGGCATATATTTGTGGGATTTCCCTTTGTTTTTTGCCCTTTCCAGTTTCTTGAGGCCACAGCCCAGGTCACACGTGTACCAAGTTCTTAAACATGTGGTGGATACTGCCAGGTTTAAAATTGTTTTTAAATTGTGATAAAATGACCTACTCCTGACTCCAGTCCTTGATTGGGAGGCAGAGATAGGGGTGGGGAAAATCTAGAGAGGAAAAGTTCAGGATGGGTGATGATGAGGGGAACAGTGGACTAGGACTGGCATGGAGCTGTGCTAACTGCTCTTGGAATTGAAGTCTCTGAGGGGAATGAGGTGGGGGAACTTGCAAAGGGGTACACAGGACTGGGGAACTCTTATCCAGGTAAAAGTTAAGGGCTTGTTGCAACTCCCCTTGAAGTCAGTGGAAAGATTCCCATTGACTTCGACAAGAGTTGGATAAGGCCTTAAGTGCTTAACATTTCCTAGACACTAATGCTTTGAGCATTTAAAGATTTCTTTGTGGGTAAAATGCTTTTCCTCTCTGTATCATTACCTCCATATTTCAACCAAAATAATTCTCACACACCCCTTCTAAGGACTTGCTAAAGTCCCTGGCAGGGAGCCGTATTTTGATGCACCTCATAAGACCTTTCAGATCAGGGGTCTTCTCCTCTGGACCTGATTTGCCAAGCCAACAAACTTTTTCACGGTCAGTAAAACACGTGGCAAAATCAAACAAATGCTTCATGAGTTAAGCTTGAAAGTGTGCTTCAGCAAAGTCCAGCCAACTAAAGAATCCAAAACAGTATCACTTACTGTACAAATGTTCTCCACCTTCCAAGACACAAAATCCCTAAAATGTCTAGAAATGAGCAGATCAGGGGTCCTATTACTTCCTTAATGCCATAACGTCTTTCATTCATGCTCATCCTCCTGATTCATGCAGCCCATCCAAATGTTACGTTGCCCCTTTAACATTGGCGAAAACATATGCAAAAGTCAAAATAACCAATTAGTAGAAGAAACAGTGGGGAGCCCTTACTATTATTGTTGAGCATTTTAAGCACGTGAGCAATCCCATTACAACTAATGGGACTATTTGAATGATTAACTGTTCACCAGCATAAATAGGGGTTTCAAAATCTGGCCCATGGAGACCATAAAATCCTGTTTGCTATTTAATGGTTCTGTTTCCAATAATAATCTAGTAATTTGTTCTGCCCTCTTAGACAACAGAATGAGACTGGCAAGAGACAATGTTAGGTCGGTATAGAGAAGGCAGTGGGAGGACAAAAGTACATTGTAGGAGAGTAATGCTAACTTGGGGTGTCAGGTGATAAATGTAGTTATTAAAACTAGGTATTGACTAGCCATGAAATGCCCTAGTGAGAAAAGGTCTGTGAGGTAATGTCTTTTATTGGACCAACGTTAGTTGATGAAAAAGACAAGCTTTCAAGCTACACAGAGCTCTTCTTCAGGTCTGTGGAGACTTGTCTCTTTCACCAACAGAGGTTGGTTCAATAAAAGCCTCACCAGGCTTGTCTCTCTAATATCCTGGGACCAACATGGCTACAACAACACTGCAACCATGAAATGGCCTATTCATTGTATGTCCTCGTTTTGATGAGCTGGTACAGGAACAAGGCAGATTGTGGCTCACCTCCAATTGGGCATGCAGAGTGAGCAGAATGTACAAAAAGTCTTCTTCTTTTGGAGTACAGCCATAACCGTAGTTCTGATACAAGGACTCTGTGAGGCCAGTGCCACTAACAGCACCAAAAAAGGCCAGAGAGGAGGTGGCCTGGGCTCCTCTGCTATCTGCACCAGGCAGCAGTGAAAGTTGGCCTTGGAGGAACTCAGGCTCCATACCCCATGGGTTGCAGATGGCATGATTGCCAACTCCTGCTGGGATCCTGTTCAGATTAGCATGTGGAATCTCCTTTCTGTGCATGGATCTCAGGAGTGCTGTCCGGGCATTTCAGGATCAGATGACAAAACAGTTTGCAATTTACTTCTAAATCTGTATTGGTGTTTAATCACTTCATTGAGGTGGATAACGTTAAACAAAATGATGTGTTTTCTAGGTGTCTTTGGGTAGAGAATGGTACATACATACAATCTACACTGTGAGATCAAAAGAAAGTGCCAACCGAGGTATTGGCAAAAGAAGTGTGGAGTACCAATACCATTCTCTGGTCAGTGGTGGGAATCCAGGAACTTCAAGGCAGATGCGTCAGAAGAGAGGGGTCAGAGAAGCTCCAGAGCTTGCTAAAGAAATTGGCATAGAAAAAAGCAGAGGAACTAACATTCAGCACATAGCTCTGGACCGCGCCAACAAGAAACAGATACCGCAAAAAGAAGTAACACTCAATGGAATTCTTCCCAGGGAGCTGAACGACAGAAACTCAGAGGTCAACACAGTCACGATCACTGGTGGAGCTGCTGCTGTTTTACTTGCCGTCTGTTTAATTGCAATCATTGTTCTGCTGTTAAAGCATAAGCAGAGCTCAGAGAAGAAAGAAGTTGCAAAGGGGTCAGGGAACAGTGAGCCAATGATGCCACCACATAATTACACTAGTGATAGCTCTGAGGTTTGATTCCAAGACCATGAGATATGAACCTGTTTCCAGAGAGCCTCAAAAATAAACTTGAACTGCTCCTTGTAAGCAGAAGGTCACCATTACATGTGGAAATGAGAAGATCATATGGCTGTAGCCGTACTTGAAAACACTGATTTGAGCTCTTGCTACCAATGTCAGACATAAAGGAAGAATCCAACCCAAAACTCCTGTTTTGCACAGTAGGCAATCCTGGCATCTGTACATGATGCACTAATGTTAAGCAGCACTGCAAGAAACTGCATCACAAGGGAGAATTTGTTTTGTTTTGTTTTTGTATTTTCTGTCAATTAAGAAGAGGAGAAATTATCCGAAGGTGTTAGTGGGCCCCTCTTTGCAATACAAAGGAAGTCTCGTATTACTGTACTCTTGTCTACTTGGGAGGTACAGTGCTGGACACTCTCAAGTTGTGAATGGTTTCTCACAAAGAACGTCCTTGTTCTTGTTATAGGTCTATAGAGTGTGAAAATCCTCCAGTCTGATTCATCCCAGTTAGAATTCCTTTAGCTTCGGTTTAGTTACACCAGTGATGAGTTGTATCCCTTGCATTTAACTGAATTTTTTCCAAAGACAATTAGATTGGTCAAAACTGAATTACAACCAAGCACATATCCCAGGATACATTACACATTCTTTACTGGGAACTCACAATCAGCTCTTTGATCTGGGTATTTTTTCTCCTTCTGTTTTCCCCCTCTCCCCCCTTATTTAAGTTTCTATAAAACCAAAGAATATGATAATGTCCAAATGGAAGATTAATTTTTACGAACGCTGTCCTCTTATGCTTATAATGGATTATAAAAGTATTTGTACAGTAAATTGCATTTGTCAGTGCATATCCAGTGATGGGAAATGCATGAGTTGGGAGCATTTCAGTGTCTAGAGGAGGGGTAGTGTTAGATTCAAAATGCAGAAGACAAGGTTCTGTCTGAACTGAGACTATGAATTGTGATATAGAATTCAGTGCTTACAAGTCAGTTACCACATTACAAGTGGCAACAATGGGAAGAAAATATAAACATTTTATGGGAGCAGGTTGTATTTATTAAGTTGATGCATAATCGTTGTGCCACTTCAGAATTGTGCCGTGTTTTATGAGTAACTTTACTTTTGGAAGAATAATTCTAGTTTTCTCTGTCTTTTTGGTTAAGGTAATAGAGAGCAACATGTTCTGCAGCAGACTGGATCAATGGTGCTTCATTTCAATGTTTATCCGCTTAGGGCCTGATCCACCCAAAAGTTGTCTCTGCTGCTGCTGGCCAACAGATGCTTTGTAATCTCCACAGTCCTGGGAGCTGTCCTTGCTCTGAGAGAGTCTGACCCTTCTCTCTCACTCGCAGAAAGAAGTAATTCCACTGAAATCAATGGTGTTAAACCACCATGAAATCAGAATCAGGCTCTTTGTGCTGTTTCTAGAACAGCCTCTTTCTCTGCTGTAGAATTACAGAGGGACCCATTTTGCTCTCTGTTACTCTGGAGCAATGGTTCTCAACCTATTTACCATTGCGGTCACATATGCAGCTCTGTATATGGTATGGGGGCCACATCCACGCAGTATACATACCACCCTACCTGCTTAGTCAGGGGCAGAGGTGATCCCACCCACCGAGCCATGGGGGACCCTAGCTGGGAAACCACCAACGGGACAAATTTCCACCCCGCACCAGCTCTCCCCACGGAGATGGGACTGACGGCAGCCTCCTGCTCTGGCTGTGAGCACCAGGTCCTGACATGGCCAGCAAGGGACAAGCAGGCGGGCGCTGTCTGCTGCAGTCAGTCCATGGCACACTGCAGCCTGGAGCCTGCTGATACCCCCAGAGGCGACACATAGATGTGGCTAGTGGGGGGGCACATGCCCCTCCTCCCCCCAGTTCTCCAGATGCCTCTGGCACGGGCACCCAGAAGCGAGGAGGCAGCTCTCCCCCTGGCGGCAGCACTCTGTTATTCCCTTCTCTTCCCCCTGCTGCATCCCCCATCCCCTCCCTCTCCCTGTCCCTATCCCACCCCCCCATTTTCTCTCCTTTCTCTTCCCTCTGCCCCATCCCCTCCCCCTTCTCCCCACCCCATCCTCTTTCCTCTCCACACTGGCTCCTGCCTCTGTCCCACTCTCCCATCTCCTTCCCTTCCCCACTGCCTCTTCCCCCATACCACCCCCTGCCCCACACTACCCCCCCGCCTTTCCTCCCCCCCCCCCCAGGCACTCACTGTTGTACAGAAACAGGACCCAGCACACATAGAAGAGGATGACAATGAGCACAAGTACCCAGGAGGCAGCATCCCGGGGCCTCCAGCCTTAGCCAGGGAGAGGGGCTGAGCAAGCCAGCATAGCACAGAAAGGACAGAGCCTCCCTCTCCCCTGCCCCCGCCAGGCTGAGCAGAGCAAGCCCTGCTCTGCGCTCACAGAAATCAGGGATGGAGCAGTTCTTGGTTCCTGTTGACCAGACAGGACCAGGCTCCCTACACACCTGGCAGCCCTAGTTACTCTCCCTGCAGCGTGGGGAGGGATGAAATAGTGGGCTGTTGGCTGAGCTCGTCCTCCGCCCCAGCAGGACTCTGTGGTGCCGTGTGCCAATCAGCCATCCCCACCCCTGCCTGGGTCCGGGAGAAGCAAACTTAGACTATTTTTGAGCATATAGCTGGGCCGCAGCTATGTGCTAATTGGGCCACAGGCGGCCCGCGGGCCAGAGGTAGAGAACCGTGGCTCTGGAGTTACACCTATGTGAGGCCAATGACTTCAGAGGAGTAACTCTGGATTTGCACCAGTGACTGAGATCAGAACCTTAGGCTGTAGGCTTAAGGCCCTACCAAATTCATAGTCCATTCTGGTAAATTTCACAGACATCTGACTGTAAAAATTCTTACATTTCACCGCGTCAGCTATTTAAATCTGAAATGTCACGGTGTTGTGACCATCGGGGTCTCAGCTCAAAAGGAAGTTGTGGGGCTTGTGGGGTGATATTGCCACCCTAACTCCTGCACTGCTCCTGGTGGTGGCATGGCCTTCCGAGCTGGGCTCCCAGCCACCAGCCATAGAGCTTTCAGCAGCCAGGAGAGGTTCCCTGAGGGTCTGACCCAGGCCTGGAAGCAGCCTCTGCTGGGGAAGAGGAAGTCCCTCCTCAGCCTACCCGGGACTAGCACGTAGAGCCTGGGATACAGTAGGAGTCCCCAGCCGGGGCACCCCCAGCCCTGCACCTCCCTGGCTCTGGGCCCAGTGCTCGGTGTTAGAGAGGCCTTGGGCTGGCTGCATGTGTGTGGTGGGGAAAATTACCACAGTGCCCCCTGACTACAGCATCCCGGGCAGTTGTCCTTGTCACCCAACCGTAAGGCTCCACCCTCCCCCATACCAGGCCATCCTCACTTCTGCCCTGCTGCTGGCGGTGACACTGCCTTCAAAGCTGGATGCCCGACCACTTTCTGGTTGTCCAGCTCAAAAGGCCATACAAAAGTCAGAGTGACAATACTGTCACCCCCTACGATAGCCAGGTTTCAAGAGGGAAGCTAGATTTCACTGTCTGTGACACCTTTTTCACAGCCATGAATTTAGTGGGGCCCTGTGTATGATCTAAAGACATTTTCAGCACTCTCAGGCTATGTCTACACTGCAATTAAAATCCTGTGGCTGGCCCATGCCTGTTGACGCAGGCTCAGAGAGCTAAGGCTAAAGGGCAATTAGTTGTGGTGGAGACATTCAGGCTCGGGCCGGAGGCTGGACTCTAGGACCCTGTGAGGTGTTATGGTCCCAGAGCTCAGGCTACAGCCCGAACTGCTACACTTCAATTAAACAGACCCTTAGTCTGAACGCCCCCCTCCCCCCCCCCGCAACCCCGGCCCTACATACACACCCAGAATCAGCAGTGTAGACATACCCAGATTCTGCCTTTAAAGGTGTGCAGGCATCTCCTGTTTAAATTAGCCAGAAAGCTTCAAACGTAACCAAATATTTCTGGCCTGATCAGTTATTCACAGAAGCCCAGAAAGCATCTTATGTATGTAGCTTCCTCTCACGAAGTTCACCATTGATTTGCTGTATGTGTCTGATGACGCTTGTGTTTTTGAGACCCATGTTATAGCTCATTACAGGTATATCAAAGGTTTTACTGACAGATGTTTCTTGCTTTCACCTCAAATTCAGAAGTAGGTAAGTAGCAACAATAATTTAGGGCCAAATATGCCTTTGTGTCTGCACCCACTGAGATCAATGGGAGTAATGCGCGGGAGTAATGCACAGCCAAATGCAGAATGTGTCGCCTAGGTTCTAATGTACAGAGAGGCAGCAATAAATGACTCTATATAAAATGGAGCATATGTGAATGATAGCACATTTAAATATTTATAACGGGCCTGTTTTCTACAAGCAGAGTTCTTTTTAAAAATTATAATAAATACAGAAATTAGGGATTTATCACTAGGGCTATTTTTCTGCTTTTGACTGTTAACATAAAGGAATGCCATTTGTTTAACACTGATACAAGATCTTCCTGTTATTCCTTTATGAAGTCAATCTGGGACCCATTTATTTTACAAGCCAAATATTGAGTCTGTTAGGCAGTGTAATAATTAGTTTAAACAAGCCCAGTGTAATTACTAATTACTCAGACGACTATGTAACTACCACACTTATTTTGTAAATATAAAGCAGCAGGGTACACTGTACAGGTACTGGCCCTGGAACTGAGCAGTTATCCGAATTCAGTTCACATAAAATCTTTCCTTTATTGAGATCAAAGCCCCTAGTGTTTAAAAAAAGCTATATAAAATAATATAGAATCAAAGCTGCTGATATAAAAGGAAAAGAGAAAAGCAAACACTGAAAAGATAGACAAGTATCAAAGAGATGCATGAGGTCAAATCCTGAAATCCTCTCTTGCAAAACTCCCATTGGTTTCAGTCAGGTCTGCCAGATTTGTGCCATTATTAACAAACTGGATTTCTTAGAATTCGGCGGATTATAAATACATCTGTAACAGTATGCCTTTTTATTACGACTTCAGGATTTTGGACTTCACCAAGATCATTTGTGGCCTGTTAACAGTTGCCTTTCTACTTAAAAGGGGGCTTTGTGTATAGTAATTTGAATAAGTGCCTTGATCCCATTTACTGTGCACACCTACATTTATATTTATCTATACACTCAATAAATTAAGTGTATATATTTAACCTATTTGCAAATTTTTGTACTGAGCCTACTTTCCCATGGAGAGCTTATACTGCCAGCAATAACAGCATTTGTTAGGACTTTTATACAGTTATGACTGTATTGTAATTTGTTGTTCAGATGCATATAGATTTTGTTACACTGTCAAAATGATTTGCACCCATATTTATTTGTTTGTCTATTGCTGTGGTATTTGGCATTTATATCAGGAAAAAAATAAAGCTATTTCCCCTTTTGGTTACTAATCTTAAGTATTTATATATAAATATCAGATTATTGGGAGTAGTCACTAATGAGGTACTGGGGTAAGTACTGTAATTTATAATTCAGTCAATCATGAATTTACTATGGTCTGCAATAAACCTCCCTTTTTTCATTCTTCTTGTGATTGTTTCCCAATCATAAAATGTTTAGTCCAAGGTTTGATTGCTTTTTAATTAAAGAACTATGTTTCCACTCCTGGATCACAAGTGGAATGGACAGCAGATAAAAAATGAATGTTTCATATCTGATGTTAAAGATGCAGCAGTTCAGAAGTGCCTAGACAGAGGTAGCACACACACTAGGGACCAATATATTTTTACCTTGGTCACTCAAATGCTGACTAATGCCTGTCAGATCATTAGTGACGGTCAGTGCAGCGACCTGCAAGAGACGAAAAATATGACTTTTAGAGGAGTGATCCTTGAATGAGGCACTGTACTGCAAGGAGGCACAAGCCATCAGTTTGGAGTGAGGAGATGGATAGCGGAGATACCCATCTGCACAATGAGCTCGGAACAACGCTTGGGTTTAACTCCCCTCACTCTTTTTCAGTGGCAGATTAAGAGAAATCTCAGTTTGCAAAAGTTGTGACTCAATATGCAAACACTGCCAGATTCAGGCCCTTTATAGGCGTGATTTGTTCCCCTGCTCTGCGCTGAAGGGGTTTCCTGTATTTACAAACACACTAGCAGCAGGGGAAGTGGTGGGAGCTACTCCCTCACTTCCCCCAAGACAAAATGTGGTGCTTACAAAGTTGTCGGATGTCCTTGTACCAGCTATCTGAAGATTTTATTCCTGATATTCACATCTGCTTGGAGATATCTGAGATCTGGACACTTCTGGCTGTCTCGTCATATCTATACAGTGTTCCATTAGGATATGGTGGTTCTGCCCCACACAGCCCAAACTTTTGTTTAGAAGCGGCCTCTTTTTGCTACCTGAACCTGTCAATGCACCAGGATTTTATCCATCCCTGTTCATTACCAGGAGAGGCTAGACTGCATTGTCTAGATGGAAAGGGGCACGTGGGCTTGGTTCTGTCTAAAGAATTACTTGCTGTAAAACACCTAGGCCCTCTCCCTTGTGTCATCATGGACACCAGCACAAAGCAGGCACAAAACGCGAGTAAATCAGAACCTGGCCCAGTGACAGAGGGCTGAACGACACCAGCTGAACAAGCACTCTGGTCACTGCTACTCCAGTTAGTTGCCTGGGAGTAGCCCTGATGATGACAGCTGTGCCTAATGGATAGATGGGGGATGGGACTGGAGAGAGCTAAACCGCTAATTAACCCATCAGCCGAAAAAGCACAGGAATGCAGTGCTAGGGGGAGAGAGAGTGATGCAAGTGCTAGCCCTAGGAGAGATCTCTGTGGGAGAGCTCTCTGACCTCTCCTGCCCTCGACCTAGAAGGCTGAGGATGATATGCTGCTGTAAATACGGTGTTACCCAATGCAGTAAAGATGTGGAGGGAACTCTGTAAATAAACCACACTTGATGTTTGCAAGCAGAGAGTCTCCAAGGGTTTGTCTACACGGCAACTAGACACCCGCAGCTGCCTGTGCCAGCCAACCCAGGCTCCTGGGGCTTAGGATGCGGGGTTGTTTCGTTGCTGTGTAGACATCTGGGCTCGGACTGGAGCCTAGGCTCTAGGACTCTGTGACATGGGAGGGTCCCAGAGCTCAGGCTCCAGCCCAAGCCCAGACGTCTACACAGCAATGAAACAGCCCCCCAGCCGGAGCCCCGGGAACCCCAATCAGCTGGCACAGGCCAGCTGTGGATTTTTCTGTGTAGACATACCCCAAGTGGCCTGTGTGTGCACAGGAAGACAGTAATGAGGGCATGCTCTGTTACAGGCCACCAGATTATAGCACAGAGAATAATTCTAAGGGACAATGCATTTCCACTTGTAGACTGTCCAAAATGACTAAGTCATATGAACAATCTAGTCTAGCAGGATTCTAATGCCAACAGGTGTTAGAGCACATTTCATCAGCTCCTAGATGGCCTTTCTTACATGTCTCAGAAATGTTTCCAATACAGAAATACGCCATCTGTACCTTTTATGCATACCTGCCATCTACTACTTCATAGTTTGCAGTGTAGTTGTAGCCATGTTGATCCCAGGATATTAGAGAAACAAGGTAAGTGAGGTGATATCTTTTATTGCACGAACTTCTCTTGGTGAAAGAGACAAGCTTTCAACTTTACACAGAGCTCTTCTTCAACCCCTGAGACAGGTACTTGGAGTGTCACAGCTAAATACAAGATGAAAATCATTGTTAAGCATAAGGAATTAATACATGTTGCAAGAGACCATTCAAGGCGAAGTGAGCTGTTTTCACAAAACAATCACTCCATATCTGACTTCTCAGTCCTCATCCTCCAAGGAAACCTGCACCCCTTCAAGCCTGGAGCTTCAATGCATAATTCTGCTAGACACTAAAAATCATGGATTCAATAAAGACACAATTTATGGCTCATGACAAAAATCTGTAACCCACGAATCCTCCTTTGTCCTATGAGTGCAGTGGTGTTAACTTCTCGATTCACCTTGAATGGTTTTTTGCAACATACGTTAACTCCTTATGCTTAACTATCTGTTGCATCTTCTTTTATCTGTGGCCCTCTGAAGAACCTTCCCCTGGCCTGAAGAAGAGCTCTGTGTGAGTTTGAAAGCTTGTCTCCTTCACCAACAGAAGTTGGTCCAATAAAAGATATCACCTCACCCACCTTTTCTATCTATACCTTTAGGCAGAATGACTCTCTGGATATAGCCTCTCAATCCAACACTTAAACTGAGAGTGCAGGTTGGCAATCACTTTTTGATACTCTTCCTTTGGGGTTTGGACATCTTGCTAATTACCCAGAGAGTTGATCCATCCAGGTAATCATCTTGAACCAGCACTCCTATGGTAAGTAACCATTCTTTGATTTTTACAGGTAATGAATGGATCACTTAAGAGATTTTTGAACCACACATTTTAGTCCATTACATGAGTGAACCTTCAAGAATATATATCCTTTTTTTTTCTAGCTCTTTGATGTTTGTTACTTGCACTTTAAAGGTACTGGGTCTTAATTCTTCTCTGACTTACACCGATGAAAACCAGAGGAAACTCCACGGAGTTTCAACAGTGTAGAATTGGTGAAAATGGAAGGAAAATCAGACCCACTGTGTACATCTGAGCCCACCTCATATTTGCAAGATCCCTGCAAAGGAAAGCTGGGCAAGTCAACAGACTTTCCACTGTGCATATCCACTAAATGTATTTGATCTGGACAGGCTAAAGATGAAAAACCTAGGGACATGAAGGTGCAGGGAGATATAAAAGGATACTGCCAACTACTTTCATTTAGTTGGTTAGTGTATTAGTTTTTACTGTCCACTGATTGTAATAGAAGGTTGAAAAAAAATGTCCTGGGCTATTGAACATCCTTTTACTTTTGATTTTCCCCCCCCATTCTTTTCTGTTCCTTGTGGCACTTGAAGTGATCTTGACTACATTTAGGTGCTGCTGCAGAGGAAAACAAACATTATGTCCACAAAATAGCATCTAATGGGGATGTGGTTGGGTTCTTTGGGCAGCAAATGTAGATTTTTAAATACAGAATGCTGAACTGTGCCCTATAGGCACTGCTCTTTTGCATCATCCCTGCAGTTCAACAGGCCACAGAGTATAGGAAAATCTGAACTATTATTTTCACTTATACCTATGCTATATGTCTTTGTCCTCTGGGAAAAATAATTGCAACACTGCATCATGGCACATTTGCATCTTTATTTAATGAAACTGCATCTTGGTGTGATGTGTGAGCACACTGACAGAACAGAACAGCATCACACAATATGCTAAATGAATTTGTATCAAGCAGATCTAAAAACTTCTAAAAAACAGTCTTTCCAACCTCAAGATACTCAGGGGAAAATTGGAATGATCTTTCACATTTTGAAATAGCAAATTTTTTAGTTCTCTTCTTCCAGCTTGGCTCAGAGCACTATCATGACTGTTAAGATGCCTGTCTCTTTAGCTGATAATCTGTCCTAGATGCTCACTGTATTTTATGAGGCAGGTACTTATAAACAGTAGTTAGTTACACAGTATTTCAACTTATTTCCTGTTCTATCTTTGTGACACTGCCTGTACCCATTACTTTTCAAATGCAGCAGTTTGTGTTCTTGTGTATCTAATGGTCCATAGCACTGTAAATAGACATTGTCCTGCATATTTCAGATGTCATGCAGTAAGTGTTTCTACATTAATTTCAGTCTTAAAGCTGAATCTATCAATTGCTTTCAATGTGCCCAGCAGGGGAACATTTTATACAAAATCTGATCTGCTTGGTACATTGTGTCAGGATATAGTTATTCATTTAACCTCTTCAGACTATTTTTATTATAACAACCTTCTGCAAGCATTGTCCGAATGGTTGCAATAATTCTATTATCAGTTATAACAGTATTTACCTGTGGTCATAATTTTGTATAAATGACTCATCAAAAAGTGGGAAAAATTTAAAAACAAACACCATTATTAAATTATTCATGCAGAAATGTATTCCTGAGTTTATGTTCCAGCAGTAGCATGGCAAGACAATACATATGTGCATGAAAAACCAGTAAGGCTTCCCAGCTCTACCACAGACTTCCTGTGTGACCTTAGGCAAGTCACTTGACTCAGTTTCCCACCTGCAAGATGAGATAATATTTCCTTTTCTCCCACCCTTTGTCCATTTTTGTCTGTTTAGATTTGCCACAGCCACTGTCTCTTACAACGTGTACAACATCCAGTGGGGCCCTGATCTTTGCTGGGATCTCCAGGCACTTCTGTAATACAAATAATAATTATTAATTCATAATAAAGGGTTGGTTATTTCAAATGACAAAAGGGAAAGGGAACATACACCGAAGCATGCATAAGGCTACCATCCATTAAAAAAGGTGTTGCTGCACCAATTTGTTACTGTCTGCATTAGGAAACAGTGTTGGTAAGAAAATCTTAAACTAAAAAAACTCCATGCATGCAGTATGAAGCTCACAATTACCTCACAGTCATTTCTACAGATACAGCAGAAGGAAAACATTGACCTGGGGGGAATGGATCTAGCATGGAACACATATCTATGACATGGAGGTGCCCTTTACATTTCAAAGCTTTTCCTGGGTGCAGAGTTCAGCGGCCAGGGTGCTCTCAGTGCTCAGCACAGACTGAGAGGAGACATGATGTGCTCGCTCAAGAAGACTCTCTCTGTTCTTTACACAGGTCCGTAGGGTTCCAGTTATTCTATTTGTTCTTTATCTGTGGAAAACTGGAACCACCACAAATTTGTTAACATCACTGGCATATTACTAAGCCCAAAGACTAGTAATCTCTGAGAGCTAAAAACTGGGGGAAAGGTGTGCCCAGAGCTCTTCCGCCTTAGCCTTAGACCAGAAACCCAAGGGTGCCACTGGTAAGATGGTACAGCTGCCAGTCAAATGCTTATGTGGGTGAATGTCACAATGGAGGCCACTGTTTTCTTCCATGCACGTAGCCCCAGAGCTGAACCTTCACCACTCTGCCAGTCCCTCTGTAGCCAGCCTTCATCTTTTATCACATTTCCCCTGCTGCGATGCCAGCTTTGGCCACTCTTTTTCTAATTCTCCCACAACGGCTTCCTTCTGTCTTCCACTTGGAATGCCCACATTGAGATGATCTGTCAGGTCACTGCCCTCTCCTCCTTTCAGTCCCTCCTCAAGACTCACTTCTTCTGTGATGATACCATCAAGGAATGATACAGTACAGTGTAGGAAAGAAGCAACTGGATAGAGGTGGTTTTATTTACTTGTTTTTAAAATGTATAGAATGAAGGTTTAAAATGTTTATTAAAACTGTAAGCAGGCGCTGCGGTCTCCCCCGGGGTTGGAGGCCGGGGGAGCGCCACAGCCAATAGAGCGGCGATACAGGCAGCCGGGTAAAACTGCCCGGCAACGGGAGGGGATTGGACCGGCCCGCCAGCCCGCCCATCAACCTGTAGGGCCGACCCGGATAGGACCAACCGGGCAGCCCAATCGGCGGGCAGGAGGTGGGCCCTACCCAGGAAGGGGCGGTATAAAGGCTCAGCCCCTGGCACCAGTAGGGGGAAGTCAGCCCTGGGAAGCAGACGTGCTGCCCAAGACTCCCGTCAGGGAAGAGAAGGCCTGCTACAGGCTCAGACCGGGCCGACCCGTGGAGGAGCCCCGGGACCCAGACCGGGGCAGGGGACTGGGAGTGGCCGGCGAGCCCCAAAGACTGGCCGACAGGCCCCGAACCCCAGGCCTGGCCGGAGGACCCGGGCCAACCACAGTGGGTGAACCCACCTGAAGCAGGGCCAGACCTGGAGGAGCTGCCGGCCGCGGACCCCCCTGAAGCAGGACCCGACCTTGAGGAGCTGCCCGACGCCGACGACCTGCCGCCTTTGCCGCCTGCCAGCGAGGAGGGGTGGTGAGTCAGCCGGGGGCCGTAGACCCCTCTGGGTTACCTGGGGACGGCTCCTGGGGATACGGGGAGGAAGTGGCCCAGGGACACCTCTGCCTAGTGGGTGAAGGATGGGCCTCGGCCCGGCGGAGTGTTAAGGCCGGAGTCCCGCTGCCTCAGTGGCAACCCTTGTGCCACTACTAGGGCCCTGGGCTGGGACACAGTGGAGACGGGTGGGCCTGCGTCCCCCTCCCCCTCTCCCTAGCTGCCCGGGGGGAGGACCCTCCTGGCTCAAACAGGCCCAGAGACTGCTTGTTTGCCTGCTGCCCAGGGAACAGGCCCAGAGACTGCTTGTTTGCCTGCTGCCCAGGGAACAGGCCCAGAGACTGCTTGTTTGCCTGCTGCCCAGGGAACAGGCCCAGAGACTGCTTGTTTGCCTGCCGCCCTGCTGCCCAGGGAACAGGCATATCGCCTGCTGGATCGGCTAATTCCCCCTTTCACTCCAGCAGGCGCTGCAGTCTCCCCCGGGGTTGGAGGCCGGGGGAGCGCCACAGCCACTGGCCGCTGAGAGCGGCGTGTGACAAAAATGTATTTATTTTTACACACACTATCTCTCCTCCATCCTTTGCAGTACTGCCAATTTTTATCATGAGTCTCATAATATTTGGCGTGTTTCTTAAATCCCCAATTCCTGGAGTCTTAGGAATATGTGAGAATCTCAGCTTTCATTTTTTAAGAAAATAAAAAAGATTCCTGCCCTCATGGTTGCAAAAAGAAACTTGAAAATGGGATCTGAGTGTAACCTAAAGCTTCAAAAATCAGAAAGCTAAATGAAAAGAACCCAAAATGTATATTTTTAATGTCATGATTTTTTAATGCCAATCTCAAAATTTGGAAGGGCCTGACTCATGATTTGTGAATGTATGGAATGGCAATATTGCAGAAGTTTCTTGTGTTAGATGTTAACCTTTTGGGGGAGATAGACACTGCTTTCCTCTGTATGTGTGGTAGTACCTGGAAAAGTCTTTATGGAGCATTTGGCCAGAAAGAGCCCAGCTTGAATACATAGTCAAGCACTAGGAATGCATCAATCAGTTTGGGGAGTCATTAAGGTTGACTTGACCAAGATGCTTTTGAGGTAGAAAAGACACTGAAATTCCCCTGGAGACTTCCTTGAGGATGGGAGTTTAGCATTAGCACCTCCTGGAAGAGGCTACCCATGCAGCTGTCTGCCATCACCTCCTGCTAGATTTTGTCACTCATCATCTGTTACCACATATCAGATGAAGTAACATAAAAATAATTTGAAACTCTCCGTGCTGGTTCCTGTGCACATGGATGGATTGTAAATCATCACCAATACTTTGAAAAGTAAGTACCCCTAAAATACCACACTTTAATTATTAATCCACCAGCCTTATCTCAAGATGCAGCAATAGCGTTCTCCCATCTCTTGTGATGACAGCAGGGCAGTTGGAAAATAACAGCTGTGACAACAGGCTCTTTTTGTGAAGTTTTATTTTGCCGGTTTGGCTCCCATTTTGCAATCACTGTGAGATTTTGTTGGTGCTGCTAATTAATAGAGCAGCATGGAAATTCCTTGTATTGAGGGCAAAGGTAGCAGATTAAAACTGGAACCCACGTCAGACAATTTGTTTGCTTCTGAGTGCCACAGAAGTTGATTGGTTGCCTGAGTACAATCTTTGTTTCAAGTCTCCAGACATTTCAAAGCCTCATTCATCTAAAGTATGAAGTTAAACCCTAATCAGCAGCCTGGGAAGCAAGTGAATTTGGCTGGTAAACAAAAAAGAGACATCTGCTGTAGGGCAGACTCCAAGAGTTCTGACAGCCGAAGCAGAGGCACAAACTCACTGAACAAGTACCAGTGTGAATGTATATTTTAACTCCTAAGTGCCCACCCACACCTCTGACTCCCAAGGATGGAGCTAGAGTCAAACTAGGCACAGTCAGAGCAGCTCAGCCAGATGGTAAGATGCTCCACCTTGTGCTCCAGAACCTAAGCTTTTCTTTTTAAATAATTACATTCCTAGCCCTAATGGTTGTGAAGTATAATCTTCAAAATGTGAACAGAGCGTGTTTGGGATTCCTAGTGAATCACCAATAATGCTGGTAAGGTGGGCATCTCTCCTGAAAATATCACCCACCCTGTTGTGGAAATGTTGATTTTAAAGGAAGATGCATGAATACGGAAATGTTTGCTTTCCACTCAGAAAAAGAGCAAAGAAATACCATTACCACCATCAAAACGGCCATGAGGATGGCTGGAGGTTGGATGGGCCGTTAACCAGCTGATTCCTTCAAAAAATCTTGCTTTTCCTGGGTGGAACAAAAAAAAGATGCAGTCCCCGTCTCCAGATAAATCTCTTGTTTTTCTTTTCTAGCAAAAGTAGAATTTCCTCCATTTCTCAGTTTGCCTTGTGGCCTGAAAAAGGGAGGGGGTCAAAGGGGATTTTCATCACTCCCACATCTGCCTACCCCTGCCCAGCATTTAGTTCTGTTCCCCAACCCCAAATCAATCCCTTCCCCTTCCCTTTCCTGCATCAGTTCTGCCCCCTGTCCCTCCAGCTTCACGTTGGCTCTGCCTGAGGTCCTACATCCTCTCTCCATGGCCTTGGGGCCACAGGAGGATCCCCTTGCCTACTTCCCAGGCTGTAAGTTTTGGGAAGGGGAGAGTGGCGTCTCCCTGAACTTCTGGTCTCTCCCTCTGCTCCCTCCTGTGAGAATGTTGACTGTTCTGAAGAGGAGGTCAGCTCTCTCTGCTTCTTGCAGCAAGCCTGATTGGCTACTCTATCCCAGGAATTGAGTACATTGAGAAAGCACCAATCAGAGGTTTCCCCCCCACCCTAGCTAGTACTAAAACAGTGCACCCTTCAATGACCTGGCTGGCTTCTAAATTTTATTTCCTGTATGTGCGACCCATTTTGACCACGTGGACTTTAAGTACAGGCTGTCTCTTTCACATGTTTAGCTTAGAGACCCTTTTAGGGCCAAGTGGTCTCAAATGTAGAGCTTTTTAAAATGTTTACATAACATTTTTTTCAATTCCAATGAAAAAAAGGTTTTGGTTATGTTTTTAAACCAAATACGCATCTCCTTTTACAGTCTGCAATCCAAACCTTGCACCCTTACAAGTAGAATTTGCAGGCAGGCAGCTCCCTTGGGACTAAATGTAGATTAGTGCAGTGACACTTGGACTGTAGTTACTTTCTGATCCAGACCGTGAGTGGAGTTTGGTGGATGGGTGAGGTCACGTGGATTACGGACTTGTGGGATATTCTCTCTGGCAGGAGGGAAGGGAATTAGGACTGTTTTGTCATCGAAAGTCTGCTCTTTTTGACAAAACAGTGCTGGTGTACACACTGCAATACCCCCACCCTCATCCCCACCAACAAAACTGCCCTGTTTATTTTGACAAAATAAAACCACCTCGATGAGAGGCGTGGATCTTTTTGTGACCATTTTAAAAAATGTCAGTGTAGATACTATGGTTGGTTATATTGCGGTAAATGGCCTGTGGAAGTGTCCCACAATGCCCATCTTGACCGCTCCAGCCATCAGTTTGAACTCTGCTGCTCTGCAGCTACTCGCCACTTCCCCTTTAAAGTCATTCCCCAAACTCTCCCCCCACCACATTCCTACCGAACTCCTGGTTTGTCTCATTACCGCTTACACTCCACTCCTTCAGACAGTTATGAGAGTGACAGCTGGACTTACATCCAGCTGTCATAGCCCTCACTGCCCTGCACTGCTTTCTCCCCTCAAGCCCTGGGTTTTGGGGGGTTTTTTATTTGGTTTTTTTTTTTGGCATTCTGAACTTGTTTGCATTTAATAAAGACGAGCTCTGAGAACAGTAAGCACTCTTCATTTCTGTGTCACATATGGTACTGTCACCTTGCACTGATTCACAGCTCAAGCTGGTAGCAGTTCTAGAATGGCACAGCACAGTTCACAAAGCACCCTATGGTTCTCATTCTCAAAATGGGCCCTCAATGCCTCCCTGATCCAACTGGTCCCCCATTGTGCCCCTCTAATACCCCTAGCATCTGGCTGCTCATATGCAGCTGCAAGGCGATCCACCTCTGCGGTCCACTCAGGGGCAAAGCTTTCACCCTTAGCTTCACATAAATTATGGAGAGCACAGCAAGCAACCATGGGAATATTGTCCTCGTTTAGGCCTAGCCTGTCATAAGGCACCTCCGGCAAGCTTTTAATCTGCCAAACGCACATTCAACTGTCATTTGGCACCCGCTCAGCCTGTTATTGAAGTGCTCCTTGCTTCTATCCATGTTGCTTGTGTAAGGCTTCCTGAGCCATAGCATTAATGGGCAGGCTGGTCTCCCAGGATCACCATGGACATCTCAACATCCCCCATTGGAATTTTTGGGTCTGGAAAGTAAGGCCCTGCTTGTAGCTTCCTGTACAGGCCAGTGTTCCTGAAGCTGCATGCATCATGCACCTTCCCTGACCAACCCACACGGATGTCAGTGGAAGCCCATGGTGATCTACAAGTGCCTGTGGTACCATAGAGAAGTACCTTTTCCTAGGGATGTGTTCTGTTGCATGATGGTTCGAGGGCAAAATTTGGATATACATGGCATCTATCACCCCGCCACAGTTAAGGAATCGCATTGCCACAAAACCACCCACTATTTCATAAACATTGCCCAGAGTCGCAGGCGCTCACAGACGAATGAGGTTAACGGCCTTGCACACTTGCACTAACACAACGCCAACGGTGGACTTCCTGACTCCAAATTGATTAGCAACCGACTGGTAGCAGGCTGGATTTGCCAGCTTCCACACAATGAGTGCCATATGCTTCTCCACTGAAAAGGCAGCTCTCATTCGTTTGTCCCTGTGCCGCCGGGCAGGGGTGAGCGCTGCGTAGCGTTCCATGGAGGTGTCTTTGAGCATTCAAAAGTTCTGCAGCCACTGCTCGTCATCCCAGCCCTGCATAACGATGCAGTTCCACCACTCAGTGCTTGTTGCACAGGCCCAAAAGTGATGGTTCACTGTGTGCAGATGCTTCGTGAATGCAAACAGTAATGCGGTGCTGTTTGTTTGCATGGCACACAACAGTTAAGGCACCTCAGATTCCTGTTCTGATTGGGCACTCATGATATACTGCGTAACCAGCCATGATGTATTCAGAACGTTGACAGCAACAATGGAGAGCAGTGCAGGATCCTTCTTTTTAGATAGAGGTGGCAGGAGCTCAGGAAACAGGGGAACGTTGAAAAATTCCACGAAACACACCTGGGAATGCAATGAATGATGGGATGGAAATCAATGCCTCATGGAACGTTGAGCCAGCACCCATGGTGCACCGCTATCCTCTCCACCTTCCCACAACTCCTAGTGGCAGAAGATGGTGAGTTGCATAGTGGGATAGCTGCTGACGGTACACTATTCTCACTGTCGATGCTTGAGTGCTTTTGCGACACAATGAATGCTGTGTGGACGGGCACGATTGTGTAATTATAGTGCTTTTTGATCACCGATGTGACTACCGTCAACAAACCTTTCTAGTGTAGACAAGGCCTGAGATGGGCTACTGCCAATCTTACTGAGAAGTGAGGTATTTTTACTCTTTATTTTGATATATATTCTGCTGCTGGCTTTTCCTGAGTTTATGACTCTGTTCTCATTCCCCTAATAAGGAGTCCCTTGTTTATATATAGTCTCCCAGTTCTTGGGAGTGAGGAAATTCTGTCTGTTAAGGGCACACAGGGAAGTTGCATTTTGTTTTCTTAGCTATCTGGGTGGGGGTTCAGATTGGTTTACTTGTTTGCCAAGAGAGACCTGACATAAATTGCTGATTTTAGCCACCTGGCAGAAGGGTTACACAGAGACAGGGCTAGATTCTACTCTCAGTTACGTCAGTGCAAGCCCATTTCAGGGTGATTCATGTATTTCATAACAGAATTTGATCTATGGAGCTTTTTTCCTCGCCTACCCTATGGTCATGGTGAATAGGCTGTGGCCAGTTTATCCAGTGAGCTGGAAATTCCTTAAACATAAAGGGAATCCCCATGTGTCATGAACACAGCAGGTCTCTTTCCACCACTTTTCCCCCAGCCCTTCACATAGGGTTTATGGCAGAGAAAGAAGAGGCCTACTCCCAAATGGCCTTAGCGACCTTAAATAGCTGATCTTAAATTAGAGCAGCCTGATGCTGCCTTAAGTGGCACTACAGACTGAATTAGCCCTCCCTCAGTCCCTGAATGTGGGGACCACAAAAGTTTAAAGCCACTTTCCCCCACTTGCCTCCTGTCCTATCACCACAATTGTTCCTGCACTGAGCAGAATTCAGCTAGAGAATAGGGCCCGTAGACTTTAAATTGCCAATTTCCTAGCTAAGTTCTCTGTGGCAGGGTGATTGACCCCTGTGATTAAAATAGGGATAGCTCCCCTGTGCTAGAGGAAGGTCTCCCGGATGAGCCTAATCAGGGGGCAGGGCTGAAGCTGAGCTATAGAGAGTCAGAAGAAGCCTCAGTGAAGACAGGGCAGAGCAGAGCTGGAAGAGGAAACTATGGAGTGAAGCTGCAGAGAGAGTTTTCTGCAGTGGCCCTGAGAGTTGGGGCTGGGTAAGAAGGCCCAGCTGAAAGTTTTGTTTATCCTTTGGGAGAAGGCAGGCTAGGCCTTGCATTTTCTCCAGCTGTTCAGCCATCAGGGAAGGACAGCACCTCAGGGAGGAGGGACTGGGCCTAGCTTAAGGCTGGGTGGAAGGTTTTCTGTTTGTTTTCTGGAACTTTGTGTTATAAACACCCAGACCCCAGAAGGGCTGTGATTGGAAGCGAGACCATGTGGAGTTTCAGGAGCCTTGAAGAAAGGGAGAACAGAGGCGGGGCTCTGCAGAGGCATCAGTAGCTATGAGGGGCTGCTCAGGTGTCCACCACAGTGTTATACTCTATTTTAGAGACCAGGAAGAAGGGGCGAGTGAGTTGCAGCAAATCAGAAAGTCAGTAAGCCATAGAAAAAGAGCAGTTCCTGACTGCAATAACTGCATCAGAAAGGATATGGATGAAGTGGACCACATTCCCGGCATTGCAATTGTAATGATCAGCACAAAATGTTTGATCATATTAGTTTCCAGTTGTTCATGTGATAGGACTGACGTGGCCAGGGAGAATATATTATATAGCAGGGCATTTCCACATTGCTCTGTATTGTCCCATGAAATGGAACAAAGTCACTTTTAGTCTGGAACAGAATGTCCCATAGGAAGCTACTCCACACTAGTTAAATTATATTGGAATCATTAGTCCAGAATGGCTATGTGGTCAATTTCCCCATGTAGACAAGGCCTAATCTGAACTAAGACCAGATCACTACGTCAGCAAAGGACACCCTGGCATCCAAAAGCAATATGTCTTCATATAGAGCTGAAGTCTGCCTTTGGATGAAATCTATGACTCCCACTAACTATAGTGGGAAACCCACGAGTACATACGATAGCAGAATTAGGTCTCCCAATTTCCTTAAAACTGTGTGATTAACACCACTGTCCACTGGATGGCACCAGTGCTGCACACATATACAGCTGCTGGGAGAACATACACTTTTCATATTTACTTCTGTTATGTTTATATAGCAACATGAGTACAGACAAACAGGATATGATCCCTGCATCCAGGAATTTACATTCTAAATTACTAGTTTATTTCTTGCTGCCTTTTTTTAAAAGACATGAAAACTATAACTGAAGAAACAGAAAACTGCCAGCAACACAGTATTTATAGCTGGATCACAGATTATTCTTCTTTATTTATTTATTATTATGGCACATTGTGGTTATGGGATTATTTTAGATGTTACTTTGCAGCCTATATGGCTTGTGCTATGTTCTTGGGTTCTTTTCCATGACTGCAGGCTTCTGTTTCTAACTGACCACATGTGATGGACACCTTCTACTTTTATTAACTATATTCTCCACGAAAATTTAACTTCCCAAATCACCTTTGTCTCATGCACCTTTCCTAAATTATGATGGTGACGTTAACCATATTGTGTTGCTGTCATTACCTTATTATGATTAACATTGTCAAATACATTTTAGCTAAAATGTTTAATCTCAGTGACAAAGCTGCAGTGTTTTACATCACTTCCCCCCTAACCAAAGACAGACAAAGAATAGACAGAAGAAAAGTAAAAGAGGCTTGGAGTGTGTGTGTGGTAGGAGAGGAGCGTAGAGTTGCTATGTCAAGGCTGACATTGGCACCCTCTCTCAGGAAAGCAGGAATGGACAATCTCATCTATAGATGCTCAACCAAGCAGAAAACTGGGGAGCTGGAAGTGAGGTCTGTTTGACAGGTGAAGTTTCTTTTTTTCCCAGCAGCAGCAGCAGCTGAGGCAACATCAAACAAGCAGACAAGGACCCCATGCAGGATAGCTAGGGATGCTGTTAACCTCTATGAGCTAGCATAGCCCAGTGATACTTAGACTCCAGTGGCTCAGGAGCCAAATTAGCAATCAGCATTGTCCAAAGGAGCCATGTATGAATGATAGGTAGGGGAAATATTTAGTTTTTATACATATTATTCTCAGAGCAAATAAATTGCTAACTGCAAGTTGATTACTTAGTTGGTTAATGATATAGTAAAAGCATCCTGATTGTTCATAACTTAAATCAGATAATAATTGAAACACACCATATTTTAATACCATGTGCTGCAAAGAGCCACAGGAAGACATATTAAAGAGCCACTTGTGGCTCGAGAGCCACAGTCTGAGTATCACTGGCCTAGCCTGAGGCTTGGTTGGTTTCAAGCAGAAAATAACAAAAGCCAAGAAAAGCAACAGGACAGACAGCAACATTCAAGTCAGCAAAGTCCTGCCCCATTTTGGAGTCTCCTTTTTTGTACATCTCTTTCATATCCTGCATCCCACCCTGTGTTTTCACAGGTCACCATGGTGGCCATGGATATTCACACCCAAAGCCCATGCAAACACCCTGCCTTGTCTGGGAAGTGTTTAAACTTTGAATAGTCCAGTCATGCCTGAGCAATAGAAATCCCAGTTCCCAAAATAAGTCCAAGCGAGGCCTCCACTTATCAGGCTTTTCTCAGCATGACTGGTCTAAAGGAATAAGAACTGCAAGGAAATTGTTGAGAGGGCATTACAATCAGGGCCCAAGCATAAATTTTTCAGGCCCAGTACAAACTTGTAACACAGGCCCCGTCCAACACACATACCCACAGGGGTTGCAGCCTGGGCCTAGGCCCCCAGGGCCTCTGGGCCCTGGTAAAGTGTGTCTTTTCTCCCCCATGTGGGGGCCCTGATTACAATACCTAAAAACAAACATCTAGAGGCCCCAGTAAGAGCGAGGGGCCTATCATTCTCAGCATTTTATATGCACATAATGAAATAACAGTTGTTGCCCCCAAAGGGCTGGCAATCTATATAATCAGAAGAAGGCAGTGCTGGGGGTTTTTAGGTACAGTATAGTTCCCTTTCATGGTGAAAATGAACTGGATGAACTGGCTGACACTGCAGTGGCATTTCCATATCAGTATTTAACTTACGCCCAGCATTTAGGAGCTGTATCATTCTCTTCTGCCTCAAAATCCACAGCTGAGAAAAACATCAAAAGCTGTGTGGCATCCCAGTAGCTATACAGCCTCTTCTTTTGATGGTAGGTGCAGCAATAGTAAATAATGGGAAAGGGTGTGGCTTACTGATATTAGAAGCCAGGGAATGCACAGAAAACTCTGGCCAAAACTTTATCTTGGGATCTCAGGGTATGTGCATGTAGCCGCTATCCTATTTTATGGCTCTCAGCCCCGCTCCTGATCAACAGCCCCGCACAGTTGACTCATGTGCTGAATGACCACCGGCTCCCCATGTGTCTTTTCAGTTGGGTTGTGGAAGCGGACTGACTGCTGCTTTGTCATGAATGGACAATCCACATGATTGGAGGGGAAGAAAATAAAAGCTTCCCTTCCACCCCTCCATCCCCCTTGCTTCCCCTACACACACACAAACCCATCAGTGAGGCTGGACCTGGAGGAGCATAACGTATTGATGAGACACCAGCTAGTCAAGGTTGTTAAGTACAGGTATGCGAAAATGAATGTGTGGGTACAAGGATGGTGGACTTCCCCCTATCAGTAGCTATATGTATGCCCTGCCTCTCATATCTGCCTCTAGCCAGTAGGAATCTTTTTTCTTTTCTGCACAAGTACTTGTGGGAACATTTGCTCTAATTCACCGTACCATAAAAACTTAAGATGGAATTTTTAAAGAATTGTGCACTGAACTCCCAACGCTCTTCAGTGGGAATTTGGCACCTAACTCCCTAAAGGCACTTTGAAATCCCAATTTCGTTCCCGGCTCATTAGTCTGCCCACTTGAGCTAGTCCATTTTGGCTTTTAAAAATATCACTAATCTCTGCCATGTTGTAGGATATTGAAAAAAATCACATAACATAAATCCTTATTTTATTGTAATGAGGTGCTGAGCATAAGTATTAAAGCTCAAATATGGGTTAGCTTTAGTGTGCACAATATTGTAAATCTCCCACCTGAAATATCCCACATTTTTAACCCTAATATCACTGATTGTTTTTACAGGTTTTCCCAGATCCCAGGTTCACTAAGAATTTCTTGGTAGCAAACCTAGTTGAAGAGATCACACAGTCCAAGGCCTCCCTTTCTCAACAAAATAATGTGGGTCACAAAAAGTGTGGAAAGCATAATGAAGAACTGAAGTTGTATTGTGAAACAGACCCGTTGTCTATCTGTGTGTTGTGCCAGGAATGCAGGGCTCATAGGTAAATGGGTTATATTTGCTTTTCCCTTTTTAAAAGTATGCATACTCGTCTCAGCAAAGAGGCTTAGTAATGCTACTGTGCAAAAGAAATAATGTGGAGGAAAAGGCCAGACCTTCAAGAGAAAAATCAGTGAGAATCCCTTCTCTGTAAAATAAGAATAGTAATATTTCCTTTCTGCTCACCCTTTGTCACATCTGTTCAGATTGTAAGCTTTTTGGGGTAGGGAATGTCTATTACTATGTGTATATACAGTGCCTAGTACCATGGTCTCAGTGTCATTTATACAAGCCTAGCCAATTTCAGATTTCTTTCCTTTTCAGTCAATTCTATTCAAATGGACTATGGAGCTGTTCCTTTGGCCTGCCCACAGTACCTTTTCAAATGAAAGTGCTAGCCAGGCTTGTGAAGACAGTGATCTATGTCTTCCATTATCTGTATCTTTTTATCAGTGTCTCCAGCTTTCACAAGGCAATGCAAGATACAGCTAGGCAGTTTGGTTCATGGTGATTTGGGACAAGAATTCTTCAGTGTCCCCCTTTCAGAAGAAATGTGTTTAGGACCCCCCGTTTACACACAAAGGGCAGGTCTACACTTAAAATGCTGCATCGGCAGAGCTGCAGCACGTAAGTGAAGACACTCCTACGCTCATGGGAGAGAGCTCTGGTGAAAAATCTACACCCCTGAGTGATGTAGTTGTACCCACATAGGTTTGTAGTGTAGACCTGGCCTAAGACTATCTTTCCTTGAAAGAGAACATACCCAATCTCTCCTTTAGTGGTCCAGAGCTGTGCTTGACATCCTTCAGCTTCTGGACATCATAGTATCCTGTGCCAGTACTGCCCAATGGGCCATTGTCTTGCTCTCCATCTGGGACCACCAGAAAGGAAATAACTTAGTACAGGTTTTAGGGTTTTCGTCACTCACATTCAGCCAGATGTCTTCTAAAACTCTGAGTTAGCTGTCCTTTATTATAGGTACAATTATAGCTACTAAGCTTGGAGGGTTCTTACTGTGTTTATGCATAGGGGATTTCACCTGTCTCTAATTCACGGATGGCGTTTGGGGGGGGACATTGCCCCCACAAACTTATGATGATTTTATAGGACTTATCTTTTGGCAGGACCTGTGGCTGACTCAGGTGGGCCTGGTGGAAAAACAAGCACTTCTGGCTTCCAGTCATATAACCGGAAGCTGGAAGTTCAGAAAAGCAACCGGCCGAGAAATTAAGCTACCTCGACGCTCCAGTTACCAAGATAGCTCAAACAAAGCACGGGCAGCAGAATGAGCTGACTAGTTAGATATATATATCTAAATTCCCTAGCCCTTGCCCCCCCCCCAAATTAAGCAGTCCGACTCCGCCTAGCCTCTAACTCAAAGGAGCAGATCCATATTGTCTCTTTTGAATAGTCAATTGAAAAGCATAGAAATTTGAAACTGACAGGATTAAGCAGCACATGAGACAGGCCTCCTTCAAACAACTGTTTGAATAGTCAAAGGATATCTTTTGGTTACTCCCACCAGCATTTATAGGAATGTTTTGTTAAGTTACCATCCATTGGTGAAAGAATATATTACCTTAATTGCCACTTCTTCCGTTTTTAGGAAATCCATCTACCTGGAAAGTGAAAATGCTGTATATTTTTGTAATTGCAAGACTATCACAAAATGAAATATGTGAAATAGACTGAAATATGTGAAATAGACTGTGTCCATTTTTGTTTTGTGTTTTTAACAGGACACATGAGGTGCTCCCTGAAGAAGATATGTATGATAAGCTTGAGGTAATAGCATAGATGATATATTAAGATTTGTTTATTTCCCTCAAACGAAAGCCCTTAGCTGGTTTAGAATTAAGGTCATGAAGTGCAAAGCCCAATATGATCAGCAAAAAGCAAAGAAATCTCCAGTTAAAGCACCCTTAATTTATATGCCTTAACGCACATACAGCCCCATAACCGAATATACCGGCTGATTCCTTCCCTCCCCAAGAAACAGCTTTGTGCTCTCAATATAGGACTCACAGCAACTAGCACCTCGGTGCTCTGATCTTGCCCAAAGGAATAGAGACAGAAGTAAATACAAATTGGTTGCTAGTGCTTGGAAGAAACAAGTAAATTAAAAAGAAAGGCAAGAAAGACACGAAGTCACACATGTGCCCAGCCACACATCCATCACCAGAGGCAAGACAGGCAGGCAGAAATGTGGGACATGGCTTAGTCCCTGAGTCACCTCTCTGCCCCACACAGACCAAGGTGTAGCTCATTAGTCATGGATGCCGGGAAGACAACAGAATCTAGAACAATATGCCTAACCCTGTGTTGTCAGATGAGGCTTCTAGAGGACAGAACATGATTAATATTCAACAGCCGGTGACTGACGAACCATGTGCTATATGGATGTAACCTTTTTTTGCCAACCGTGTCACCAGTGGTAAATAAACCTGCTGCATGGACAAGGCTTCCTTATTCAGGAAGCTCTTGAACTGGTTTGTTCAGCTACATTGGGTCCCATAACAGCAAAGCAGTAAGTGGGATGCAGTGTGGCCTACTGGATAGGACACTGGTCCAGGGTACTCAAGACCTGGGTTTTATTCTCAGCTCTGCAACTGGCCTGCTGGGTGATCTGGGTTAAGTCACTTTTTTTGCGTTCTTTGCCTCAGTTTCCCTTTTTGTAAAGTACTTTGAGATCTATTGATGAAAAACATTATATAAGGGCTAAATTGGGATGATAGCACTTCCTTCCCTGCCTTACAAGCATGTTGTGAAGATAAATACTTTAAAGATTATGAAGAACTTTGGGGTTTACTGATAGAAAGTGTTATATATGAGCAAGGTAGTGTTATTCAGTTGAAGTAAAACTACGTTTTTCTAGCAGTTAGTACTGCAAATTAATGCTGTGATCTGAAAGTCAAGCTTGGTTCTTTTTCTGCTCACGCATGCAGTACATAAAGATATAGTTGTGGCATATGCCAACGCTACTCAGCAGTTTCATGGTTAATTGTGCTGCTGTGTGAGCGGAAATGAACCCGGTTTGACTTGTGGATCCCTAGCTGAGTTTGAGGGGTTTATTGTTGAAAATATTTTTTCAAAATTTTAAATCAGATCTGTGAAACCTGGGAGTTGGTGAGAGAGGGCAAATTTTGAAACCCCTCTTTAGAATCTGTTTTCAGAGTAGAGCCACAAATCACACTCTGCTGTTGAGAAGGTTTTTATAACTCTAACTTTCAGATATGTCAAATGTGAAACATTAAAGTTCTGTGTGACCCGTCCGTGCGTAGGATAGAACATCTGAAAATGCCAACGTCAGGGCAGGCTGCAAAAGGAGATCAGATTCTCTCAAACTGGTGGGTAACACTGAAATCAGACTTCCCAACTGGCCACAAACAATGCTTCTGATTCCCCACACTGGTTATCAAGAAGCTAAAACAAAATATACACAGCCACCTTTATTGCATTTCAGTCTCTGGCTTCCAACAAGCCACTAGGTCCAGTAAAGAGATAAGTTATTTAAAACTCTATGCTCTTTACCAGAAAGGTTCTCCAAATCTCAAAAGGTCAGCCACATCACCAGACCAAAATAAGTTTGGATCCTACCCAAAATACCACGCTGCCAGCCAATCCTTTAGTAACTAAAACTAAACGTTTATTATAAAATGAAGGAAACAAACGATAAGAGAAATGTTAAAGGATTAAAGCAATCAGATACATACAAATGATTTGAAGTCCATATATATCAGATTTCCAGTAGAACTGTGGAGTTTGCGGGCTTGTATAGTCCCTCTGGTGTACATCCAGTACCTGGATGGGTCTCAGTCCTTCATTTCAAAGCTTCAGTTGCAGATGAGTTGATCCAGAGGTAGATAAAGACTGAAAACTAAAGACAATATGGATGTGGTGCAGCTGCCTTTTATGTCCCTTGGCCTTTGCCATGCTGGTTGTGGAAATTTACAGAAATAAGATGGAGTCCAGGGTCACATGAGTAAGTTCTGGTGACTCATAAGGTGTAGCCCCTGGGTTTTTTCCCTGGTCTTAGTTTATGCTTTTTATGTATATTTATTTATATCCTTTGAGTTCCCTTAATGGGCCATTAAGCAGGCTAATGCTGCTGCCATGCTGTCTGGGGTGTCACCCACAAACACAGCACAATCTGAAATACAGATACATCAAACATAGCCATAACTTCCAATACAAATATGACGCATACACATAAACAATATCATCATACTTCACAAATTATAGCCTTTCTCACGGTACCTGATATGGCCTATCACATATGCATTGTCATTCTGAAGTACTGAGGTTAAATAATATCATAAATGGTCCCCCTAAGCCTGCCAGCATCACATTCTGTGGTTTTGACTGTCTCAGAGGTTGGTGAGGGGGACTCCATAGAAAATTCATTTTAGTGCTTATTTTTTTAAAATGTGCATTGAGATACTGTTCTTTGTATCCTCACAATAGGTGCAGACAACGCAATTAAAGGAGAAAATTGAAGCCCAGCTTGGAGATCTTATTCAGTTCTTGCTGAATGAGAAAAAAGTGCTTTTGGAAGAACTTCAAGCTGAAGAACGGAAAGCCATTGCTATCACGCAAAACTCAATGAGAAACGATGAAGTGAAAATGAAGTTATTGGAAAAAGGGATAGCAGATGTTCAAGAAAAATTAAGTCTGTCTCATCCGGTGGAGGTACATTATTTAATTTTTACTTGCATCTGAATCCAAGACTGTTTTGTGTCTGTCTGTTGTATTGGACTTTGGCTCAACAAATGAATCAGTAGTACGGTCAGCAAAAGCTTAGCAGATAGGTAAATACGAAAGAACATTGATTTTGGAAGATATACAACAGTTTAAATATTTTACTTGAAATCCTGCTGTTACTTTGTTACGGAGATGTGCAGAGGGCTTTCAGCTAACAGGTATAGGTTCATAGAACGTCAGTTTTGTTTTGTTTTAAAGGTGACTTACAAAACAACTTGGTGTTACATTAGAAATTTCTGTGCTATCTAGACTGGGAGATTCTATGGTGACTCAAGACCTAATGAAAAGATGACATCAAACAGATCCAGAGATGGAAAGTAAAGCAACCGAGAGGAGAAGAAATTTTTATTCTAATTGTATAAAACTCTTCTGGATTGTGTGTGTGTGTGCACAAGTGCGCGCACAAAACCCTATTTAAATTTAATAGCTAGTTTCTGTTTTGGAGAAAGGATGTTTTTTGTTAAGGACTCAACGTGCATCCCTTAAGTTAAGAGGTGAGATAGTTAACAATATACATGTCCTATAGATTCTCCAGGGAAGACCTCATATTTCTTAATGCCAAAAATCAAGCAGGGATGAAACCTAACAGAAGAAACATCTGGGCTCTCTTATACATAAGGAAGCCCAAAATGGTACAAACCCAATTTTTAAAAAATCCTTTTCAGATTATCTTTAAAGAATAGATCCATGAAAAGATCCAAGTTGTGAGTCCATGTGTTGCAGGGTCATAGTGAAAGACTCCACTGTCACAGCTCTACAAACAAACATTTTTCTATATCCAAATAAACCTGTCCAGACAATGGTATGACCTCCACCAACTAATGAAGACTGGAAATAAAGCAAAATTTTGGCATGATCCCACAGTACATTTTGGGCTGTGCCTGCTGAGTGCACCATTTCATTTCCCTTCTTTTAGGAGGTGGCAATTCATTACTTTAAATACTGGCTGAACTACAATAGCACTTATTGCTCAGTGTGTTTTGATTTTGGGGTTATGTAGGCCTTGAAGGAACTGATGTTAGGATGACCAGAGGGCAGTTAGTCTCAGCATTGCATAGTCAAAATGGGAATGACTGGGGAAGTGTGGACCCAGCTCAATCTCAAGGTCAACTCTCTCTTTTCCAAAAGGCAGTGAAATAATTTCTTCATGCCCTCTCTTCCTCCCTGTTGACTGCTGGCTGGGGAATGTGGAAGCCAGCCGAGGGAGCAGTGAAAGCAGCAGGAGAAGTCACACTAAATTTATGAGCTGAAGAAAACTAAATCTCTCTCTCTCTCTCCCTCTCTCTCTCTCTCTCTATATATATATCTCCACTTTTGTCTGTATGGGAATTCTAAAGTTGGTGGCTGCACTGCCATTCCCTAGTGCTAGAACAGAGTTAAATGTTTTTATTTGCTCGCAACATATATCATTGTTTTAAATTTTCTTTTGTTCACAGGACATATATTCCACTCTCTCAAAGTAAGTGAACCTTCTGTTAACACACAGTCTACAGTGTGCTGCAGTGACTGGTGACTTCAGAAAAGGACTGAGTGACTTGGAGGAGCCTGAGGTTGACTAGGAGGCTTCAGTGGGTTCTCTTAATTGACCTTATCCTTTAAAACCAAAAATAGTTGTAAAGTGCTGGACCTGAGTCAATGCAACCACTGCAAACTTCAGCTTTGAAAAACAAATGTGTGGAATTTGTGAAAGCATGTGTGGAATTGGTGAAGGCATCAGCTTGACAGCTCTGATAAATGAAGAGTCTGCCATTTTGTCCCCTTCCCTACCTATTCTCTTTAACACCTGCCTCACTGCATTCTGTCCCCATGACTTTTCTGTCTTCTCCATCTGCTGTGGAAATGCCACTGACATTGTCATTTCAGAATTGGGATTAGAAGAATCCAGTTCTGGAACTTCTCTCATCTACAGGGCCGTAGGGGCTACTGCAGCTCCAGATAAACACATGTGTTGGCAGGATTATCTAGCCACCCCCTCCTTCTACCACCACTCAATGACCACCTCAGCTCCATGCCTGCCGGAGCCCTACGTGTACACAGCCTGGCTCAGAAACCCTTCAAGGCTGCTGTCAAAAATCAGCACTCTTAATTGTCTTGATTTACCCCCCTGCTGGAAAGTTCCTACCATTTCAGAACTGCCCTTATGCAGATCGTATCAGGTGACAACTCTATTGCATGCTAAGGTGCCAACTAGAACCATTTACATTATTTGTCATGTGGAGATCTGTCCACCAGGAGATAGCCTTGGCCATCATTCATCTATTTGTTTTAGCTATGTTTAGGGCCCCCATCACTTTAATATCCAAGTGCCTCACTATTGTTAATGGATTTATCCTCCCTACGTCCCCCTTGTCCCGCTCCCTCCCCCCCCGTAAGGTAGGGAAGGGCTACCTCATTTTACAGATGGAGGACTGAGCCACAGAGAGAATAGTGACTTGCCTAAAGTCACACAGGAAGTCTGTGGTGGAGAAGGGAATTGAACCTGAATTGCCCAAATTGCTGGTACATGCGTCTTCACCACATATGGGCCTAAGCAGCCATCAGCTATTAACAACTTTCAGTCATGATTTAGGTGGACAGAATTTGACTTTTTGACCTTCAGTTGAAAGGCTCTGCCCCAAAACTTTCCAACCTGGGTGTCTATAGCTGGTCTCTTTAATCAGTGGAAACTACACCTGTGAAAACCAGGCCACTTCTATTTAAATGCCTAAAGGTGGATTTAAGAGCCTAGGTTTGAAAATGTTGCCCTTGTGTCCCGTTGCCTATTTCATGAGCCTTCTAGTCTAAATAAAACTTAGTTTAAACCCCTTATCTTTGATTTTGAGGATTCTTTTTCTTTTGCAGTCATCTACCAACAATGCTCAGTTTCAGCAAATATAAAGTGATTCCTCACTGGTATAAATTTAAAGGACTGATCCAATATGCTGCTTGGAAAAAAATATTTGCAGTTCTCAGTCCAGGTACTGTCCCATTTTTCTTTTTTAAAAAGGTGATCTGATAAAATGCATCCTGTCTCATATCTCGCAACTGTCTTAACTATTGCTAAGAGAGACTGATCTGCAGATGTGTGTAACAATGTATGCATACAATAAGAACTATTAGACTGCTGAGTCATTTGGTACGGGTCGAAGTTTTTACATATTTAGGCATTGCTGAACTCAGCATTGCACTGTCTTACTGATTTAGGAGCCTAGATCTTTTTCATTTAAGGGCCTAAATCCTATTGATAGTTGAAGGGAATTAGGCTCCTAAATGATCAAATCCCTCTTTAAAATGAGATTTAGGCTCCTAAATCAGTTAGGCATTGCGATGCTGAGTGCAGCATCACCTAAATACCTTTAAAAACTTGGGCCACAATGACGACAGGTTCTTGGTGATAAATATATTTGGTCATTAAACCTGAAGATTTTTGCTTTCTTCATTTCTATGATGTATTGGTGACTAATACCAGGAAGTGCTGTTTCAACAGCACAATTCTTCAGGAGTCTTCTGAAAGTAGTGACTAGGATTGAGACCTGGCTAACCGAGAGGCTGTTCATTTTCACCCAAACCTTTTGAAGTCCTCCTTTTGACTCAATGACCTGTTGTTACAGCGGAGCCTGGTGATAGAGCTAAAGGGGCTCTCTGCAGGTTCTTGTGATCCAGCTACATCATGTAAATTCTGATTACAGTGATAAGAGTTTGAACCTAGGAATCAGGAAACTTAAGTTCTGATTCTATCTCTCACTCATTTGCTGCGTGTCTTTGAGAAGAAATGTTTATTACAAAGAGTAGCATCAGTGCATCTTTGTGCATCAGTTGCACTGGAGGTAATACCTGACTTAGTCAGTGTTGTGAGTTTGGGGAGCACTTGAATTGCCTCTAATGACCTGCAGCAGTACTGAGTGATACTTGCTTGTCTTCCCTAACTTATAATGTAGTGCCGGTTTGGGTTGTTTAATGGGTGCTAGCCTTGCTTGCTTGTAATTTTTTGCTGTTACTTCTGCTGATCATGGCAGGCCCAGAAGAGCTTTTGCTGGATCCCAACACTGCCCACCCTTCCCTTGCTTTGTCTGAAAACAACACAATTGTGGAAGAATGTCACGAGCGACTGAATGTGCCATATTATCCAGAGAGATTCACTTGCTGTCCTGGAGTCTTTGCCATCCAAAAGTTTACTTCTGGGCAGCATTATTGGGAAGTTGATGTTGGAAACGACCACCTTTGGTATCTGGGTGTTACATCCTGAGGTAGTGAACCAAAGGGTTATGTTAAATTTGGCCCCCCTCCCAGGGTTATTGGAGCATCTGTAGCCAAGCTGAATAAAATATCAGTTGCGAGGAGGTTCGATTACCTCTTGGAGTACAAGAGATGCTCACCAAAGCTGGAATCTTCCTTGATTATGAAAAAGAGCTGGTCTCCTTTTAATGCTGTTTAAAATGATTCCACTTTACGCGTTCTGTACAAGATTTTCTTTTTTTAGTCCTGGAAAATACAGCTTATCACCACTTAAAATATGCCAATCCTTTTAAATCCATGTATGCTGCACTCTTTAGCATTGGTGGCTTTGATGTATGCCAACCTTTCCTCCTTTAAATTTAATTGCTAAAGATTAGATTGTCACATTAGAATGAATAGTTATCTATCTTATTAGTGTAGCAGGTGGAGATTTTGTAAGAGATCTGCACTTTGAAGAAAGAGATGTGTGTTATTTGATGCAGACTCTGCCCCTACTTGGACAAAGCCACACAGGAGTCAGGAAACTCTGTCTTGGGCTATGTCTACGCTGCAGGTGGAGGTGCAATCTCTAACTCAAGTAGACAGACATGCACTAGCTTTGATGGAGCTACTGTGTTAAAAATAGTGTAGCCATGGTGTTGCAGGCACTGGGGTGGGCTTGCTGACCAAGTATTCCTTGTCTGAGATCCTCAGTGGGTATTCAGGGTAGCTACTCCATGCAACCATCTTGTCTCTGTGGCTATGCTACTACTTTTAGCGCACTAGTTCAATCAAAGCTAAGACCATGTATGTCTACCTGAGCAGGAAATGATCCCTCTAGTGCAGACATACCATGGGGCATCTCATTGAGCTTTCTCTTTGGTGCCCTACCCCAGCCTCCATTTTCCTGCATCCAGGTTCCTGCCCCACACCCATGGAGTACCTTCTGTGGGGTCCAGCAATGTTATGGAGGTGAATGACTCATTAAAATGACTCACTAAAAGGTCTGTGCATGTAGGGGTTCCTCTCTGGGCATGGCTTCTCAGTGGATTATTAGAACCATGGGTCAAGACTTTGAACAGTGACTAGTGACTTTAAGGGTAGATGCTCTGCAGTTTCGGAAGATCAGGCCCCTTCAAGGCGTCTCTTGTCTGGCACTCAAAAAGCAGAGGCCCTGAAGTTAAGCAGTTTGGAAACTTTGGCCTTGTTTGCAATTCACACTGTTTTAAGAAGTGGAACTAATCCAGTACAAAGATCTCTTGAGAAAGTCGTATAGAAGAAAATCATGAGCAAGTCACACTAAGATGTTTTTGCAGTCTAGCCGTTACTAAGACCAAAAGGATATATTTCATTGTGCCTTGAAATATATGACTGAGGTTTTTGTAAATTGTAAATGTGAAATTAAAAATGGCTTTTTATGGTATTTCATATTTTGCCATAATAATGCCTGCCTCTTTAGGGCCAGATGCACCCCTCTGCACCCCGATCCTGAACTCTCACTGAGGCCTGGTTCCTTGAGCCAAAAGGCTGGCAGAAGGCAGACCCTACCCAGTGCTCAGACTGGGGAAAGAACAAGAAGCAGGTGAGCAGCAGGAAATATGGCTTGGGGTGGGTAAGGAGATTGGAGAGATCTCCCTTCACAGAAAAGGAGTGGGAAGCATGTGTTTGTGGGAACTGGGGAGAGTGGGAGCTGAAGAGAAGTTGAGTCATACTGGGCAGTCTCCAGGGTGAAGAGCTTTTGTGAGGAAACTTCAACAGTTTGCATTCAGAAGTGGGCTTTCCCTGAGAGAAGCTGGTGTTGATGTGAAGCAGCAGATACACCAGAGGTGCTGCCCATCTGCAAATGCCATTTCTTCACACCATTGCCTGCATGCTCCACAAACGCTCTACCCAGCTGTGAGAGTACAGAGGAAGGGTGAACCTAGGTTTCTGCTATACGGAGGGGCCTTCTGCTGCTGTGGGCCTGTGTTTAATTTGGCACTGGCTTTCTGTATATGGCATGACTCTAACCATAAATAGTAAAGTTTTGAGAGTGTTCTGTGTCTATATACCCATCTACTTGCGTATGGAGACAATTAAAACTTGTGTGGTAGCCTTAAGTTCCAGGCCTACCCTTTTGGATTCTGCTGTAGAGTCTGGCAGGAGTTGGAACACTCACCATTTCTGATGTGTTTATTCATTAATGTCAGTTAGTTGCCATGCAAGAAACAAAATAGTTTTGTTCCGATTTCTAAAGATAGTTGATCCAGATTTCTGCTACACTTACCCCTCAGTAACTCCACGGACTTTACTGGGACTGCTGGAGAATTAAGATGCTATTCCATGTGCAACAGACTCTTTTTTTTTTTTCATTCTGAAAGACACTGTTTAAGCAAACATGGATTTCCCTGCCAGCTCTTTCAGAGCCATGAGTAGATACCTGATACCTGGTTGTCCATGTAAACCAAGCATCTGTTGCTATATCAGTATTTTTGAGTGCCTAAAAAGAGAGTGCACAAATTTGGGCACTCCATGTAGTTACTTTTGAAAATATCCCAGCATTTGCAGCTGGTACTATATCAGCTAAGACTCATGTTGGGACACCCCAGCTCCCAAAAAAGCAGATCTTCCAGGTAATCCAAAGAGAGTCTCTGGCAAAGCCAGTAGGACTATATCTCAGTTGCAAATTGTGCATATATTGTGCTTTGCCCAGAGTTCTATAAATGGATGGAAACATAGGAGGGTGAGGCCAGCTCCCAACTTTACCAACATAGTCCTTTCCTGCTTGCCTTGGACTGAGGGACCTACTACTTTTGTATACCAAAAGTTACCATCAATTAGTATAACAGGAAGACTTCATTTTAAATGTTTAACTAATGAATCACGGTAGTTTCATGAGAGTGTGGAATTGTTGACCACCGTAGAGCAAATGTCATGGGTAGTGTGGGCTGGAAGAACTGGGTGAGTTTGGAACAGGGTCTCCTTGGCCTTCAGAGATGGTTGCAGTGGAGGAGAGTCTCAGTCCCTCCCAAAAGAGCAAATTTCTAGAAATGGATGTGGGATAGAAGTGGTAGTTCTGACAGCAGGTATCATAGCCTACAAATACTTAGACAACTGCCTTTTAATATCTGTTCCAGGCATATGATGTTAATAATTAAAGAATCAGGCTTAAATGTTATATGCTAAAGGACAGTTTAGCACTAGAAAATTTGGACAGTTCTCATGATCCCACTTCTTGTTTTTAGTTGTCAGTGAATCAGATGGGCAATTTTCCCTTTTCTTCTGTCAATAAAACCATGTTTATGAGTCAACATTCCGGGAAAGGGCTGGTAAGATTAGACTGGAGGGTGGTTTTCGCTAATTCTTCCATATTGACCTTACACAGCACAAACAGTGCACAGTTAGGTGTTAATTATTTCTGTGAATTTAAATGGCATCTATATGTCCAAGCATGGATGGTGCTGATTGCTCCCAACTCCCCGGGGATTTCAATAGGACATGAAGGCGCTTGGCATCTCAGAAGAAATGTCTCCACTTTGTAGGATGGAGCCCTGAAATTAACAGTGCCTATTTCAATACTGTGGCCAAAGGTGTCTTCGTCCCTTTCTAAGGTTGAGCCAAAGGCGGAAACTTGTGTTACTGCTCCTAATTAGGTGTGACTCTAACCCCACTGCTAGATGTAGCGTTAGAGTCACAAAGGTCCTTAGGTGGTGATGCTGAGTGTCACAACACTTAACTTTTAGGTGCCTGGAAAGTAGTAGCAATTCACAAAGCCTGCATTACACATCTGGTCTCCTTGTACAATGACTGGGGGGAGAGAGGCTCCTTCGTATATCATTCACAAAAGCCAGACTGCTAGGTAGCATGCTAAGCCGCTCTCACAGATAGAGGAGTCTAAGTCCAGGCTCTGTCTAGGGAGGCGCCTATTCCTGCTAGCAGACCAGAGCCACAAGCCCTTTTTGCAGTTAGTTGCCAAAAGCCTTTTTGTCTGTTTGCCAGGAGGAGCAGGCGACCGCCTGTGTTGCTGAGCTCGGGGAACATCAGGCTCAGGGTGCTGTTCTTGTTGTTAGCGACAAAAGGGGAAGTAGAACGTTTGAAGTAAAATATTTCAGGTATTCTGTATGTGATTTCATTTTTCTCTAGCCTTCTAGAATGTCGTGGAACCTTCCAGACTTCCTAAGAACTACATTTTCCTCAAACCTTTGGTGGGCGGGGGGGCTGAGATGCCTTTTGCCTGGAACACCATTTGGTCTGGGGCCGGCCCGGAAGGTGTAAGACAGAGGATCCAGTCCCTCTGCTCCAATGACTCCTTAATTATTTATTTACAGTAAAACAGTTTCCTCAGGAGAGACCAAGGGAGCCCTACAACAGAATGTCCTATAATGTTCTAGAGCACACTCCAGTAAGGTGGCACATTCCTGTTCACATCCCTTCTTCCCCTCAGGCAAGGGGGGATTTGAACTGGTGCTCTCTCATATCCCAAGTGGGTACCTAACATTGGGCTAAAAGTTATGCGGGAAGTCTTCCTCCCTCACCTCGACTATTTTCTGTGAACTTGCTTGAGGGGCCCAGGCTGGTAGGTGGCCTCTGAACACACCTATTGGATCAGGCCCTACACATATCGTAGGTGGTTGAACAACCATCCTCCCTGGCTCCTGAAGAGAGAAAAGAAGCGGGATGTTCTAGAATGTGTGACCTATTTAAAATCAGAGAAGAAACTATTATAACGTAAAGAAACTGTCCACTCTAACTCCAAACTGCATGCAGGAAGTGAGGTGAGGAGATGGAATCGGAGAACTGTGCTCACTGATCTATTTAGAACATTTTAATCTTGAACGATTCCTTGAGGTTATTCATATACCATAGTACATGTCCACTAATCTCACTAACAGTGACTGACCTGCCGAGGCAATTGAACTGATCCCTGATAACAAATGACCAGATTTTGAAAAAAGAGGGCTGAAAAAAATATGAGAGAAAAGAGGCTGTCGGCCTCCAGGGCACCCATAAAGTCTGACCAGAGCCAATTGAATGGATGTTCTTAATTCAAGCTTGCAGTAGACTTTTGTCCACATCACAGACCCAGCACATAACCTGGCATGGTTCAGTTCTTAGCTCAGGAAAAGTCCAGAGTGTGATAGTTTGAGTACTGCAGGCCAGGACAGTATTGCATTGGCAGAGTTCCATTGTGAACTTTGCTGAATGCCTGCCTGCGCTATACTTGGCTGTAGTCGGTGTTTTCCAATTTTTCTCAAGCACTAAATACAACCAATGTCTAAACATAGTGGAAAGAAATTTACTAGAACAAAATTATGCTCAAATCCAAAAAAGAATTATCCTGCACTCAGAATAGAGAACTGTCTTATTGCAATTATTTTATTCATGCCATCTTTTTCATGAAAGTGATTTTAAGGATTGCATTTTCAGTATTTATAATATTAAAGTCAGCATCGTATTATGATAACTTCCCTCCACATGATTTTAAATGACTAACATTTGAAAATATTGCAGCTGCAAAGAATTTGGGCAACAGAGGCTGACTAATGACATGCAAAGTCTTGATTAGATGTACAATGCGCATCCCTGGGCTATGTTTTTACATCTCTGGAACCTTCAGTCACTATTGATTGCATAATATTGAGGGTTATTAATGAGTAACCCAGGATAGAGACTGATAACTGTAGTCTGTGGTCAGCCCTGTTCTAACCACCCCTATCTTAAAGGGAGGTTGATGTTGTTCTGTTAGATCTTTTTTTGCAGCAAGGAAATTTATGTGGTAGAGGTTTTCGATGGAAAGGCTGGTAGTTGTGCTGGGCATTTGTGCATTGTTGTGCAATGCAAAACAAGCACCATCGTAAGTATATTGCTTTTTAATTTTCTGCTTAATGACAAATGCCATGTGCCAGACAAGATAGCTAGATGACGCTCAACTTCCTATCTCCTTCTCATGAAACCCAGATTCCACAGTCTTGTGTTACTAGTATTTTAGGGCGACAGGCATCTGGATGAAGATGAACTATCTGTGATGTACATAAGACGGAAGTGATACCTGTTGATGTATGAAAGCATTTGCAGGAATAGATTGTGCAGGACGGGTATTGGTACCATCAGTTAAAGATACATGGTTTTAATTTATAAAAAATGTATATGTACGTGTTATTAATGCACTACCTGGTTTTACTTCCAGATATGTAGGCATGAGCCTGTCTAATCTTGTTCTCTATTAAATTGGGCAGTGGTAGTTATTATTAGCTTACAAGGTCTGCCCTTTCCCCCTTTGCATGTAAGATGAGTTTGGAGTAAGGCTGGTTGTCATGATTCAGGGTGGCTGAGAATTGTGGGGCAGAGGTTGATTGATTTCTATTGTGTTTGTGGTGGGCTGGTTTGATCTGGGGGAACTGACAAGTCTTTTTATTTAGCATCTTTTGAAAAGTTTGCACTGGCCGGGTGCTCTTTTATTCTCAGTTTTAAAAAAATCCACATGGCTGTAAATTCTGTTCTGTCTGGTTTTAGATTTCTTATTACTGCACCAAATGTGGTGCATGTGGGAGTACATGAGACAGTAACCATTCAAGTACATGGAGCACAAAGCCCTGTCAAAGTTACAGCATACTTCAAAGATGATGTTGAAAATAAGCATCTATCAGACATGACTGTCTTTACCCTCAGCCAAGAAAACAACTATCAGGAAATGAAAAATGTTATGGTGAGCCAACAATCATTATAATAACCAAAAGTTGTTGTCTAAAAATCAATCTGCAGCCAGATCTTTGTGAGTTGGGACTTTGTAATATTCCTTCCTATCCAGAGTCAGAGCTTGGATAGGAAAAGTCAAGCTGTTTGGAGTGGTATTGCTGGTTCGGCTGGTGGCACTGTTTTCTGAGTCAATACTACTCAAGCAGTGCCCCAGCACGGTTCCTTTGTGATTATAGTGCTGTCTTCTACAAGGTAGGTAGACCCAAGTTCCTGATCACTTTTGATCAGTAAAGATACTCTGACTTTTTCATGAGAATGGGGAACGGAATACTGGCCCTGGTGTCGTGGCAAAGTCACTTCACAGTTCCATTTAGGTAAAGTGGTCTTCTTCCCTTTTGTTATTGAGGGCTTGCTTAGACACACTACAGCAGTACAGCTCTGCCACTGCAGCTGCATCTCTATGGTGCTTCGATGTAGATGCTACCTATTTCAATGGGAAAGATTCTTCCATCAGCACAGGTAATCCATCTCCCCAAGAGATGGGAGCTAAATTGACAGAAGAATTCTTCCATTGACTTATCACTGTCTACATGGGGACTTAGGTTGTCTTCACTACACTGCTCAGGGGTGTGGATCTTGCACACCACTGAGCAACATGGTTATGCTGACCTAATTTTCTAGTGTAGACCAGGCCTATAACTTTGGCAACAACCACAGTGTAATGGGCACTTTCCAAACACAGGAAAACTCATCCTTGCCCTTAGAATGTATGGTCTGTTAAACTAAAAATGTTCCATATTTTTAGCTGTTAAGGAGCTGCTTCATTGCACCCCAAAGCCTGCTTAGTGTTAGTGGCTGTTGAAATGAGTATTTAAAGGTCAGGCGAGCTGAGATCTGGGGTTTGGTTTGGTTTCATTGTGGAGATAGACACATGCTGCAAAATTCAGACTTGATTTGTATATCCCTAACATTTGGATCTGCTTCAAGTCCTTTCAAGAAAGGACATTTGGTATCATTTATTAATCTGCATCAGACACGCTCTAATCACATGCCCAAACTTCTCCCAAATAAGGGAATATGAGGTATTATCACAGCGACCAAATGGCATGATAACAGGAATGTAATACTTATTTAGGACAAAAAGTAATTAGGTTTTAATTTAATTTGAAAGCATGATGTTTTACTTTTCCATAGTTTCATGGCAAAAAATGAGGGAGTAAACTGCATTTCTAATGCCAAAAAAATATTAATCCCAAAATAGAAAGAAATTACTATCTGTATAAAAATGATATGATGAACCATAAAAATGGTATCAGCTCTTCAGCTATTTCATGGATATGTCAATTGGATAAACTTCTTAGGCCAGATCCTCAGCTGCTCTAAGTTGGCATAGCTTCTTGGATTTCAGCAGAGCTACAGTGAATTACACCTGCTGAGGAGCTAACACTGTTCTTCTCCCATTATATTCAGATCAAGCCTGATATGGTGCCCAGAGATATGTTCAAGAAAAGACGAAAACCGTATGTTCTGCTAGTCACTGAAAGCAAGGCGCTTTTTAAGGAACACACTCAAAACGCTCGCATCCTCCTCTCTTCCAAGAAGGGCTACATTTTTATTCAGACGGATAAACCTATATACACACCAAATACAAAAGGTTTTTGTTTTAAAGTACTGCTTTTCAGAGGTTAAAAATGCTGTCAATCGTGGTTGCTCTTAGGGAAAAAATTAATGGCAAACTCTTCACCTTATGGCAAAAACCTCCCAACTCCCCTCATCCCTTTGCGCGTCCAGCAGCTGCAGTAGACTCTAGGCTGCTGTTGTGACATAGCCCTGTGTAGAGGCACAAGAAGGGAAAGAAGTTTCTTGCCCTCTCTCCTAGCCCTTAGACATCCACCCATGGCCCAAGGAGAGTCGGGAATGTCCTCTTGAAGTACACAGCAATGACTCTCATCAGAAAAATTTACAATGGGGGGGAGCACCCTCACAGAGCTTTGTGATGGGCAATACGTCTCCTTGTAGTGAAGTGAAAAAATATGTGATTGGATTAAGTGATAACACAGGGGGCTCCACATATACACTGTAGCTGCAATGATTAAGTTCCTGTAATGATACTGTAGTGGGACCAAATTTATTCTGTCTTTGTAAGGGATATTCTTAAAGCAGCAAACACATTTGTTCATATTTATCTTGCTTCATCCAGTATAACCAGAAAATGTTTTATTACTTTTTGGATTATTTCATTTGCCATCCTGAATTGATTGACTCTGTTAACAACATAAAATAGACTGTGTATTTTAGAAAGATAAAACGAAACCCTCAGCTTTACTGTTTTTGTTAAAAAGTCAGGTACAGGATCTTCACATTGGACAACGCAATGAAACCTGCAAATGAGAAGATTCAAGTCACTGTACTAGTGAGTATTTAAACTGGTTTAAACACAGTTTTGCAGAAAGTTCAAGAGTGAGACTGATTCCAGTGATGGCTTTTGAAGGTGCAGCTGCACTTTTGTTCACGAGTTGCGAGAATCTGGGTAAAAAAATTACTAGCACAGAGGTGTCTTCTGAGACTTCCACCAAGAGTTCCAGTTAGCAGGTGTGTTTTTGTGGTGTGGGCATTTGTCCATTAAGAGCTGAATAGAGATCATCAATTTATTTCATGTGGCCAGTAGACAGCTAACCAATGGTGACAACTTTCAGTCATTACCAACCTGGTTCAGACTTGAACTTGTGAGTCGATGAGAAAGGCTCTGTTTGTTTCCCATACAGGTTTCATGAGAGGGATTGTTTAAAAGTATACCCTTAATGTGAGGTAAAGAACAATAATTATATATAGATATATAGACATCAGCATATGGCAGAATGAATATTCCAGGGGTAGTTCTGTGCACTACCATGTGGGAACCATGGATCCAATTTCTTCCTAACTTTGTAGACCAGAAAGAGCAGGGAAAACTGCCAGGGCAATTCAGTGTGTCACTTAGCAGTAATTCTTCTAGTCAGAGGAGGAAGGGTGTTTACAGGTTCTGAAGAGAATCTGATAAAGACCTTCTTGGTCTAAAGTGTAATGTGGAGGTGGGACAGGAAAGTGGAATCCTAAAGAAAGGAAAAATTAGAGCAATCTTACTCTTTCCCCGCCTCAGAATCTAGCTACAAACTTCAGCTGATGACACAAATGTTTCATTCTGAGGGTCTGAGCTGTATTTCTGTTTTTGTTTTTTCCTCAATAGAATTCAAAAGGAATGGTGGTTAAAAAATCAGTGTTGCAGACAAAGCCAATGATCAGTGGAGATTTTGCGATACCTGATGTTGCAGAGTAAGTTATTGTGACATAATCTTCAACGGGTCAACATATCAAAATTACGACCATTATTTGGGAGCATCAGAATTTTCTTCAGGCTAAAAGTGGCTTCAGAGATACACAGTCTCATTCTGGAAACAATTTTTCTTTTGTCACCAAGTGTTGTTTAGTTTTGCCATCCTTTGTTAGAGCAAGAGAGAAATATAGAACAGGGTTTGTTATGAACTGCCCTTCCCCCAGAGCAATTCAGACAAGTTTGAGAGAGATCAGGTGGATTTTAATCATTTATTGAAAACTACAGTAGAACCTAAATATATGATCCTAGGCTATAATTACAGCAAGTCAGTAAAATCTCACTCCCTGCTGGGGGGTTTGGCAAGGCGTACCAGCTGATGCATCTGTTTCTCTGTCATCTGTCACCCCTCTACCACACACCGACACCACACAGAGAAGCTATGTCACACCTATACATATCCTAGCCTACTCATGCACCTTGTGACATGCACATAAACAGCTTGTCCATACATGCTCAACCATGGCTCGCCCTACTGCTGGAAAACATGAAACATTATCAAAAGATAAACAGAAATAAAACTGGTAAAGGTGCCTTATCTTGCAGACACAGAATGTCTAAGGGCGTGGCCTACATGTGGGCTCTCCAGTCTCCTAATGGGTGAAGGAGATGTTTCTGCTGTGATTACATTCTAGCAGAGCTGTGGCATCCTTTTAGAAAATGACAACTGGCAGGAAATGATGGCCCAATCATGTGTGGCCCTGATATCCTTGTGGAAGACACCTTGACCCTTACAAGATCCAGAACCATCGCTTAGTACTCATATGGTGCCGCTATATATAGTCCAGATTATTATGGCCCCAATACAACAAACTGCTTAAATTGTAATCACGAGCTTAAATCCATCTCTTTTCAGTACAGCACTTAAGTTTAAGCACTTATTTAGTACAGGCTTCAATCCCATTGGCTTCCGTGAGATTTAAGCACATGCTTAAAGCTAAAATATGCTATGCTGAATTAATTAGAGCTCATAGCAGAAAGATTGGCTATTGTGAATATACTGTGACTGTCTTCTTCATGTAGGTTTTCAGGGCATATTCTATGTTACATGTCGTTTGCAACATTGTAATTTATTGCCTTGTTCCTTATGATCTCCAAATTGTCTGTTTCAATCGATGCTGCTGCGCTTCAGAGAGACATTCTGTGCTCCCTAGAAGCAAAGAAAAAATAAAATTAAGGAGAAAAATTGTTAGGAGGTGAGAACAAAGGAAGAAAGCAGAGACTGATGTTTGGTTTCAACTGCTGGGGGGAGGCGTTCTTACTCGTTTAGTAATACATTAAATATGTTTAAATTGTTTTGGAAACCTATTGAGTATTAGAAACGTATTCCTTTCTATTTAATGTGAACACTAGGCCTGGAAACTGGAAAATCCTGTCCTGGCTTGATGGGTATGAGATGTTCAATGTTTCAGCTGAATTTGAAGTTAAAACCTACGGTAAGCTTATGTTTAATTGGGAGCATGAGTACATGAAGTTCTGACTAAACTTCAGAAGTAGTATCTGGTTGTGTTTAGATATTAGATCTTCTAGATAACTGGATGCCAAATGTGCTTGATAGGCAGTGACCCAAGTAGGAGGAGGTGTTAACCATCCTTCGAGCAGTGCTCTGTGGGATTATATCTCACGGAGGTGTAATCCTTTACTGAGTTCCTTGGTGCATATGGTAGTGTGCAGTCACCACCATCCATTAAGATGATGGAGGTTACTCACCCTGCTGTGTCTGAATTGCTGTGTGGGCCAATGCAGTGTGAGTGTATGGGGGGAAGGGGCGTGATGGGCGGTATCAGGGCAATGGCTCTACCCCCGTGGAGTAACTTGTGCCCAAAGAGATGCATGGAGGAACAGTCTCTACACTTGGCTCAGCTGATTCTTATGCAAGCTGACTGCATTTGGGAGAATTTGCACCCTCTCATCCCTAATCACCCATGTAAGGGCCAGTCATGATCTGACCCTGAGCTGAAGTGCTTTGTTGGAACTGGAAGATTTCATAATGAGTATACTTTGCTGAGAAACAGCCAGCTCTAAGGGTATCACTCAGCCAGTGGGCCTGATTCTGATCTCACGTATATTTTACAGACATGAAATATCATTGATTTCAGGGGAGCCACCCACCCCTGATTTAAATCAGTATTTGTGGGATCAGGCTCCTGTCCAGAGTTTGTTTGTCTCTATGCTGCTGTAATAGTACCTCCAACTATTGGCTGGCAAGAGGGCTATTGCAGCCTGCTCCCCTTTCACCTAAAGCTTCATTGGAGACTGCAACTTTCTCTGCGCACCTCTCAGTACGGGAACAAAGGAGCAGCCAATTTTTCCTAAACCTTGTGCATTACGAAATCTCATGGGGTTTAAAGCACATTTGAAATGCGAACATTTTTACACATAATCTTTATTTCTTTTTGGTGTGTGTTCTTTTGTGCAGAACTTCCGTCTTTTGAAGTCAAACTGATCCCTTTTGAGCCCTACTACCATATTTGGAACAAGACCTTTACATTTGATATTTATGCAATGTAAGTATATTTTAATGGTGTCTTTTTTTTTTTTTCATGAAACTTGCAGATAAGAAAAAGTGAGCTCTGTCACTTCCTCCACTCCTGGTAATTAATAAGTAAATTAATTCATAAGACAAAAGAAGCAGTTCAGTTGTTGGTAAATGTATCCTTTGGGGCACCAAGTTTGAAGACCGAATGCTTTTAAGCCATATGAGAAGTCAAAATGCTCTATGTAGAGAGTCCTGATGGAATTCATAATTGTATGTTGCATAATTTGATCATTTAAATAACTGAATCTTTAAAAAAAATGTTTTTTCTAGATTAAATGCTTAGATACTATGTTGATGAAGGCCACATTGGTACTTAAATAGGTAGATATTTGACTTTTTACATTATTATGGATAATATTTCATATATGTCTCATAATTCTTGCTTTTTTCTGTGTACGTGCTAACAGTCATCTAACATCTGATACTGTATAATCGAAATCAGTGGAAGACTTTCCACTGACTTTAGTGGGAGTAGACTTTGGTCTTTCTCAAGCATTTCTGCTTCAATCTCTCATATTCTGGTCTTTTCTCTGTCTCTTCTTTCTTGAAACATCACTGTGAAATGCTACCTTTGTGCTAATGAGATGCTCCGTGATAAAGAAAGAAACCGACTTTGTGCCTTTCTTTGTGAGCTATAGAAGAGATGAAGATGAAAGAGAATTTATTTCTGGGTTGCCAGATCAGCAAGTTCCTAAGACAACCAGAGACAAATTTTTTTCAATGAAATGGAAAGTCAGCAGGTATAACAGTCTAAAACCCAGTGCCTTATGATTTAGAGCTGGACCTCAGCTGTTAGGTCAGATCCAAATCAGAACTTTTCCCAAAGTTCAGTAGTGTTTGGATCTCCTAGCTTGGTTTCAGCCAACTTCTAATTTTAGAATCCTGACATCAGCCTTAAGTGCCCTCAAGTAATCAAAGAGTGATGAGGATGAAAACAGATGAGCAGTGTTTGCTATTTATTTAAAAATAAGTAGCATTAATACAGTTTCTCAGACATGATGTTCTCATGTACAGCTTTCAAGCTGAGACTGTCAGAACCAAGAGAAGTTCAGATTTAGGTTCTGTTTTATCAAAACCTGGAAAATGCAGTTTTGTTCAGAGAAATGGTTCGGTTTTTAGAATGATAGATCATAGAATCATAGAAGATTAGAGTTGAAAGGGACCTCAGGAGGTCACCTAGTCCAACCCCCTGCTCAAAGCAGGACTATCCTCAGCTAAATCATCCCAGCCAGGGTTTTGTCAAGCCACAGATTAAAACCCTCTAAAGATGGAGATGCCACCACCTCCCTAGGTCCTTAGGTCATTTCCAGTCCGAATTGGAAATGCTGGTGCTACAGTAGCAGCTACTGTATGGTTTATGATCCTTTATGCAGGAAGTCTCAGAAATTTGACGTTTGGTTTCTTTACTTGCTATATCAATCTTAAGCACTTATATGGTTCCCATCACTGTAGTATATGAGAACCTCATAATCTTGGCACCCCTGTGAGATAGGGCAGTGTCACTGTTCCAGGGTAACTGCTTCTGTATTGCCCCTCTGGGATTCCTCGGAGGCACCCACTTGCAGTTGCTGACTCCCAGCCATCACCTCTTTTAGGTGGAGACCTGCATGTGTCTCCCTCCTGAAGCATGGTTTTAAGGCTGCACAGCTTCCTACCAGCAAGCTAGTCCGCTTAAAGGCCAGCACCTCTGCTTTGCATTCTCCACGAAAGCTTTGAACAGTGTATTGCCAGCAGTTACAGGTTACCACACACTCCTTCTAGGCAAGCATATTTATTATAAACATTCCTACATGCATGCTAAAAACTTACCAAAAGTCACCCATCAGTCTTATGGAGCCCAAGTTGGCCAAAGTCTTTCCAACTCTTCCACAAGGTGGAACCCTTGCACAGAAGGTCCTGTCCATTTGCTGGATCAGAAAGAAGGTCTTGCGTGAGTTCAGGCTAATCCTTTTGTACCAAAAGCCCTTTCTTTGTTTCCTAGTCTCTGGAAAGCCCACTTTGAACCAGTCTATACAAGACTGTCCAGGGTAGTACCTCTCTAAGGATGTTTAGTCTCAATGACTCCCCTTCAACCTCCCCTCCATTTTTTCGTTCTTGTAGGATCTGTGGTAACCCTCCCCCGTGGAGTAGAACACAATGCTACATAAACCATTCAGAGACTGAATACAGTGACCCCACAGATATTGCATGGGATTGCAATGTCTTTCACAGTTAGTGCTATGACCCCATTTTTACAGATGAGGAACTGAGGCACAGAGGCCAGATGTACAGTACAAAGTTATGTTGGCCAGGAGGTGAAAAAACCACACCCCTGACTGATATAGTTATGCTGCCAACCCCTACCCCTGGGTAGATGTAGCTGTACCAGTAAAAGGAGTCCTTTTGCCGTTATAAGATGTGTCTCCACCAAGGGACACTGCTATTATCAAAGCCTTGGTAGCGTAGTCTAGCTCAAGGTCCCCCAGTAAGTCTGTAACAGGGCAAAAAATTGAATCTATGTTTCTTGACTAGATGATCGTGATAGGTCCTTCTGGCCTTAAAGTCTACGAGTGCAAGGCTAGTGCCCTAACCAGTGGGCTATCCTTCCTTTCATCTTCCAGGCTTTTTGTACAAGACAGTTCTCTGTGTCAGTTTCCAGCTGTTGTGGCTGGCACAACTTTTGTTCCAGCTCTCAGAAAGCATATCCTGTAACTCTTGGGTAGCATCTCTGGAAGATTTTAAAAAGACCTTGCAGAAGTTTATTTCATTAGGGATTAGCAAATACATTCAGAAAAAAATAAGAACTGACCTGAACCCTCCTCCACAATGAATTTGAACTGAACCTTTTCTGGGATTTGTAGTTCAGGAAACATTTTCCTTTGAGTTTGTATGGGCTTCTACGCCTCCAGGGACTGGTAGTGGAAGTATTGAAATACTGTTATTGCTGTATTTCCAGCCCAGCAGGAATCAGGAAGCACTGGATATTGCCTGACTATATATTTCTACTGAAAGTTAGGTAGTTCTCCTGGAGTTTAGTACTATAATTCCCTGCTCACGTGAATAGTCCTCATTTTGTGAGTCGTCTCACTGATTTCAGCTGGATTTATCTGCATGAGAAAGGATTTCTTGGTTTTGCAGGATCAGGCCCTGTGTCCTTATCACAGCTCTTTTAAACCAGGTTATTCAGGGCTTGTCGACATGCAATGTGGCGCCAGTTTAATGAAAGGTGTAATTTAAAACTAATTTAATTAGTTTGTGCGGAAAGGCTTTGTGGACACGCTATGGTATGTAAAGGGTTAATTTTGGTCATAGACCATGTAATTTTATTTACCATTAGTTAGAAAAATGATGCTATTGTATTAAGAAATAATTGATAGGTTCAATTTCAAAAACATTAAGAACTCTAAGAACTACATTTTACAAGTCAAAGGGAACCTTTTGGTGAACTTTTAGAGGCACAAATTAGGATGGTGTTCCTGTTCTGGTGATTAACTGACAGGTTCACACTGCCTGGGATCCCTATCTATTCCTTTGAAAGGGAAAATTAATTCTGTGCGAGGAGGACAAACACTAGCCTTTTGTCATCCTTGAAACCTTCTCAGGTGCAAAGCAGGCAAGGGAGGAGATTCACCCTCTTTACCCCTCACTTTTTTTTTGTAATGTTTCTGTGGGCTCTAAATTGTTGGAATGTAAAGGATTGATACCTTTGCAAGATCATAAAATACTACTGATAAATTAGGTACAATTTAGAATACCGTCAATCATACAGCAAATACCTATTATACACCTCTAATATGCTACATAGAGATGGTAAAAGAACATCACAGCACAGGCATCGTTACTGGCAGAAAAGTAATAATTTCTGAGAGATCCGGTGAAGTTACACTTAAGGGGGCCCATTTCAAATGTGGTAACAGAAGTTGATGAGAAAATAGGTAGCAATTAGTGTTGAAAATACAATGGACTCTCAGGGCTTCTCTGGATAGGGAAGTTGACCAGCATAGCTATTGTGCAATAGCTCCCTGTATTATGCAAATCGAAATACACAAAATCTTTATAGGGGACAAGGAAATATGCCACGTTTATTATGAGAAAACACAATCATTATCTTCATTGGCAATGCAAAGAGAATTTGGTATGGCTGGATCTTAGTTCTCCACTTGTCACTACTGCGAAGAGTGGCTAAGATCAAAGGCAATTTCTCAGGCCTATCTTTACCCTGGTGGCTTATTACCTTCTGCAATGCCTCCTGAATGGCGTGATTCATCCCCTCCACCTGGCCAGAGGACTGTGGTCGGTATGGGATGTGAAATTTCTGGGTAATCACTGTAAAAACTTCCCCCATAAATGCACCTCCATTATCTGAATCTATGATCTCAGGGGTCCCATATCTGCGCACCACTTCTATAAAAAAAAAAAAATTAGCTGCTATTCTAGCACTATCACCCTTGGTAGGGAATGTTTCCACCCATACTGAAAAGGAGTCTATGATAACCAACAAATACTGAAATCCTTCTTTATATTAGGCAATTTATCAATAAAATCGATCTGAATTCTGTGCCACGGTTCCAACCATTGTTGGTGCGTCATTGGTTGCCAGTGTGGAAAGTGAGCTCTGTCCCTTGCACAACAGACACAATTTTGCACCAATGTCCTTGTATCATCTTACATACGTTCACATTCCGCTACCCGCTTCACCCTTCTTAGAGTCCCTTCTATTCCCTCATGCATAAGCTGGTGCTACTTGGATAAGTTCTTGTCTCTCTGTTTTTCTCAGGGTTCGCCTGCAATCATTACTTATGTCACTAGGTGACAGCAAAGTATTAGAAATGTTTTTCTGAGCCTTTTTTGGCATCTAGTAACAGCGGCTATGTTATGTTGCCGAGATATTACATCCGCTCAGTTGTTCCACATAGCCCCCGCACGCGATTCCTTGCTATGTGCCTTAACATGTCAGATTTTCAATAGGTTAGGGTTGTTTATTACCCAAGCACGGAGCCATTTCCACTCTCTTGCATATGTTTTATCCTTCCCTTCTTGTCCCTTCCAATTGTTTTGCTGCCAGTCAAACATCCAATGCTATATATACCTTTTACACAAAAGTCACTGTCTGCATATATATGTATCATCCTAGGGGAGCTTTCATGTAGTTTTAAAACTTGATATATAGCATGAAGCTTCACGTGTTTCTTTGTGCCATGGTCTAGGTATCCTGGAATCACTTCTTCCAGATTTATGGCAGCATATTTAACACTCTGCTTTCCCTTGATTACATTGAGCTGTCATCAGTAAACCAAATGTGCCTCTCCTGCCCTACTGTATCCAGTTCCCTCAGAGGGGGTGCTCTACTAATGCAATTCTTTGTTCCAGAGAAACCTTGGGGCATTCATGCTTAGTTCCTCTTTCAATTAAAGCATGAGTTACCATATCGGGCTTAGATACCGTTTCAGTAGGGACCCCTCTATTAACCAAGATGAGGATCCATTGATCCATACGTGTATTAGAGGTCTTGCCCCCTATTAGTTTACCAGACAAGATATATTTAAGGGGGGTATGGGTATGTTGAATGGTAATAGGCGCCGTACCTGTGAGTGGCTCAAAAGACTGAATTGCCCAAACTGCTGCTAAACACTCATGTTTACAAGGATCAAAATTTAACTCTATGCTTTGGAGTTTCTTCGCGTCATAGGCCACAGGCACTAATTTGCAGGAGAGTAGCCGCTAGCACGGCTCTATTTGCGGCCAGTCTGATAACAAACGGTTTCGGCTCATCAGGAAAGCGTAACACTGGGGCTGTTACAGCTTTCTTTTTAAAGTACTTAGGGTGGACTCTTGTTCTGGTCCCCGTTCTTTTTCTTAAGTAAATTCCATAAAGGGAAAGTGATCTCAGCATATGTGGTTGTAGGAAATTAAATCTGCCTAGTAAAACTCATAGAGAGTGTGCATGGGTGGGTGCTGGCATTTCTAGTAATGCTCTTACTTTTCGCTGGTCCACCCACCTCCCTTACTGTCCAATTACTGTGCCTAGGTAAGTAACCTGTGGCTATACTGGCTTTACTTTAAATCCTGTTTCCTGGATCAATGCTAAAACACTTTCTGAGAGTTTTTGTACTTGCTCCCTGGTTCCCCCAAAGACCAGAATGTCATCCCTTCCATTACATGCCAGTGTGCAATAGTGGGAGGATCCCGGAAACCTTGTGGAGATCTATAAAATGTGAATTGTTGCTCCTTTACAATAAAGGCAAATCGATCCTATGCGTTTGGATGTAAGGGTATAACAAAAAAGCAGTTATCCAAACCAATCACTGAAAAGTATTTGGCAGTGGCTTGTGCTCTCTGTATAACCTGAGTTATATCGGATACAATCAAAGCCATGGGTATTGTCCCTTTCTTAATCCTCCTGTAATCTATAGTTAGTCGCCAGGACTGCTCTTCTGCCTTTAAGACTGGCCATATGGAAGAGTTAAAAGGGGAGTTGGTTTTTCTAATAACTCCCTGCTGTTCTAAGTCATGGACAATTTGTATGATTTGGCCTTCCATTTCCCTTGGGTATGGATATTGTTTTTGAGGGGGTACCAATTCACTGACAATTTTAACACAAGCATTCATTTTGCTGCAGTCTGTCTTTTTGTGGGTCCAAAATGTAGGGAAATTTGAGAGCCACTTCTTGGCTTGCTTAGTTGAGAGGGCAGCAATAGGCTTTTCTCTCCCTTTTGTTATAATGATATCCTGGTCTCCCTGTTTGGAGCGGATATTTCTAGTTTCCATAGGCACCTCCAAGCAAATCAACTATTATGTTATTGCTAAACAGCCAATATGCCCCTAAAATGATCTCATTAGTTAAGTCTGGGGTTTAGATTAGGTTTCAAAACCCTGTCCTCAGAAATGGACTTGTGTCCATTCCCAGCCTGTGCTTGGTTTCCCCTGGAAAGATTTGTGTGACTTATTTTACCCTTCTCCCTGCTTGCAGAGTGGACTTGATCAATGAGACCGTGGCTCCAGTGTCAATGAAAGTTAGAGTAGGAGCACAATTTTCCCACGGGACATACATTCATGGATTTCGCCCGGGGTCCCAGAAAATGTTACCTATGAACTCCCATTGTTGTACTCCTGAGTTACATGGGAGACTCCTGTCCAGCAGACTTGCTTAGTCCTGATCGCTCAGGATTACACTAGTCACCCTTTTCTGATTTAGTTGAATTGTTAGGGCTTCCTGGAGTAAGTCTTGAATTGGCACCCCATCCCATTGTTCCCAATTGCCCCCAGGTTTGGTTACAGCTCGCGAAGCCAGTCGGCAAATTTGGGAACTGTAAGAGTTCCTACCCGCCTTTCCCAGCTGCTGGGAACTATTGAGGTCATTTTGGGAAGATGGGGTTTCAATATACGCTATTTCTCTGTCTTCCGCGGTTCCCTCATCCACGGTAGTGAGCTCAGGAGCCCCTTGCCCACTTGCTGCCACTCTCATTGGAATAGGTTATTGGTTCAAGTGCAGCTACAAAGGGAGTTGGTTCTTTCTTTATTTGAAGTGCATGGCCAGAATGAGTGGTGACTTGTTTGATCATTTCCCATAGTTCAGCTAGGCTGGCGGGTTGATTAGGCATGTATACGCTAAGCTTATTGGCATAATAGGGGAGGAGGGTTACAGCACAGTCCTTCAAGGCATTTGTGCTGTATATGACTGCATCAGTGCTACTCGCTGGCTCGCTTTGTGCATTTTTAGGCTGGGCTATGCCTGCCATAACTTGCCTTAATCCCCACTGGGATAAATACCCTTCTGGGTCGTCATTAGGTTCCTGTACCATGCTGGCTGCCTGTATCATTAAAGGGCGGCAATTTATCTGTTGCCCTAAATTCACAAATAGGGGTAAGAAACTAGTGTTTTCATTGGTTTGTCTTATGACTCTATCAGTGACTCCCTGTAGCTCCGGTGCTGCACATGCTCTCATAAGAAGTTTCAGTTCAGGGACTGTTAGGTACTCCCTGCCTGCCAATGGCAGAGCATGCAGAGCCCACTTCTAGAAACTTGCCTGGCTAAGGGGTCCAAGCATGTTTGCCATTGCTTGCTTAGCAGCTGATTCGGGGATGGTTGTGGTGGCTCTGCTTGTCCCTGCATTTGTGTTTGTTTCTGTTACCATAATTCTGGTAATAGTGTTAAACATTATTCAAAACCAGTGATTTTAAAACATGTGTACTTTAACAATAGCTACAGTTTCACAGAATGATTTTTGGTAACTTTACAAACAGGATAACTAATGACAAGATGTTAGTTTCAGACAACTTATTAATAGTGAACAGATCGTCCTACATACTCAAAATGCAAAGCTTCATAGAAACTGCTGTGGTGGTTTGTCACACACTAAGGTATTTCACATACAATTAATATAACAGAATCAAGCTTTGGGCCTACAACCTTGTTAAAGAGTTTGTAATTAATCAGTTTAGCATAAATGAGATATTGAAGTGCATATACATGCTAGTAAGTGTGGGAATGCACTTTAGCAATTTAGTTGAGTTATATTTTAGTATTAGGAAATATTAATTACACTTAAGCTTACTTGTTGTACTACTATTAGATAATGTAAAGGAGTTTAAAATTAATGTTTGAAATGTTAAAGGAGCACTTTGGTATTTAGAATTGGGCTGTTAATTTGGCAATCAACCCTGGAAGTTGTTTAATGTAGCATAGTAGGAGATGGCTTCCCAGGCTTGATTTTGGCCTGGAAGAGAAGAAAGTACTGCTATCCTAAATAATTAGGACAACTTGAGTTAGAAGCTTTGTTCCATAAAAACAGATGCTTGTGCTCATAAGGACCTAAGTTTTAGAGGAAATAGATGTTAATCTAAACAATTTCCATAGATACTGCCAAATATTCTATTCGAGAAAACTAAAGGAAAGCTGCAGTTAAGGCTGGAAAAAAAAGAGGCTGCCCTTGATAGTTTAAGATCAGGACATTTTACCAAACAAAAATACAGCTGAGTCACTGAAGTTCCAAAAGTAAAGCAATGCCGTGTAGCACTTAGGCGTGAGACACATAGGTAAGCCAAACTAACCCCAGTGTAGACACTATAGACTGATGGAAGAATTCTTCTGTCAACCTACCTGCCTCCTCACAGGTTGTGTCTACACTTAAAATGTTACAGCGGAACAGCTGTGCTACTACAGCATGTCAGTGTAGACACACATCGCCGTAGTTGCTCCGGGCAAGTCTATACTTAAAACACTGCATCGGTGCAGTAGCACTGGCTGTAGCACTTTAATGAAAATGCTTTAAGCGGATGGGAGAGAACTCTCCTGTCGGCGTAGTTAATGCACCTCCCCTCGACGAGTGATGTAGTTATACTGATATAGGTCTGTAGTGTAGGCCAGACCTCCACCATGCCAAAAGGCATCGAAAGAAGTCTCCCATCGACCTAACTCTAACCACTGGGGATTAGGTTGGTTTAACTCACAGAGGTGTGAATTTTTCACACCCCTGAGAGATGTAGCTTTGCGGATGTAAATTTTTCAGTGAATACAAGGCCTCAGGGACATGGATTTACTTCAGCAACAGAAGAACTCCTTCAGTAAGTGCCTACAATATAGTAGCGCAGCTGCAGCTGTGCAGTTTTTGAGTTTATAGTGTAGACATACCCTTAGTTTGCTGTTTCAGCAAATGCTGTATTTTTACACAGAGATGTTTTGCCTTCTGGGCTAAGGCCACGTTGACCCACACCAAAATCTTAAAGTTAAGGTGTGTGGTTGCATGAAAGAGTGTGAATCTGGTATGTATAATTGATTTGCTGTATGTTTTAAATTGTGATTTGTATTGTGACACTTTTGGTAAGAACTAGCTGTATCAGCTGGGCTATGCAGCCTTTTGTTAGTTTACTAAATTGGAGTAGTTCGAAACTGCAATGAGTGTTAGAATTGTAGCCCACTACTGCTCTGTCTGATGGCCACCATTTTCTAGTGCTGCTGCATATGTACATAAAGGGCTGTCCCTAAATGTTTTGCCACCAAAGTGAAAAATGCTTTGGAGTGGCCAAATTAAAAAGCAAACTGATGGGCAGATAGACTAGTAGAAGAAAAAGGGAGGGAGAGGCGTTGGGAGCAATAAGAGTGACTGAACAAAAAAAAAAAAGTCAAGCCAGTTTCTCCCCGACCCTGCTGCATGTTAGTGCCCATGGTGACTGTCTTGATCACCTGGTCCTTCAGCCAGCCCTGTGTGTATGAGAGGTCCTTTAAGTCTCTGCCCTTCTCTACCTTCTCTGCTCTCCTCTGCTGTGTGATGCCTGAGGGAAGAGAGAGAAAGAATACCCATTCATAGAGAATAGGTCCATCTATGGGTATTAGCCAAGATGGTCAGGGATGCAAATCCATGCTCTGGTTGTCCTAGCCTCTGTCTGCCAGAAGCTGGGAGTGGACGATGGGAATGGATCACTTGATAATTGCCCTGTACTGTTCATTCCCACTGAAGCATTTGAAATTGCCCAGTGTTGGAAGACAGAATATTGGGCTAGATGGACCATTGGTCTGACCCAGTGTGGCCTTTCTTTCTTATCTTCTTATCTCCATTTCCCTTCAAACCTTGTTGCAAGCATGTTTAGGTTACCAATGCTGAAATAATTTTTCTTACCTCGATTATTGTGTGTGTTTGTGTAATGCTAACCTTTGATGCATAAATGAACACTGCACATGAATTTTAACATTATTTCATTCTTTCTTGCATGTATTATGATAGGCTCTGATGTGCTTAATAGATTGTGGTGGGCTTACTGGTTGTACAGTCTAGATCTTGAAAATAATTGCATTTCTGTACTGTTTTATTTTGCATATTAACTTAGCGTTTACACAGTATTGTTTTATATCAGTGGTTCTCAACCCGTGGCTCGGGGGCCAAAAGTGGCCTATGGGGTCTTTCAAAGTGGCCTTCTGCTCCCCTCCTGCTGGCTGCAGAAGGGAGCTGCCACCTAAGGACTCATGCAGAGCATGTTGCTGTGTGGCTACGAGACTGGTGCAGTCTCATTGCTTCAACCAAGGGGATAGGAGATCAACACTCCCCTCCCCCTGGCTGTGACAGGGAGTACGGCAAAGCGCTCTGCCTGGGTCCCTGGGTGCTGGGGTCCCTGCTGGAGCCAGAGGGAGGAGAGTACTGATTTCCCATCCCCCTGGCTGAAGAAGGAAGCCACTGCCCAGGGGCTCAGGTGGAGTGTACAGGGCTACAGTGTTGGCCCTGAACAGAACCTTGCTTCCCTCTTCTACCAAGAGGCACCTCAGCCTGATATACCCTTTTAAATGTTAATTCAAGTCCGTCTGTACTTTGTATAATTTTAAGATTGTTTGTAAATGTCTGTGCTATGTCCACTGGCCAGTTTATGTGTTAATTTTACCTGCTTCCAATATATTTGTAAAAATCCTATTTTAAGTACAAAAAGCCACACTGTGCAATGTAATGTTTGAATCTAATTATAAAAGACACTGTCAAAATTAATATGTGAATTCTTCAGCTAGGAGTTGGCACTGCGTGATAGAAGTGTGAATGGCTGAGCAATTGAGGTGGGTGCAGACAGGAAGAGTGATTGAACAGTTGGTCTTAGTAAGGGATGCTGAAACAAACAAGAAAATTCCAGCCTCACCTAAAAACATCTGAAGGAAGAAGAAAGGAGTGAAGATAATAGCAACTGGCTGAAGAGGAGTCCACCACTTTCAGAGTCAGCCCACTCCCAAAGAACAAAATCTGATCATGCTTGCAACAATGTGGGTGATTAAGGATCACACCAGAAGCAGTTGCAGCATGACAGTGCAAAACCCATAGACTTACATGAGGTCCTCTCCCTATAAAATGGGGCAGAAAGATGAAGGCTGGAGGTTCGGGTCTACATCATCACACCAGCCAGGAGTGCCGATGCGCATCGGCAGAACCTTGCTCCTCACCCTAGTTCTACAGTCTCCTGGCCAGTGACTACCGCGAGCACCTAGAGGCCGGTAACTATAACATCTGTGAGACCCCATTTATGTTTGTCTGTCTCCCTGTCTGTGTGTGCCTGTCAGTGTGTATGAGTGTAAATGAAACTACCAACTGGAACATGTGTCAACAAAGTCTGTTCTATTACTAACAAGAATCTCTGTAATGGTATTGATACAATGTAAATACTGTTTTCCTAGTGTTTACATCGTTGATACTGTTTCATTAAGTGAAGCACAATATTGGTATTGCTGTAGTGTTGATCCTATTTTCTTGGTATTTGCATCATTGATGCTATTAAGAAATTTCTGTATTCACAATAAACATGGCTTGTTACCTTATCCCCTGAAAAAGATCCTGTGATATTTGTTATTTGGGTAACAACAGGATACATTCAGTTTCCCTGCTGCAACCAGGGGGAGGGAGATCAGCAAGGAGGCTGCCTCCTCACTGATATTCCATCTGGCTGCAATGGGTGAAGGGGAGGGAGTCTGCTGGTGGAGCAGCCAGGACCTACTATGCTTGAGGAGGGGCAGGACTCTAAAAATCTGTGTCTTCCGGTTTGGCCTGCACTTAGCAAGTCACCCACTATAACTTAACTGCCAGGCCATGTGCTTCAGTGTGTAGCGACAGTTACTCGTCTACACTAGCGCTTGGTCTGTAAGTGTGTGACCTACTGGGAGTAATTTTTAGGTGTAAAATAGTGAATGTAAAATTGAGCACAGTAGCATCAAAAATTTACTTTAAATATGTAGTGATTTGTAGTCCTTAATGGTGTACAGGTCAATACATATTTTATGAGCTGACAGAGTGGCAGCCCTTCAAGGTTGTAATAATGGTATTTGTGGCCCCGAGCCAAAAAGATTGGGAACCACTGTTTTATATGAACCCTCACCAATAGGCTATTTATAGAAACTCTTTAATGCTTATCTAAATTAACTTTGATTGTATAACGCCGCCAAAGTAGTTCATTAAGATTTTCAGACAAACCCTCTTTACTGAGGGTTAGCTTTTGCTTTTATTCACTGATATTGTTGCAGAGTAATACATTAAACACATCTTATTAGTATGGGATAGTTTGCGTGCTCAGCAAATGCTGTTTGCTGTGTTATTACTATAATTATCCTTGCTTAATTTTTTTTCCTATTAAAGACACTCTTATGGAAAAGGGATAGATGGTGTTGCATATGTGCGATTTGGCATAATGGAGGAAACTGATAAAAAAATCTTTCTCCCAGGCCTGGAACAACAGCCTTCAGTAAGTACAATATATTAGAATTAATTATTTTATATGCCTGAATATCAAATCACATTAAATATTAATTCAGTGGAGTTATGCCATTTTATGTCAGTTGAGTTCAATATTGTTGAAATTCGTGGAGATGAAATATCAAAGGGCATTTAAACACAGACCCTTGGCATATTACACAATCGCTTTACTGGAAGTGCAACTTAATCTTTAAATCTAATATAATTCAAAGCACCGAAGACAATAACATTTTTCCATTTTGATTTCAGATACAAAATGGAAAAGGAACAGTCACTTTAAGTACCAAATCTTTGGAAGAAAAATTAACAAAGAACATTACTACTCTGGAAGGGCATTTCTTATATGTCGCTGTTACAGCTGTAGAAACAGCAAGTAAGGAAACTAAGCATTTGCTGATGTAATCTACAATATTTTCATTGCTCTTTTCCCAGTGCAGTTCTCACTGGGTGAAATCTTGGTCCATGGAGCTTGTTTCCACTGCAAAGTTAACACAGGTCCTTATTTCACTGTTGGCCACACACATTATGTCTATGCTGCAGGCTTTAACACCTGGTCTTATACTTGTTTTTCCCCCACCCCACCACCACCGTCCACACACAATGCCCTTAAGCATGTGCTTGTATGTGCCTTGAACCTGCATTCGCTTGCACAGCCGAGGGATTGATTAAAACCCAGGTTTTGCAGTAAGGCATGCTTCAAACTGTCCACTTTGCAGTGAGGATACATCTGTAGCCAAGCCTATGTTCAGATAATCCTCCAATGCCATCCCATGTTCCCAGGTCCTGTTGTTCCAGCTCTTCTTCCGAGTTGCTTCCTATTCACCTCCTGCGCACCAGAAACTACTTTTGCTAGTCAACGTTTAACTCTTCATTCCACTCAGCCCTCTGCATTTCCAGCTCCGCCCAGCTCTGCAAACCAGCACTACACTATGCTCACCACCCAGCGTGCTGCTAGCTGGGGCCAGGATTCTGGTTAACCACTGGTGTGAGGGCAGCAGAAAGCATGATTTTGGGAGAAACACCCATAACATCCACTTGTCTGAGAACATCTCCAAGAGGCTAGTGAAGATGGGACTGCTGTTCAACGCAGACCGTGCATTAAACAGCTAAAGACTCTGGGATGTATGCGTGCAGAGGAGTTTGGAGAGCAGGAAGAAAGGAACAGAAGGCTGAGGGGTACACAGTGGCAATGCAAAGCAGCAATAAACCCAGCTTAGTTGGCTATATGGTGTGGGTGCTTTGCACTACTGCAGAGCAGCCGGAGCAGACCAGGGAATCCAAGGCCAACAAAACTTATATTCCATTATAAACTAAGCCACGAGTCTTTGGAAATGAAGTCTTAGTTTCATTCACCTCTGTTGTATTTTAAGTTTCTTCATTTGTGGATGCCTTTTAATATTGTATGGGAGGAAAAAAATGTCTTTTGTCATAAAAGGTGTTTTCTATTAATAGGTGGTGAAATCCAGGAGGAAGAACTCAGTAATGTGAAGTTTGTCAAATCTCCTTATAATGTCGACCTGTCCAACACCAAACAATATTTTGTGCCTGGGGCACCTTTCTCCATTGTGGTATGTAACACTGGGCCTGCAGTATCTGCTTTCTTCCATTAAAGGAGATCTAACAGCTGTTCTGTCCTCTGAACTCCCAGCTGCTTCCATGGGATTTCTTTTTGAGGAGTACCTGGCGGGTGTAGGCCCAAAATGTTGCTGGCTATCTCTGTTCATTTTCTGTTTTTCTCTTTCTGAGTGCATCGAATCATAGCAGGGGGTGGAGGGTAACAAATATAGAACTTCTCTTTAAGAAAGGAGCTAGGGATGCAATGTTACACCTCTAGCCTTCAAAAGCTATGAGACAGTGTCCCCTCCAACTCTCCAAAAATTGTGAAATTGGGTTACAAATCCAGAGATTTTTAAACTAATAGTTGTTTTTTTTATTTGCCTTCTGTCTCATGAGCTGTCAGGGTTCATGTTTTCAAGTTTTCTCTGAACATCTATTAGGGCTAGAAGCTCTCTGTGTGTATGTGTGAGAGAGAGAGAGAGAGAGAGATTGATTACACGTGCTTAGGAGAGCTCTGGTAGAGGATCTGGGTGTAGATGTCAGATATTAGTTGCTAGCATGAATATGAAGTCACCTTCTGCTTCTCCTTCTCAATGGTCAAATTTCCAAATAATAATTCTGAAGGGTTCATATTTCCTGCTGGTTTAAAATATCTTTTCTTGTTTTAAGATTTATTTTCACCCTGTCATTTGCCTGTGGAAATTTTCCCCAACAGGCATCTGTAACTTCTGCTGATGGTTCTCCAGCTGCTGCTGTGTCTGTTACTGCTACTCTTACCTTAGATGGAAAAGACTCAAAGAAAACGACTGCACCTTCTAGTAAAGAAGGTCTAGTATCCTTTGTATTCAACGTTCCCGATGCTACAAAGAAGCTACAAATGATGGTAAAAAACATCGTTAGATAAACTTTTGCCATTTTTTTACAGAAAACGAATGCCCAGATAATATTCTTGATGGAATCTGCAAGGCAACTGCGGCATGATTCCTGATATTTTAGTAACATCTTTAGGACGATATTATGGAAGATGTTACATAAAGCAGGAGCCTGATGTTGCAAATCTTTATGCTCTTAAATAGTTCCACTGATATTTAAACTGCTTTAGGATTATTTGCATAGGCAAAGGTTGGCTGAATCAGGCCCTAAAGTTGTATTGTAAATTAGTTTGTCTGGTTAGCTACACTGTAAGCTTCTCAGGGCAGGGATCCGGTCTTTATTTTCCCTGTACAACACCTGTGGGGCTATGTACAAATGTTAAACATTAATAACAGTGTATTTGTGTTGGGTTTGTGGTAGGCAGAATTTGTGCCTTGTCAAAACATAGCTTCCACTTTCACACAATTGGCAGAAATGGTGGGCAGAATCCTGCGGTCCCTATGCATTTTGTTCTTGGGCAAATTCCTTAACACAAAGAGTACATCTATACTTGAGCTGGAGGTATAATTTCTGTCTTGGTAGACATACATGTGCTAGCTTTTATCAAGTGAATATGCTAAAAATTGTAGTGTAACCACAGCAGCATGGGCGGCAGGAGAGCCTAGCTACTTGAGCAACTACATAGGGCCTCAGATGGGATTGCATTCCAGTGGCTAGCCTGTCTTGCTGTGTGTGCTACCGCATCTATACTATTTGTAGCGTGCTAGTTCAATACAAGCTAGTGTGTGTGCATTTACCTGTGCTAGAAATTGCACCTCCAATTGCAGTAAATGTATCCAGAGTCTACCTCTGGTGCCAGTGGGGCTACACACAGGTTCAGGAATCTTCCTGCAGAATCATTTGTAGGATTGGGCCATAATAATAGACATGACGTGATGCATAGGAAATAGGGAAGGGGCGGGGTGAGAAATGACGAGGGACAGAGCAATAAGATCACACAGTTACTTAGCATAGTCATTTGCCTATTTGAAAAGTTGTTAATTTTATTTTCAAAATACTTATTATTACTCATTATTAAGCCACTTACTGTGGGTGTCCCTGAGGAAGCTACTCTAGGAAAATATCAAAGACAATTATAGCAACAGCAAAATAGAGCAGTGAGAGAGAATCGGGTTGTAGAATTGTTTTGAAATCGCCAGCCTCTGCAAACAAGCTCCTAGACTTAGTGCATTGTAATGACTCAACTCACCCTTCTGTGTTTTCCAGGTGACTTCGTGATAACAGTGACACCAGATATGGTCTCTGAATTGGCATGCCCTTTACCCTGTCTTTTTCTTTCTGCACAGGTGAAGGCTGAAGAGGGAAAGCCTGGCATGGAATCAGCCGGAACCAAAACCACTGCTGAGAGATACCAATCAGCTTCTCAGAACTACCTTAGCATCAGTGTCCCACACGCTGTCATAGCACCTGGAGATACTTTACATGTTACCTTAAAGGATATCCACCAATCCAGCAGCAGTGACATTGACTATTTCTATTACATGGTTAGAAATAGGACTGTGCCAACAACACTTTGTTTGTGTCAGAACAGATAATATTGCAGTTTATAAATCTACACAACTGACCCTTTTCAGGTTGGGAGAAAAGCATGTTAACGTAAGATGCGGCTGCAGGGGAGGCCTAGGGCAAAGTGGTATTTTTAGATCTTTCGTGACCTCCATATACTTTTAGCTGAAATGCAAGATTGAGAGTTCTGGAAACTGGAGTCCTAGGGAGAAAAATTCCATGATCTCCTGAGTTTCCTAAATTTAGGCCACATTTATGCCCACTTCTACCAGATCTGAATTTGGTCCTTAAAACTGCAATAAGCCCAGATTTTTCTTTCTTAGATTTAGTCTTTATACTCCTGATTCCCATCTACACTTACATCACTCTTTCAGTGTAGAGGGGCCTTAAAGCTGGCAGAAAAGTATACCTGCATGAATGAGAATCAGGCCTTTTGTGTTTAAAGTGCAGTCACATAGCTGGTGTCCTTTAATGTTTTGCAGTGTCTCTTACAGATAAATGGTTCTCATTTTACAAGTAAAACTAATACTTTCTTTAACTCACCTGGGATCCAAAAGTTCAGCTAGTCCTTTCACGATTTTTTGACAAAACATTTTTTCACTGAAAAACGTGGTCTGTCAAAATTGACGCTTTTCACAGGAAAGGGTCAGTTCTGATGAATTTCCTGTTTTGAAATATTTTTGAAAAATGTTTTGAAATTCTCAAAACATCTCATGTCAACATTTTCAAAGTGAGAAGTTCTAGTGTTTGGTTCAAATGGCCTTTTTTGTTGAGAAATGAAAGGGTTTTTTAAATAAAAAGATGTAAACATTGAAAAGACATGTTTCAAACTTACCTGAATTGACCCAAACTTAATGTTTTTTTGGATTAACAGTTTGCTAAAATATTTGAGATTTTTGGCTCTTTGTCCTGATTCAGGATGGAAAATGTCAAAATCTCAAAAGTTTTTCTAGGATCGGAAAATAGTTTCCTGTGAGATTTTCTGCAAAAGTCGTAAGCGCTTAGGTAAATGTAGTTAGGCTGATGCAGTGTCCGTGTAGACAACACGTTACTTACACCAACTTTTGCTGCCTTTCAGAAACCATCCCACAATGCCCCACGCAGGCAGTTAAATCAGTGCAAGCGCTCTTGGTGAGGATACGCACCGCCGACATAAGAAGCATAGTGCGGTCATGTAAAACTGATTTAATTACTGCAGTGGCTGTACTTCGACATAACTTAAGTTGATTTAATTTTATAGTGTCTCCACTGACACTGCATCAACCTAACTGTATCGACATTGACTCTATGCCTCTTGTGGAGGTAGAGTTATTAGGTTGGTGTAGTGGGTGAGTTACATTGACGGGAGTGACATTTTAGTGTGGACACTTACCTAAGTTGCATAACTTACATAAGTTGATGTAAGTTGCCTGGCATAGACCTAACTCTGTAGAGTAGACCAGGACTAAGGCTGGGTCTACACTGATGGCATCAAATTTGCCGCCATCAGATCGATTGCTCTGGATCGACTGAGCGGTCTGTGTAGACCAACTCAGTCGATCCAGCAAGTGATGTAGGAAAACCACCCTGGTAAGTGGTGTAGCGCTGCATCAACAGGAACGCTGTTCCCTTCGACGCAGCGCCGTGTGGCTGGCATGCAGAGCAGACACAGCAAAGTCGATGGGAGATACGCAAGTGATTTATGTCACTTGCGTATCTCCCGTTGACTGCCGCCAAATCCGGAAGGAAAGTGTAGACCGGGCCAAACACTGGAATTTAATGAACAATTCTTTTCATGGTGTACAAGCCAGAAAACAATCTTGCTCAGTTTCTTATAGCTTTATGGACTCTGCAATGCTAGCAAGTATAAAAATATTTCTTTCAGTAAAGTAAACAGATCTGACTATGAATCCACTTAGGAAACAAATCAATTGAATGACAAATATGTTCAATTTTTTTAACTATAACTGCACTTTACAGCTGACATTTTTCAAAGCTGTCCAAAGCATTTGGATACCCAGTTGCCATTTAATTTCAATGGGAGTCAGGTGTCCAAATCCTTAAGACAGTTTTGTAGATCACAGCCCCAAGATTTACAAGTAAGATGTAAAAAAAGAGACAATTTCATGCTAGGATTAGAATATCTGCTACCCAGAACTATTTGGATATCTTAGTATCCTTGAAGTACAGTATCTGTAAGAAAATTAAAGCCTATCTGAAAGGAGAAACTCAATTAGCTCAGTTGTAAGGATCTCTGTTCTACTTTTGCCATTTTAATGGCAGAAACCTGTATGTTTTTGTTTATGTAAGACTTCTGGCCATCTGCCATCTAAAGGCCTGATTCTGGCTTCCTTACACCTTCCTCTAGAAGTAGTCCAGTTGAAATAAGTGGGATTACTTGCAGAGAAACAGTGTAACAGTGACAGAGTCAAGACTAAGAGCCAGATTCTCATACCTTTACTCTCACTGAGTAATACCTTATTCTATCAGTGAGAGACCTATCCCTCTATCCATCCTAATGTCAAAGAGCCAGTGTCCCTACATCCTGCTGAAATACTTCTGCCTTCTGAAGTCCCTTTTGGAAGCCCAGGTACAGGGATGTGCTGAGGATAGGGTTGGGGGTGTGTTGGGGTGGGACCCTAGCACACACACATGCAGAAATTCTGGGCCGTGCCTCATCTTTAAGGGCAGCCTTGGGAGGCTACTATAACTTACACAGGTTACCAGGGCTAAGTTATACTGAGGGGCCTCTCCAGCTCCTGGAGTTGCCCAGGATCAGGAAAGCATGACTCCACAAGTTCTCCCATGGAACTCAGTGGTACTACTCATAGACCATGAGTTCTGTGCTGTTCCTCTTAGAGGTGCAGCACCCAATGTCACCCTAGAAGGGACAACTCATGGAGTTCGGTGCTACTAAACCAGAACAAAGGTTATAATAATCTGACCCTAAGTGACATGATAATTAGGTTTGTATTCCCATTATGTAACACAGATTCTCTCATGATTGCATAGCATTTGATTTGTTTTGTATTTGCTTTTGAATTGCAGGTAGTGACAAAGGGGAAAGTTGAGGTTATGGGAAGGGTTCCGTACTCAAACAAAATAATCACCCTTGATGTTACTGAGAAAATGGTGCCTGCATTCCGGTTTGTTGCTTACTACTTTGTTGAAAATCAAGGCCGCACTGAGATTGTGGCTGATTCTGTGTGGCTTGACATTGTGGATGCCTGTGAAGGAAAGGTAATGACAAGTAAAGAGATATTTATAGAGAAAAAAAATAGATTAATAAGATGGGCTATGATAGAGGTCTATAAAATCATGAATAACGTGGAAACAATGAATAGGCAAGTGTTGTTTACTACTTCAGATAACATGAGAACTTGAGTCACCTGGTGAAATTACTAGGCAGTAGGCTTAAACAAAATGAAGTACTTCTTCACAAAACTCACAGTCAACTTGTTGAACTCATTGCAATGGGATGTTATGAGGGCCAGAAGTATAACCGTGTTAAAAAAATAGATACATTCGTGAAGGCTAGGTCCATCAGTGGCTATTAACCAAGATGGTCAGGGATGCAACCCCACGCTCTGGGTGCCTCTAAACTTCCAACTGCCAGAAGCTGGGACTGGACAACAGAAGATGGAGCACTCAAAATTGTTCTGTGCTGTACGTTCCCTCTGATGCATCTGGCACCAGCCACTGTCAGAAGACAGGATACTGGGCTAGACGGACCATTGATCTGACCAAGTATGGCTGTTCTGATGTTCTGCAAAAGGGGGTGTTCATGAGCACCACACAGTTGAGGCTAGAGGTTAAAAGTCCTCATGGAAATTATCATTTTCACTAGAAATTTAATTATTAGAAATTGCAAAGTACAGTAAATAACAGTAACAGATGGCATCTATCTGGGAGATTATTCAGAATTAAGGTTGACAGGATGTTGTGAATTCAGTTATTGCTGAAAATGGCCAAAAAGTTTGAAAATAATGTCCAAAAGTTCTCTCTGTTAGAAGAGGTGAATCTGTCTTAAATAGTGCATGGATAATAGATAGAAATAAAAGGCTATATCTTGAAAAACATTGACAGAAATGATTGTGTGGGGAGAGGCAAAAATAAATTTTACAAAAATTTTCAAAATCTTTAGTTTTATTTCACTAGAGCAAATCTACTCACACACTTGTTTGCTGTTTTTCTGCTAGAAAAAGAGCGAGGGAATGAAAAAGTGTGAGAGTGTGTTTTCCCTCCACACTTTTCTTTGAGTCTCTCTCTTTATCCTTCCACCTTTCCCCTTTTTCCATTGGGAAAAAGTAAAGAAGTGAAAGTGTTTTCCTCCAACAAAACTAAACAGAATTTTTCACTGAGAAATGAAGTTTCAACTAAAATAATAATTTGCCTGGAAAATGTTTGTTCTGGCCAAAAATGCCTATACCACTGAGGGGGAAAAGGGTTTTGCTGGAAAAATTTTTATCAACTCTAACTCAGCGAAAGATCTGGTCCTATGTGTTTAAAAGGACCAAAAGCCACTTTCATACAGGATGGGGTACATTTATTAATAATCTTTTCATCGTTACACCATTACCACCACCTAATTCTGAATACACAAAGAATCTATGTTAGAGTGCTCCCTTGTGGTAATCTTTTAAAAGTCTAGACCAATTCAGTATTTGAAGGACAAATTCTGCTCTTATGTACTTGATTTAGACCTGTATAACACTAAGTATAATTTGGCCCAATAACTGAAAGGGAGAAGGTGGATGTGGGAGAAGAAAATGCAAAGTAGCAAATTGTTTTAGTTTAATTCATTTTATAACATGAGAAAGCTACACTTCATCAGTTTCATTTCACAGTATTTTTTATATTTAGCTTGCTTTGGAAAGATATTAAAATGGTAGCTGGTACTGTTTAAGACCAGCAAAGCATTTAAGCATGTGTTTAAATTTCACTGAAGTTAAGCACGTGTTTTTCTAAATCCCTAAATATTTCGGGTAAAATTCTCTTCACACATACCAACTTCCACTACTCTTACTGGGTGTTGTCCACATGTATCTGAGAGCAGAGTCTCAATTCTTCAAGGTTCTGTCTGTCATGAGCTCTTATTGTACCAGCTGGAATAAAGGATACTCAGCGCTGTTCAGAACCAGCCCCTTTATTTTCATCTGCTAATAAACATATATCACAGATGGCGCTAGGTAAATGTTAACGGAATGAATTGCAGAAAGTGTAGGTAGAGATTACCTATGTTGATAATTCCCTACTAATACAAATGCTTGATAATAATGCTAATGAGAAATATACAATTCTGTTATTTAAACATTTTGCATTTAGATTAAGCTATCAACAGACCGAGACAAGTACGAACCAGAGGAATTGGTACATTTATCCATTGACACAGATCATGCAGGAACCATTGCTTTAGCTGTGGTTGATACTGCAGTTTTCATTCTGAACAGAAGGAATAAGCTTACGGCCAAAAAAGTAAGTGTTTTGAAAAAGAAAATAGCATTTATCATTGAGTCAAGTAGTATTTAATGGGAGAATAGAAAGATCTGAATATCATAAATGAGTAGTAATCAAAATATTATTCAAGGTGTTGTTTATTTGGGAAAATAAGTTTCTTATTTATTTGTTAATACATTTGTAATCACTTTGCAGAGGATTTATCAAAGCAGAACAGAATAGTAGCCCATCCACTCTGGTAAGGGAAAAATTGATGATTCAGAGGAAGGCCAGAAATAAATTAAATTATGCCCCTACTAAAATGTCATATTGCTTAAATCTCAGGGCAGGGGTGTAGCGAATACCTCTATTTGCATCATTTCTGCATATGGCCTGATAACAGGGTATGCAATCGCTATTCAGAAAAAAATCACTGTTTTTGCAATAGTGCACCTTCCTTCAATGCTGTTACATTTTGTAGGTCTTTGAAGCTATGAATTCATACGATCTTGGATGCTCTGTGGGTGGAGGTGCTAACAGTGCTCAAGTTTTCACTGATGTGGGCCTGGCCTTTATATCGGACACAATTAAATCACATTTTCGGAAAGGTAAACAAAGGCCTTCTTCCTTTGCTATAGAAGTGTATTGTGGTAGAATAAATTCACACTGAATTTCTGGGATTTGATTTTTAGACCTTGTATGGCACTGTATTGTTGTTCTTTTGAGATGCCTCCCTTCTGTGTGGTCTTATTATTTCCTAATGTTCATTTTCCTGTCTTATACAGTGTGTTCATAGCTCATATGCAGGTGAAACAGACCACGCTGTTGGAATTGGCTATTTGGTATCTATTATAGATGGGATTGTGTGAGGAGGCAAAGGTGCCGATAAGCCAGCTTTGAAGATCATGCATCCTCTGGCTGCCAGGCCCTGAGCTGGTACTGAGGAGCAGTTTAGAGCAGCCTCAGGGATTATTTTAACTAAACTCTTTTGCTCTGTTTTCCTAGGCTATATGTGTTCCCATGCTACCAGAAGACAGAAAAGATCACTGGATTTTCATAAGCAAATTTCAGAAATTGGTAAGGCTATTAATTTTCAGGGGAAAGAGCTGGAGTCTGCTAGGGGTGTCTGGAGAGGTCTGGGGAGCTAGGAACTGGAGTCCCAGTGGTGAAGGCAAAGGGAAGGATGGAGGGGTGGGGGGCGTCAGGAGCTGGAGCTTGCCTGAGGGAATGGGAGAGGTCTGGGTTATAGGGAGAGGAGCTAAACTCTGCTACCTTACAGGGTGTGATCTGGCTAAATTTATTCATTCTCTTTTCAAGAATGTGCCAGTGCAAATTGTATACCACGCCATGGTATCACCCATTATGTTTACTTTTTGGGTGTGCCATTGATTTTGGAGGAAAGCCATCTTATAAATGATTTTATCTTTAGGAAATGTTTTATTAGTACCATTTTTCCTTCCATTCTGCTTCAAAGCCAGTTTGCCTTTGGAACATTGTGCGCCAAATGACAGAAGTGTTAGTCATATGAACAAAGCATGTTAAAAATAATTTTCCTATAAGTCTGTCATGTGAAGGTCTGATATCCTGTGACCTGTCGATATAAGAACTTCATTTCCAAACTAGAATTATCTACTCTAGGAATACGAATAATGTCATGTAGGATGACAGCTAGCAAGAGTGAAAAATCAGGACAAGGGGTTGGGAGTAATAGGTACCTATATGAGAAAAAGCCCCAAATATCAGGACTGCCCTATAAAATCGGGACATCTGGTCACTCTAGTGTCATGACCCACTCCCCTCAAAACCTCCAACCTTCACCATGGGCATGTGCAATTTTGAACCATAACCGTACTAGACATAACTTATTAGGTAGTTTTGAAAAATGATTTTAAGGATGCCCAAAGTTTTATAGATCAACATGCTGGAAGAATCTGACTGATTGATGGTGTTCCACCTAATCCTGAATTGGAGTTTACAATCTTAATTCTTTTTTATATCTATGCAACCATGATACTTCATTTATATCTGCACCATTAGACACAAACCTGATTTATAGAGATAAGAGAATGAAACTGGGGTAGGAACAGTCAAAATTGCTCAATCTAAAGCTGAGTATTCCTCTTTCAGAGACACCCAAAATCTTATGTGCTTCTGGCTAGAGAAGGCCAATTGCAGAGTGTTGATGCAAGGAATGTCTGTCAATTTGCCTTCCAACAGCCCAGATCAGTGGTTCCCAACCTTTTTGGCTCGAGGTCCACAGATATTTTTACAACCCGAAAGGGCCAGCAGTCTCTGCCAGCAGTCTCCCGCCCCACTGCAGCCAAATGGAAAGAGCCTCCTTGCTGATCTCCTGTCTCCCCAGCTGCAGCAGGGAAATCGAACACGTCCTGTAGCCCCATGTGCTCCACCTGGGTCCCTAAGCAGTGGCTCCATTCTGCAGTGACCTAGCGCCAGTGCTCCCCTCCCTCTAGCTCCAGCAGTGAACTAGCGCCTGTGTACCCAGGTGCAGCACTTTGCTGTGCTCCCTGCTATAGCCAAGGGGAGAGGAGGACTGATCTCATATCCTTTTGGGGGCAGCAATGAGCCTGCACAGCTCTTGTAGCCCCACGGCAACATGCTCCTCCTGGGTCCTTAGGCAGTGACTCCCTTCTGTAGCCAACACGAGGGGAGCCGCAGGCCACTTTTGGCCTCCGGGCCACAGGTTGGAAACCACTGGCCCAGACAGTCAGTATGTTAGCTGAAAGTATTACCTTTTTCCTGTTTGTGGGTCATCAGAAAAATAGTTCTGCTGGGTCTGAAGTTCTCTGAGACACTGGCTATTGAATTCCTGATGGCTCCCAACTGGCATTTGTTCTCTTAAGTTGAAATGAAAGAAAGCTTCTCCAGGTTTCCTCCTTGCCTTTGGGAAGACCAGTTTCAAAGTGTTTTCGTGAATGGTTCTGCCCTGTTGTTCAGGTACTGATCATTCATATTCCACTCCTACAGAGAAAAGTTCAACTCGTTTAGGTGCCCCCAAATGCCAGCAACAGAAGCTATGCATGGCTCCTGCTAAATTATTGAAGCCTTCAGCCAAGGGAGCTCCATTTTCATTCAGGAAAACTTCTGCTCTCAGTAAAACGGTTGAGTTAGCCTGAAACTGTGAAACCATGAGACATTAGGTTCAGCATGATAGATCTGAGTGACCACACTACTGTTCTTACTTGTCTTTGCCCTTGTACCATATATGCAGGTTGAAATACACCACTGTCACTGAATGTGAGAATCTCTGACTGCTTCTGAAATGTCTCAAATAAGCATTCTCATGGCACTGCTTTGCAAAGGAGAAAGCCTTCTTCAATAGCAACGTCAGAAAGATACCTCATGAGTGCTAGAAACCATCCACTACCAGAGATACCAGTTCACTCATTAAGTTGAATTGCTAAATAGTAACTTTTCCTATCTATTGAAAGCAGTTGCTCTCATACATTCTCAGCCACATCACTGATATAATATTGAATAGTCGCATTTTACAGAGGGTTCCTTTTCGGTTTGGTGGCCATTTCATAGTCTACGTCTATACTGACGGTGGCAAATTCACCGCCGTCAGATTGATTTCGCTGGATCAACTGAGTGGTCAGTAAAGACCCACTCAGTCGATCCAGAAATCGACTTACGAAAACCACCTCTGAAATTGGCGTAGCACTACGCCGACGGGAATGCTGTTCCCATCAGCACAGTGCAGTATGGACACCGCACAGAACAGAAGCAGCGGCGTTGACATGAGTTATACAATTTTTTTACATTGCTTGCGTATCTCTGGTTGACTGCTGCCGAATCTCAGAGGTAAGTATAGACCAGCCCAGAGATTCATAGATTCCAAGGCCATAAACGATCATCTAGTCAGACTTTCTGCATAGCACAAAATAATTCTTAGAACATATCTATTAGAAAACACCCAATCTTGATTTTAAAATTGTCAGTGATGGAGAATCCATCACAACCCTTGGTAAATGACTCCAATGGTTAATTACCTCACTATCAAAAATGTGTGCCTTCAATCTGAATTTGTCTACCTTCAGCTTCCAGCCATTGGATCCCATTATATCTTTCTCTGCTAGATTGAAGAGCTCATTGTTAAATATTTGTTCCCCATGTAGATACTTACAGATTGTAATCAAGTCACCCCCTTAACTTTCTCTTTGTTACAATAAACAGATTGAGCTCTTTGAGTCTATCACTATAAAGCATATTTTTTAAACCTTTACTCATTTTTGTGGCTCTTCTGTGACCCTCTCCAAGTTATCAACATCCTTCTTGAACTGTGATTACCAGAACTGGAGACAGTATTCCAGCAGCCGTCACACCAGTGCCCAATACAGAGGTAAAATAACCTCTCTCCTTCTATTTTGGATTCCCTTATTTATTCATCCTAGGATTGCATTTGCTACAGTGTCATTTTAGGAATGCATGTTCAGGTAATTATCAATCACAACCCTAAAATCTTTTTCAGGGTCAAGCCATATAATTTTTAACCTATACTCATTGTGCAGAGAAGCATAAGATTTTCTACAATAATATAATCCATATACTGTTGTAGGATCAAGATAAGATTCCTGAAGGGCATGAGTCTTGCCAGAGCCAGTTTGAGTAATCAAGACTTGCTGGCTGTTCAAGGCTTTGAGTTTTCTCAGGAAAAAACACTCAGGTTCATCTTTCAAGGGCAGATGTCTGGCTTCTAAATTTCACAGTCATTTTGAAGGTTTCATAGTTTCAGCTGTTAGCACCTCTGATCACACCACATACAGTGTGATGGCTAAGCAATCAATGTAAAACCAATTGTTGTATCCTCATGTTTTCTGTTAACTTTGTGAGCTGTCCAAGGAACACTTCACTTGCTGTTGTCTCGTTCACAAAGCTTTCCAACAAGCCAAGGTCCTTTCCAGACAACCCTTTGGCTAGAAGTGATCCCGAATGAAAATGGAGTGACCTAGGCAACATGATCCTGTTAGGCTCAGCAGGCACTTGCACTTCCTATGGTACCCCAGAAATAACAACGCAGGTACCGGTGTAGCTCTGTTTTATTCGCAGCGGCTCTAGTGGCATGCTATACTCATGTTCTGCTCAAGACTACAGTGAACCGTTAGTCTAGACTCAGGTTACAGTTTAAAGACAGTGTGCTGATCATTGCAAGACTCATAATGTCTATCTAATTACAAATGCATTAAATTGCTTTCCTCTCCCCTCCTCCCCGAAAAATGTTATAGCAATGTTTCAGTTACATTTCTGGTGTAATCTTCTACGACGTTGTTGGATGCTCTCTACAACCCTCTCTGGGACTGGATTCTATGCTTTCTGAAACAATAGTTTATACTCTTAAGAGAGTGTGGCTTCTCAGTTCTCCAAAGGGAATGGAACATTCATTTCTAACAATCCACAGTCATGAGATATTAGAAATTAAAACTATCACTGGTTCAGGACTGAATATGATGAGTGTAGTTTTCATTCTTTCCTTTATCTGAGTGTGGCTGGGAGGGAACTGGGAAGAAATGTTTTTGTGGCAGGTTCTTTTTAGTAATGATGGCCATTCAAAAGCTGTCCAAAGGCTAGGCGTGTTGGAAGCATTCTCGGTGGAAATGGACAAGTAGGCAGATTACAGGTGAGCATGTCAAAGTATATATTTAGTTTATTAAATCATTTTTCTGTTCGTTCCATGATTGCAGAAATACAGGAACATGCAGAGGAGAATAATCCTGATAACTGAAACTCACAATCTTAAATTTTTCAGTGTAAGAAAATACGATTTTGAAAAATGCGTCCTAAACAAGAGTCCAATTCTGCTCTCACTCACTTCAGTTTAAGTCATCTGATCCTGCCCCCAGTGACTTCATGGTCTGAAACTGAAGAAAAGATTGTAAACTCATTGGGGGAAAGGACCTTCTTCTATTTCTTTTTTGTACAATGCCTAGCAGAGTGGGGTCCTGGCTCATGATGAGGGTAATGGATATGGCTACTGTAATAATAATGATAAGTTTAATAATAATAACAGAGGTGAAGTATGATTGAACAGCTCCAAATGTATCAAAGCCCCTGCAAACACTAACAGGACTGTAATTTTGTTACAGCTAGCAAATACAAAAACACTGCTCTGCGAAAGTGCTGTCATGATGGAATGAAATTAAATCCAATGAAGTTTTCTTGTGCCAAAAGGCTAACAAGAGTCACTGGCTCAGAAAAATGCAAAGAGACTTTTAAATACTGTTGTGAGAGGGCTCAGAGCCTCAGGAGGGAGCTGGCAAAGAAGAGACTGAGTTCTGCACTGGCAAGAAGTAAGAAATGTTGCCTTTTAGTAACATACAATTTAAAAAAAGAAAATTGTTCACAGTCATCCCTGGGAAAAAAAGTGGTTTTAGGGCTGTAAGTGTTATTCACAGGGACATGTATCATTGAATGTCTGAGGCTTTAGTCCTGCTAATCTCAAAATCTGTAGGAGTTTGTGCAGCTAATTCCACACTCATGAGGTTCAGAAATGATGCCAAACTGCAGATATAATTCTGCGAGGGATCAGTCTTGCGAGATACTGAGCTCTGACTTTGAAGATCTTGTCCTGCAATGTGCTGAGCACCCGATGATTCTGTTGACTCCACTGATCCAATACTGCAAGGTGATGAGCACCTGCTGCCCTTGTCGTTTGTTACCGCTGGTTTGTAGGCAGTACATCTATAGTCACGTTAGATTGTGAAAAGAACAGAGCTAGCTCTATCCAAAAGTCAGGCTCAGGTTTTTGAGCCATATGGAGTTGGGTTAGATTGATCAAATGGATAATGCACTGCATGAAGGATGAAGTTTATCTGAGTGTAAACTGGTAGCAACTTATGTGATGTAATTCTCCATTATATGTGCGTGCTCACATACGTGTGTCATGGCAGAGTAGGGTGGGATTCTGGAAAGTGCTTATTATTGGTTAACCTTGCTCCCCTTGAAGTCAGTTGAGGTTTTCAATGGGGGCAGAGTTGACCAGTGATGAGAGCTTTAGAAACCCCCAGTGGAAATGTTTAACCACCATTGTTTTTTGGTGATTTATGTGTAATTTACAAAAATCCACGTTCCTTTCCTCTCCTTCTCTCACAGACATCACCATACCATCCTGCATGCTTCCATTGACATTTTCAAGGCCCCCACCCTCCTGCCAAATGTATTCACCACAAATACTATCTCCCATGTCTCTTCCAAGTCCTTCATGAAACATGGGGATGGTGAGATCAAGTAAAGCGATCCGGAAATTCCCAGTATGTGTTTGGCCCTCATTTGTTGTGTTGTGTTGAGTTTAAGTTAGGAGGCTCATCTGGGCAGGTCTTGTGAGCCTGAGTCCTCAGTGCCCTGCATCTTGTACAGTCACTTATACCTGTGCAAAGGAAGGGTAAAATGTTCCCAGTCCCATTTGGCAACACTGTGTATGCATCCTCTCCACACTCATATAAATGGCTACAGAAGGTGCAAAGCAGTGGAGAATTAGGGACTGTGAAGTCAAGCTCTGTCCCATTGGTTTTAATCTGGCCCTTGTTTGGGGGGACACCTTTGGAAGAACATCTTTGCTCACTCTGGAGAGCAGCTGTGCTAATGGTGAGGTTTGCATTACTGCTTTCTCAGCAAGTAACGATTTGTAAAGTAACCTTAATGGTCATTTACGTTAATATTTCCATTCACATAAGAACACAGGAATTGCCAGACTGGATCAGACCAAGGTCCTTCCAGTCCAGTATCCTGTCTCTAGCTGAGGGCATACCAAATGCTTCAGAGGAAAGTGTAAGAACCCTGAAGTAGGCAGATGTGAAGTCACCTGCCCCCCTCATGAGTTCTCTTCCTATTGTCTAATAGACATTGGCCTAAACCTGGGAGCATGAGGTTTAATATCCCTTCCACAACATTTTCTTTCTGGATATTCTTGATATCCAGATCAATGTCCAATCCCTTTTTGAATCTTGTTCAGTTCTTGGCTTCAATAATTTCCTATAGTAGTGAGTTCTCCAGTCTAATTACAGGTTATGTAAATTTTTTTCCTTTTTTCTGTTATGAATTGCCCACCTTAAAACGTCACCTTGTTCACGTGTTATGAAACAGGGAGAACAGAGGCTTCCGATCTACTTTCTCTGAACCATTCACTATTTTAAATACTTTTATCATGTCCCTTTGATTCATCCCTTTCCTAAGCTAAACCATCCCAAACTTTTCAGTCTTTCTCCCTATGAATTTTCCCATGCCCCTTACCATTCACATTACCTTTCTTTGACCACCATCTGATTCTGCGATATCCTTCATGAGATGGGGTGACCTCTACATAGTATTCCAGATGAGGTTGCACCATGGGTTTACACAAAGGGATTGTAATAGTCTCCCCATTATTCATCATCCCTTTCCTTAGGCAACCTGACATCTTGTTTGCTTTTTTTGACTGCTGCTGCGCACTGAGCAGAGGTCTTCACTGAGCTGGCCACAGTATCAATTGAAAAGTTAATTTCTTTTCATATGTTGTACACCATGAGCCTGATCCAAAGCCCACTGAATCATACAACCATAGAAGATTAGAGTTGGAAGGGACCTCAGGAGGTATCTAGTCCAACCCCCTGCTCAAAGCAGGACTAATCTCAGCTAAATCAGCCCAGCCAGGGCTTTGTCAAGCCGTAGCTTAAAAACCTCTAAAGATGGAGATGCCACCACCTCCCTAGGTAACCCATTCCAGTGCTTCACCACCCTCCTAGTGAAAAACATTTTCCTAATGTCCAACCTAGACCTCCCCCACTGCAGCTTGAGACCGTTGCTCCTTGTTCTGTCACCTACTACCATTGAGAACAGCAGCTCCATCCTCCCTGGAACCCCCCCTTTCAGGTAGTTAAAGGCTGCTATCAAATCCCCCCTCATTCTTCTCCTCTGCAGACTAAACAAGCCTAGTTCCCTCAGCCTCTCCTCATAAGTCAATAGGAGGGATTCCTACTATGGTCTACTGAGTATAGCCCTGGGCTCTATTCCTAGCTCCATCACTAAGAAGCTGAGTGACCTTGAGGATTTCACTTCACCTCTCTTGCCCATCCCACACAATGTTTGGACTATTTTGATTATTAGCAGGGACAGGAACTGCCTATCACTATGTATTTGTGCAGTGCCTAGCACAATGGTGACCCAATCTCATCGGGGATCTCTAAGCACTCCTGCCATGCAAATAAATAATTAATCATCAATATCATCATCATCATTTCTGAATTAATTTCAGCGTGTCCTATGTCATGTCCTTCAGTCATTTCCTATGTACCCAAGCATGTTGAAAATCTTGCTGCCTGGCGACACTGAATGAAATTCAAGCTGAGAAGTTTTTTGCATTTATTTCCATTCTGCCTCTTCTTCTCCCCAACATGTACCTTCTGCCAAAGAGACAGCCAATTTCATTGAAAAATTCAGTGTGTCATGACTGATCGCATTCAAAGCATGATTTCTCCTCCTCCTTTCATGCCCCATCTATCACAGATACACGAATGGTACAAAGAATAACTTCTCCACTTATAACTACAGAGGGAATTTTTTACATTGGCAGTATATAATTGCCCAGTTTGGAAGGAAGAATGAACCTTTTGTTCAGTGTCAATCTTTAGTCATTGTCTCCACAAAGCATTTTAAGAACATGCGATTTGCCATACCAGATAATATTCACTGTCTGTTGTCTTTCTGCGTTTTTTGCAATGTAAGAGATCAAAACCAGGCAGTCTTTTCATTCAGCTATTCAGCATATTAATCCTTTTGTCTTGTCTCTCTGACAGCTGATTCTCCAAATTAGTTTAAGGTTAGCAGCCATAGACTTCAGGGAAGACTCCCAATTTCTGTTTTCCAGTTGCTGACATTCAAGAAGAAGATGTGTTTGATGAAACTTCAATCAGATTGCGTAGCTTGTTTCCTGAGAGCTGGTGGTGGGACACATTAGAAATGAAAAACCCTGGACAGCATAGGTACCATGTTATTTCACCAGATAACTATACCTATATGTATATTAATATGCCCATCAATATCAGTGTTCTGTTGAACCTAGAATAGAGGGATTTGGAGGTGCTTGCCAGGTCTCTCTTCCACACCTGATAGCAATATTTTTTTCTTGTCAGCCTTCAAAATTTAAGGAATAAGCTTGTTTTCATTTCATACATTCTTCTTAATAGCTTGTCTCTTGTCCCTTTAGGATAACAAAGGTTGTTCCTGACTCTATAACAACTTGGGAAATTCAAGCAATAAGTGTATCGCCTCAAAAAGGTAAAAACACTATTGGTAAACTATTGTTTCACTCTGTACTGATGAATATTGACTCAACCACTACACATTCTTAAAGATGTGCACCAATTCAACTAGAAGTTATGGGCTCAATACCGAAAGTACAGAGCAGAATTTTATGGCATGTGTTATGGAGAAGATCAGATTAAGCTATCATAATAGTTCCTTCTGGCTTTAAAAATCTAAGAACCTTTTGATTTTAGCCTCCAGTCAGACACAGGGTTGCAGCAAATGTGGTGATAACAATGATAAATAAAATGCTTAGCTCTTAGAGCCTATGAGTCTTTCACTGTATTTAGTGATGCCTATCTTCATATTAAGTAAGTTTGGGGAGCAGATGCCAAAAGAAAATTCCAGAGGAATCATATTCAGAAGATTATAACTTAATGTGTGGTACATGAATATTAATAGATCCATTAGTTTTGAAGCCAGAATAATAATACTTAGCACTTTGCATCTGTAGATCTCAAAGTGCTTCACAGAGGAGGTCATGTCATTGTACCCATTTTAAAGATGGGGAAACTGAGATACAGAAAGGTGAAGTGACTTCCATAAGATCACCAAGCAGTCCAGTTACATATAGGAATAGAATCCAGATCTTCCGAGTCCCAGTCCTGTGCTCTATCCAGTAGGCCACATTGCCTCATGCATACAGAAATGATCATTAGATCATCTAGTGTGCTCTCTGTATAATACAGACCATAGACTTTCACCAAGTTAGAGTCATAGTCAAAGAGTTTAAGGCCAGAAGGGACCACCAGCTCATCTAGTCTGATCTCCTATATAGCACAGGCCACCAGCAACCACACACTCAACTCAGCTACAGAACTTAGACCAAGTTATTACAACCCACAGAACATTAGACTATTCTGTGCAACAGGCAGAGAATAGCAAGAACTGAGATGCACCAGTTCCCGAGACCCTAGCAATGGCAGGGAATTTGGGCTCAATACAGTTACTCCTGGTTTGAGCCCAAATTCTCCACAGAGTATATTAAGAACATGGGATTTGCCATACCAGATCAAGTTCAAGACCTTTGATATATCCAGTCGGGTATCCTGCTTCGATATTTGCTGAACCAACCATTGGCCCCATACTTCCTGTCTATGGAAAGGACAGAACAAACTCACAATGTACCCAGCCAATTGTTCAGTGTTGGGTATAAGGAGTAAAAACTTTCTCCTGACCCAGCAGGTGATCAGCTTATGGTCTGGAACATACAGTTTAATTACCGTTATCAGTATTTTAGCTTGTAGAACCATAGGCATAAGCTGCCCTAAGATGTAGCTACAAAGACTTTTGTTCCTAATCTGTAAATAACCAATTCAATACCATTATTTTCCATTTATTGTAAAATATTAGCAAATTGAGGCATTTTCATAAGTTTCCCATGGATGCCTGCACTGGGTTTAGGTAACACTACTGTTCCAAATTAACATATTGCTTACATAAAGTGTTATTGTAAGCCTCAAAAGGACCTTTCTGCCCATGCAGAGGCCCATTGATCTCAGCAGGGCCATGCACAGCAATGTCTCTTTGCAGTATCAGGACCATAGTAATTTAGGCCTTGATTCAGCAAGGGGTTTAACATTCCTAATATTAAGCCCCTGCAAAGTCCTCATTGGTTTAATGATTACAGCAGTGGACTATGAAGTACTACACAAGAAAAGTAACCTAGTAACCTAATGCATAGTCTGTTAAAGAATTTCAGAAAAAGAGATTATTTGGAAAGACGCTCAGCCAACTTTGTGGTATTTAAATTATTACTGTGTGAGGCAAATTCTGCCACCCTTGTGTGTGTGTAGAGGGCCCCAGAACCAGTGTAGCAGACCATGCAGAGAAAGGTACAAGGAGACTATTTCACCGATCTGCAACTTCTGTATGCCACAGAACACAGCTTCACAGCTGCCTCCCTTTGTGCAGCTCTGGATGGGGATTGGAGCCGGGCCAGGAGTGGGTAAGGGTCAGTCTGGGGCATCCATGGCTATGCAGTGTCCACTTGATAGGTCGTGTAAAGCAGGCATGCCTGTGGCTTCAGTCACAGTTGCAGAGCTGATCTGCTGCTGCCCTACAGCCTTGGGGAAGGAATCCGTCTCCTAGACCTCCAGCACCGTGCTTGGCCTTGATGCAGGATAAATTTGGACACATATTTGTTTCTGAATGGCAAGAAAGGAGCCCAGCTATTTGTTCTTTTTTAAACGTAACATCTTCATGAATGCCTAAACTAACAGCTCTCTCAGAAAGCTAATGTAAAGTGGTTTTACTGGGGCTGAACTCCAGTTTTCTCCTTCCCCAGGATTCTGCATAACTGATCCCAAGACGTTCAAGGTTTTCAAAGATTTTTTTGTATCTGTAAGGTTACCATACTCAGTTAAACGTTACGAGCAACTAGAAGTAAAGGCAGTTGTCTACAACTATCTGCCTGAAGATCTCCAGGTAATATTATTGTAGTATATCGCTGAACTGTTTGCTGTATAAATAATCCACCCACCAGTCCTTACTTCCTTTATCAAGCTTCAGTTACACTGTCTAAGCAGGCCATGCTCGGCTGGGGTCCTCTGTGCTTTGTCGAAAGGAGCAGAGCTAGGATACAGGGAAGATTGTTGTATTTCTTCTTCTTCCTAAAGCTTCTGGGACTAATGGATAATAACATGAATGCTTATATAGCATATTTTCAAAGCACTGAACAAATTTTCACTCGCTTATCCTTAAAGTTCTCCTGAAGGCAGGTGAGTAGATTAGCCCAACCTTAGAATGAGCAGCTCAGACTAAGTGGCTTACCTGGGAGGCAAGGTGGTCTAACAGATTAGCTATGGCTCTGGGAGTTGATAGATCTCGATTCTGTTCTTGGTTTGATAATGACTCATTGTGTAACCACAGTGAACACTTCGCTCCTCTGAACCTCAGCTTTTCCATGTATAAAATGAGGCTAATTGTATTTGCCTTCCATTAGGCAAAATTAATGTTTGTAAAGCATTTGATATCATTGGACGAAATGTGCTGTGTCAATGCAAAATATTATTATTTAGGCCACAAGAGCTAGGAACTCAGGAGTTTGTAACTCCATGCCCACTTCTCAGTCCTCTCAGTACTTCTGTTCTGCCTCTCCTTTCACCTTAAATATCAGACATTTTGGACCAAAGAGTGCTTTTGTTGGTGTTTGGTGTTCTGGCTTTGGGTTTTGTTTTTTTCTCTCACTTTTTTTTTTTTTAATAATTGAGAGAATGTGGTCAAGTACAAAAGGTGAACCAATTCAAGCCTTTACATTAAACGCTCTTTGGACCTGAGCCAAACCCTTTCTGAGGTTTGAAAAAGTTTTGATAACATTTTCTGTATTTCTTTTAATTTTTGTGGGTTCCTAGCACTTACCAATCCAGATTCTAGCCAGGACCAGAAGCTGAAGTGCCAAAATCCTCTGCTTGTGGTATTCCCTGCCTGCCTGCAAGCAGAAAGTATTGGAAATGTAATGAGATCCTGTTTTCAGAAGGTTTGACCCCCAAATGTTCAGATTCATGAAGTATGGGTAATGTTTGGATGAACCTCCAAACTTTTAGTTGCTTCTCTGAACTGTAACCCTCTGAATTATTTGAGGTTTGCTCTTCACTATTTATATTGGTCCGGATATCTACTTCCTGGAGCAATGGTGTAATAAGCATTATTATAAGCATTTCCTTCTTTCACTAGATTACAGTGAAGATGGCTGCAGCGGAAGGGGTGTGCAGTGCAGAGGCATCGAAAAAGGATGTGCAAAAGAAACTAACTGTTAAAGGAAACTCAGCAGTGCCTGCCTATTTCTCATTAGTCCCAATGGTTGTAGGGAAAATTCCAATTACCATTACTGCTTTTGACTTAATGTCTGGGCACAGTGATAGCGTTATGAAGAACCTCAAAGTTGTGGTAAGTATAAAAGTATTTGATTAGCTCAGTTGTGGAACAGGAATTTAAAAGCGCCCTTTCTGTCTGTCTTGGTTTAATTAAATGTACACATAAATGTGCACATGGAACTCAGTAAGAAAATAACACTAAAACTAGTGACTAGACTCCACTTAGCACAGAGAAGAAACTTCATTCTGGGATTGACCTGTGACTACGATTACCTACTATAAGGTGGGTGCACAACTGGATGGAAAAGCGTACTCAGAATAGTTATCAGTGGTTTACAATAAGCTGGAAGGGCATATTGAGTGAGGTCCTGCATGGATCTGTCCTTGGTCTGGTTCTATTCCATATCTTCATAAATGATTTGGATAATGGCAGAGAGAGAATACTTATAAAGTGTGTGGATGAGACTAAGCTGGGAGGGGTTGCAAGCACTATGGTGGACAGAATTAGAATTCAAAATAATCTTGACAAACTGGAGAAATGGTCTGAAATAAACAGGATGAAATTCAGTGAGGACAAATGCAAAGTACTACACTTAGGAAAAAATAGTCAATAGTCAATTGTGCAAATACAAAGTGGAAAATGACTGCTTAGGAAGGAGTAAAATTATTAAAGATTTAGAAAGCATGACCTATGAGGAAAGATTAAAAAAACCTGTCTTTGTTTAGTCTGGAAAAGAAAAGACTGTGAGGGGACATAAATCTTCAAGCACATAGAAGATTGTTATAAAGAGAAGGGTGCTAAATTTTTCTCCTTAATCACTGGGAAAGAAGTAATGGGCTTAAATTGCAGCAAAGGAGATTTAGGTTAGCCATTAGGAAAAACTTCCAAACTGTGAGGATACTTAAGCACTGAAACAAGTTACTATGGAGGTTGTGGAATCTAAGTCATTGGAGGTTTTTAAGAACAGGAGAGACAAACATCTATCAGGGATAGTCTAGATAATACTTAGTCCTGCCTCAGTACAAAAGACTGGACTACATGACCTATCAAGGTCCCTTCTAGTCTTACATCTCTATGATTCTATGACAAATTTAGGTAAAAAGAGCTCACTATTGAATTATCAGGATTCAAAAAAGAACTAGATAAATTAATGGAGGATAGGTCCATCAATGGCTATTAGCCAGGATAGGCAGGGATTGCTGTTTGCTAGAAGCTGGGAATGGATGACAGGATGAATCACTTGATGAGTACATATTCTGTTCATTCCCTCTGAAGCACCTGGCATTGGCCACTGTTGGAAGAAAGGATACTGGGCTAGATGGACCATTGGTCGGACCCCGTATGGCCGTTCTTATGTTCTTATCTTGAAAGAGAGAGGAGTTCGTTACTTCTGACATAGCTCAAAGTGTGATTGGTTGCCTGTTCTTAAATGAGGAGTCCAGTCCAGACACAAACATAAAGTCAGTTCCCACCCCAAGAAGCTTCATCTAAAAGACAGACATAGCGAAGATGGGAGACACTGGGAAGTCAGGAAGGGAAGGAGTTTTATTTCTACTGTTAAAATGAACTCACAGCTTAGTGGCCTTAGGCATAGTTTTAGACCTGTGTGGGCTGCATTTGGCTTCCAGGTCTTATATTTGGCCCACAGGTCTAATGGAAATGTGTCTTCTGGTTAGTAAGATCCTTGGGTAGGTTCTCAGTGATGGATCTTGCAGGAAGCTGAACACCCTGTTGACACTTTCACAAATAATAAATAACAATTGTTCGAAGAATTTTCTGGAAAAAGCACTACTGGCCTTATATGGCCTCTGTTACTTTAAGATCTGAGCCCCTCACAATCTTTAATACTCATAACACTCCTGTAAGGTGGATGGGGAACAAAGGCACAGAGAGCCTGAGGCCTAGATCCTCAACGATATTTAGGCATCTAACTCTTTTTTAAATCAGTGGGAGTTAGGCCCTTGAATGCTTTTGAGAATCTGGGCTTAAGTGTTTTGGCCAGGATCATGCAGGAAGTCTGTGAAAGAACAGGGAACTGAAACTGGCTCCCCCCAAATCCTAGGTTAGTGCCCTCCTCATTGGGCCATCCTACCTAGGAATAATGCCCAGCACAAGGTCTTCCATGTTTAACAAACAGTCTGGGATTCTGCAGTGTCGTGATAACAGGGACCACATTTCAGGTAGTGAGATCAAGAATATTGACGCATACCACTCAAATCAAGGTCATTAGTTGGCTCAGCTGTAACTTGTATGAGCGTTGAATGGTCAAAGCTTTTAATTATTTTTTAGAATAATTGATTAAAAGGAAATGACCCTAATCCCAGACAAAGCTCCTTTATTGACACTTTGTTCTAGAGTGAGAGAGGAGAAAGTGTGTGTGTGGGTGTGGGTATGGGGTTATATGTAAAACTGAGCCCTCCAATGGAGTGTAGATATATGTTTCACTAGCTAAAAATAAATGTCAAAGCTTCACATTTCTTGTTCACCTTTAGTAAAATATTTCATCTGAAAAAAAAAAGACTCGTAAAAATCAGTAGTCAGTTCAGCTGGTATATTTATGGAAGGCTGAAATGCTGACTCTAAGTACCTTTTATTGTATTTGATTGGAAATCTCTATCCAAATGCAATTATTGCTGCCATCTACTGGTCCAATATTATGTTAGTGACAATATGTTGTTAGCAGTTAAGTCCCCAGGATGCAATAATTTGCAATGGGGTTGATCTATTTTTTATTTGTTGTGCAGAGTGAAGGCATTTTACGGAGAGAAGAAGAGACCATTTGCATTAATGATAATTGTAAGTTACAAGAGGGGGTTTATTTTTTAAGATCGCAACCATTTTTAGTCTAATGATCTGAATTCAAATGTTTTACAACCATCTGGGCTAATAGAATCCAATGACTAAGTATCTTGTATTTGTACAAAGTGGAATGGCTTCAGCAGTAGAGATTGAAACAGCCCCATCCCAGAGTATCCTGTGGCCCACTGGTTAGAATACACACGTAGTAAGTATTAGGCACCAGTTTAAATCATTGATCTGGATAAGGCAGCGTGAGACTTGACTGTGGATCTCACACATCCCAGTTGAGTGTATCACCTCCTTCTCCAGTTTTGTGACTGGCCTTTCCTTGCTTTTAATTAAAGAAATAAGTGATTAAAAATTCTTAAAGTCTAAACAAACCATTTCATTTGACCTGAATCTATTTATTTTTTGTTTTGCCAAGAACACCAAAAATTTTTCATTTTGTTCTGAAATGAACTATTTTAGATTTGGGGGGGTGGGAGGTTTCAGCCAATGAGCCAAAATTTTGATTATCCACACAGTTCTAGTTGTTAGTAACATTTTTTCTTGTGAACAAAATGGAAACATGGAAAAACGGGTTTTTTCCATCTAAGTATCAAGTAAAAATCAAATCTGACAGCCATCGAGAGACTAGGTGGGTGAGGTAATATCTCTCATTAGGCCAACTTCTGTTGGTGAGAGAGACAAGCTTTCAATCTTACACAGAACTCTTCTTCTTCAGATTTGGGAACATTCAGGAGCTGGAACAGATTGTTTAAGTACTTATGTTAACACATATTTCAATAGACTATTCAAAGTGAAGTGGCCTGTTAACACCTCTTCAGTCATAGGGGGGAAGGTGAAGAAAAAAGCTGGAGTGGATGGCTTAATGGGTTATAGATCATTGTAATAAATCCAGTGTCTCTTATTCAGTCATGATTTTTAGTGGATCTAGCAAAATTATGAATGTAAGCTTCCAGGCTCGCCTTTTGAAGGTGTAGGGCAGATTTCCTTTGAGGATGCGGAGAGGTCTGATACAGAGTGACCACTTAGTGAGAAGTGTTCACCCACAAGTGATAGAATGTTTTTGTCTTTTATCATTTTCCTGTGTGAGTTCATTCGAGAATGTAGTGATTGTCTGGTTTCATCCACATAGTAGTTACTGGGGCATTTAGTGCACTGGATGAGGTACACCACAGGTAGTGATAGACATGTGTAGGACCCCTGCATCTTGAAAGGTATGTTGTGTGGGGTATTGATCATCATGCCAGTGGAGATACATCTAAGATTTTGTGTCTGGTGATGGTTTGAGTTGGTGTCCTGTTCTGTGGGGAGCTTGCTTCTGATGATGAGCTTGGAGAGGTTGGGGTTCTTTGAAGGCCAGAAGAGGGAGTTCAGGAAAGATTTCTTTCAGGATGTGGTCCCAATCAAGTATCAGTTGTAACTGTTTAATGAAATCCCATATGGGTTCCAACATGAGGTGGTAGGTGACACTAGGGGCGTTGGAGGGAGTTTTATTTCTGTATTGAAGCAGGTTCTCTCAGGACATTTGGGTGACCCATTCCATGATGCAATTTACTCTAGTGAAGAGAGACTTTCATTGGGAGACTTTCATAGCCAGAAAACTGTTAACCCTTTGTGATGCAATGCTGTCTATCAAGAATAATTCATCCACATCTTTGTGTCTCTGATCCCTTTTTAAAATGCTCTTTAAAATCATTTGCTTACAACTAGTGAATAGTCAACAAGTTCTTCATGCTAGCACTTACTGACCCTGGTTCAACAAGGTGCTTAAGCATGCATTTAATTTTCAGTTCTTAAGTAGTGACATTGAAGTTCCATTGCAACTATTCAGGTGCTTAAAGTTAAGCACATGCTTAAGTACCTTGCTGAATCAGGGCCACTCTTGTCAGTGCTTCTTGTGTGCCCTTGCTATCAACTGTCACAACATCCTAGCATCACATTTCTGTTGTAACTGCTATGCATTGTGAGTTATCGGTATGAAGGGTATGTTTTTAAATGAAATTGTACTGGATAACACTTAAACAGTTCTCATGTACATCTTCTTTTCCAGCTAGAAATCATATTCTTGATTTGAAGAAACCACCTGATATGATACCAGGGTCTGAGAGCCATGTCTTTATGAGTGTGAAAGGTAAAAAAAACCTCCAGAATTTATAATGATGCATATGATATGAGAACTAGTGGATCACGTTCCTAAACTAATCTCTGTAAATATGAGTCACATTTCCTTCCTTGGTTTCTCCTGTCATGCAGTGAGAAATATTCTGATATTGGTTTGGCCCAAATCACTGAGAGAGGCAAAGCCAAAGCTAAGCCAGCTCCTTGCCCCTCTGCACCCACTATCTACATAGCAAATCTGTATATGTAATCGATATAATCTAATATTGTGCGCATGTGTGTCTGTCTGTGACTGTGTTAAAAACACATTAAAAAAACTGCTAAAAGAACATTAGGGTTGCAAAGTCAAGCACTCAGAAGTTAGGAAATGCAAGAATTACGACTGCATTATGCATATGCATTATGAACTACATACTATTTTTTCCCTGGGAGCCTTGCCTCATTCAGTATATAGGATGTACAGTTCTCAATTAATGAGCAGCTATTCAGCATTTTATTTTATCTTCATTGGTTCATCATAGAATTTCCATTGCTGTTCAATCTGGGACTTCAGCGAGTGACATTTAGATGCAGTTTTGATAGCTTGGTTGTCCCTTGTAACAAAGCAGACCATGAGAAGGTTCTCATTATCTTGTCTTCTCTACCACAAAATACTACACACCTGTCTGGGCAAACATGTAACCTTATTGATGGATGGGTAAATTGATTATTGATTAATCTCTTTGACTCCACTGGTTAAAGGCGTTGGACTCCTGAGGGCTACGGCATCAGGAATATTATTAGTATTAAGATATCCTAGGAGCACACAAGAAACAATTCCAGTTTATGAGAAGATTCTTTATTAACAAATTCACTAAGCAGATAAACAATCCCACAAATACTAAAATACAATAGCGAAAAAGAGAGCAAAGTGTTTAGCCCTATGACTGGCATCACTCACCTCTCACATCTCCTGCTGGGGATCCTGGCGTGTCAGTCATTATTACCCTAATTGTTGACATTGTCAGCATCACCACCACCCATGGTGGTCATCCTGGCATCTCCCTGTGCGTTTCTTCCCACATACAGAGACCAGGCAACACCTTTTATCTTGAATTATGCTGATGCCTGCTAAAATTCATATATACACATGAGGCTGTAAACCCCTTATTCCTTATTTGCACTTCCACACCCCATAAACTTATGGGTGCGTCACTTTCCATAAATTATCTGGTTAAACCAGGTCTACCCCACAAACTTACGTCAGTGTAATTATGTCACTCAGGGGTGTGAAAAATCCACAGCCCTGAGCAGCAAAGTTCTATCAATCTAACTCCCAGAGTGGAGAGTGCTATGTCGATGAGAGGGCTCTCTTGTTGACATAGCTACTGCCTCTCATGGAGATGGATTAGCTGCGCCAACAGAAGAAGCTCTCCCATCAGTGCGTGGTATTTTCAGTAAGATCCAAACCAGTATTGATCCGGTTATGTGGCAGACACTGTGGCGATCAGGAGAACATTTTGGCAAAGGGAATAGAGTTTAAATAACTTATCTCTTTACTACACCCAGTTGCTGATTGGGAGCCTGAGACTGAAATGCAATAAAGGGGGCTGTGTATTTCTTGTTGTAGCTTCTTGACAACCAGTGTGAGAAATCAGGAGCACTGTTTGTGACTGGTCAGGGAATCTAACTTCAGTGTTACCCACCAGTTCTAGGAGAATCTACTCTCCTTTTTTGCAACCTGCCCTGACCGTGGCATTTTCAGGGGGTTACCCTGAGCACAGACGGGTCAAAAGGCTTACCCCAATCCTCAATTGCCTTTGAAGTGTTTCCCTGTAGTATATAGCTCCAGTTGCTGGACACTCAGAAATTGACAGATTTTCTATCCCTGGTGTACACAGGTTTGGTTTTATTCAACTGAGATTAACTCCTGTATAACATCATAGCACAGAGATAAAACTAAAATGAAAACAAAAAAAGTTTATTATTAAAAGCTAAAACTTAGGAGACAGTGAGTAAGGACAATGGAAACAGAAATGGTTTCATATAAACCAAAATCATAAAATGTAAATCTGGGTCTGTATAGTGAAATTGATTTTTCTCCCAAAGATTTAGTGTTGTGCAAAGCTAGCTGGTTTCAGACTAACAACGATCCAAGCATTCACAAAGCATCCTCCCTCTGCTAGGTGTTTTCATCAGTGAATGGATAACAAAATGTCTGCTTGCATACATTTTATAGTCTTCAAAGTTCAGTTTTTTTCCCCCAGAGACAGTAGAAACCCCCTATGGTTTAGTCTCCAGTGTCATCCCATGCTTCTGTTTACTTCGTATATAAATTCGGCTTCCATTGTGTTGGCTTATAATACATAATGTACATGTGAACCAAGATAGACAGGCGAATATATATCCCAGTTCCTGTCTGGAAGAAACCTGTTTTTCTCTTTGGTTGGTGACAGACTTTAATACTTATTTTCAGCATTGTGGTAAAGTCAGGCTAGATGGCTACAGAAGGGTATGCCAGGACCAATATGTGAGCCCTAGGATGCTGAAAGCCCTTTTCCCTGAAGACAGGGGAAGTGCTATGTGTAGTGTGTTTGTCAGGCCTGCTAAGAGTTGCTTTTACAGAACACTGAACCACTTGCCAGTTGGCACTATGTGGATCTTAGGTCACAGAATTGCAATTGCAGGGAAAATATTGCTCAGCCCTGGGCTGGAGTATGCCAAGTCCAGATGGAATTTTCAGAGAATTAAATTGCAAAGATATAGCAAATGTCTACTGAGCATATGCAAACTATGATTTTTCAAAGGCTTATAACTTGGCCAAATTTTTTACAGGTGCGGCAAAAGGCATATCACTGATGTAAAGTTCACACACACACCAAATTTCAAGTTACTGCTCCAAAGCAGGTGGTGCTAGAACTTCTGAAATAAAAATTGGTCAGAAATAGTTAACATTTTTCCCTAGCCTTGTTCTTGAACATATCTGAACTGTTATGACTGAAATTAAAAATAAATAAATCAGCCTGAGGGAGCATAAATAAATCAGGGGAGCATGGAAAAGTTCAACCTAAGCAGTTAAAGTTTGGCGAAGTTATAAGCAACGGAAAATAGGTTTTTAGAATGGGAATTATTGGGCAACTTTAATAATAGGTATTGCTACTAACTCCACCTATAATCATTTGTTTTAAGGTTATGTTTACTCTTTTTTTAATCTTAATTTTTCACCCTTTCCAGTCTTCGAATACAATAATTTTGGTCTGATTTTGTTTCTTTAATATAGGGGATTTAATGGGTGAGTCTATTCAAAACTGTCTTAGTCCAGCTGGAATTGATCAGCTTATCAAAGTACCAACTGGTTGTGCTGAACAAACTATGGTGACAATGGCTCCAGCAACGTATGCCATTGAATACCTGGATGCAAGTGAACAGTGGATCAACTTTAAACCTGAACGGAAAGCTGAAGCCCATAACATGATTGCACAAGGTATGTTGAACCTAGTCTCCTTCCCACACCCTCCCACCCCCAAAAACAACAAAACTGTTTTTACTTGTTCTTTCCTTGCATTGTAGAGTAAACATTGATGTTAGACGTAGGACTGAGTTTGATTCTAACTAACTTGGAGAACTTTTATGGATATTTAGCAACCAGGCACAAAATCTGCTCATTCACCTCCCCCGATGATAATGAAAGAACTAATGAAATTCCATACACTTATAAAATAAAAGGGGAAGGGTGTATCCTACCTTCTGCTGACAGATCTGACTTCTTCATGTAGCCTATGAGCCAAGTTAACGTAGGGCTTGTCTACACAAACAAATGGAGGTATAAATCTACCCTGCCCTAACCTGCTGAACGATAAGCATCCATGTGGAACCTGATGTGTTTTGATCTACTCTTGTTTCAAAGCAGTGTAGGTCAAAGTTCACCACGGAACTTTTAGTGCGTGGCTGCAGGGTCCACATAGACACTTAGTGTGCGGTGTGGCTGGCTAACACAGGATAGATTTACCTGCCTCCCCTCCCAGCTTATGGCGAACTAATTGTTTGCGTAGACAAGACCTTCCCTCACTTCAGCTCCTTTACACTGGGAAAAAGCCAGAGTGACTCTAAAAGCCCCAGATGCAGCCCAGGGCTGGCTCTGTGTAGGGGACACGCTTGGGGGGTGAAAGAAGTGCGGGGAGGCCGGGAAATGCTGTGATCTATAGGCAGCCGGTGATAGGCTGCTATAACTTATACCGGCTCCAAGGGCTTTCTATGTTATGCCAGGGTCTGCTGACCATCCCATAATTGGAAGGGCATACAAATGACTTAAAGCCACCATGTCCACCTCCCCCCATGGACTGTGAGTGCTGCACAGTGCAGCACAGAATCTCACCCATCAAGAGTAATGGTGGAAAATAGACTTTTGATTGGCAGTTAGCTGAATGGAGCGATTTGGCCTGTTGCCAAGGGCCTCATCGGAATAATTTATGCACAGCGTCATTGGATTCTGTGCCTCTTAACAAGCCTGAAGTGTGTTAGAACATGTTGTACACGTCTGACTGGAAAAAGGAAACACTTTGAACCTGAGGTGTTTGGCCAAGCATTGTTTCATTTTCTTAGCAGTTGTATTTATCGAAAATCCCCCAAGGAAATGTGATACTATTCTATTACTGGTGATTAATTATTATTAATAAAACATAGTTCTTCTACAGTGCCTTTTATCAATAGTTCCCAAAGAACTTTACAACGACAAACATTGCTCTCACATAAATGAGGTGCAAAAAAATGAAGTGACTGACTCAAGTCAATGGCAGAGCCGGGAATGGAGCCCTGATCTGCAGACTCCCAGTTATGTATCTTATCTGCCAAACCTCACTGCCTCTTTTGTGTCTTGTTCCGGCCCCTTGTACAGTTGCTCAAGAAGATGGTGGTATTTGGGGATGGATTATCATGGACCCACCAGGCAGAAATGTCTTGGTATCCACAAAAGCTTGTAATATTGATGCCTGTATGTCAACCTAAGTAGACCCATCAAGGCAGGACTTGAACAAAACCCATACTCCCCCTCCCCTATTTTATTTCAAAGGCCGGCTACTGTCCCAATCATCCCCCCAGCATTCTAGCCTTTACGAGGAGCAAACAAAAACAATGGAGTGCACTTCCATGTTTATCCAGAAGTTGCATGAAAAGGCCCAAAACGCATAAATACAAGTACATGTACAGTAGCCTTCTTAACCAATACATTTGACTGCTTGTTTATGCAGGTTACACAAGACTTCTTGAATTTCAGAAGGAGGATGGTTCTTACGGAGCATTCAAAAGGACCCCCAGCAGTACATGGTAGTGTATACTTCATAGTCAGCCCTAGGTGTATTTTTTTTTTAATTTTAAAATGCCAGTATTGTCACACATAGTGCATCAGAAGTTTAGTTTCTGGCTTTTGGGGCCAGATTCTCAAATTGTGCCCATATACTTGACTGCATTTAATACGTACACAGATAAATTAGCCACATACATAGCTGTGTTAGCAGGCTTCAGATATGCACAATGGGTATTTGCAAACATATGAATGCAAGTCTGTGTGTCTAAACTTTGATTCTTTGGCTTTTTATGGCCAAATTGTCTTTATAATAAAGTGGGACTTTTTTTCTGAACAACTTTCAGTGAACAGCTAATGCTGATGTAATTATGAATGTATTGCTTAATAAGAAATGCAAACAGCTGGATGGACACTTATATGTCTATTTAAAACTGCTTATATTGGTTTAATTTAAATCCATCAGGACAAGAAGAGTATAGTGGTGGTATGGTATAACTAAATCAACAGAAATTCACACTGCTAGTTAAACCAGTGCAACTTGTGTGTAGACCAAGGTTCATCATACATGAGGTTGTCTCTGTCTGTCTCTCTCTGTATCTTTTTCTATAATATGGAGTTAAACTCACATGAAACCAGTGTCATAGGAGAATTGGGCCCAGTGCAGGAGTGAGTAGTGTTGTGCTGAGGTATGAATTGCACTGAGATTCTGCAGTCTTTCTTGATGTCTCATATATCTTTCGGCATTGCCCCATAACTACCATTGACCGGTCAACATTATACATAGCGTAGCTTGTACAAAATTGTACCGGTATCTCCTGGTGTTCTAGTTAGCATTAGCAAACGACAAATACAAATGAGTTTAGCAAATGAAACCAGTGTCTTTTATACAGGCTGACTGCATTCATTGCTAAAGTGCTCACAAGGTGCAGGAAATACATCAGCGTTGAAAACCATTACATACACAAAGCTGTTTTCTACTTGCTTGGAAAACAGCAGGCAGATGGCTCATTCCGTGACCCGCACCCGGTGATGGACAGACTTATGCAGGTTGGTCGTTGGTAATTATAAGAACCTGTTCCGCCATACGGGCTAGTTGCTTAGCTGCCGTGAATCAGTGTAGGTCTATTGAAGTCCATGGGACTGTGATGATTTATACCAGCTGATGATGTGGCTCAGTGTTTTGTTTCGTTTTTTTCCCCCTGATTCTGGACTTTTATCTTTTACTTCCCAAATAATTGTTTGTGGGCGGGAAAAATCAACAGCTCTTGCAGCAAAATATTTTTAACTCTTTAAAAGGATGAGCATTTGAGGCAGATTGGGGAGGTATTAACACTCTTTCCTAAGAGAGAAGGTGCAGAGAAGAACCACAAAATGATTCAAGGGCCAGAAAAGTGCCTCATAGTGCAAGGCTGAAGGAACAATGTTCAGTTTACCAAAAAGGCAATCAAGCAGTGACTCGATTACAGTATATATGTGCCTTCATGAGGGGAAAATACCAGGCGCTAAAGGGCTCTTTAATCTAGGGCCCGGTCTACACTTACCTTGGCGATTCTGCAGCAGTCAACAGGAGATACACAAGAGACATAAATCACTTGCGTATCTCCTGTCGACTTTGCAGCGTCTCCTCCATGCGGCGTCCGTCCTGCGCTGCGTCGATGGCAACACCCCCCCCTTCCCCGCCCCGCTACTCCACTTACGGGGGTGGTTTTCCGGCGTCGTTTCCTGGATCGACTGAGCGCGTCTATACAGACTGCTCAGTCGATCCAGAGCAATCGATGTGACGGCGGCGAATTTGCCGCTGTCATTGTAGACCCAGCCTATCAGAAAAAGACATAACAAGAACTAATGGCTTCAAACTGAAGCCAGATAAATTGAAATTAGGGATACAGCTCACATTTTTAATCAGGGACAAACTGCCAAAGGAAGTGGTAGATTCTCCATCTTTTGATGTCTTCAAATCAAGACTGGATGCTGTCCTGGAAGATGTGGTTTAGACAAGTTATTGGGCTCAATATAGGAGTAAGAGGGGAAAATTAAAGGCCCATGTTATAGAAGTAGTGTAGAAGTTAGAGTAAAGGATACAATGGCCCTTTTTTTACCTTAAAATCTATGAATGAAAAAAATACTTATGTGATAGAAGAAAAGTGTGGCTGGGAAAATGGAGAAGAAAGGATGTTAGGGTGGGCATATTAGCAACAAATTTGTGACCATGTGGTGGCGTTTTTCATAAAAAGAAATAAAATTAGATTTTCTAGATTAAACAATTAAACAACCATGCATGCTTTAGAAGCTTTACCATGATTCACCTTCTAGGGTGGAGTTGGGAAAACTGCAGAGCATTTGGCTTTGACGGCCTTTATAACCATTGCAATGCAAGAGGCCTTGGGGGCTTTCAAGGACTCTGAATCTTCTGAAGTGGTAAGAAGCCTGCTTTTTTTTTTTTTTTGAATTCTTAAATATTGTATTTTTTTTACATGCATTTGTTTTGTGTTGGCATGTCTCCTGCGCTCTGTTTAGCTGCATAGAGGTTCCTGAGCATGTGCTTGGCCTCGCCTTCACTACTGCTGTGGCATTTCCACCATGGCAGAACACTAACACTTCCTGGGCCAGATACAGTTTGAGTTGCTGTTGGGAGAAACACTGTCACAGCACCCTAGTTGTGGGCTGGAGTGCTGCAAAACAGCCACTACCTTTCCTCCACTGTGGGGAGACTGCACAACTCCAAAAGCACATAGTGCAGGCAGTGTGGCTGGAAGACAAATTGATTCAATGCATCCCCATGGCTGCCTCCACTAGCAAGTTTCTCTGATGCCCATGGCAGATTTTTAGAGCTATGCGCTCCCTGGGCAGGGCCAGAAGGAAGGCAGGTGGCAGCATCACTACTTGCTCTCCTTGAGGTGAACCCTTTCTATAGCGCAGTGGGCCCAGGGAAATGTGATTTTACACTGGTTGGGGGGAACCTGGTCCATTGTCAGGGGTGTGCTTCTGATCCTTTGCATTTCTATAGCTCCTTCCATCTGAGGATCTCACCGGTAAATGAATCAGCCTTCATGATGCCCTGTGAGGATGGAAGTGTTGCTATCCCCATTAAACTGATGGGCAAATAAGGATAGCATCACTTTAAATAGTGTTACAAAATGAAGCCAGGAATAAAAGCCATGTCCTGTGAGTGTCAAACACAATAATTATTCTGTAATCCATGGTGAGGTAATAAATGCATGGTTCTAGGTGGAAGTCGGAACAGAAGAATGCCAGACAGAATCAAACCCAGGGCCCCCCTAGTGTAATATCCTATTTCAACAGTGGCCAGCACTAGATGCTTCAGTGGAAGGTACAAGAAACCTAACTCTAGTCATTAGAGACTGGATTAACCCTTGATTCATAAAGTTTAATCTCTCTTCCAGCTCCTACACTAGCATCAACTGTTATACCTCTGTATAGTCTTATTATCCATATAGATGCCCAATCGCTTTCTGAATCTTGCTAAGTTTCTGGTTTCAATGACATCCTGTGGCAATGAGTTCCACAGTTTAATTAGGCATCGTGTGAAAATGTATTTGCTTTCATCTCTCTTGAATTTTCCCCTAGTAGTAGTAATAATAATAATAATAATAATCAATAATGGCCCCAGATCCTGAGGTCCACATTCAGGCAAACTCCCACTAAAGTCTATGTGAGTTTTGTCTGAGCAAGGACTGAATAAAACTTGAGTAATAAACTCAAGGTTTGGTCAAGCAATGCTGTTTAGCACTTATCTAGCACTTTACAAATTCAATGCATTGGCCAAACATTCATCTTGAAGTATCTTGGTGTTCCATACATTACTGCCTGCATCATCTTCCAACCCTTCCTTTCCCAGAAAATTAGGATCTGGTGCCACAACCAATGCAATCAGATGCTAAAGGTGACTCCTCTTCTCCCCCAGAAATCAGTTGAATGTGGCAGGGAGTATCTGATAAGAATTTTGTACTCCTTATAAATAGAGCCCATCTATTTTAGCATATGCCATCCAGTGCTAAAATCAGAAATCATTTTATTCCCTGCTGAAATCTTCAACATATGGAATTGTTTTGCATTCTTCTTAACCGCAAAGCTATTAGGGTCACCTTACTCCCATTCTGTTTCATGTAGAAATAGCTGCATTGTGTTGTTATAAGTCATTGGAACTCAAATCAGTGTTACTCTTTGTGCTGGTTTTGCACCACTCTCCAAACTGATCCATTTTTTATTTCCACAGAAACAGGGCATTGAAAAAGCTGTCGCTTACATTCATGGACAGCTCTCACCACAGCTGAACTTCTACTCTGTTGCAATCTCTGCCTATGCTCTGGCTTTTGTGAAACACAGTAGCTCAGAAGCCAAATGGGCAGAACAGATCTTAAGAGAAATTTCTACCCTCAATACAGGTACTAATAATTATTCTTACAAGGATGATTCAATTTATGAAGCAGTCTTCCCAAGCCCTGTGCTTGGACACTGTGCAGCATAATTAAAAGTTTGCAATAAAGCCAGTATGTTTAAATGTAGGTAGCATGCAGATTATTAACTCTAGACCTATTAGAATAATAATTCTACCCCTAAGTTATCTCCAGAAACAATCTTAGCTTTGCACTGAATTGGCATTGTATGCATTGTGACCAGTACTCGTCAAAGAGCATTGTGATCAGTACACTGCAATGACTGGCTAAGTCAAAAGTCAGGTAGAAATTTAGCTTTTTAATAACCTTTACTTCCCATACTTTTTTATGTATATCATCAGAGTGGTGGTGGTGGTGGCTGTGACTTGGGGGCAATCATTGCTATGAAATAACCAACCTATATTTTTCTAAATTGAGCTAAATTGAATTAATTTTTGGAAAATATCTTCCCCTAATTGATTCAAGACTGAGTAATTGTTTCAGCAAAACAACAGCGCTACTGGGGAAATGGTGAAGATGCAGTTTCCATAGAAGCTACTGCTTACGCATTACTTCAGACATTATGCCAGAAGGATATCGAGTATGCCGAGCCTATTGCTACATGGTTAATAGAAAAAAGGAAATATGGTGGCGGATTCTGTTCTACACAGGTATCTGGCTTTCATGCTTAATGGAATGTGGGAGGGGGGAGGAGAAGTACTTTAAAAAAACGCTTGCATGGCCAATAAAAATGGAAAGATAAATATGTCTATGGGTCCAGCCAGCCAGCCTTTTACAGCAGTTCAGGATCATAATGTTATGGGATGAAACTGGATTTCCCACTGGTAGTAAGTTGCTTATTTTGATCTGAAGCCCACAATGAGCCAATTCCTGAGATCCTTAAAGTAAGTGCCTGAGAATTTGGCCCTAGGAAAGGAACAATCTATAAGTTAGTGAGGATTCCATGATTTTAATGGAGCTACAAAAATGTGTACCAGCTGGGGATCTGGCCCAAAATGATGATAGAAGAAGCTGGAAAATAAGGTGAATGGATTGTGAGGGGGAGGGGACAGGTGGAGACTTCAAAGGGAGAAGCTCAAAGGAACAGAGATCTTAGAAGGAGAGATCTGAATGGGGAGTTACTTACATAGAAAGGTATGTAGCTAGAGTACTTTGTCTATTGCTGAAAGACTCCAGTATGGCTGATGTTCATTTGTATTTCAATCACACACAGGATACAGTGGTGGCTCTGGAAGCTTTGTCACAATACAGCATACAGACTCTAGAAAATGATCCCACCATTCTGAATCTTGCATTAAGCGTACCTGGAAGGCACAAAAAGCACCATATTTACCTGAAAAGTAATAATGTCCAGATTGAGGAAAAACTAAAGGTACTCAACCCTTTGTTCTAAGTTGTGCTATTTGTTATTTTGCAAACTGAAGCAATGTTTTCATTTCTCAGCAACCCTGATGTACTTTAAGTGCAGCCATTTTTTAACAGTTTAATCCATAAAGTGAACTGGCATTCTTTAAAAAAAAAAATCAAACAAACCCCCCTGTGTAATAATAATATTTAGCACATATAGGCAGGGCCCAAGCATAATTTTTTTAGGCCCAGTACAAACTTGTAACACGGGGCCCCTCCCATACACATACCACAATCCCTCATCCCATACATAGTCTCCTGAGCCATGAAAATTTTTTTCCTCATGGTAATGGGGGTTGCGGCCTGGGCCAGGGTTTTCCCCCACCCATGTGGAGACCCTATATATAGGCCCCTTTCTGCCTCTCCAAGATGCTCACGTTGCTGCTTTTCCACCAATTGGGGAAGGACTTCTGTCCGTGCAGGGTCATCTTAGGCAAGGGAAGGGGCAAGATATGTCCTGTGCTCTGACCCATAATGCAGTGAGGCCTGAAAAAATGCTCCCTACTCCTTCTGCAGGGGTGACTTAGTGAGGTTGGGTATAACATGACGTGCCCCATAGTTTCTCAGACGAAAGTTAGCAAACTGTTACAACCCTGCACTAGAAAGGAGGAACCTCTATCATCCCCAAGTCATGGCAAAAGGGGAACGGTTGCCCAGGTTCCAGACACCAGGTTAGTGGTAAGCAAGACTCTCAGGGATCACAGGGAACAGCCAACCTGAATAATGGCCATGGTGTTAAATATCTGTTTGGTTTGGTTTGCAGTTTGACCTCGGAAGCAAAGTCGAAGTGACTGTAACGGGCAAAGGAAATGGGACGCTGAGTGTAAGATGGAGTTTGGAAACTTTTATAAGTTTCATTTTATTTTTCTCTTTCAAAAACAAAATGTCACCAATTCACACCTGTAGCTGCCTGACCCACCATCACTTCAAATAATACACAGTGGAGGAAGGGACCTTAGGCAGCCTCACCCCTTCCCAGATCCCGCCAAATAGTAACTAAGCAAAGCAATCAATTCCCCATACTGCCTGAGACTCTGTCCCATCCCTTATACACCTCCCTCTCCCCCCAAATCCATAGAAAATAAATGCAGAGTGCCCCAAAGGTCACAGGTTTTGTCTGTTTTGGACCAGGCTGCAGGGCAGAATTCCAAAGTCCATGTATCCTCATGAAGAACAACCTGCTGGGTATTTATTATACTGAAATGACTTCAGCTTGAGCACCTCCACTGCGTGTTGCTGTGGCAGAGGGCGGCATGGGGGTGGGGCTGTCTCTGAAGTAGGTTGGTTCTGGGTCATTTAGGTCTGTGGACTGAGCAAATAGGTCCCGTCATTGCTGTATCAACCACAGTCATCAGGAGCTAATCTGTGGCTATGACTACATTCTGAGCTCTGGGTGTGATTCCCCCGCTCACGTACACACACTCACGATAGCTCTCATTGAGCTAGCACAAGCATAAATAGCAGTGTTGCTGCGATAGCACGGGTAGCTGCATCAGAGGCAGAGCTGAGGCGTGCCACGTGCAACCCTGCCTGAAACTGGTTTCTATACCATCTACCTTCCTCTCCCTAATCACAGGCGACTTCCAGCATGTGCATGCAGATCTGGTTGGCTAAATTCTTTGTTATTTAAAGGAGGTTTTAAGGTGGGTTTTTCTTTTTTTAGATACAAAAAATATATCATTCTGTTGAGGCAGAGAACAGCACATGTAATGACTTGATTCTGAGTGTTGAAATGGAAGGAAATGTCAAATATTCAAGTAAGTGAAAAGAAAACACAGCATCTATTTTAATGGGGTCAAACCCTGATAGTATCCTATGGCTTTTTAGCTGCTTAGATTGGGCATAAACAGAGGCGACTGGGTAAGGAGAAAGGTATATACTATAGTGCCTTCAGAACTATTCGTATGTGTATTACATTTAGGATGTTGTCTTGGTAATATTTTATGAATTGCTTTATAAGACTCTTGGTGACTTTCTGGAGGGCGCTTAATAGATGTACTTTTGTTATTTATTACTGTAAGTTATTATTTGAGAGCAAGTTGGGGTTGGTTCTGCTTTGAGCAGATGGCCTCCTGAGTTCCCTTCCAATCCTACTCTTCTGTGATTCTGTTAAGGACTCCTAACTGGGAGGCAGGAGACCTGCGTTCAGTTCCTTGCTCTGCAACAGACCTCTTGGCCAAGTGACTTAATGTCTCTGTGTGCCACGGTTCCCTCCTGAAAAGGGGGTAGTGATATTTCCCGCGTCTGTCTCTTAGACTGGAAGCTCTTTGGGGCAAGAATTTGTCTTTGTGTATTTACAGGTAGGGCCCCCAGTCTCAGCTGGGACCTCTAGGTGCTACTGTAGTACAAATTTAAAATAATGGCGATTATTGCTGTCATTTATTTAAAGCTTTAATTTAAAAGATGCATGAGATAATGAGACCGAGGAAAATGAAGTGGATAAAAGCACTGGCGGTGGCATGAATCAGCGATAATCCCTCACAAAGTGCAAAAAGGAGAGCAATCAGCAAGCTTTTCCTCCAAGTCCGCTCGGGTCTGACTGTGTCTAACACCCCCAGGTTCTCTGGACTTTGAGGAAGAGGACTATGATTATGAAGAGGACCATGCTACAGAAACCAGGAGAGATGAGCCCATAAGCCAGATAGAATGGTTTGACATCCGCAGTAGAAGGAAAAGAGATGTGCCTGTCCCCGGTCAAACAGAATCACTACGGTACAAAGTCTGTGCAAGGTAGGCTTGGGACTAGGTGGATTTTATTAGTGAGAGTACATGCTTTTGGTTAGGAAGTCTTGGTTTTATACATCTTTCTGCCATAGACAGTCTGGAAGCACATGTTCAAATCCTGGCATGGTGACTCAGCTCTTAGTCTTCTAAGACAGTGAAGCTTTTTTCCGTGCAGTGTATGGGGTATGGGCCATTCACAGAAGACACTAAGCACCAAGCTACTGTCTGCTCTGCATTAACATTAAAGAATAGTTTGTCTGTCTGTCAGTCTGTTTGTTTGTTTTAATGTCAGATTTTGTCCAACTGTTGTTGGTCAAATTAACTCCCACCTTATTTCCCCATAGTTTTGTTGTATGCCAACTGTTCCCCTGGCTGCTGCCCTCCACCCAGAGCTGGGTGCATTTCAGCATATGTAAACAACAGAAACTCAATAAACTACACCTATGAGGAAGGGAACCTCAGTGGGATTAGTGTAGTTTGTAGATTACGGCGTGTTGGGGTGTGGACTGTGTGAGTAACCTCCCTGTCTCTTGGAGTATCACATATTCTCTCCCACCCCCTGGCATTCATGAATATCCTCGAAAAGAGCTAGTCCATTTACTATTGGCTGGCGGTGCTTCTCCAAGGATAGACCACTTTCTCTTTCTGCTGTGTGGAGAGCAGAGAGGAAGACCTGGCTCTCTGTGCCCCTAGATCTGTGGGAACCATGGGAATGAAGAGAAACTGGCCATTGTGTAGTAGATGCACTGGATCCCAGTGGGTGAGAAGGGCCTTTATGAAGGCTGCTGTTTAACTGTCCTCCTGTGCTGTGGTGGCTTTTAAGAAGTGGCAGCTCACAGTGTTAGGCAGAGCTTTGTAACTTCCTTTTGTTCTGTACATGTGTCAATGAGAGACGAGTGGCAAGGTGGGTGAGGCAATATCTTTCATTGGACCAGCTTCTGCTGGTGAGAGAGAAAAGCTTTTGAGTCGCACAGGTCTGACCTGAAGAAGAGCTCAGTGTGGCTGGAAAGCTTGTCTCTCTCACTAGCAGAAGTTGGTCCAATAACAGATATTGCCTCGCCCACCTTGTCTCTCTAATATCCTGCGACCAACATGGCTACAGCATCTCTGCACACAACAATGGGAGATGAGGCTCTTAGTACCTCAAGGGATCAGGGTATAATTAAGGGCACTTTGGAAGTGCCTATCCATGTTGCATTGTGGGTTCTAGGCTGCTCACTGAAATTCTCCTGCAGCTAGTGTGTCAGAGCCACTGACAGGAATGTGTGCGTATGCTCATTGGCTATGGACACTTGGGAAGTGGCTGCTGTGACTGCAAGGGGTTGATTGAACACCTCACGGGGAGGGGAGGCAGCTGCCTCTTGAGTGATTGATCACATGGAAGAGCTATTACAGTAAATTAGCAGCTGCCATGGGGATAAAGGAACCTGCTCCAGCTGTCCCATGCATAATGCTGCACAACTTTTTGGAGAGAGGCTGTCCCCTCCTCTATAGCCCCAGCCCAGTCGTAGTGAGTAAAGAAGATGGCTCTAGTTTGCAGGGAGGAGATGTCTTGTTGCTGTCCTCAAGAAGCAGGAAAGGGCCGAGCTGGCAGGACATAGTGTTCCATACAGAATAGGGTTGCAGCAGCCATTTTTCCTGCTCCCACAGTTAGGCTAGGGCTGCCAGAATATCTGCCAGTAGCTCCACTGAGAACCCCCACTGCAGAGGAGCTGGGTGGTGGTAACAACCGTTGTAACAGGCTACCTGCCTGTCTGGAATCTGGCTCTTCCACTGCCACCCACAGAGTCTTGGGAGCAGTGACCGCCTGGGCTAGCTACCCTCAGGATATAGCAGCAGCAACACGAGTGGGAAGAGGACTAGGCCTCACCTTGTTCCAGGGCTTTGCTGGGTGGCAGGGCCCGTGGCAAAGAATAATGGGAGACTCCCTCAGTTGCTCGTAGGGTATGTAATAGCACCTGTACTGTCCTCCCCAGCACAGCAACAGAACTGCCCTGCACTGTGCTACAGTGCGCTGCAGACCTGCAATCCAGTGCGCATTTAAGGGGTTGTGGCTTACCAAGGCAGAAATCATCACAGAGCCGCTGCCATTTGTAAAGCACATTGGAATGTCTCCGACGAGGGGCACCATGTAAATATAACATCATCATCTGCAGCTTCTTGGGGATGGCTCAAGAAAAATAATCTAACTTCCAAAAATCTGGGAGAGGAAGAGAATTCAGGTGAATTATAAAAGCAAAACAGATAGTGGCCCATTTAGGCATCACCACAAAGATGTCATCTCCAGACCTAAATTTAAACGATTGACTTTTCTAGGTAGGTACATTTGAATAAACACCTGCTAGGAAAACTTTGACGTATGCTCATTAGTAATAGGAATCATGATCTGTTTCATCATCACCAGGCAGAATAGCCAAGCTCTTCAGATGACCCCCTTTTTAACAAAATATAAATGTACGATGTCGAGAGACAAGGTGGGGGAGCAACTTTCATTGATGAGAGAGACAAGCTTTCTGTGTAAGCTTGAAAGCTTGGCTCTCTCACCAATGAAAGTTGGTCCAACACAATCTATTACCTCACCCACCTAGAGTTTCTAATGTCCTGGGCCGGACACAGCCGCAACAACACTGACTACACTGTACAGTGTAAACATTTACTGACAGCAATTTTCCCTAAAAGGTCCACAGGTCCCAACATACCAAAAATGTCTCTAGTCGATCTCTCACTTTTAAGTGGCTTGGAACCTGAAACAACTGAACTTGAACAGGTGAGAAGCATTTCTTTCGTTGACACGACATTTTAATTTAATTGATAATTTTTGCACTGTTCTTTGGGAATCAGTGTTTATCATAAGAGTGAAGGGAATTGTTTTAGCCCCACTTCTCTCAAACGTTTACAGAATAATGAAGAGGAAACTCAGAATTGGAACAGACATGTTTTCATTATTTTTATTATACAAAGAATCAAATTTTGTCCTGGATGCAGGCAGCAAAGGAAAATCTGTGGGCATGTCCATAGCAGAATGTAGCCTTCCCTCCTAGTTGACTCTTTGCATCCTTGGTTAAGGCCCTAATTCAGCCAAGTACTTAAACACATGCCTAACTTTAAGCATGTGAATAACCTAATTGATTTGAATGGGATTATTGACGTATTTAAGTATTTTACTGGATTAGAGTCAAAATCTGAAATTGGAATGATTTCAGTCAGACATTTTGATTACTGAGGTTCCTTCCCTTAATTTGTGTTTCCTCATTCTGGTTTATAACTCCAGGACTGTGGATATCCACATCTGAAAGTTCTGGAGTCACTGCTTGTCATCCCAGGTTTGCATGACAATCTGTTCCCACCACTTGGTGCTTGTTGGTTGGGTCCAAAAACTGCCCCTCCATCAAGTGCAGATGTTCTGTAAATAGCTGTAACAGCGTAGCCTCTGCATCCACTATTGAGCCATCCTCAGTTGATTTGGTCTGAACACTGTGTCCTTGGAAAATATAATAGGATCCTATGCCCTGTCCTTACAGTGGGGAAGAGAGTTACGTTCCCTTGTGCCACATCCATGTTTGCAGCAGCAAATGGTGGTTGATCATGGGACAGAACAGAGAGAATTATGGGCATTTAACCCCAAGCCCCCACAATTCCCTGAGAAGCATGACAGTATCCCATAATTCCCATCAGCCGTTTTCCACAGGGTAGTACATCTGAAGAGATTATGGAGGACACTGGGATGCCTTTCAGTACAATTGCTGCATGGACACAAGGCAGCTGCACGAGTGGCGGACTTTGAACACACTCTGCCAAAATAGTCTTGGCGGTGGCTCTATGTTCACAGAACTTTTACCAGTACAACTTTGTAGCATAAGGAAGAATCAGCCAGTCCAGTACAATACACAGCTAGGCAGTTAAAAAGAAACAGCCAGAACGTGTCAAAACAGATTTTAAACCAAGGTAAAAATGGTGTTTCTGTTTTTGTAGTTGGTAAAGTCTGCAGACCAATACATTGACCACTTTGAGTACAAAGAAGGAAAGGTTTTGCTCTACTTTGGACAGGTGAGTGAATCCTGTTTGACTTTTCCAACTTCTGTCAGTTGATATGATAAAAAAGAGACTATGTTCACAGGATTAACTTTTAAATCTGTATCTTGTTGGTACTGCTGATAAGATGAGTGTAGCGCATCATAGCTTTTTCACCCAGACACAGGAAGGCAGCACCCCATCACGTATTAATTGAAGGACATACTTTTGGAGAAGAATGTGTGTCCTTAGGCCTTCATAATACCTGGAAAGATTAATTCCATGTTCTAAACCAGGACTGTGGAACAAAGTAGTGATAGCCCCTAATGAATCCATTTGACTGGAGCAATTGCTAACATTTGTGTGGCCCCCGGGCCCAAATCCTGCAAAGCAATTATGCATGTGCATAATTTTAGGCATGAGAGTAATCCCATTACAGACAGTGGAACTATCCTTATGTGTAAAGTTAAGTATGTGCTTTGCTGGATCAGGGCTTATGTCAAGACAGATATACAAGGACTTCCTCAGATTATCTGCCTTTTGGGTACTTACAATGCCCCTGGATGACCTGTGACATCATTGCACAAGGTGACTGCTTCCTTCACCCATTTGAGATGCTTCACATCCTTAAGTGATGCTCAGACATAGATGCCACTAGCAGATGATTTACACAGAAGGCACCAACAAGAAAAGAAATAATTAAGGACCAGGGCCAAGCTGGATGAGAGAACAATTAGACACATTAGTGCTGCTATGGCTGGCAAAGTGATTGTGTTTATGTGGGGATCATAAATAAATGGGGTCCTACACAGTAACATAGTTGATCTAGGTATAACTGTCCCTGATCTTAGTTCTACAAAGGAACCAGTGCATGCTGGCACAGGACGCTTTGGGATGTTAGGCCCTGATTCAAGAAAGCCTTTAAGCATGTGCTTAACTCCATTCCTCTTCAGGATGACTTCAATGGAAATTAAGCACATGCTTAAAATAAAGCAAGTGCTTAAGTGCTATCATGAACAGGGCTACTTTCCCGAATGAGGATCTCAGAAAGAGAAGACAGTTGTTGCTGTATATATCCAATAAACCTGCTTGTTCTTTAATAACAAGTCTGTAGCATATCAATTAGTAGCTTCCGATAACCTGGGAAAGAACAAACTTACGCATTAGTGGCTGCAGCAGCCACAGTTAATTCATCCATGCAGCCTGTATAGGCATGAATACATTGGGGAGTAGTTGGGGAGCATTAATTCTTTTTTTCTTTTTTAATAAATGTTGTTCCTGTTTGCTTTTTTTCTGCAGCTAACTAATGGATCTGAACCAGACTGTGTGTCATTTGGGGCTAAGCAAATTAATGCCATGGGTCTAGTACAGCCAGCAAATGCCATCATTTATGATTTTTACAACCCTGGTAAGCTGACCCAGTAGTACAGAAAAAAATGAACATGAAACTATTTAGAAAAGGCAAGACACCAAGACTGAATTTCCCCGTTTGTCCATTGAGAGGCAACCCGAGTATATTGGACTATGATGTGTGAATCAATGTTTTTATTACACTGCTTAGTGAAAAGACTCTGACCAATGCTTGACAGTATCACAGCAAGAGTGCGCTTTAGTCAAGATCTTTTCAACAAATGATCTCCTGATTGGCATTTCTTCCAGGGGACTGAAAATACACATTTTTACTTGTCTGGGGTTTTTAAGTGAACTTTTCATGCTTGTGTAAGATTGAACCCCACAGGTCAGATAAATCACTAGCAGCAATAGACCAAGTTTCCCCAAATTTGTTCTTGGGATCAGCTCTAAGGGCAAAGTCCCAGATCGTCAAAGGTATTTAGGTGCCTAACTCAATAAACTGAATGGGAATCAGATGCCTAAATAGCTTTAAGCATCTGTCCAAAGAGACTAGATCAGTCTCCATGTTGATTCAAACCTTGGCCTCTGATGGTGCTCTTAGCACGGTGATCAAGTACTGCTGTACACGGTGGTGGTATTTGCAGTAGGGATCAGTGTCCACTGGAAAATGTTTAATTGGTGCATTTGCCTGAGAAGATTTTTTTTCAAGAAACCATAAATATTTAATACGTTTTCCCCCTTTCGGCTTTCCATTGTGGCTCTGTCCACCACTGTGCTTTGTTATGCTAGGCAGTGTACAGGCAAAGTAAGACAGAGTGTCTCTTTGACACTTCGTAGTTTCTAGAATTGAAACCAAGTTGCAAAATTAAGATCTAGACACAAATTTCAAAGTTTTAGGGAAAATAGGATGTTTCGGTTTTTGGTCTTGTCCATTCTAAAGCCTGTTGCAAAATGCAGATCCTGGATTTAATAGCACCCAAACCTCAGCATTGTTTGAATCTGGGGGTTTGGTTGGCAGCTTCCTGGAATACACAACACAAAGATAAGGTACATTTTGTTATTTCCCATCTAAATATCTGAGATTTCATTTTAGGTTCTAAAACAAAGGAGCCTGGGTGAGGAAGAAGAATATTTGGGATTGTAACATTAGACAGACAGAAACTAGGTTAAGTTACACTTGCTTGACTCTGTGACTGAAGATTGAGCTGTTGGTATTTGGAGTGATCAGATTTATGAGCCAAAATACAACTGAAGTTCTGATTAAACCAGGACAAAAGCTAAATAGTCTGTGCATGGTACTTGATTGGTGAGACACAAAAGAGAGACTGTCTGAAGAAAGTCAGAGGCGACTCTGCTCCCTGTGTACACATCATCAATCCATACTGAAGACAGTGAATCTCAGGTTATGTCTACACTGGAACATGGACCTGTATTCCGACACGAGCTTTAATCTAGCTAGCATGAGTAATAACAGTGGTAAAGACATATTGGCATGGGCTAGCAACCTCAGTACATATGCAGGGTCCCCAGCGGGCTTTTACTCAGGTGGCTAGCCTGTGTTATCACATCACTGCTATGTAGTGCTAACTAGATTAAAGAGAGCATGGGTGTGCCTCCCTGGGCTACAGTAACACCTTCACTTGCAGTATAGACATACTCTGAGAGGCAGTGGCCTCCTCAGACCCATATGACACAGGGAGCAAAGTTGTTGCGATCTTCTGTGTAAGTGCTATGGCAGTGAACTGTACTTGCAATAGAAAAATACCCTGGTTTGAGGTTGTTCAAAGTCCCTCTCCTTGTGGAACTTAAAAGCAGTGAAGTTAAGTTCTCTTTCTCTTCTCTCTTCAGGCTGCCCCTGCTAGCAGAGAGTATAGCAGAGGATAGGCAAACTCCAGAGCTCTAAAGTACAAGCAACAGCTAAGGGCCAGTGTAAACCCCCATTCTGGGATGTGTTGATTCCAGCCTTCCCCATCTGCCATAATTCTGAGTACAATAAAAACATAGCGCTAGATGTGTGGCTGGTGTCAATAGACCTAGCTCCACTCAAGTCAAAGGAGCCAGGCCGTTTTACACCATCTGGCCCATGAATAGAAAGATGGCTCATAAGCCAGAGGTCTTTAATAGATGTTATTTAAAACTTTTAAATTGGTGTTGACTGTGTCCCTTTTTAAATAGCTATTTTATCCAGTGAACCAAAAAAGAAACAGGAGTTTAAAATTAAACACATTCTTCCATTGGGATCCAAACAATCAGTTGTCATCAATATTATAGATTTAATGGGCTGCAGTTGCTCATTCAGATTGCACTGAGGAACCCTCAGTGCCACTGGGGAAGTTTGGTTGCAAAGGTAAACTCTGCAACTCTGGCCAATTGCTACCTTTTCCAATTGAGGCTGCTTGAGAAATACATTATTTTATTTCCTTTCTTTAGGTAGAAAATGCAGTGTATTTTATAATGCACCCAAACGGAGTGCCATGTTATCAAAACTGTGCCATGCAGAAGTTTGCCAGTGTGCAGAAGGTAAGGTATTGATAAATAGGAATGAATCAGTTCCAAATGAATTCATTTCTTCATAACAGTCAGTTTGTTCATAGACTCATAAATTTTAAGGCCAGAAGGGACAATTATGATCTCTAGTCTCACCTGCAAAACATAGGTCATAGAGCCTTGCCCAGTAGTCTTTGCATCAAGACCAGGACTTCTGTTTGAAAGATAGCCAGTCTTGATTGAAAGTTTTCATATGATAAAGAAATCACCACAAATTGTTCCAGAGGTTAATTATTTGCAGCAGTGTGAAAAATATGTGCCTTATTTTGAGTCTGAATTTGTCTAGCTTCAGTTTCCAATCATTTATTTCTCTTAAGATAGAGTGGGATTGTTAAATATATATACATATATAAAATATTTAAATTGTTCCATCTAGGTCCATGTCCAAAAAGAAAAATTACTTTCAATAAAGCCATGGCAGAGGATGCACGTGAAAGCTTTGCATGCTACCAGCCTATTGTAGACTATGGTAAGGCAGGACAGATATTTGTCAATGTCTTTTAAATTTGGTATTTCTCTATAATGGTAAATTGACAGCAAATACATATGAATCTCTTCTAAACTGAGCAGCATTTCTGTGTCTGGCTTGGAGACGGTCTGGAATGGAGAGATGAGTGGGTACTAGGGCAGTCAATCTGGACCAGGGAGAGGAAAGGAGAGGTTTCTAAGGAATTAATCTGGGCTGGGGAGAAGGGCTGTGAGTGGGTAATGAGAATTCTGGCTGGGAAGGGGTTGGGAGATAGAAAGAATGCATACCAGTATGATGTTCTGGTTCAGAGAAGACCGGTGACATGGAGCCTCTGACCTCATCATCCCCGGTGCTAGGAAATAAAAATAAGGCATTTCTTACAAAGTAGTTTTCATCAGTAGATCTCAGATTGCTTCACAGTCTGTAATGTATTTTCCTCATTAACACCCCAGAAAGGTAGGGAAGTGTTATTCAGATGGGGAGTGAGGCATAGGGAAGCTAAGTGAGTTGCCTAAGGTCACACAAGACATCCATGAATAGGGTACTGAACCTGGGTCTTGTATAGCCTAAGCCAATGCCTCAACCACTGGACTATCCTTCTTTTTATCGATGAAAGGCACTAGGTGACTCCTTCTAGTGCTTCCTTCCCCCCAAACTTGCTGAGCCATCTACATACCTCTTCATATATTAATCTGTTTCTCTGGCTCTTCTCTAGGATATACAGGGTGCAGGTGATACCAGAGGGAGATTGGCTCAGCAGCTTTAGTGGTGTGCACATGAATGCAGTGGTAAGACAAAGGCAGGCCTTTCCCAGTGCAGAAGTCCAGAAAACCTACTGGTATAATCTGGTCTATCTCCAAGTGGGAGGATAATGTCACATTTGGCAGCAGAGGTCCCCTCCTGATCAGTGTTTGCCTTGCCAAGTACATACTAATTGCACAAAATCCCTTACCTGTTGTCTTTTAGATTTCCAGCCCTCTCATGTAGTTCTTGGTGGCACATTTGCCTCTGTGATGGAAATCACTTGAAGTGTGTTTGATTTTTCTTTCTGTATGCTACTTAACATTTGCAGCCTTCCTCACACAATTACTCTCCAATTATTGTTTGCAGCATACCAAGTAAAGATCCTTGGGATCACCCAAAAGAATGCTTTCGATTACTATCAGGGTGAAATCCAAAGAGTCCTAAAAGCCAGTAAGTATAATAACATTGCATACTTTTCATTCATTAACAGCAAAACCTGGCCTTCTCATAGAAAAGTAATTTTTTCTGCCAAACCATTGGCATTCTAAGGACAATAATAAGTAAGTTGTTCCATTTTCAATATTTTAACAGAAATGCTCAGGCCATTGTACTAGAGAACCAATGAAAAATCTGTTTGTTTGATTGAGAGAGAGATTTGCTAGTAATTAGGTATAAGCATACTTACAATGAATGAATATCAAAGTTTTCAAGTTGGAATTCAGTTTAGAGTAATCACCCAAAATCTGAATAGTTATCCAGACCATTCAAACCTCTTTGAGTTTGTAAAATAGGGTTGAGAATCTTATGAAGGCAGGTTTTCTAGTGAGATTTCCAGGACTTCCATTCCTGTCCCAGCTAGGAATACCCACAGATCTGACTTTCTCATGTTAATTCAGCACATTGTCAGTTCCAATCCCAACGGGAAACAAAAGTGGTGAAAATATCTAAACATTTCAGAGCTTCCAAACAGTTTAGTTCAAATGAACCAGCAAAACTTTCCAGAAGAGTGGAGGAATAAAATGCTGCCTACTATGTGCAGTACATATTCCTTCATGGAGAGAATACAGTGGAGAGTTTTATGATTAGATATTTTCACACTGCATATCAATTTATTTCTCTGAAGGGAAGGCATTGATCTTTTCTTTTCATAGTGGATGCAGTTTGTTATTTACTGGCTTTTGCCAGCCAAGAAAAACATGGATTTGTTTTACAGCTAGTGGCTCAAATATTTCTCAAGGTTCTTAGGACCTCATTGAGTGTGATAGCATTGAACTGTATTGGGGTAGTGCAGGGTTACAGCTATTTGTCCAGTTTAGAGTTTCCTGTCTTTTAAAAGCTTCTGCTGGATTCAGTTGATCATTCCGATGTGATAGGATGAGAGCTTTTCACAGTGGTTGGTGCTTGGCGCCAATGGATGGACTATGAAGTCCGATTAGCTGCTAAACTATTCAGAGTAGCTCCTCCAGCCTGGATTTCGAACCTGTGATGACAGAAGAGAAGAAGATTTTCTTTGCTCCCATTGCTGCAGTGGCACAGTCCTGCAGAAGACTTTGTGCTGATGGTGAGTGGGTTCAGAGAGCAGGTTTTGTGCCACCATCATTCTAGTCCCCCTCCTACACACTTCCATCTATTTAGTTCATCAGTGAGTGCAGAGGGGGCTGTCAAGCTGTCCTGCAGTGGCTCAGGAGTGTGAGTACCAACCTCAGGGCACACGGTGAAGAACCAAAGCATGAACCCCACATTGATGGTGAATTTTGTGCTTAGACTTCATCAGCCATTATCAAGTTTAAACTCCTCAGGCACTGTACATGGAGTCACAGATAGTCCCCTTGGGTACGGCGATCTATCTTGCCACCCAGGTCAGTTTACTTTTTGTGATAGATTGTCCCTTACATCAAGGATCACAGCAATATTCAGGTTACACCCAGGCCTAAAGAACTGGTCATTTAGGTCAATTGCAGCTTAGGGGTATGTCAACACTGCGGAGTGAAGTCAATTTAATTTCAGTCGACATTCACCTGCCGAACTTATGAAGTTGGATGAGCATGATCACACCACACTCATTGCATCAGGGGATTGTGTCCCCACCATCCGCGCTTGCATTGATAAGCAAAGCAGTTCTCCCATGATGCAACGTCCTCCCTCCCCACCTCCCTTTTTGTCCTAAACAAACAGATGAACTTTTTTGCACCATTTTTTGAGCCCCTATCTCTGCCGTGCATATGCCATTGCCAGAGAGTCATAGAGCCCGCTCAGCTCTGCACTATCATTGTGAGCATCGCAAATACCTCGACATTTATCCTGCAGTATTTTCAAGGCTGAGACAGGAGCCACAGAGCAGAAAATTGCAGTGTTACTCAAGCTTCCTTGCTACAAGACATAGAATGAAACAATTCCCATTTGCTGCTGGCTGTCATGCAGCAGCTGCAGTCGGTGGAGCACCACTTCTGGTCCTGGGAAACAAGCACTAACTGGTGAGATTGTATCATTATGAAGGTCTGGGATGAGGATCAGGGGCTTTGGAACTTTTGGATGTGTAAAGCCCCTACCTGGAACTTTGCACAGAGCTGTCTTCAGCCCTGAAATGCATGAATACTCACTTGAGACCTGCTCTGACAGTGGAGAAGTAAGTGGCCATCTGCGGAAGCTAGCAACACCAGACTGCTACAGGTCAGTTGGGAATCAATCCATCATGGGACCTACTGTGATGCAACTGTGCAGGGCCAGTAATAGACTTCTGCTAAGAAGGGTAGTGACTTTGGGAAACGTACAGGATGTAGTGGACGGGTTTGCCGCAATGTGGTTCCCAAACTGTGGCGAGGCGATAGATGGCACACATATCCCTATCTTAGCACTGGACCACTATGCCACAGAGTGCATAAACTGAAAGGGATACTTTTCCATGGTGTTGCAGGCCCTTGTGGATCACAGGGGAAGCTTCACCAACATCAGTCTGGGGTGGTCTGGAAAGGTGCATGATGCACGCATCTTTAGGAACTCAGGTCTCTTAAAAAAGATGCAAGCAGAGATTTTCTTCGCTGACCAAAAAATAACTATTGGTGATGTTGAAATGCCAATAGTGATCCTGGGAGACCCTGCCTACCACTGGCTCCCCTGGCTAATGAAGCTATACACCGAGCACCTGGTCAGCAACAAGGAGCGATTCAATAATAAGCTCAGCAGGTGCAGAATGGTGGGGAATGTGCCTTTGGATGTTTAAAGGCGTGCTGGTGCAGTTTGTTCACTAGGTTAGATCTGAGTGAAAGCAACATCCCAATAATTATCTCTGCCTCTGTGTGCTCCATAATGTCAGTGAGACAAAGGGGGAGAAGTTCCCATTGAATTGGGTCATGGAGGCAGATAGGCTGGCTGCAAACTTTGAGCAGCCAGATTCCAGAGCAACGTTGAGAGCCCAGTTCCCATGCAACGCAGAGCGCTGACCCACAGGGAAACATTAAAAATCTGTTTTTGTACTGAGACACAGTAATGGGCATCACTTAACTGTGCTGTGCCTTCCCATCCCATCCCCCACCATTGCATTGCTGTCGCTGCATCTCCCCTTCCCCCACCACCCATTCCCATGCTAGTAATAAATAAACAGAAATGAATTTAAAGAAGTACAGCTTTATTGCTCATCCTTAACAGTGGAGGGAAAATAATTTAACAGTTGGCAAGCATTCTCATGGGGCTTTTAGGGGATACAGAACCAAATCTGTTTCTGCAAACAGCAGACCCCACATTCCCAGAAGGTTAGACAAACACCTGTCAGGGGCTGCTGCAGGAGACGAGCGGTGGCAGTGGTGGCTGCTTCCATCTCCGAGTAGCGTGGAGCTAGACTGACTCTGTCCTCTACTCCGCGCACCCCGATGATCAATCTCATATGCTCCCAGGGGGGGCCTGCCCCCAACTTTGAGAACCACCGGTCTAGATAATACTTTGACCTGCTAAGAGTGTAGGGGACTGGACTAGATGATCGCTTGAGGTCCCTTTCAGTCCTATGATGCTTTTCTATGCAGGCAAAACCACGTCTCATCCAAAATCAGATCCTGCTTTGTTGATGTCTGAGGCTATCTTCTGTGTCTCTTTGTTGCAGTTTTGGGTGAAGCTGTTGATGGGTATATTGACTTTAGGTACCTGTAACATTCCCCCCTCCCTCCCCCTGTAATCTGGACTGGTGTGTAGCTGCCTCACCCCAGTTCCTCACTCCTGGGCCCTGACTTACCCTGCTTTGCTGTGTCAACCACCCACTCCTGGGTCAGTCCACGCCCAGGCTCCTGTGAGTAATCAGTCCCTGACCTAGTGAAGGAGTGCTTCTGACCAGCCACTCGTAGGATAGACCCCCAGAAAACACCCCCAGTCCCAGATGCAACACTGGGAACTGCCATCTTGCAGGTTCAGTAATTTACACTGCACCCTGCAAGCCCATTTACATTTGTCCATCAATTTATCAAAGAAATGTATATGCACCAGCTCTGTCACTCTGAGGTCTCTGCACACGCTCAATCCACACACACTGTTTTAGATAAAACAAACAAATTAAGTTTATTGACTACAGCAAGATTTAAGTGACTCCAAGTCAGATTAATATAAATCAAAAGATTAATAATGTGTCAAGGAGTTAGTCACAATCAACTAGAAGATAACTCACCTCCTAAGCTAAGATGAATATTTCAGTCTGTATTCAGCTTACCACACAGGCTGGTTGTGATGCCTCTAACAACCAGGCTCCCTCCCATCCTCCCACCCCCCTGGGTAGATTCTCAGTCTTTGGTGTTGCTTAGGAGATGGATTTCAGGGGACACCTTGAGACAAAGATGCTTTTAGCAAGTTTCCCCAACACTCCCTGGGGTCAGGTGATCGGCCTGTCCAGCAATGGGCATGATTTCTTCCACTTGAGCCAAAGTGCTCACAGGTGCTTAGACCAGTCCATTGTTCCTGTATGCATGCCTTGGCTGGGCATGGAAACACAGCTTTATGTTCATCTGCATCTATTCAAGCCATGTGAAACACACATTTGGGGATATGATACAGCAGAGTTTCATATCTGTATATATGTATGACATTGCAGGAAACATGCTACCATAACAATAACGTTCAGTATGTCATGAGCATGCCAAAACACTTTACATGACATACTTTGTATCAGATGAATACACAGTTACACTCTAAGGGTGAACATGAATGATATACATCACAGCATATGGGTGTACATTGTGTACAGTGTGTCACAGCACCTCATTCTGTGAATTTTCCTAAAGAGTGGCAATGAGTGGCAGTTTCCATTACAGGCAGAGGAGAACGAGAAAAGAAGAAGAGGATTCTTAACTTGAGGGAAAATCCTAGCGAAGACAGTCTGTAGTTTTCACATGAGTTAAAGCTTGGAGTTAAAGGTTCGACTCTCTTTCCTACTGATAATTGGGATTTGAGAGAATGGAGATCTTTGGCTATACATTCCTTGCAGGAAGTTGGAGTTCCATCTCTCCAGATTCATGGTGATGTGTCTTCCAGAGAGTTTGAATGATGGTTCTTATAAGGAAAGAGCTGATCAGAAGCGTGATGGTATAATAAATCAGTGTGTGAGAGTCGGGGAGTGTGTAACGGGGAACACTTTGTGTGGATACATTTCAGATCAATTTGATGATTATAGTGGATTACAGGACATGTTTTGGATTAGTGTTTGTAATGTGCTGAGAGTCTCAGGTGGATGGCACTTTGAAATGCAAAGTCGTACTGGTAAACAGTAACCAGTTGTTCCTTTTTATCAGTTTTTTAAAGTGTGTTGCTCTTTAACATTCTAAAACATGAAGGAGCTCTCCTGCTTAAATTATACTTGGTTAGCTCTGACTCTTTGGGAATCTGAAAAAGTCTGCGCTTTGTAAAAGTTTATAAGAAACAGTGAAAGAGAGAGAGAGAAACAAACATTGCTCAACTGTTTGCTCAAGTGATTGCTCAAATAGTTACAGCCCCCACAGATGTGACCTCTTAGCAGGCTACAGCATGACTAGTACAATTATCTACAAGCCATGGGAATTTTAAAAACTGATGGCAATTTAAATACAATGGGTGTGAGGCAAAATGATATAATTGCTCCAGTAAGCAAGCCTGATCCATCTTTGTTTTCCTTTGCCTTCCTAGCTGTAAGGAACACTGAGTGCACTAGGTGGCATACATACTCCACAAGCCTTGCACTGCATGACAAATCTGCAACACTTTCTGTATTACTCTGGGGAGCAATGCCCATGTAGGACAGTATATATTACTGAAAGGCTTTTTTTCTTTGGATTTGAAATAGTGTATATATGTAAAACTGACGTAAGCTTAAATTAGTGAATAAATAAGATTCTGTTAGAGATGGGCTTTATAGGTTAATATTTTTTTCCGAGACACTCTGATATCTTAGTAGCTTTGAAATATTCAACTTTAGGATTTGGTTTTATATACAGAACTTTTCAGACTCATGATATCTCATGATATTGCAAAGACTGTGTAAGCAGCCAGGAACCACTATGAGCACAGCAATATCTTCCAAACAGCTTGGGATGCCTTTTAATTGTTGTAGTTAATATTTGTATATGTGCCATAGTTATGCTGGCTATTTGGCATTATACCCAGAAGGGGAATTTGGCCAGCACATTGGCGTTATCTGCTCTTTTCAAAACGTACCAGGAGATCTTAAAATGCCATCCAGAATGTCACTGGAAGTAGGTAGACTTGACCTCACTTTTATGGCCTATCCAAGGGTATGTCTTCACTGATGGTAGCAAATTCGCCACCGTCAGATAGATTCTTCCAGATCGATTGAGCGGAAGAGAAGACTGGCTCAATCAATCAGGAAGTCGATTTAATAAATCCGCCCCTGGAAAAAGAGTAACACTGCACCAAGGGGAGGGGAATTTGCCTGTCAGTGTAGACCAGCCCAAGGAACAATACAGTGCAGCTCCATTACCAACACTGCACTGCTATGTCAGTATTTGTTGTGTATGTCATGCTCGTCACTGTGGTAGCTGAGCACCTTCTCTCACTTCCTAGAGGTAGGATCTCAACCCCTGCAATGAGCACAAGGCCATGTCCTGAAGCAGTGTTTGAACACCCAGGACGTTTTGGCCCAGAACTAGAATATGATCATCTGACCCATTTTAACGCAGAGATTACGATCCCTGTTACGGTCGGGAAGTGCATGTCCTATGCAGCAGTTTCTGAGGGAATATCAGGATGCATCACTGTAGTGCAGGCCAGCAGCGCTGGAAATTTATAGTTTCTAGTCCCTGCTACACTGAGTAATAAATGACTGCTTTTGTTTTTTAAAGAGACAAGGTGGGTGAGGTGATATCTTTTATTGTACCAACTTCTGGTGGTGAAAGAGACAAGCATTTGAGCTCCACAAAGCTCTTCGTCAGATCTGGGAGAGGTACTCAGGCCTGGTCTGCGCTAGCAAATTCGATTGATTTAACTACATCAGTGGATTTTCCACACCCCTGAGTGATTGTAGTTAAGCTGATGTAAGTACCCTGTGTAGATAGCACTAGGCTGACAGAAGATGCTTCTGTCGACCTAGCTACAACCTCACAGGGAGGTTGTGACAGGATCCCCAGGGTACAGCCTGGAACTGTGGGATCACTGTGCCCCCTTAACTCTCCAGCCTGGGCTGTCTCTCACAATGCTATGCCAATACCAGATAGCAAAATGGTCCAGGCACTGTGACAAACTGCTTTTCAACTGGTGTTAACTCAGTGTAGATATTGTTTTCTAGTGTGCAGGTATCCTGGCATTTAGCCATCAAAGCAATGAAGTGGTATGCCTTAGTTTCCCCCTCCATACAGCGGACCAGGTTTATTATGGCTTCTCTGCTATGACAAGTTTCAAGGCTGTTTACAGACACTAGCTGAGAAGCAGCATTACCATAGGGCTTCTTAACACAGGGTATACTCCCATCTTTAATTCACTTTCGAAACCATCAGTGTCTAAGTGCAGCCAATCATCCTAGCCTCAATCTTTACACTGCAGAAATATGCTATTTTACACTGCTCAACACTCCCATGGACAGAGCAAGCTCATTAAATAGTTCACCATTCCGACAGAGAGCAGTGGATGTGCAACAGCCCTTGTTAAACAGAGCTGAGATTCCCCAAGCATTTCAACCAAAAACACACTGCTTTGGGTAAAATATAAAACAGATGTATTAACTGCAGAAAGAGAGATTTTCAGTGATTACAAGTAGAAGCCATAGAGATGAAAATTGGTTACATAAGAAATAAAAATAAAATCACAGTCTAAATTCTAACTTCAACAGATGAAGCAGGATTTGAATCAAACAGCTTTTCTCACCCTAGTGGATGTTACAGGCAGCTGAAAGTCCCTAGTACACAGGCTGGATTCCTTTTCAGCCTGGCACCAATCTCCCCAGTTAAAAGTCTTTGTCTTCCAGATGATCTTCCAGGTGTTGAGATGGGGGAGGGGAGAGGCCAACTGGTGATGTCACTGTCCCTCTTTTATACTTTCTTTTAGCTGCTAGAAAGATCCTTGCTATGACATGGGGTTGAGGTAGCTCTCATTGCATACATGTTCTCCGAGGAGTCTCTGGGATGGCCTTTGAGAGCATGGATTCCCCTTGGTGGGTCACCAACACATGGCTGGCTGGGCCTGCTGTAAATCTGTCTTACTAGGTGCTCCTTTGTTGCCACTGTGGGTGTCTCCCAACATATTTCAGTCACACACACGTGCAAACCGTCATGACGTCAGATACGGCGGTAACACGCATAATTCAACAGGACATTAACGTTAAACAAGTCAAGACTTCTTAAATGAGACCGCACAAGGCATATTTTGTACAAAGCATTTCACACTCATATCACAGTGGTGAATATGGAGATTCCAGAGTGCTACGCTGAGGTTCAAAGGGTCACAGAGGTGGTTTGCCTACACTGACAGGAGAATCCCTCTTGTCTGAATAGGTAGTGTCTACACTGACGTGCTGCAGCGCCACAGTTGTGCCACTGTAGTGTTTTAAGTGTAGACAAGCCTTCAGAGCATCAAAGCTTAAATACAAGGTGAAACAGATTGTTAAACACAAGGAGTTAATGCTTGTTGCAAGAAACCCTTCAAAATGAAGTGGGCAATTAACACCTCCGTAGTCATAAAACAAAAGTGAGTTAGTGGATTGTAATGAGAAATAAAACCAGTGTGTGTTTTTTAAAAGCTTTTCTTCCTAATCTCTTAATCTTTATATAGTTCAACAAAGCTTCAAATGGGTTTAAAAAGCAACATAAAGCAACAATAGACTTGTAGTATCCTTATGAATGTTTACTGTACCCTTATTTATGTTTATTATCCATCTCATAGACTCATAGGTCAGAAGGGACCAATATGATCATCTA
>ML675618.1:58433903-58566029 GCA_007922155.1 Mesoclemmys tuberculata | reverse complement strand
AAACCGCATTTGCTTTTTTAACAGCCATATCACATTGGCGGCTCATCTGGGTTGGGGTAGCCAATTTGGGGCCCTCCAAGCTCAAAATTTTGGCCTTTAAGGGTGACTATGTTACGAAGAAAATGTGTGGTTGGTTATGAATGGAAAATGAGTTCCTGAGTCAAACCCTGGGAGTTTTAAATTGGCATGTTTGAACCAGCCCCACCACTTCCTCCCCCACCCAGTTGCCTCCTGCTGCTTTCCCCACCCCTGGGCACAGCTTGGATGTGAGCTGAGGGTGCTCTGTGAAGCTGCTGTCCTTTCTCCCGTTCACCAGCATGACAGGGCTGAGAGAAGAGAGTAGCTCTGGCTTTTCCATGCCCTGCTTTCCTGCTGGGCTGCCACAGCCCCAAAAAGAGCAGTGTAAGGGCTCAAATAGCTGTGCCAGGCCCTAGGGGAACACCCAGCAGGGAGGGTTCCCCTCCCTCACACCTGCCCAGGAGAGGGGGAATAAAAGAGAAGCTGAGAGCCAACACCCAATCCCAGTTTGCCAATTCTCAGGCCTGGCCCTTGTGCAGATTACAGAGGATGGTTCTAACTTGTGTCAGGTGACAGCGCTCCCCTAGGGAGCACACACCAGCTGGGGAGAGCAGAGCGCCCCGCATGGTGCCTTGCAGCCCCTCACTTTCCCTGCTGCACTCCTGCATGAGGGTTGTGGTGAGGGAAACCTGGGAGCGATCCCCGCCTGATCTGTGCCTGTGCTGAGTTCCCTCTGCCAGGGGATTCCCCAGCAAGGAGACCTGAAAATACCCAACAGGAGCAGAATGTTGGAATAACATTTGGACCTGAGGGTACGTCTGCACAGCAAAGAAAAACTGTCCCTGGCCTGTGCCAGTGAACTCAGGCTCTGGAGGTTCATGCTGCAGGGCTCTTTCATTGCTGTGGGGTTGCCCAGCTTCCAGGACCCTCCCACCACACAGGATCCTAGAGCCCGGGGTCCAGCCTGAGCCTGGAAGGCTACACCGCAACGAAACAGACCCATGGCCCAAGCCCCATGACTCCAAGTCGGCTGGCACGGGCCAGCTGGGGGATTTTCTTTGCTGTGTAGACAAATCCTCACAGATCTAGGTACTTGCAGGCAATGGGACTAGATGACCTACTGACATTCCTGCCAGTGCTACATTTCTATGGGCCCCCATCAGCGAGGATGAGCTGATGTCCCGATTTTATAGGGCTAGTCCCGATAGTTGGGGATTTGTCTTATATAGGCGGCCATTACTCCCTGTTCCGATTTGTCGCACTTGCCATCTGGTCACCCTACCATCAGCATAATCTCTCAGCACCTAAAGCACAGGTCCCCAAACTGTGATGCAGGCCTCCTCTGGGAGCGCAGAGGAACAGGGGACAAGGCGGGGCCTAGGCCAGACCCCACAGGGGACAGGAAGGAGTCACCCAGCCTCGCTGTACTCCCAACCCAGTCACAGCTCCTGACTCCCAGCCTGGCACAGCCCCACCCCTAGCCACAGCCTGGGCTCCTGGTGCCCAGGCTGGCTGCACTTCGCATCTGACTGTAGCTCTGCTCTCAACCCCAGCCTGGTTCCCCCAGCTCTGACCGCAGTCTGGCCATGGTTCTGCTCCCAGCCCCGCTCCTCGCCCCAGTGCTACCCAGGGCCTCAGCCCCTGGTTCCTGGCTCCGACCATGGCTCCACCCCCCGATCAAAGCCCTAATTCCAACCACAGCTGGCCCCGGCTCCGGGAGGACAGACAAGGGGGCAAGGGGACGTGTAACGTAAAAAGTTTGGGGTCCACTCACCTAAAGGGAAACAAAGTCCCTGCCCAAAGATCTTACAGGCTAAACAGTGACACATTCCAGTGGTTTATTTGCTCTCAGTAATGTTTAGAACTATTCACTGTCCTTTTTATGAAGAACAGCTGGTTGCTTCTTTTATCTGGAAAGGAAAGATTTACAGCCTTCTACAGGTCTTCTGTCTGTGACTAGCTCTTGCACAGAAGGAAGCATTGTCTAGTAGTTAGAACAAAGGTCTGGGATCCTGGACTCTATTCCCAGCATTTGCTTTTGACTTGCTTCATGACGTTGAGTAAATCACTCACGTGCTATGCACCTCAGTTTGCCTATCTGTAAAATAGGCATAGCGGTCATGCACGACCTCTCTGGGGTGTTGTGTGAATGGACTGATGCTTCGAACGCACTTTGAGGTACTTCAGGATGCAAGATGTTACATAATGTCAAGGTATGATTATTGCCTTTGCTTTGCCTGGCAGCAAATGCAGTCGTCAGTAAAGCAAACCATTTCTAAGTGGCCCCTGATGCCTGCCTCCATCATCCACTGGTTAAATTTTCAAACAAGCATCTTTGTGCTTTCTGCCAACGCTGCCCCTCATTCCTGAGAGGAGCTTCCAGTAAACATCTGCAAAACTACCTCATCATCCTTAAAATTCTCCTTTGCTGTGATGCCAACAAATAAGCTTGACAGGGACTCAGTCGCAGGTGTGCAGAGACCACTGCCTACCGTGCTGACTGATGCTGTCTCATTGTTTCCTTTTACTTCTTTGTCTGTCTGTGAGTATCTAGCAGTTACCGCTTGCCTTGTACTAAGGGTATGCCTACACTAGAGCTGGAAGTTGTAAATTCCAGCTTGTGGAGACATCCCTGCAGTAGCACTAATCGAGCCAGTGCGCTAACAATAGACATGGCTGCAGCGGCATGAGAAAGACTCGCTGCTGTAAATAGGTGCCTATGGGCTTGGATGGGATCATACTTGGGGGTCGCAGCCCCACCCGCTGCTCACACCACTGTCACTACACTTGGTATTTTTAGTCTACTAGCTTGGTCAGCGTTAGTCTGGCTATGCCTCTGCGACTGGGAGTTTACACCTTCCAGCTCCAGCACAGACATATCTTAAGAGAAATTCCAGCTGAAATTTTTCAGCTAGTTCCAGTTGGAAACTAGGTTTTGGAATGAAGCAACGCATCTGTTGATCTGTGGGATCCTGGTTTCCCGGCAGAACAGAGATCTGTAGGAATGGGTAGGTTTAAGGATTCTAACGGAGTCTACTGTGAATTCGATGGAGGCTAAGTAATTTAGCAGGCGCTAAGCAGCCAAAGCCAGTATTAATGTTGGAAACTTAAGCTTTATTTCCTAATTGTTTTATTTGGGGTGGGGAGTGCTTAGGCTTGAAGAGCAATTAACACAGCTTATTGCATTTCCTTGTTATATTACCACATAAAATCCCTCACTGTGTACGTGCAGTGGTGACGAATGGAATGCAATGGTGACAAATATATGCTAGAGGATAGAGTGAGCACGGTCAAATATTTATTCGTGGTGATCAACCCTGGTAGTGTTTGGTACTTTAAAAGTGAGTTAATAAAATGCTAGGACAAAAAAATCTGCTTCAGATCTGAAGAGTATGTGAAAGGGCTAGGCTAAACTTTCTGCTGCACGAGCTCATTTTAATTAAGCCTTTCTGGCTGGGACCCCAGACAGCCTGGAGGACACCATTTTGAAGAGCAAAATGGCATCCTCTGCACAGCATGAGTATATGCATGAGATCACATCAACTGGAAGACACACCATACGTGGGAGGTCCTGCTGTGTGGTGCAAAATGGTGTCCTTGGCACTGTAGAGATTGTAGCACCCCCATCTACAGAGGGTGCCACCCCAGTTGGGGCCAGGACCCACAGTTCAGGAACTGTTGGGCTAGACTCACTAGTGCCCTGCACCCTTGTGTGTCATTTACACCAGGGCCAAGTGACTTTAAGAAGCTTTTAAAGGAAACTGGAAATGATGTATGCCTGCTTGACACCGGTTCATGACTCCACAGGGTGCAGCATACTGGACAATCCAGCCCTAAAAGTTTATTTGACTGTTGAAAAAGCATAGTTCTTATTGTGAACACCAAAGACTTTTTCTCTTTACTAATATCAGACAGAAGTGGTTTATGGCGCTTTCTTTGTTTCCACAACAGCTGGTGATGAAACCATCCAGGTAGGTGATCGCCGGCAGTTCCTAAAGCGTTCATCTTGCGAATTAAAGGTGGAGGCTGGCAAACAATACCTTCTCATGGGGAATGATGGACAAACCTTTGACTGCAACAAGAAGTAAGTAGTGCATCCTTTATAAGCAATAATGACTGCCATTGCCAGGTCTATCAGCAGATATTGAACTGAGAGGTGACTTGTGAGTCTGAAGTGCCAAGATCTATTATCTTCCAGGAAAGTCTACAACTAAGGCATAAAGCTGCATATTTACATGCTAGCCAGACATGCATATTCTGGAGGCTCAAGGTAGACTGCTATTTTTGAAACTGGCCCTGATCTCTGGTACCAAACCTCTCTGTAAGAAATGGTGAATGGGAAACTTTATGGAGTCTGGTATTTTGAGAACCCCTTGAACTGTGTTTGTGTTTGTAAAACAATTGAATATATATATTTTTTTAAAGTGTGATAAAAAAACAAACAAAAATGCCATTGCTAAAGGGAGGCTTGTGCTGCATATATGGGAACAGAACAACCCTCAAAAGCAAAGTTGCTTCCACTGCTTGAAGTAGAGGTTTGCATTAGTAAAGACTGATTAAAATCTGACGGCCCAGTTCTGGGGCTACTTGTGGACTAAAGTCCTGCTCCAAAGGCAATTGAAGTCAGCCTTGGTTAGGGCCCCTATTTATTTCCTATGGTGCTTTCTCCAGTCCAGTTTTAAATGGCTGAAGCACTATGGCTTTCACCATCTTTCTCATCTTCTACCAGCTAATAGCTCTCACGATATGTCTCCTGAGATTCCACCTAAATGTTCCCTTGCTCCAAATTGATCGCATTACTCCTTCTGTGTACCCCCTTAGCTAGTCCTCTTGCCGAGCTGAGGAATCTCAACAATTCTGCTTTGTGCGATTTTTCTTTTTGTCATTTCCCTTTGCAACATTTTGAACAATCCCCAAAACTCAAACATCTACCACATTTACCCAAATCATAAATCAGCCCAGGATTGTCCTAATCCAAAACTTGTTCAGACTTGAGCGAATTTGTTGGTGAAACCAGATTCACGGCTGGTTCAACCCCACAGACCTTAGAGTGGCTAGTCCAAGGATGAATAAGACCCCACAGGCTCTATACCCTTCACACACTTATAAGGAAAGCTATATTTCAACATTAACTAACTCCTCCTTTGTTATTGTAATTATTACATAGGATGCAGTACTTACTTGATTCACAAACTTGGATAGAAGAGATTCCAGATGGTAAAATGTGCAAAGCCACCACTCGCAGAAAAGCCTGTGCTCTCCTCCATGATTTTATGAATAAGTATGAGATAAACAAATGTAACATTTGAAACTTAGTGTCACACAATATACTCCACACGTGTTAGTGCTACTCTTTCCCTTTGCTGGCCTGGCCCATAAAGCATTAAAGTTCTAGGAACACGTAAGAGAGCCTGTTTTGTTTCTATGTGTGTGTTTCTCTGAATACCTGCATGCTCCCTGGAAGGGATTTATTACTGTGTGGGGATAGTGTGGCAAAAAGTTCAGCAAAATTATAATTTCAAAAACATAAATCTTTCCTTCAAACAAAGACTAAGGTCTGGTCAACACTAGAAAATTAGATCAGCAGAACTATGTTGCTCAGGAGTGTGAAAAAATCACACCCCCTGAGCTGAGTAATTGAGTCAACCTATGTCCCTGTGTAGACATACCCTTAAAAATGGCAAAGAAGATGATATCTCCCTTTAAAGGTTATGATTTAACCCAGGAAAAGAGCAAGAGAGAACTATTCCCAGACAACAGTTGCAGTTACCATTTATTGCTGTATTTGTTGTCTGACTCTAGTTCATACAGCAATAGTTAGATGTGCTTAACAGCTGCGAAACTGTAGTGCTTCAGTGTAGACACTATCAACACCGATAGAAGGGATTCTCCTGTTGGTATAGGTACTCCACCTCCATGAGAGGTGGTAGATAAGAATTCTTCTGTCAACCCAGCACTGTCTACACCAGGAGAATATGAAGGCATAGCTACATCTCTAAAGGGGGTGGATTTTTCACACCCCTGAGAGACGTAGCTGTATCAATGTAAATTCCTAGTGTAAACCAGGCCTTAGGCTATGTCTACACTACCACTTATATTGGTATAACGTATGTTGCTCATGGGGTGTGAAAAAACACATTCCTGCATGACATAAATTATGCCAACATAAGCTCCTATGTGGGTTAATTATGTCAATGGGAGAGCTCTATGGAGCCATAGAGAGGCTATGCTAGACATCTTATAGTGGTGCTGCTGCATTGGCACAGCTGTGCCACCGTAAGCTCTCTAGTGTGGACATAGCCTTAAACATTAAGGCTATGTTTTCACTGATGGTGGCAAATTCACCGCCGTCAGATTGACTTCTCTGGATTGACTGAGTGGTCAGCGAGGGCCCTCTCAGTTAATCCAGAAATCGACGTATTAAGACCACCTTCTCCAGTGGCATAGCACTGTGTTGATGGGAACACACGGCTCCCATCGGCGCAGTGCACTGAAGATGGCACGTAGAACAGAAGCAGAGAAGTTGACGGGAGTTAGGCAAGTTTTTTGCGTAGCTTGCATAACTCCAGTAGACTGCCGCCGAATCTCCGTGTTAAGTGTGACCAGGGCCTAAGGAAATAGGGGCCTTAGAAATATATAAACTGGATGACTGCATCAGAATGCCCAGAGAGGCAGACATCTGAGACAGCCAGTTACAGGAGCAGAAGGTTGACCCATATATAGAAAATAAACACATCTGCAGTCAGTTAGAAACCTGATGACTCAAGTCAGTTCAGCAATTTGACTTTATGGATCAGCCAGTCAGAGCAATTTAAGCACACAATAGGGCTGTTCTCTGTCTCAGCCTCAGCTCATCACAAAAAGGATATTGCAGAATTAAAGGGAGGGGGCGTTCAGATGAGAATTAAATTGGGCATGGAAAATCACTCATAAAGCAAGATTGAAAAGGAGGGGATATGATGAAAACATATAAAATGATGACTGGGCTAGAGAAGGTAAATTGGGAGCTTTTGTTCTACTGGTCTCATGACATAACAAGGGGACAGTCAATTACATTTAAAAGGTGGGCAATTGAAAATTGATAAAAGGAAATACTTTTTTTACCTATAATGTAATCAGACTGTAAATCTTACTGCTACAGGATAACATTGAGACCAAAAATTTAGCAAGATTTAAAAAAAAAAAAAATTGGCTACATTGTTAACAAAAATATCCAGAGTTTTAATAGTTAATACTAATACAAAGTTTTGGAAGCGATGCTAAATCTCCTACTTCAGGGTTTGAGCCAATCTCTAACTAATAGAGATTAGTGTGGGATTTATTGGGCATGGGGCAGATCAACCCACAGCTGCCTGCTGCAGGGTTCTTACATCTTCTGAAGCATCTGGTGTGGGCCACTATCAGAGACAGGAGCCTGGACTAGACAGACCTCAGGTCTGATCCAGTCTGGCAATACCCATGTTCCTTTTATATACACTAGCAGCAGTAGCCAGTTGGGGGCAGGCAGACAGAACTGTCAGCTATTCTACAGGGTCTCTCCTCGCTTGCTATTTTGTTTTAAAGTCAGCTGCTGTGGCTGTGAAGAAAAACTTCAAAATGTGATCACGCGGCATGTAATTCAGGCAGAGCGATCTGAGTCAGCATAGACTTGAAACAAGAGCTCTGCGGTGTGACCTGCCCCATCCACGTCAAAGGGTGCAAATTCGTATGCCAATGATGATACATTACAACCTCAGCTATTTTATTGCCCATCACACCATGTGTGAAAGGTCAGGAAGACTCATGCTACAATTACATCTAGTTCAGTGTGTCCCAAATATGGGGTGGAGGGTGGCTGTGGGACAACCAAATGACTAGCTATGGGGAGGGGGGGGGAGAAGATGCATTCATTAAAATGAGTAGGTATTTAATCCCACATGCCTGGGTTCAAAAGTGGGTTCAGCTTTTGTAAGTGTAGGAAATGCTGTTGTAAAGTGACCACTGGAAATACATTCTCTTCCTTTCATTATACAGGGCACCGATTAGTTTGGATCTCAGATAGCACCTAAGCCTGATTCTGATCCCACTAACACTTGGGTGTAATTCCATTAAAGTCAATGGTGTTACTGCTCATTTAAAGCAGCACGAGAGCAGACGCAGGCAATACAAACTTTCACACAGCAAAGCCTCTGAGTGCGACTTCCCTAGATGGCCAGGGCTCTGAGCCCTGCCATGCACAGGGCTGACAGCCCCAGCCCTGCTGCCTGGGAGTTGACAGCTCATGACCCCCATGTAACCACCTCGTGACCCCCGGGGTTGTGACCTCCAGTTTGAGAACCCCTACGCTAGCACCACTAAGGGACTTATGCTCCGCTCTGCAATGCCTGCGTTTTAGGTGCTGTGTCACTCGGGAGGATCTAGAACTGAATTAGGTGCTGAGGCTCCCCCCTACGCAGGGGGCGAGTTAGCCAGAATGGGATCCAGCATGCTGAGCAAGAAGTCACTTATGCTAGGCATTAGGGTGTGCTGAAGAGGGGGTGTTGCCTCAACCCTGCCCCTCTCTCAGAGAGGTAGGAGCCTGTCTCTGCTTGGGAGCCTCAGAGATGAACAGTCTCCTGGAATTAGGTACCTAAACTGATTTTTGCAAGAGAAGCTGCCAGCAGCAAGGAGGCCCTCTGTTGATCTTTAGCCCAGTGGTCAGAGCACTTCAGGGTGGGGGAGACATCTGTTCAATTCTCCCATCTGCTGGCTATGGAGAAGGGATGCAAAACTGGGTCTCCTACCTCTCAGGAGAATACCTTAACCAGTGAGTTATGGGCTATTCTGCTGCTGACATCTCTCCATCTCTCCTGTTCAAGCTGTTCCACTGCGTATAAATAATTAAATAAGGGTTGGGCCAGACACAGAGTGAAAATAACTCCCAGCGGTTGGGCATTCCCTTTGGGAATGGGAGACCCAAGTTCAAATGCATACTTCACATCAGTCAGGTGGGAAAACAAGTCTTCTATGTCCTAGCTGACTGCCTGAACCCCCGGCTAAAAGTTATGAGAGGGTCACGTTATCCTCTGTTGTCAATATTATTTTGGGTGGGTTTAAATATGCTCATGCATGCCAGCTGGATTGGCCCTCACAGGTGAAATAGATGAGACCACGGAGCTTGAGAAGCCTGCTGGGGCTTAGGTGTGAGATAGGGGTATAATCTCAGTGGCATCTAAATGCTGGCTGTAGGCACCAAAGTCCTTTTGTAGATGTCGCCCCAGTCTGTAGGAGTTAGAGACTCACAAATTACTTGGTAGTTTCAGTAATTATGAGAGAATACTTCTAGGTGACATCCTCTCTTGCCACTCGCTGGTGTTTTCATTTACTGAGTTGTTACAATTTTACACCAGTGTAACAGACCAGGATCTGGGCTGTTTACGGCATGAAATGGTTATATTAGCTTTTAGAGACAGGCTCCTCGCGAGCAGACAGATCACCGCATGCCTGTTAAATAAGTGACTCTGTCCAATGAAGCAACATCCAAAGCGAGCGCCTCGGTTAAAGTTTAACCTACATTTTACCAAAGTTTCTTCTATTTTTACCTAGTGATAAGCTTGAGCCTCAGCATCTGGAGGTCTAATTTTGAATCCCTCACAAATCTGGATGCATTGAGAGTCAGTGTTCCGGCCTGGGATCATCTCTGCATTGCTAACCCTATTCCCAAGGCAGGGCATCGGAGTGTACCCTCTACCTTGTTCTGGTCATTTGCTACAGCCTGCCTCCCATGAATCCCTGGAAAGCTGTCCTAACCAAAGGAGCCAGTGTAAAAGGCCCTTAGTAGCTATTCGGTTTTTCCCTATGAGTGTTTTAAAAACCCTGCAGCACATTCATGGGCAGAGGGAAGACAATGGTGGAATTCTTCTCAGTAGCCAGCGTGGTTAAGGTCTGCAAGTAGCGCAGCTGAAGAGCTGCAGGAGACTCGCCCAGCACCATGGAGGCCTGCTTAAGCGCTTTTGAAGCATTCATTTCTCCTTCTGCTGCTATGACCTAAAAATGTGATAGAAATAGACACGTTGGTGGCCATGAGGAAAAGCCACCCTCAGGCTGAAACAAACAAACAAACAAATACAAAGCTGCAGTTTGCCTTCCAAAGATGTACAGGTCATAGATGCAGCACGTTATAACAACGGGAGAAATGTTACTGTGGATCTCACCTTAGCTCTAGCCTCTCGCGTTGACTCAGCTTCAGCAGCCATAACTCTTTGCATGTCCATAGGGATCCTGACGTCTTTGATTTCCACACGTGCTACTTTGATTCCCCATTTATCAGTGGCATTATCAAGGATAGACTTTTTTTTTTTAAAAAAAAAAGACAATGAATATAAAAAACAATATCCTGTGACTTAAATGACAAATCACGGTGACCAGCATGTCTCAGATCTCAAATACATTAAAACGACAAAATAATAATTTAAAAAAAGAATAAATGGGAGGAAATTATGATCTGCATGGGGATGCTTCAGGGGCAGATCAATAGGCTAAAACGGTCTGATGAATTACTAGCTGTGAATTATCTTCTCAGATCGGTGATGGGCTGGAGACGTGATGATGCTGATGAAGATGCTGTGCTACTTTTTTTGCATCAGTTGTGCCTGATGAGGAGAGCTTTGAAAGAAGGCATTTACCTTAATCCTGTCCAGAATTTAAGTCCTGCAGGCCCAAAGCTACATACGCTGTCTGGAGTTAGATTCCTCATGGGAGGAAGTGCTTTCAGAACTGGGTGCAACAGTGGCAGATGTTAAAAAAGGACCAAGAGAATCTCAGAACATAAAAAGCTAAATATCCTCATATAAAATAATGACGCTCAACCCCTCGTCGCAGGTAAGCCCCTCTGTCATCCATCGGAGCCACAGAGAACCTCAGAAGAGTGTGTGTGACATCCTGAAATTGCACTGTATTATTTGCCATCAGTACCTAGAATCGGTATATGATGCATCACAGTGCCTAGCACAATGGGATCCTGGTCCATTACCGCACTCAAACACTACTACAATCAAGAACTCTTCCTCATTACATATTGCCACAACATCATGACATATCACCTCTCTTACACACACATTTTCTCCTGGGAACTGGAAGTGATGTGGGGGGTGAGCTGCCTTGTTTGTTTGTTGTCTTTCTCTCTAAGAGGAAATAAGATCTTTTTTCTCTCCTCTACTCCTCTTGGCTGCCAGATTAACAATCTTTGGATTGAGAGGGGAAGGGGGGAGGATTTGAACAGAACAATTCAGTCCAGTTCAGTTCAACTCAGTACATTTTATTGACATGACTTGAGAGATGGGTGTGCCCAGGTTTAATCAAGCAGCTGCTCAGGGTAATACAACATGGGTTTACAAAAGGTAGATTGTGCCAGACCAACCTGATCTCCTTCTTTGAGAAGATAATGGATTTTTTAGACAAGGAAATGTAGTAAATCTAATCCACCTGGATTTCAGTAAGGCATTTGATTCATTTCCACATGGGAAATTATTAGTTAAATTGGAGATGAGTACAAGAACTGAAAGGTGAATAAGGAACTGGTTAAAGGGGAGACTACAAAGGGTTAGACTGAAAGGTGAACTGTCAGGCTGGAGGGAAGTTACTAGTGGTGTTCCTCAGGGATCGGTCTTGGGACCAACCTTGTTTAACCTTTTTATTACTGATCTTGGCACAAAAAGTGGGAGTGTGCTAATGAAATGTGTGGATGACACAAAGTTGGGAGGTTTCCTCATTGCCAATATGAAGGAGGACCAGAATATCAAACAAGATGATCTGGATGACCTTGTAAACTGGAGTAACAGAAATGGGATGAAATTTAATAGTGCAAAGTGCAACGTCATGCATTTAGGGACTAACAACAAGAATTTTTGCTATAAGCTGAGGACACATCAGTTGGAAGTTGCAGAGGAAGAGAAAGGCCTGGGTATATTGGTTGATCGCAGGATGACTATGAGCTGCCAATGTGATATGGCCGTGAAAAAGGCTGATGCAGTTCTAGGATGCATCAGGTGAGATATTTCCAGTAGAGATAGGGAGGTGTTAATACTGTTATACAAGGCGCTGGTGAGACCTCATCTGGAATACTGTGTGCAGTTCTGGTCTCCCAAGTTTAAAAAAGATAAAGTCAAATGGGAATAGGTGCAGAGGAGTGCTACTAGGATTATCCAAGTAATGGAAAACCTACCGTATGAGAGGAGACTCAAAGAGCTTGGCTTGTTTAACCTAACCAAAAGAAGGCTGAGGAGAGAGATGATTACTCTCTATAAATACATCAGAGGAATATAGATCTATATAAATACCAGGGAGGGAGGGGATTTATTTAAATTAAGCGCCAATGTGGACACAAGAATAAATGGATATAAACAGGCCATTAACAAGTTTAGGCTTGAAATTAGATGAAGGTTTCTATCAGAGGAGTGACGTTCTGGAACAGTCTTCTGTGACACTGACAAACCAGCTCAGGTTGAAATTAAAGGCAGGTCAAGGGGCATCGCAATGTAATCAGGCCATTTCAATTCTGTATGAGTATCAAAGGGATATTAAATGGGCTAGCAGACACCAGCCCATTCACTTGTGTTGATAAGAGATCAAGAAAAATATTGATGGTATTGTTTTCATCTGTATCTTGCACTCAATCAACTTTAAGATCAAAGATGTGTATATACTGCATGAAACAAACGATATTACCTATATTGTCTTCACTAATTTATCCCTGTTATATTCAAAGGCAGGCAATTACCTTCTGTAAATCAATGTAACTAGATTATTGTGTATGCATGGGAAGTAGAAGATTAACTTCAAAGTGAGGGTCATTGTGGATCAAGGGTCAAGTGAGGGTCATTTCACAAACTCTGGGGGAAAGGCATGCTGTGCCAGTGACACACACCAAGCTGTTTGCAGCGATAAGCAGCAGCATTGGCATCTCTGATCTACTGCACTCTAAACAGGGAGAGTTTTAGCTATTGGACTCAGATCCCACCAAAAAATCATTTTGGGACACCCTGTAAGATTCATGGAAGGACTCTAAAAGACTTAGGGAAAATAGCAGACATCTCTGCTAATAACTAGATTTACATATTCTGATTCAATTGTAATGTATTTTATCTGCTTTTAACCTTTTTAATAGCTCCCATTTCTTTTCTTGATTAAGTTAGTTAGTTAGGATTGGCTAACAACACTGATTTTGTGAAATCAAATTTTAGGTTGATTAAGTTAGTTAGAATTGGCTAGCAGCATTGATTTTGTGAAATTCTGAAGAGTGACTGGTCCTTTGGGACTGCAAGAACCTAATGTGTGGTGTTTTGGGTTTTAATAGCCTTACATCAAAAAGTCCAGTTTGCCTGGGTGGTATGTAGAGGCTGGACTGCCCAGTGGACTGTCTGTATTCTGTGGTGAACTAGTATCCAGATGTACCCTTTTATTACTGGGTTGGTGAAATCTAATGATAGGATGGATATACCACCAGTTTGGGGTGTCTGCCATATTTTCTGTCAGTCTGTCCTGAATTTTGGCATTCTTAGCTGTGATCAACTCAAGACACCATGATGCCTTCCAAAGGGAGTTGTGGGGGGCAAAAAAACATAATTGGCTTCAAGACTGAGCTTGATAAGTTTGTGGAGAGGGTGGTATGATGAGACTGTCTACAATGGCGGGTAGCCGATCTGTGACTGGTAGCAGCAAATATTTCCAATAGCTGGTGATGGGACACTAGACGGGGAAGGCTCTGGGTTATTACAGAAAATTCTTTCCCAGGTGTCTGGTGGGTGGATCTTGCCCACATGCTCAATGTCTAGCTGATTGTCACACTTGGGGTTGGGAAGGCATTTTCCCCCGGGTCAGATTGGCAGAGATCCTGGGGGGGGGGGGGGGGTTTGCCTTCTTTTGCAGCATGGGGCACAGGTCACTTGCAGGTTTAAACGAGTGCAAATGGTGGATTCTCTGTTACTTGAAGACTTTAAATCATGATTTGAGCATGTCAGTAACTCAGCCAGACATTAGGGTCTATTACAGGAATGGATGGGTGAAGTTCTGTGGCTTGCAATGTGCAGGAGGTCAGACTAGATGAACATGAGGTCCCTTCTGAACTTAAAGTCTATGAGTCTAAGATAGGGCATCCCAGTAACTATAGATTTATCCATCCTTGCACATTACTGCTCATTTTTAAAGAAGTGGCAGAGAGAAGGCATGGCAGCCCCATATCAAGACTATTTTGACTGTCTCATTCACGTCTCAAAAAGTTAAGTTCAGACAGTCTTGTTTGCTTTTTAACAAAAGATTACTAGTTTTTTCAGATAATCTGAGGAAGTATCTTTACAATATTTCGTCCATATTTTGCAGTAGATGGTGTATGTAACTGCAAGGAGATAATGAAAGATTTTATAATCATGTTTGTTTGGTTTTTAAAATGGCCACTCATTTCTAAAATTACATTCCATAAAATGCAACTCTATGCCCATGAATGAAACATTAGGTGTGAATTTACCTGGATCTTGTGGGAGATCGCTTCTCGACTAGACAGGACCTGGGACAAGCTTTGGGTGCCTAGAACATTTCTCAAAGTGGTCTGTGCCAGCAGGTTTGTGGCTAAATGGACATTTGTGACATTAGCCACTGCACAGACAGCACTGTGGATTTTGTAGTAGACCACTCCATCAACTTGGGTAGTTACAGAATCTTTTGTAAGAATCTACGAAAAACAAACACACAGAGATTAGATAATCATCCAGGTAATTAAGACCTTGGTTACTTGTCCATGCTTGTACTAATTTAGTTTGAGGTAGAGTTCTTGTTTCCCTAAAGAGTAAAGGATGTGCTTGCTCCCAGTATATAAAAGGCAGTGAAGAATATGGCTGTTCATGGACTTTAAAAATCACAGGAACAAGGACAGGAAAAAATTCAACAACTGGATGACCTGTTCTTAAATGGTCTATGGAATCCCTTTATGTAGACACTCCAGGCTAGATTCACCAAAGCTGGTGAAGGGAGCTGTAAATCCCCCGTGCCTCAGTGAACAATTCATCTTGATGGAGCACAGGTGGTGTTTCCCTCCCACTGCCTCCACCAGGATATGTGGGTGGCATCTTTAGTTTGCAACCAAGAGCTCCAGAGAAGGCCTGCCAGAAGAGATTGCAGAGAGGATACACTGAGTAAGTATGTTCCCAGGCTGTTATGGCCACCTTCCTTCCTGTACAGACCTACCCATGTTCAGAGCTGGCTTTCTTCGTTCCTCCTGCACATCATTTTCCCTCCTCCCCTTTTCACAACATCAGCTTCCCCTCCACCAGCTAACTTTCCACCTATTGAGTCCCTCTAACAAGGTGTTATGTTGGGAGAAACCTCACGGAAGCTGGTGAGCGTAACAGTTACCCTTCACACAGGATAAATGTAAAAAGCAGTTAAGCTCTTTTATGGAATAGAGAGCTGAAACAATTGGAATCACCAGCCAAAACACAGGCAAGGCTGGAGTAGGAGTTCAGCCAGGCACTCTGAGGGGTTTTCCCTGTGGTCTGAATGAGATGCAGAGAGAGAAAGTGTGGGTGTGAGTGAGAAAATACCACAGAGGCACACAGAGAAGGCAGCAAGAAAGCCCCAGATGCAGTCAGAGATGCACTTCTAGCTGACCCTCAGAAAAAGCTAATAGATGGAGCTTTTGCATAGAGTGCTGGCTAGAAAGATGTGGAGGAAACAATGAGAAAAGAAATCATCTCCTGCTGTTTGATTTCTACTGTATTTAGGAAAATGGGACTTTGTACATTTTTTATTGTTGTAAATAAACAGGATTGCATCAAAGAAATACCTAACTCGATCCTCATTTTCTCCTCCTAATGGAAACAACCCACAAGACCCTGAATAGTGGCTAACCATTTGGGTCAAAAGGGATAACTGAGTTTAGAATCAGTGAATCTAACACTTCATGAAATAAGACCCTTGAGCTCTTATAACCTAGAAGGTTCCTTAAGCATATTTACTCCAGGCCATGGGCATTTATATTTTGGATGGAATATTGATGAACAATCTCTAGCAACATACTATATGATAAAGAACTTTTTCTCAGATCTGTAACGGGAAACATTGTGGCTCTGTCACAATTGATTTTTTCCCCTCCTTTCTTCAGGAGAGCACAATACAATGGCAACTCTTTGAGTAGAAGCACAGTACTGTAGCTATATGTAAATAAACTTTTTTCTGAGGGAGCAAGATTTACCACTGACTATTTTTTAAAATTAATTTCTTTGGCCAACATTTCAAATCTGCGTGCCTAAAGGTTGTCTAGGGAGGTGGTGGTATTTCCATCCTTAGAGGTTTTTAAGGCCTGGATTTACAAAGCCCTGGCTGGGATGATTTAGTTAGGGTTGGTCCTGCTTTGAGCAGGGGGTTGGACTAGATGATCTCCTGAGGTCCCTTCCAACCCTAATCTTCTATGATTCTATGAAGGCCTGATTTTCAGAGATGATAAGTATCTGCAGCTTCCTTTGACTTCAAGGTGGCTTGTTTCGGTACCTAAGCACATAATAAAGTGCCTATCCATAGGCAGCAAATGTGGTCTTTGCTCATTGTTTTGTTTGGAACTACATTAACTTTCTAAGTGACTTCAGTGAAGGCTTTTGTAATGATAAGCTTTGTACTTAATCAGTTGTTTACCAGATCTACTTCTTACTAGGAAAATAGTTACTGAGGATCCTACTCTAGTTTATTGCTTGACTTTTATGGATGTTAGAGAAAGGAATAATGACAACAGCTTAGTAAATTTCAGCTCTCTTGACTTCCCTCTTTTTCATCTTTGGACCTTCCACATCTGCAGGTCTGATCTCACTTTCCTCTTTCTAACCCAGAATGCTGAATGTCAATATGAAAAGTCTGCTTGCCAGGAGTGGCAAGATTATAACATGAGCTGGTAGAGCTGTGGGCTTGATTAGGTGCAAGGGTTATTCTGGTGCTGGAAGTAAACAGGTACGGCAAATGAAGTTAAGGCTCTAGCGCTGCCAAAGGCTGTGAGACAATAAAATTGCTTTCTTAGCTTGACAGGTTAAAAACTGAAACAGCTTTAAATAACTATGGGAAAGTTGTTACCTCTTGTGGAGGAATGTTACAGCTAACAGTTCTAAGATCAACCTTGGTAAAAACATCTGTACACGGAAGTACCAAGATCAAACCTGCAAAAAGAGAAGAACAAGAAGAAAAGGCCCAATCTGAAACACTGTTATCTGAAGGCTAAGCTCTGATCGCATACGAAGCAACCCTCCGGAAGTAACTATATCTATTGTGTAATGACAATGGTCCTCAGAGCTATGCTGATATTTCATTACCACAAGGTGTCTTTTTCAGTATGAGGTGACAATAGTGAGGTTTCATTTATGCAGGAATATGGAAATGGAAATATATAGAAAATGGCAAGAAATGCAGAGGTCATAATTCCAGGACTAATGTGAATTCAGTAGGGTTGAGTAGATAGGGCACTGGACTGGGAGTCAGGAGAACTCCATTCTATTCTCAGCTCTGCCACATAACCTTGGGCAAGGTACTGCCTTTTTCTGTGCATCTGTTTCCCCTCTCAATCTTTTGTCTATTTAGATTGGTAGCTCTTCAGGTTGGGGGGTCAGGGGAAAGTACACCCCTTAGTGTGGCTCCTCCCCCAGCCCCTGGCCCTGCCCACTTTTTGGTTGTTTTGTAGAGGAAGAAAGATGGGTATGTGATAAGGGGATTCATCCTCTGTTCCTCCTGCACGTGTGCAGTGTCTCACTGGACCTTTTCCAATGGATTGTCTTTCATCTGCACTGTGCAAAGGCAATTGTTATATTAATGTAGAGAGCATTCTTCTTCTTATTGACCCTTTAATATGACAGTAGCCCTTGAAGGTCCCACCTCTGATACCAAGCGTGGTGCTAGGCACTGTACACACGTAGTAAGAGACTATCTGTGCCCCAGAGAGCTTACAACTTTAAACGGACAAGACAGATAAAAGGTGAGAGAAAGGAAGTATTTTACAGATGGCAAACTGAGGTCCAGGGAGATTAAGACACTTGCCAAAGATCACAGAGGAAGTCTATAGTAGATTGGGGAATGGAATTCAGATCTCCTAAGTCACAATCCAGTATGTTAAGTACCAGATCGTCCTCCCCTGCATGTGATCTTTCCTCTATGATAAAGTCAGGGTTACATCTTAGGAGCTGCTGGCTTCCTCTCTAAACAGCAACACAGAAAAAACAAGCAGCAGATCCACAGGGTCATGGGCAAAGAATTACTTTGTACTGTTTTACTGTGCTCTGGGCATTGCAACACCCATCTGCTGAACAAGGATTTGATGTAACCTCATATGCAGAACACTTGATTACAGTGAAAACAGAATAAAAAGACCACATTTACTCACCTGGGCCCTTTGCTTTTTTAGACACTATACGTCCAAGCCGAAATATGACAGCACGCTCATATTCTTTGACAATCTAGGAAAATATTTTAAAAATAGAGCTTAACACTAGCACCACCCCTTCCCTCTTGCCTGACCGTCTATCCTTCAAACCACACTGAAATGTCAAAACAAATATACCAAAAGATGTGTCGATAATTATGCATTTTTGGTCTTGTTCTCCCTCTAACCCTTCACCCTGTCCCTTGCTGTGGAATGTAAGGTCCTGATTCTGCAAATACTTATGCATGTAATTAATTATCTTTTAGTATTTGAGTAGCTCCATTGATTTAAGTGGAGCTACTCACATCTCATGCTTGAAGTTCAGTATGTGCATAAGGGTTTGTGGGACTTAGATTGTAAAATCTTTGTGATGTGGACCTGTATTTGTATTTGTTTGTACAAATACTGAACAGTTTTTCTAGATCTCTCATCACCAGCACCTCAGAAACATACATGAATTTATTCTCACAGCAGCCCTATAAGGAAGCAGTTTCCCTGTGTGACAGCTGAAGACACAGACAATTTAAATGATTTGTCTGATGTTATATAGGAAACCTGTGGAAGGACACAGAACGCTTGCATCCCAATCTTGCACTTTAACTACAAAGCTATCCTTTTCCCCATAGCATGGTTTACAAAGGGCTTTTATCCTGCTGAAGTATATAGTAATAATAGATCATTCTCTCAGTGCTCCAGTTGCCATCAGCTTACCTTGAAGCACATCCAGATGGAGAAAGGAAAGGTAATAAGCACCAACAGGAATGAAAGAGAAACCAGGATCCAGCCGCAGACCCCAATTCCTTCCTTCTTATCTGCTATAGGAAAAAAAAATGGGAACCATTGTCAATTGCATGGTCAACCTGCTGCGTTTATAGTAAAATATCTGGCACAACAAAGAAGTTCTACGTGTGGAAAACAACAGGGGCTTGCAAGACATTTTAGTTTTGAAACTTCTGGTGTAGAAAGCTGGCCCAGTCACAGAATGCCAGCAAAGCTTTCAACTAGCAATTGTCAACATGTGCAGATGTGTGAAAAAAGTACTTTTCATGCTCTGGTCCTGTTTCCTTTCCTCAGCACTGTGTTATTATTAATGAATTGTGTTGTGGTACAGTCTGGATATCCCAATTGCCTAGGGACCAGGGGATTTTTAAGTAGGGGAGGAGGTACTAAGGAGAGGAGCTGAGAAAGAAGCAAGGAGAAACCAGAGTTGCTTTTTTCACAGGAAGGGTGTGACAAATCTAGCCTAGCCACATTCAAGAGGCAGAGCTGGGGCATAAGTGCTAGGAACCAGGACAGAGGCACTGAAGTGGGAAGGGGAGGCCAGCTGCAGGAATCACTTTTTCAGTGGAGCAGGTGGCAGTAATTGATTTTTGGGGGCATGCTACCAAGAGCAACAGAAGCTAAATGCTGCTGCTCCGTTGTCACGCTAGGCCTCTCGGCTGCTTGGAGAGGAAGAGAGCGAGGGACTCAGCACTCCAGCGCAGGATCCAAGGGAGGCCTGCTCAGAGGCTCTGCGTGGCCGGGCTGTCCCAAACAACTTTCTTCAGCCCTGCTCCCCCACTGGGCTGAACACAACCTGCCATGGGAGCCTGCTTGTCCCCATGTGAAGACTCCTATACCAGAGCTAAGGTCTTTCCCCTGCTCACTTGCTCTGCCAGGGATTCAAACTGCCCTGTGAAAAAGCCTCCTTGTATAACTCTAAAACCCTTTTTCCCCACCGCAATCCATGAGGAAAGAGACGGCTGGGCTCTGCAGTCCCCTGCTCCACATTTCTGAGGTGCTGGCTATAGAGTTAATCATTCCCAGGTCGATTAACCATTCCCAAGCTTGGGTCCAAGGTTTCAGGCCTCGCTTGGCATGGACTTTTCTGCTCCAGCTTTTTACATGAGAACGCTGTGTGCGTCTGACACTGATATTCTACATTTGGGAGAGTTTGGATCCAGGCTTTTGTATTGACCCACTTTAACAGAAAAGACACAAATCGAGGGTTAGTAGCAAAGGGGGGGAGGTCAAGAGGAGCAGGTGGGGGGGCTGAGCAGGGGCAGGGCCTGGGGTGGAGCACGGGTGGAGTTTCTTCTGTGGAAGCTGTTCCATGTTGGGTAACTAACTAAATATTCATGGGGGGGAGGTAGCAAAAGACTCACTCTACGGCCCAGTGGTTAGGGTCCTCACCTGGGGCATGGGAGACCCAGATTCCACTCCCTGCAGCTGAGCCAGGTATCTGAAGGCAGGTCTCCCACCCCCCAGGAGAATGCCCTAATCACGGAACTACTTGTGATCATGGGAGATGGGGAAAAGATGCTCTCTCTCTGTTTTTCTTGCTACAAGGGATTGATCTGAGCTGACGCAGGTGCCTCACTCCAGGAGAGGGTTCATGACTGTCCCTTTGAGGCCCAGGGCTTAGGCCACACCACTCTCCTCAGCATATCCTACTGGCTAGGTTAGGGGGCTCCCCATTCAACTTGCTGGCTTGTATGAACTCCATTCTTAGGTGCCAAACTCGTCCCAAGCATTGAATAGGGAGCCTAACTCAGGGCTGAGGGTTCAACTGGATGGCAGGCATTTTATGTTCCATGTATGTCCCTTTGTGAAGCTAGCCTTCCCTATCTAACACCGCCTCAAAAAGAGTTGGTAAAAAATCTTCCAAGTTATTTCCTCCTCCGAGTTTCCCAGTGCCTACAGTTTCCTCTCTTTCTGCCTTTGATAGACAAAGGCTCCGGCACTAGGACTGTTTTTATTTTGGGATCATATTCTGAGCTGAGCACTGTTGGTGCTTTGACAGTCTCTTTGTGAGAGACAGAACTAAGTGAATATGAGGCCACATGGCTGTTTTGGAGAGGGAGAAAGACGTACCCTTCTGAAAGTTCTGTGGGATTTAGTAAAGAACAGTACCTTTTCTATAGATGTATGGAGCCATCCTATAGAATATAATAGAGAATTATATTCCCATTCTTGAATTCCATAAAATGGTCTAAAAACCTATAAAAAGTTTATAATTCTTTATTAAATTCTATAGCACTTTTTCATAAGCTCTTTTACATTGCTCTTGATTGCTAAAACCAAAGTGATAGCAGCACACATTGGCTGTCTAGCCTATAATCATCAGAGAAAATTAGTAAATTTAGTAATTTTAAAAAATGGGAATATTGGATGGCTCAAGGGATATGTAATGGAATATGGAGTCTTTTACCTGTAGGCGCTCAGACACCATGGCAAAGGGTGCAGTGAAAAACCTAGAGAGAATGGAATTGCTAAAGAATTCCCATCCATATTGGGCCACTGGCTGAAAGCAGTTATCTGTTAGGTTGCTTGGTGGCTTAGGTGAACTGAGTTGGTGGCCTCAGCCCAATTCTCAGAAGCCTTCATTACAAAGCCACCCACATCATTGGCACCATTTAGTACCCTCAGAGCTACTCTTAGCAGAGAGAGGCTAAGGATTGTATGGTTATGACCTCTGAATTTGTCTAGTCCCTAGAGCTGTCAGTCCCCAGATAAGGGTTGAGGCATATGGGCAGGACAGTGGGAAACCAGCACTACTGCTGTCCATGGAGACGGAGGAATCCAGGGCTATCAATCTGAGGCCTTTGACCCATACTTAACTTCTCTCCCACACACACATTTGTTGGGGTTTTTCCCAGTAAGAATGGAAGGAACACTTACCAACTAGAGTCTCCGTACTCTCTGTCCCAGGGGAGCCTCTGCCGCAGTCCATCTCATTATAGAGAAATCCTTGTCACCTCACAGGCTGTAATGAAGACACCCCCTCAAACGGCACACAGCTTGTTAAAGTGTCTGAGAAGAAAAGCGTAGCGGCAGAAGTACAAGCTCTCACCTGCCTGAGAGTCCTCAAGGCATTAGTTACCCAGGTGAGGGAAGAATGTTTACAGAAACAAAGGGCGACGGGTCATGTTCCTCTCGGGAGTAACTCCACTGGATTCAATTACTTTACACCAGGGCTGAATTTGGCCCCGCATTTCTAGCTGGTTCAGAATTGTACCTGGAAATGATTTCTACACACCTCAGCAATGAACGGCATTTCAAAGCTCCGTTACAAAAGGAAAAGACGACAAAGCCGCACTGGAAGGTCTGCAGGGCAGGGATTGTTTCGTGGAGCAGGAGCCATGGAGCAGGGCCTATCTTTTGCTTCTGTGCTTGTACAGCGCCTAGCACCGTAGGGTCCTGAGCTATGACTGGGACTCCTGGATGCTATGGCAACACAAATAGTCTTAGCCAGCACAGGAGCCACCAAAACAGTCAACACCTGTACCCCGTTCCCTTCCCCTGAGTCCATGCTCACCCCCCCTCTGTGAGTGCTTCAGCCCTCGTGTGAGGCCGGTACGTTCCTTTTCCTTTTGCAGCCCTTCAGCTTGCTGGCGATTGCTCAGCCAGTGAAAGAGAGCAAGAGCCTGCCCTTAAATAATGTTTCAGGCCCCTCAGTCAGGCGAGTCACTAACCAGCTTCAGAGCCCTACTCAGGGCGTGTGGCAGCCCTGACAAAGTGCCAGCTGCTGGATGCTCACCCGGCTGTGGTGTTTGGACCCGCAAACTGGAGTCCCATGTGCTTTTAAGTTCCTCTTGCTCACCAAGTTGGTCTCCTCTCTAGCTCCAATCTTTCTGGCACACTTCCTGGGCACAGACTGTCTGTCTGGTACTCCTTCTGGGGAGTGGGACCGTATGGCACAGGACCAGTAGTGTGCCCCCCCGCCCCCAGTCTCCCCGGTAGCTTAAATACACCTTTGCCGGAGGGTGCACTGGTTTATGATTCACCTCTTCAGGGACAGATGAAGCCAACAGACAGACTTTGCAGAAAGGTTTATAAAACTAGTCACTCTCTACTCTATATAGCACATGAGATATATACAAAACACCTGCAGGTCGTAACCTGCCTGAGTCCTCACGATGTGAATGGTCTTTGGGATTGGAGTCAGTGCCATTTCAGGGTCGTAGGTCCCCGTGGTTGGACCTCACACCTCCAGCGCAGGGCTTCTCCGCCAAAGCAGGGAGTTTGGCCCTGTAACCCCTGCAGTCAGTGTTCTTCAGCTACAGCTGGTCAGGCAACCAAAAAGGTTCCCTCTGCTCAGGAAACCTGCCTCCTTGAGATCCTGCAAGAGTCTCTTCCTGGCCTTTGGGCTTGACTACAAAATTAAGTTGCCCTTGACATACAGCCACCGCAATAATTGCTGCAGTAGTTCATGTCCACACTATGTGCCCTCTGTTGGGGGTGTGCGTCCCCACCAGGCGTGCTTCCGCTGACTTAACAGTGTAGGGCATTGTGGAACATGCCCCCCTGCCCTGGGACCGACAGCCTGAGCGGTCAGCCCCACACGGGGGTCACAGCTGCAGCCCCCCAGCACCTCCAGGCTAACCATGTGTATCACACGGTGAGCTCAGCGCAGGGCCCACTGTGAGTCTGTTGCAGGACTGACAGGCAACAGGTGATGTAAGTACTTCAGGGTCTACGCAAACACTGCATGGCCTTGACTACATCGACCTAAGTACTACTCCTCTCGCAGAGGCGGAGTCATCAGGTCGGTGTAGTGGGCAACTTACATCAGCAGGAGCAACGTTGTAGTGCAGACCTACCTCTCTAGTGAAGACCAAGCCTTAGTGTTTTAATCCCCTGCTCTGGCATTGCTGTCTCTGTTCCCTTCTGGGGATTTTCCATGCCTTAAAACCCTAGCTCTCTGCAAAACCAGCTGAGAAAACTGCTTTCATCTAGCATGCAGCGCTGCCATGATTCTGTTCAGGCAAGATCTAGTCAGGTGTGGATGGTTTATTCACAGACAAGAGATTCAAGTGCCTCGCCCAGGTTCCTTAACAAGGGGAATGAAGCATGACCACAGTAAAGGTAATCAGGGTTTAAGCATACAGAGGTCATAATCATAAACAGAATTCATAAATTGCATATTGACAGACTCCCAAGATCATCACAGCTCTGGCAACACACTGGAGGCACCAGTCTGCTTTAGTCTTGTCATCTTCCCATCCCCACTCTTTTTTTTTTTAGCAAACCGCATGGTCTCATTGATTAAAGTTATTCAAAGTTGATGCCCCTCCTCCCCACACCTTTGGAAGGCCTTCTTTCAGATTCACAGTCATGGGCTATTCCTAACATGAAATGACAGTTCTAATCCACACTGAAAAATGCAGTCATACAGAGAGGTCATAAAATCAAACTGGAATGCCTAAGTTTACATAACAACAACAAGAGTTCTGTGGCACCTTAAAGACTAACATTTATTTGGGCCTAAGCTTTTGTGGACAGAAACCCACTTCGTCATGATGCATCTGATGAAGTGAATTTCTGCCCATGAAAGCTTAGGCCCAAATAAATTTGTTAGTCTTTAAGGTGCCACAGAACTCTCGTTGTTTTGCTGAAACCAGACTAACATTCCTACCCCTCTGCAATTAAGTTTACACAAATTCCCCAAACTGGCACAATACCCATTTATAGCCATTTGCGGCATTGATTGTTTTTCAGCAGAGAACACCACCACCAGCTGAAAGTAGAAGACAAATTTTAACATGAAATCAGATTATTGCCATCCTCAAGCACTCAAAACTTATTAGCAGACCCCCCCCTCCCCAATAAAACCAAAAAAAAAAAACCCAGGAATTTTTTTAATAAAAGATTATATGTGGTTTTTGGTCTGTCTTTTGGATTTTGAACATCCCCTGACCATTCTGTGTATGACAAGGGAGGTAGGCATACTAGCTAACCCAGTTTTATTGGGCCAACTTCTGATAAAAGCTATTACCTCACCCACCTGGTCTTGCTAATATCCTGGGACCAACACAGGTACAATTATACTGCATACGCATCCTGTGTGGGACAATTAGTGTTGCCCACACTCCCAAATGTATTGTGTAATGTGCTTTTGGCTCCTGCGCCAGGAGCTCTCACCCTCCACATGCCTGTTCCCTGCCCAGCAATTAATCCTGTCCCTCCAGTTTCCCCCATCAGTTCAGAATCACCCCCGCCCCAAGCCTCAGCTTCACTTCTGCTCCTCTTGGGGTTCTTACCTCCTCCTCCAGGGCTCAGAGAGGAGGAGGAAGAGGTGGTACCACCTTGAGCTGCAGGGCTCTTTAGCACCCTCATCTAATTTAGATTGGTTTTGGGTGGCTCAGAGGGTGGGGGAGAGCAAGCGCTATCTGAGAAGCTCTGTTTGCCTGTGCTGTCCCAGGGCATGCAGGTGGTGGGCTCAAATGTACTAGAGCAGCGGTTCCCAACTGTGGGTCGTGACACCCCCCCAATGGGGTTGTCCATCAGCAGATAGAGTCGCAGCAATCTCTAGTATGTGGAGGATGCCATTTTGCTCTGTGCACAGTGTGACCTCGCAGAAGCTGTGCGGGCAAGGTCATGCTGTGCGGACCAAAATGGCATCCTCCATGCTGTCTGGGGTCCTGGCTGGAAACACTTTATTAAAATGGGGTTGTGATCACAAAACGTTTGGGAACCCCTGCACTCGTGGGCTGGCGCTTCTTGGGTCATCACACGAAGGACAGCAACCCCAGCAAAAATCCCATCAGGTGCAAAAAAAATTACAAGAGGTGGCAACTCTTGTTTAATTAGCGTTGAGCCAGGACATATTTACTCTTCCACATCATCTTTAATGGCCATGCATGATCAGTGGCTGGGGGGGTCCCATGTATGCCTCATTTGAAAGACAACATTTGCAGGAGCACAGAACTGGCAGATTAATTCAGAACTGACAGAGTCACCACTACCACTCATGAACCAGCTAGGTTCTCCTTGTAGGACTCTCACTAAAACACTGAGCAGAGCCCCCGCATGCTTAGGGATGGGAGCACAGCTCTGTGTGGTGTGAGCTGCAGAACAATACATGTTTAGTTACATGCACGGTTAGTGGGGGAGGGAAGCACGTTCATACGTTGCATGTTTCTGAAGCAGACACTTAACACATAACACTGGTCAGGAGAACATGGAGTTCCACCCCTCCCCCCGTCCGATTTTACTGAAAATAATGCTGGCCATTAGAAACAATAGCTGCACAGCCTTTTACATTGCATGTTCGATAGGTGTGTAAAACCTATACAAATATAACAGTAATAATAATTGCTCCCTGCTGCCTGTTGAGGCATCCCAATGGTGATTATAAATGTCGTCTCCGGGACGATGACTAAGCAGCTGGTGTTTTTCTTTTCCTTGCAAGAGGAGTTTTGTACGTCCCTTTCTGCAGTGGGCTTAAATTTGTTTTACCGTTTCCTGCCCTGTTTTCTTTGGGAGCAAGAGCCTGAAACAATGACATATTTTTAAAGGCAGTGTTAATAGTCGGAGTCCTCAAGAAGCATGAGGTACATAAACTATGAACAGCACTTTGCTTGCGTGGGTATTGCAGAGGCGCAGTAGTACCCATCACGCCGGCAATGCAATCTTAACTATTGCTGTCAGTGTTTGTCAGTTGTCAGTGTTGGCTGTGTGCATGTGCCCCCCGTATAGGTGCTGTCCTAGCTTTGTGCAAGTAACCAAGATGGCACTCACAATCGAATGAATCAACACAACCATTCATCCGCTGAGCAATGAAGGCACCCGGCCAGGTTTATTGCCATTGAAGAACGAGATGCGACCTATAGCTTACAAGTACACTTCAAATACCAGTGCTCCATTACAAGGGACCGGCCCAATTAATGGCAAGATTCTCCATTAGCACCTAGGCCGGACAACATCATTCCCTCTGACACCCTCTTTCATACACTGTTACAGACAAGTTTAGTTCTGCCCCTTTGACGCAAGCAGTTGCCACCCTCTTGACGTAGTCTGATATCACCCTTTACCTTGCACAGGATGGTTCGGGCAAAACATCTCTATTTGTCATATTAAAAGACATTTCTTTCTATCCATTAACATGTCATTTCAAGGGGTCAGATGACCCTGGTTAGCTCTTTGGTGTGAGGATCTCCTGGTACCTTGTGTCTCTGATATATATATTTCTGACTTCAGTAATGTTTTGGAAATACATGTTTGCAGTATCAGCTCTCTTCTTGCTAGTTTCTGAGAGGTCATAAGTTCACAGCCCTACTCCTGCTAACTAGGCTTGGCCTGCTATGCTAGGCTTCAGGCCGCATGCTCTCACTTTCTACTACATTCCCCCACTTTTTGTCTTTTCAGACATCATCCCAGAAAAGTCTAATGCATGGACTAAAGGAGACCCAGTGAGCTAAACACTGTTATGTTGCCATCCATACACTCATGCCCCCTCTGTCCTTTAATCTGCACATTCCCTTGTATGACTGATGGACAGATTTTATTTCCCAATTATTTTTAGTTGCTTATGTTGGGCCTGGGAGAGTTAGGTCTGGGACTTTGATTGAAGAATGTAGTTTTATGATTGAGCCTTGGCACTCCCAGCTAATTAATGTATATGGACCATATGGATATGGTGTGTAGATATATGTGTGTCGTATGTACGTGTACATAAAACACCACCTTATATTTCCTTTTTCAGTCTGGTATTATAGTTTGGCCCTTTCACTGTGGTACCACAGATAGTAACATACTTCTATTAGGGCAATTACAGCTGCCATCTGGATTATCAGTAGTAGGCTGGAGTGTTTCTGAAATACTGGGATAGGCATTATTACAGTGTGTCTTTCAGTGCTATGTATTTAAGAAGTAAAACAGAAATTTGGAGTAGTGACATTACAAATGAAGCCTCTATATCTGAATTTCTTGTGATTAGTTACTACACAGTATTGTCCATCCAGTTAGAGGTTACCCTTACTGCTGGTTGGCACCTGCTGGTAAGCTGTACTGGGCAGGAAACAGGAATGGCTAGCTTCTCTTTTCCATTGGTTGTATTGCTCTGTGAGACACCAGTAGTCAATGGAGATCCAACTGTTTCTTATAAATGCTATCTTCCAGATAGCCTACTGAACGGACAATAACCCATTTATTAAATTGGTGTTTCAGGATTTAATATTGGTACCCAGACAAAGAACAAGACTGCTTTGAGTAACACGTGCTTCAGTTAGGAAGTCAGATTTGGTCAAGAGAAACAAAAGCAAAAGGCATTCTAAACTAAGCTTAAAACTTTTAGCAACCTTACAAACTTAGGTGATTCTCACCACTCAAGCCGGCTGGTTTCCCTTCCGCTAGGCTCTCCACTTTGGTCACCACTTCAGTTGCTTGGTGGTGTTTGTAGATGGAGGTCGAAGAGAGGGAACAGCATGGCAAATGTCTCTCCTTTTTATAATGTTCCTTCTTCCCTCTGGGGCTTTGCTCCCCCCTCCCGCCCCTTCAGGGTCAGGTGACAAACAATGCCCTTATATGGACTCATCCACGTCCTGAGTCAGTGAACCTCCTTGGGGTTCCAAGCTGCCCAAGAGAAGGGAGGTGACTTACTTGAGAGTCCAACTGATCCTCTGTTGATGCCCAGGCCAGTCCTTTGTTTTTGGAAGACTGAGCTGGGTTTGTCCTATGCACGCCTTGATGAGGTGTGAACCGCCCCTCTGTTCCTGGAGAGTCTCGCCTGGCCATGTTTCAAGCCATGAGGACAGATCTTTGAGAATATTATGTAGTGCAGCCTCACAACTATACACATGGAACCGCAACAAACGTATTACTGTAACAATAATGATCAGTACTTCATGAGCTTACCAAAGTCATTTTATATGACATACTTTGCATTAAGCAATACACACTTAGACTGTAAAGGTGAACATGGGGGTGCAGGCCATCACAAAAGTCTAGCACTTTTTCTTTGCTAAAGCAAAACTCAGGTTAGATCAGGCATCAGACACAGGAGCTACCTACACCTGAACTATACTCAAACAGATTCTGCTCCACACAAACCACTCCAGGCCTGGAAAATATTATCATCTCTTCCTTCTTGCTCTGAGGATGCCTGCTAAACCATTGCTTTCACTTACCCCTCATTAAGCCATGAAGACCATGTTCGTGGATTCCACTTGACTGCTGTCCATCACCCTGATAGGATTCCCGTGAGAAGTGTTACCTGGCAGCTCTGTGTTCTTGGGGAACCAGGGTGAAAAACCCCTACTTTCTCTGGCTCACCTGAATTCCCCCCCAGCCTCTGCTTGAACCAGAAACAAAAGCTATGAAAAGGCTGTGGGAGACACACCTAAAACCCTCTCAACAAGGGTGATAGGATTAAGACAACCCCCACGCCTCATCTACATAGAAGATGTAAAAAGAGGCATCTCAATTAACACAGTGAATGGAGAACTGGAGCCTCATTTACATCAAAGATGGAACAAGAATTAGCATGAAGAATGGAGAACCAAGCTCCAAAGCAGGAATCGCACTGAATTCTGGGATTGGCAAGGCAGGGACACACTGCATTATGGGAGATCTCTGCTCTTGATGTAAATGAACTCACACCTACACCCATCCAGTTCCGCAGTTATCAAACCATTCTAGTATTGATATGCAAAACACTGAATCTGCCTGGTTGCATTGTGAGCTCCCCCAAGGAACATTGACCATAGCTGGGAGTGATCAGCTCCTATTGTCCAGCATAGAGAAAACCACCCTGGGATACATCATTGAGACTTTGTTTACCCACAAACAAACCTGGTTCTACAAAATACCCCTACCCAAGTTCAAATCTCTCTCTTGCTCTCCTCTTCTGATGCCTGGACCCAAATGTTTTCCTGACTGATCCTGTTGTGGGTTTTGCCTCTCCCTCAAGTGTTCCTGACCCTAAGCTGAACAGCCTGTCTCCTGGGAACTTCCGAACTGCAAGGAGTGGTGAGATTCTCCCCCCCACATCCCGTCTTTCCCAATTCTCTCTCTCTCTCTCTAATCCAGGTATAACTTTCTACATTTGTAATCAAACCTGGGCTAACCTTCTCCAATACTCCTACTGTAAATTTGTTGTATTGTAAGTGTCTCTCCTTGTATGGCATCACTATTAGTATCATAAATTTTATACACCTGGCAATAAACTAACTATTGTAATCAAGCTGGTTGCCAGTTTCTCTCTCTCTAAATGCATTTACTCCTTTGTGTTCTTGGCTTCCCTACCTTGCTCTGCAGCAACGCTTCTTTTACCTAAGCCAAAGATCCCTGGAGTGCCCAAAATCCTATGGGGTTTGCTTATCAAGGGGGTTACTGCTAGAACAATTGTGTTGTGAAGAGGCATATAAAGGGGGTAGCTGAAAAGTGCTGCTCTGCCTAGACTACGGAGTCCAGAGGTGCATAAGGGTGACAGGTGAAAGTGCTGTTTGACCCAGCCTGATTGAGTCCAGGGGGCACATAAGGGGATCAGCTGAAAAGTGCTGTTTGGACCCAGCCTGCTCAGAAGTGTGCTCCATTCTGGTGCGGTGCAACGGGCACATGAGGGTGACAGCTGACAGTGCTGTCTCACCCAGCCTGCTGAGTTCAGGGACGTATAAGGGGTCAGCTGAGAGTGCTGATAACCCGGTCTGCTCAGACGCACTCAGTTAATCTGGAATGGTTGTGTGTATCTGGGGGGGTTTATTTGAATCTGAAAACCTTAGGTCCTGCAGGATAGCTCCATTGGGAGGGGACTTGTAACCCTATGGACACACCAGTAACACAAGCAGCACATTAATAGAATCACACCCCCTCTTTCAGGAAGGTAACCCTAATAAATAAGCATACCCCAAAATGATGGGCAAATCTGGTATCAGAAGTTTTGGATTGAAGTGGGTAGCCAGAATCACAATTTTTGTGGCCAAATCACAGCCAAATTTTCAATGCATTGAGTACAAGTATCGTATCTGATGCCTAATATTTGTTGTAAAGCATTATAAGGTTAGAGATTTTGAGGTCAAACTCGCTGACATAAGATACCAGGGCCAGATATGGATTTGATAGAAAAAGGTGCAGCAACTGCACTGTCTTCAATGGAGTTGCACCCACTTACACTAGATCCAAATTTGGCCCACTGGCCTAGTGTTTCTGGATATGGACTAGGTATTCTAGTCCCCCAAATGGTGCAAGCTCTATCTTTGACAGCATCTATCCTCATTAGCACACAATGCTTACCTTGCAAGATATTCAATTGAAAGAAACCTCATCTTCCTCCTCTTGATGGAAACTAACAAAGTAGGCAGTGCGAGACAGCTGAACCCACAGGATGACCTCAAAGAAAAATGAGGCTGCTCAGCACATTGTAGGATTGGTCCCAAGTTGAAGAAAACAGTGAAGAGACTTCTCCTCTCCAAGGGTCAGTATCAAAGCAAGTGTGCAGCAACTGATCTGTCTTGCTTTGAAAGATTTTCATACACTAATAAGCTATATTTCAGATATTTGAAAACAGATGTGTTACTCTTACCACCACTGAGAGTTACATGCCGTTTAAAGTATTATAAAATCAAACAACAGCGCATTTAAATACTGGTCTAATTCAGACATACTCAACAGGATATTTATTGTATTACTGCACTGTTTGTTTGGTTTCGTTTTTTTTAAGTACCTAGCTTACGTTCAGCACAATGAATACCATAGGATATCTTACTTCAACTAATCTAAGATAAAACATTAGGAAACATTTTTGTAAAAAAATGTTTATTCAAGTGTTTTATAAACTACTAGGCAAATAGTCACTAAAGCCTTTGCGCCATGAGTGTAAACTTATTTTAAAAAATTGTGTTAAAAACTAATACAGAAATTCCCATTAATGTTTTTAAAAAGTTTGTTCACATATTGAAAGAAAATACATTAGCAACGTCTTCCAGCAGATTCCATCTTTAAAAAAGTAAAACTTTAGGTGCAGGACTGTTCTACAGTATATCTTCTAGTTATTTTAAAATCACATGATTGAATATCATCATCTCTATTGTTTTTTTAGAACTGGATCAAGGGTTTCTCTTAAACAGATGATATTCAATGATGTGAAACTGCCACAGGTACTACAATTATTATGAGTGCACACATTGAATTTTACTAATAAAGCAAGACCTCTCTATATGCTGTGTTATAATTCAGTTATTTCATTTAAAATCATGTAAGTTTTCCAAGGAAAAATTCTAAAAATCCATGGCCCAAAGTCTGCACTCACATACATGCTACCCCACTGAATGTAACCAAATTTTTGGTTACATAACTGTAAGAGCAAAATTTGGTCCACAACTGTAAACATTCACAAAAGCCTGCAGCAAACAGTGACGGATAGGTAGTCTAGGTGCAATACAATTATTTTCATTAACATAGGGGGATGTTAAAGAGCATATCCTGGTGGCAAAATGAAAGGCTTGTTTGCATTTCTGTAAAGAAGTGTCCCTCGCTAGCTAAACTTTACTCAATTAAAAATAACTAATTCCTATCACAGAATACAGTACAGCATCATTTTCTGGCTTCCTCCTGTTCTGACTCGGAGTATTCAGTTCAGCCACAGACCCACTACAATATTTCATATGGCATTTTAAAAACCTGATCTAGTCTCCCCTTGACATACTACTGATGCTAATAAAGAGGTACTCATGCATACGAAGGAGAGAATAGATCCTAAGAGCCATATGTTGACCTTGATCTGTGTACACAACTCTTACTGATGGTAATAAGAGATGTACATCTAGACTAAGGATTGTCTACAGCTTTAAGCATCTAATTTCAAACTAGATATTCTTTCTACATTACCACACTTACCATACAAATTTGAAAAGAATGATGGGTGAAAAATACCACACACTATTTAGAATACCATTTCCCCCATAACGTTTGGCTGCCAATTGTTCTATTTACACAGGAAGTCTGTGTTTAAAGGGCCTGCTCCTGTGTGGAACTGAACACTCAACTCCCTAGCTACAAAGGAAGTTGAGGATGTTCAGCACATCACAGGATCACGTCCTGAATTTTAAAACCAAGAGTAATCATGGATTTGTTTGTAACCTGACACAAGAACAGTTTCCCAGAATCTCTTCACTCTCGCCTTCTTCCTTCTCTGTCCCAATTTCTGGGCCACATCACACCCCACTGAAGTCAATGTGTATTTTGACTTAATGGCAACAGGGTCAGGCTCTGTCAAGCCACCACTGCAGTCTTCAAATACGTCTTGCTCATTAAAACAGATGGTATTTATTGCCATCCACTCTGGGGCAGACTTGTCTGCAATGAAAATGGTGTTCCTGGTGCAGAGGGATAGCTAGCAAAACCATCAGGTTGAGCTGGATAGTTCTCTAGGGCTGAAGCTGTATGTGCCTTCAAAAAAAAAAAGAGAAAACAAGGTTAGGAAGGAACTTAAATTAAAAAAAAAAAAAGCCATGCAGAGAACTATTCCTGCACATGCTACAGCCATTTAACGAGAGTAATTTCGGAACTGAGTGTTGGGTGTGCTGCAGAGCAGGAGACAGGAAGGAAGTATATCTAAGCGTAGGCGGTTCTTTAACGACACAGTAATTTTCCCCTGAAATGTTGAATCACAGAAATGAAGGGTAGAAAGGGACTTCAAGAGGTCATCTAGTTCAGAGCATGGCACAGACGCAGGAGGAAATAAACGTAGTCCATCCCTGACAGGTATTTAGATAACCTGTTCTTAAAAACCTCTAGTGATGGGGATTGCATAACCTCCCTTGGAAGTCTATTCTAGAGACTAACTACACTTATAGTTAGTAAGTTTTTCCTAATTTAAGTCTCCCTTGCTGCAGATTAAGCCCTTACTTCTTGTCCTACTTTCAGTGGACATGGAGCACAATTGATCCCCATCCTCTTGATAATAGCCCTTCACATAATTTGAAGACTTATCCGGTCCCCTCACTCTTCTTTTCTGAAGACTAAATATGCCCAGGTTTTTTTGTTTTTGTTTGTTTGTTTTTAGCCTTTCCTAAAAGATTGGGCCCTTTTATCATTTTTGTTTCTCTCCTTCAGACTCTCTTCAATTTGTCCTCATATCTCCTAAAGCAAGATGCTCAGAACTGGACACAGTAGTCCAGCTAAGGCCTCACCAGTGCCAAATGCAACGGGACAATTACCTCCTGTGTTTGACATAAAACATTCCTGTTAATTCACTCCAGAATGATATTAGCCTTTTTTGCAACTGAATCACACTGTTGATTCAGATTCAATTTGGGATCCACTATAATGCTCAGATCCTTTCCTGCAGTATTACTGCCTAGCCAATTATTGCCCATTTTGTAGTTGTGCATTTGATTTTTCCTTCCTAAATGTGGTACTTTGCACTTGTCTTTATTGTCTTGTTGATTTCAAGCCAGTTCACCAATTTGTCTAGGTTGTTTTGAATTCTAATGCTGTCTTCCAAAGTGCTTGCAACCCCTCCCTGCTTGATGTCATCTGCAAACTTTATAAGCACACTCTCCATTCCATTATCCAAGTCACTAATGAAAATACTGAATAGTGCCAGAGCCAGGACAGACCCCTGTAGATAATTCTTTGTTCCCCTATAATTTTCCATCTGTAGATCTTAAAGAATTTACAAAGCAAATGAAGCACAGATTAAGTGATTTGCCTAAGGTCACAAAATTAGTGTTAGGAACAGAACCCAGGTCTCCCAACCATGTGGTCAGCACGCTAAGTCAAGAAAGATACTAAAATTTTTACATGTCAGATCTGTTCCCTTCCTTCTTCCTCCCCACTTTTACAAAGCCATCTATAAAAAAGGTTTTGACACATCCACAGCCTTTAGAAAAAGCCAAATGAAATGCAAAAGATGGTAGTTATTGCTTTTGGGGGACAGAACTATCTTCAGACAACTGGACATTGGATAATCAGAGTGCACTGTATTAACCTTGTAGCCAACTCTTTAAAGTAAGCTATGCTTTTTAGTAGGAAAGATTTGATATTGAACAATGAATGCTCCAGCGTGGCCTTAAGGCAGTGCAATATCAAGAAACAGGCAGCTTACCTGTAGTAGTGCTGACTGCGCTGCCGCACTATGCTGCAATTCCTGCAGGGAAGACTGTGCGGCACTTTGGGTAAATCCAGGAATACCAGGAAGAGACAAGAGCCCTGGGAAAACCGTATTTCCTGGGCTTTGAAGCCCAGAAGTCAGGCTGAAATAACCAAGACATGTCAGTTATTAGGAACGCCTTCAACAATATTTTGTCCTAGATTTCTTATCCTGCTAACAAGCACCTGGTTTTCTAAATCTGAGTGAACTAAATTTTCCAAACAGCACGCCTAAGCTGCACCCACACAATGTTTGCTTATACAAGCCAGGACACTGGTACACACATGCAACTTGAGCATGCAAGCCAGTACCTTGTGTGCACAGTTACCTGCTTGTGCATGAGTATTTTGTAGGTGAAAATGTAGTGTTGGATGTTTTTCTTGACACAGAAAAGGCTAGGATATTGTCTGCTATTACCTGAATATGTCAATTGATACAAAATTTTAGCATGTTGTAGGAGGTGCCAAGTACCCTCGACACAGCTGGATTGGACTGTATAGAAATTGGGATCCTGTATACTAGTTACTAAGTATAGACTGGCCTCCTCATTTAAATTCTAAAGACAGATGGAGATCTACTGCTGAAGTAACACTTTAAAATATTAAAAGTACTTTATAACTAAGCCTGGAAATACCATCTATGTCTAAAGTAAATCAATGTTTTGCTGAGAAAGAAATGGTTTTGACCTCCTTCAGAAACAGAAACGTACCCAGCCTGTGCAACAAGTGCAGAGTTGAAGTTTGAGCTAAAGGCCGAGGCAAACCCTGGCAGGACCGGAGCCGGAGATGGGGCTGTGGCAGCTGCCGGCAGCGGTGCAACTGCTGCTACTGTAGAAGATGGCTGGAGGCCAGGGAAAGAAGGGAGAGCTGGAGTGACAGTGGGTGTGTTAGAGACAGGGAAACCAGGGAAGGATGGGTTTGATGATCCCAGAGGCCCCTGGGTGACAGAAAATAGGGAGGGGACGGCATTGGACAAGTTAAGCGGAAAGGGTGGAGCGGAGACTGTTGCTGAAGCAGTGAGTCCTGAGAGAACAGCTGCTGTAGAATTCACATGAGATGCAGATACAGATGACGCAGTTGCAGATGGAGTGGCTAACAAAGACCCGGAGACAGTGACTGGTGGTGTAAGTGCTGGGTTACCAGTAAAAGCAAAATTGCTGGTCAGAGACGTGAAAGGAGGAAGTCCATTAAATACTGGGGCAACTGGAGCAGAAGCAGCATGTGGGGCAAGGGAAATGGAGGCAAGAGAAGTGGAGCTGTTTAAAGAAGCACTCAAAGAGGAGAGACCTGATAATGCTGGATTAAGGGAACTAGGTAAACTGACTGGCACTGAAGTTGCAGAGGTATATGCACGCCCAAGCGCTGACAAGCCCAGTGTGCCATGAGAAGGGCCAGCTGAATGAGAAGGGCCTTTGAAGGCTGAGAGAGTAGGGCTCATGGGTTCAGTTTTGACCAGAACTGGAATACCTGTGACAGCTGGGCCTGAAGAAATCTGCTGCTCAGGATTAGTGGGGTTTGCACCATGCAACAGAGCAACTGAGGAGCCACAGCTGACTGGTATAACAGAGGGTGAAGTGGTTAATGGTGACGGCGTTGGCAGTGTTGGGGGGGGTGGACCTAGTGTTGGCTACAGAGGGAGATGGAAGACCTGGAAAAATGACCAGCCCTGGTGTGGAAGAACGTTGTGGTGTAGGTGTGGCAGATGGAGTATAACATTTGTTTACAGACGAGGCAGGAGACTCGGAGCTTTGATTGGCAAGAGCAGATAAAGAAGCAAGCTCACTCGTCACAGCAGAAGGTAAAGCAGCTGAATTGATTAATGAGGTATCATTTGATGTCAGAAATCCCTTTAAGACAGATAGAATCGGATTAGGCAAACTAAGTGGGCCAGAGATGCTAGTGGCAGGACAGCTAGCAATTGCAGAGGGAATGGGACTAGATATTCCTTGAGGAGCGGGGGTCAAGGACAAAGGGAGGCCAGCAAAAACTGATGACAATGGAGTAGGGTTATTAACTGAAGCAATTGAAGAGGTTGCAGAAAATGGGAGGCCAGCGAAAGGTGCAGATGCAGATGCAAAAGCTTCATTAGAGGCAGGCGTGGCACATGGTGCAGAAGAGCCTTGCGGAGCTGGCGCAGCAGCAGGGATAGAAGCCAGTCCAGAGAAAACTGCAGGAATAGGGATGGAGGTCGCACTATGAACAGATGTGACAGGAACACCAGGCAACGAGAGGGATTTGATGACAGATGGGGTTGGGGTTGATGGCTGAGATGTATGGATGGAAGAGGAGACCTGCCCTGGGAAAACAGGAAGCACAGGGGTAGACATGCTCATCCCAGGGATGACTGCAGTTGCAGGTGGTAGTGGATGGCTTATTGCCTTGACGGGGGATGGGGTAGGGACTGGAGTAGCAGCAGGTGTTGAAGGATTAGAACCATGAGGAGGAAAGAGCTGATTCGCTTGTGCAGAAAAAGCTGCAAAGAAACAAAACTGGTAAGAATACTTAAAACGGACAGAAATGTTTCAATTCAACACAAATGCATCTTATATAATTATAAAATACGATACACAAGCAGTAACTAACAATCGACATGGAAGGCGATGAAAATAAAATATAGAGGTATCTACATATAAGTGATACAGTATACATTAAGTAGACTACATATATCTATGTTTCTCCCTTCAACGATTATCTATTACACACACTAGCGTTCATGTTTAAACCTCTGTCTGGCATTTACAACTTCTTCATGAGCTAGTGCAAGAGAGTTTAGTTCTTCAAACATGCTCCCAGAGATACCTCTATGCAAGACAGGTAAACCACTTACTCCTGCCCCTACCATCTAGCAGCATCCATAATAGGATGAGCTGTCAACATTGGTACCATGGGGCAGCTTCTGCTCTCCACATTAACTCTATTTGAGGGTCTAGACTAATTCTAGAACAGGTAAAACACCAGGATTTTACAGAGGTTTGTTGGAACTGAGTCCACAATTACAGAGCAGATAATTTTAGGAGAAGTTTGCTTTTGATTTTATTGGTAGGTAGGTTTAATTCTTTCCCCGTTTTTGATTCTGTGCATCAAAATCTGGACAGTAGAGGATGCGCACTATGAGATTCATGCATGCTACAGATTTACTAAGCTAACACTGAAACTTGCCCATAAAAACAAAGTCTCTAAAAACAGTTTGTTCCAACTAGGGATCAAATGTCCCATCTTCCAGTACCAATGCACTACAGCTAACAGCATAAACACCTATAGCTAACACCACAAAGTTCAGCTTATGTTGACCCTGAAGGGTAAAGAAAGAGGGATGTCAGTGGTGTTCACTGGAGGAAAGTAGGAAGGCACACTACCAGATTGAAAGGGAGTGAGGAGATTAAGTCTAGGTCTGAAAGCTGTGCGTCTCAGAACTTATTATGGGTCTTGAAACTCTTACTAATGTGAGTAGCCCTTCCATATGGGCATTTCTATGAGCATTGACCCCAACGCCCCAAAATTTGTGCTAAACTGTTTTAACCAATTTGGAGTGCTATGTAAATACTATATAGAGATTGAGCCCTATAATTCTATTAATTTCCATAGCATTTTTATAACACCTTGCTCTCCCTATAAATGCTATTGTGTTCTTTGTTCCCATTACTTTTAATTTAATTCCACTGTTACATTATGGATTAGAAATAAGGCATGTTGTAATCACTGGTAGTTTCCCTTAAAAACCAACATTTACATTTTGTTTAGAAATTAACATTTGCCATTTAACCATGAACAGAACATTGTTCTAGAAGGCAAAACTCACTGCTGCTTTAATTCCATGTTGCACCCTAAATTTACCTCTCCTTTACAACCGTATATTTTGCACCACTGAAAAATATGCCCTAAGATTTTAAGACACTGCTTAAACTGATATAGGCAAATACTCCTAATATTTTGAAATTTAAACATCTTAAATGTCTTCAAACAAAATGCAGAAAGTTTCTTTCAGTTCTACCCTTATCTACAAAGCCAGGACCTGTGGTCCCTTGACTGGATTCTCTTTCTACAACCTCATCCTGAACTCCAGCTTGTAAAATTAACTAATGATAACAGTTCTTGGATCTGATCCATCAAAGTTGGTATCAGAGAAATCTAAGTTCAAAATAGCCAAGGATTGTTCTTGGTACTCTGCTTTTAGATGAGAATTTTGTCCTTTTAATTGTACTGATTTACCTATATATCTTCCATATGAGTATATACCAAAGTGTATCTTTAAGTAGCAAAGTTCCTGATCACCTACATCTGGGCACAGGGGATGGAGACAAGACACAGAAAACATTTCCCCTGCATTTTAAATTATAACAGAAGATCAATTCAGCTTGAAGAAGTTCAGGTTATTTTGTTTTTAATTTCTGCCCATAATAGGAATGGCACAAGTAGCAGCAATGAAACCTTTCCTACACACTGGATTTAATCAAGTCAGAAGCTGTGAACATATTGACCATCAGCAAAATCTGGCAATTCTGCATTCATATTTCCCATTGCGATTTACATGAATGAAAATGCTACTTGATCAGGCCCCATATTAGGCAAAAAGCAATTTTTTCAGCAACTGCAAACAGTTGCAAATAATGAATTTCAGAGCACTACATTTCTAACAGTATTTTGCCTTTGCTTTTTGCTATATTATACCTGGATAAAAATGCACACAATTAAAATACGAAGTATGAATATTCATATATATTAAGTTAAAAATCTTGAGGTTTAAAAATAATTTTTTCTTTCTGAAAAGAATGCATTAAATTACAAAAATACAAATACAGCAGATTTAGTCTGAAGAGCTGCACTTTACCTTGATTTTGGGAAGGTTTTGTCTGATTGGAAAGGTCTTCATTTTCTATGTAGAGAACAACAATTAGTTACTGAAGGGCAGAAGAACTTCAGAAACGTTATCTATTCTCACATTTTAAAAAATGTGTGTATGTCAGCGTTTACAGACACACATGCTTTACCTGATCCCACTTGATTAGGGGTATATGGTGGAGGAGCTGGTAAACCTGGTGCTATGACACTGGCCATTGGAACTAGACCGGCGTTGTTGTAAGCACCTAAAAAAAACCCAAATACCACACATAAGCCTCAACCAAAAGCCAATAAATACAAACAAATGGTTTAAGAATGGACTGGTCAGTATCTTTCTGTTAAAAGGATACTTTCAGGGCTTAAAATATTCTTAAAATTAGTCAAAGCAAGCCACTTAACCCTCCAGCTGAATCAGTCAAATCCTAATTGTTAGGATAAGAGGCATGTGTTCCAATGTAAGTTTTAGTTATGGCAGCTCTCTGATGGCTCATAAGAACACTGTCAACAGAAGACCAAACTAAATGAAATTCCTCCTCTCTGAAGCACAATTCTTGTCACTTTCAAGTCCATGCTAACTTATAAGAAAGATGGGAGAAAGGAAACACGAAATGCACATGTGGGTTCACAGTATTTATTATTGTTGTTCCCATCCTAACAGCTCCCAAACCAAGGATGCTGCAACTTTTTTTTTTTTTTTGGAGGGCTGATAATAAAAAACCCACCAGCACTGGCAAGGAGAAGGTTTACAAGACAAAGGGTCTTTTCACGGTGAATGTCAGTTTGGACGTGTCGTCCTTCAAGGTCTCTTTAAATGATAAAGTACTAAACTGGAACAGCAGGGAGTCTTGATGGATTAGGTATAGTAAATGTTTCTCATCATAAAATAGCTTCCTTATTTTCCTATAACATACAATAACTGGTGCACACTGTTGTACTGTTTTAGCGCTGAGTTACTGCAGTGAAGAAGGATGTCAGAGCTTATATAAAAAGATGTACCTATATCCCCCAAAGTGTGTGTATAAGATACAGGCAGCACTATCAATACCATTCAAAACATGGAGAGGTTGAACATCAAGTGACCTCCGATATGCACACTATTTGTTCAAATTCCAGAGGTTCCGTCATGCTACAGGTATTAAATTTCCTTAGATAACTGTTTATGGCCAAAATCTAAGGAGCGGTTTACATTCATTGAGGGGACCTTGGAAGGTATTTTGCACAAACACCCCCATCCTGATATATACCAAGACACCTTACACGTAAGTTTTGCTCATGGCTTACAATCAAGTGAAGCAAGGCTCAGTTCAGTTAATTTACTAATTACAATGCAGTTTTAGAATCCAGCATTTGGTGAAAGTAGCTTAAAGCAACTGAAATAAACTCACTTCCCCTTGGCGATGTGGTCTTTTCCTTTAAGGATGTCTACAGAGCCCGGGGCAGTGAGCCTCCAAGCCCACATTGACAGAGTTGAGCTTGCAGGGCTCATGCAACATGCTGAAAATAGCTTGTCAATGTTGTGGCTCAGACTGGAGCTCACGCTCTGAAGCCTGAAGAGAGGAGTGGGCTTCAGAGCCCAAGTTCCAGCCCAACCTGAAACTTAAAAGTAGTCTACACAGCTATCCTTAGTGGGGTAACATGAGCGTGAGTCTGTCGACCTGGGCTTGAAGACTTGCCCTTGCCATGGGGTGCCACTGGCTTCGCACACATACCCTAAAAGGGACAGCATATCCTTTTTCATGGCCAGACTTAAAGAACACATCTAGCTTCCAAACAACAAACTCAGTATTGGCTTTTGGGATACAGAAGACTAATATTATCCTGCCAGGCTCTAAGAACTCTACAGCTGTTGTTATCCTCATCTTTTCTGACACATATATCATCTCCAGTAATAAGAGATTCTGCAATCAGAACGATGTTCCCAGTTCTTTGAATGATGCACAAGCTGGAAAAGAAGCCACCATGCTAATTGTATTGGCTCTACAGTGATAACAGAAATTAGGGCTAAGATGCAAAATACACATAGGGAGCACAGTCAACTAAAAAGGTAACCATGGTCAGAAAAGTATCAGCCAACTAGAACCTTTTTTAAAAAACCAAATAGATCAAGAGAAGGCATAAAGAAGACGTACTTGGTGCAATAGTTGCATGTGGCCGGCATGGTGGGATGGGGTATGGAACAGGTTTGTGTGGGTTGTACGTTGCTGGAGCCTAGTTAAAAAAGTGAAAGAACAAACAGCGAAAATGCATTAAGTAATATGTTTCTCCACCAAAACTTTTTACCATTTAGATACTGTAGAGATCCTTGTTATTTATCTTGGGAAAGACAATTCTCTATATCAAATCACATTGCTGATTCATTATGTTTGCTACACTCTCTCTAAAGCTGCCAATACTTGAATGCTTCTAAAGAAGGCGAAATACTATGTTGTAATAATATATTTGTGTAATATAGCAACAGGAGGGGGAAAAAATAAAGTCTTTCCTGATCCATGCAGCTTTCATGCCCGGAAGTACTGGATTCTGTTTCCTTTCTCTTAATTTGCACAACTACAAATGTAAACCATGGCCATAAAATTATCCAGTCCTTAAAATAAATAAAAATATAGCCACTAGATTGGGAAACATCTGGAAACAGAAATACTAGTCATACATGTCTGCAATTCTTCTCAACTCACACTGAAAATGTCAGAAAGCTGTCCATTTGTTTAAAAAGTTTTATTTTTCATTAGAAATTGGTTGTCACCATAGAGTAAATTTCCTCATGAAGCACCTTATTTCAGGAGCTGTGTATTAGATTTTGATGCAGAAAAGTCTCACAGTTCATGAAACAAAGCCAGAATAGATGTCAAAACTTCTAGACCAGGTCCTGATGAACTACCTGAACAGGCTTGGCTTTCCTGTCTCTTACTAGCACAGCTGATATTGTGCCCTTGAATGCATGCCTATTGTATACAATGGGAGTCCCTGCAAAATTTGTCTTTTTATAATTAATATAAATATAGAAATACTGGGATGCAGCATAGCAATTTTACTACACAAAGTTAAGAAGCTTAAGTAAAGCTATCAATACCTAATTACAAGAAAGTAGAGAAGCAGCTTTCTCATCCCCCCTTCAACTCTCTTTATAGTCTAGTGATGTGACAGCATTTCATAAGGAGCCTTATGAAGTGTATTTTATTTTTTTTAGACGTACTGGTTTAGATGGTCCAAGTATACGCGCTGCAATTCCTTTCCCTTCATTAGTACATTCCTCAGTCTCCTTTTTGATAGGCGCTCCCTATGAGATAAAACCCATCAACTATTAAGCATTTATTTCAAAATAAATAGGAAAAAGTGGAGATAAAGATTTTATACATTAGTCTTATTCTGAATAATATTCAAATTCACAGCTATTCTGATAGTTTCAATTAATCACACATTCCAAAATACAGAACTGTGTTCTGGATTTGTTGCACCAAAATTAAGAAAGTTCTAATTAGGTTGAATTATAACACTGGGATTTTGTACACAGAAGCATATTAAATAGTTTCAGTTTTGACTACACCTGGAATTCTACATTCAATTCTGGAGTCCTCAGCACCAGAAAGACAAGCTACAGGGAGTTCATAGACAGTACTAAGCTTAGGAAATTTAAAACTGAACTAGGACTAGTAAATGTATTGCAGAGACGAATCCCATATTATGCCATAAAGTTCATTACTCTACTAACAAGAACAAGCTTTTTACATCATTAGTTTCCGTGATTCTATATAGCATGTTTGTAGTACAAGAGAAGATTTCCTATCTATTTTGTGTATAAAAGGATGTCTCACATAAAAGTCTGAAGGAAACAAATGTGAGTCCTTTTTAATTGTTCACTATGAATGCTCACTGGGCAATATGACAAAAAACTTATTGTTTTTAATTCCACTCATAACAAGTTGTCCTCCTTTCATTTGTACAAACCACAGTTCAGGTATACTACAGTACATCCTAAATCAAAAGCACTTTGAAGAACAACTTAAGTTCACTTCGCATACTGGGAAAATTCCATTTATGCGGCTTGGTTTCCCCTTGGGATAAGGGTTTCCAGGAATCATGCCACAGGAAGATATCATCGCATGAGGTGCTTTACAGCCTCCTTTGGAAGCCTGCAACATAAGCAAAGAAAGTAGAATTAAAACACTACAAATTCAGATAGAATTGCATTATTTAGTGTCTAAAATTCAGCACTTTTAAAAGGATCTGAATTGCTGCTTTGTGATATTCAGCCTGCATTAATAATGAATACATCGTCATGGAAACCCAGATTCAAAGCACTCCATAGCTTTGCTTATGCTCTATGTTAGTTCTGCTTTCCATCTATTCCTCCCCTGTTCACTGCATGCCATATGCTCTATCCAGTCCCACCTCGTTTTGATGGCTCCTTTAGACCCAATCCTGCTCCTACTGAAGTCAATGGCAGTAGTCATGACAAAGCAGAACTGTGCCCCAGTTCTCTCACACTACCATGGCTTTTTTCCTACATGACCATATGTCTGGAAAAGTCTTCCTCTTCCTGTACAAACACCAATTTTTTGCTCTCCTCCATCACAGACTCACTTCTTTTAGATTATTGTCAATCAACAATTTGCACTAGCTATTAATTATATAGGCCTTGATCCTGAAGTGACCATATGGATAGAAATAACACAATATTAGCAAACAGCTCTAATACCTGCTCAAGAATTCTCCTGCACCTTTTCTTCTCTGACATGTTAATCCTGAACAGGTCCTCAATAAGGCGATAATTCTGAGCATCAACAATGTTGCTAGAAAGGGAACAGTTGAACAGTCACTGTTATTTCATATACCTATTACACTGCTGATTATCAGGAACTGGCAGCTGAATGCCCAGTGCAGTTGCATGGGCATAATTTGTAAGGGTGTATGTGTAAAAAAGCCGAAAATGGCCGTGAATGTAAAAACTGGATGTTAACAGATAAAATCTAGTGATGGATCAATATGGTGATATTTTGAACAAAAAGAGCTCTCGGCCATGCTTATAGCTGCTTCCACAAATTTACACTGACTCACCTAGACACTTTAGGCTTCACAGTAACACAGAGTGACATGCCTGCAATATTACATAGATATGAACCACTTTTGAATAGTGTATTACTTGTAGGGCCCTACAAAATTCACAGCTTTGAAAAACACGTAATGGACCATGAAATCAAACCTCTCCTGTGAAATCTAGCTATTGGAGGGGCAGGGCTGGAGCCACCCCAGCTGGGGGCTCTTACCGTGCATGTGGCTCCAGATGCTAGTTCTGGCCAGGCTAGGGAGGGACAGGATTTCTTCTTCCCCTGTACAACCGCTCTCGAGGGAGATCAGAACCACCTCCATGTACCTCCCCCAACTGAAGTAAGCTCCATGGATGCACTGCCTTCAGAGTTGGACTCTGAAGGTAGCAGCCACAGAGCTTCCTGCAGCCAGGGGAGGCTCCCGGAGGTGAAGGTGGGTCTGATCTCTCCCATGCTGCTGGGGGCACGCCAGTTGGGGGCTCCTAGCAACTAGTCCCAGCAGTACTGGGGAGATCAGACCCACCTTCATCTCCAGGAACCTTCTCTGGCTGCAGCAAGCTCCATGGCTGTGAAGGTGGCAATCCCGCAACCCCCCTACATCTTTGCGACCCCCCATTTTATGACTCCCCTTTAAGGTTGGGAACCCTACGGTTACAACACCGTGAAATTTACAGATGTAAACATCTAGAAATGTGAAATTGATAAATTGACTGATAAACCCTGGCTGTGAAATTAAGCAAAACGGACTGTGAATTTGGTAGGGACCTAATTATTTGTTCTACCAGTTCTCAGTAACATATCCAAGAAATATCATTAGAGCATGCACAAACTATTATTAAACCTATGCAGTGCTTGATTTCTCCCTCTTAAAGGTCAAGAAATGAACTCAGCCTTACATATGCCCCCAGCACTTATGTCTTGAAATAGTCTCCCAATTATTTGTAAATTAATACAGTACATAGGAAAATTCAAACTGGAATTTCTGAGTGGCTAAAACAGCCATACTGAGTTCACATTAGCAGCTCTCACTCCGACTAACACACAATTCTTATCACAGCAGTAAGGCTGCAGCTACCATGCTTTGGCACACACTCCTGACCTCCACCATCCGGTGGCCTGTGGGCTGGTTGCAGATTCTCAAACTCCAGATTCCTTCAGGATCAAAAAGAGGCGGCTCTTGGCAGTTACCTCCATGCTGTGAAGTGGAGGTGAAACACTCCAAATGTCACATCAAAATTTAAATTAAGTAGTATACCAAACAATTAAAATTTCAAAGTGCAGCAGGCCCTCCAATACCCGGTGCCACAGTTCTGCCCAAAGGCCCCTGGTAGCAGCAGCCATACTGCTGCCAGAGATGTTCCAGACTAGCAGCAGGGAGAGCTAATAGCAAAGAACAACTGCTATTAAAGTTACTATTCATTAAAATACATTTCTTGACAGAGGAAAATGAAATGGGATCATCAGGGTACTGATCAAAGCTGTCAGCCACACATAGGCACAATGGTGTAAAATAAGAATGGATGAACTTTTTTTTTAAAAGTTCTGTTTTATTAGTTTGCACTATAGCCATAACATGTTTACATGGAAACCTTTTTAAGACTTTCTAACCTAGCAACTATTTAAATAGATGTCTGCCCAACACAATGGTTTAGCCCACCTGGACTCAGGTATTGGCATAGTTCAGTAAGTGAAAATGAGTTTGATAGGCTCCCCAAAGTCTCTAAGCATACATCTACATAACACGCTCCTCATGGCAGTGTGTAGAGTACATACGCTACATACCCCACTAGCAGGCATATAAATAGTAGTGTAGACAGTGAAGCACTGCATAGGGGAATGGAGTAAAGACACACCTGAACCAACAGGGTTTGTACCCTACATGGTTCTCTACACCTCCAAGATCTTCTGCTTCTCATGTTTTAACTGAGCAGGTCCTGAGGGAGGGTGGTCTCCACCCACCTCTTACACCTGGCTCTCTGGAAGTTGTCATCAGACTCTCGGCTGAGCCTGTCTGGCCATCCTGACAAGCCACTTGAACAGGCTGAATGACATACAGCTAGTCTGTCTCCACACCACACCCAGAAAATATCTGTACACACTCCTGCTTCATACCATCCACTTCCTCGCCTGTGTGTCCTGCCCTGACACCAAGTTATGGGACTTGCTGACACCTAAGGAGGGTGAAGAACCACAGGGGGCCAGCCTGTATTCCACTCTGATTTCCTGGCCTGCTGGGGATATTAGTTGGTGGCTCCTCCACGGAGCCATAAGCACAGGAATGAAGTTGGCATGATTCACGAACTCCTGACATCTGTTCCTTTTGTGGTGAGAGGGAGACACTGGCACATATGCTATGTAGCATGTGTCAGGCTGCAGCCCCTCTTCCTGCTCCCCCAGAACCTTTTACTGAGGCACTAGCTGCACTTTTCCCCTCACTTGTTTATCCTAGCACATCTATCCACAGCCTCACAGTCACGAGACTTCCTCATCAACGTCCTGCTGGCGTTGGCCAACCGTCACACCAGGAGAAGGAAGCTGGATGGCGGGTGATCTCTAACTATGGGGCCTATTTCTGGTCCCTTGTCTGATTATGTCTCCAGGCAGAGTTCCTCTGGGTGCTGTTGACTGACTCCTCAGACCCTTTTGAAGAGCAGTGAGCATTGTCAGGGTTCTCTGCTTGGAGGCCTCCTCTGGATCCTTGATTTTAACCTTTAACCTTCACTCTTGTCTGTTTTTTATTTTTTGTCCTCGGTATTTACTTGTGGCCTGGATTCAATGTCCCCTCCCACTTAGTTGAGGGGACAGGCCTTTAGCTTTGAGTCGTCTTAGGACCGCTGTGTTCCAGCGACCACAACAGGTATGTGCCCAAGCAGTGCCTCCCCCTCTACACTGCTATTTTTAGCAGTGTAATGTCCCATTGCCAGTCTTTCCCGCCACAGGAAATGCTCCAGCAGCACGGTAAGGCTCTGGCAGCGGGAAAGCAGTGGGAAAAGGCTCTGGCAGTGGGAAGCTGCTGGGGCCTTTCCCCACTGCTGCTTTCCTGCCAGAGCCTTTCACTGATGCCTGTAGTTACATACCACCCTACATGTTGCCACCAGTGACGTGCAGTGTAGACATAGCCTAAAAGGCTTTTGAATACACCATAAACTTTGGCTTTCATTCATGTAGACGGGATACTGCAGTTCAAGTGAGAAGAACTAGGAAGTATTCGCAACGTCCTTCTCCATTATTACGAGCTCCAGCTGTTACTTTTTCCGTTCATGAGCACCAAATCATTTTAAAGCAAGTCGATGTTTTGGCCTAATGTTCCAAAGTAGTTCCTCTGAAACCTTCCTTTGTCTGACACATTCAGACGTGAGCGAACACAGTAATATCACAATAAGTAAATACAACGCAGAAAAGAGATACTTACGAAGCTAAGAGTTCTAGAGCAACGAGCTTGTCTTTACTAAAGGTGAAGCAATTAAGGATATTAATCACTTTTGATGCTGGTACAGCCACCATTTTCTGACAACACAAGCAAGGAAAAGTAAAAAGATTACATAAGTAAAAAATAAGACAGTATACTTATTTATAGTACAGTATGTAACTCAAATCTTCACATCAGGAATTTCAATAAACTATTAATCATCTTACATCCTCTGGGGAACAGCACTCTTATGTGCTGAGTGCTGAATTCATAATAGAGCCCCAGTTCTGGCAAACTGTATGCTACTGCAAAACACTTAAATTAGTGATAATTACCAAGAACTAGATTATTCCCTAGGATATATAATACAGAAAGAGTACAATCAAGATATTCTGATAGAAGTAGAGTGTAAGAGAAGCCACACAGCATGATGCCATCAGAAGAGAAAGAGATGAAGAGGAAAGCACACAGATTATAAACTATGCCCGTGTGATGGGAATATAGATGTGGTTATGGAAATTAAGAGCAGAGGAAACAGGTGGAGACACTTCAAAGGATTGCTCTATGAAAACATACATGTTGTAAAGCCTTCATTGCCTTTAGTTGTGGTTCAGCCCAAGAAAAGTATCTCAGTAATTCAACAATCTGAAACAGAAAAACCTACAGTTCACCTCATATATACACATATGCTCTGCTAACAAAGTTAAATATCCTTGTTGCCACTCTACTTGTTTAGCGTACTGGGATTTTGCTAAGCACTCTGTGCATATATAGGTAATATTTGATCAGATGAAACAAAAAAAATCACACTGGATACTGTTATGTAATTACATCTAACCTCTTAAAATCCCATCAGGTAGGAAGATGGATTTTTGGGTAGTTATTTAAAATAAACACATTTTATATTCTTGTTTTTAATATATGCACACATACCTGATCAAATATCACTCATACTAGAGTATTAATACACTTTAAAAAAAAAAAAAGACGCCTCAGAGAAGGTTATAAACATTCAGTCGAAAACAGCAGTTTCCAAATTTTTATATAAAAATTACAAAAAAAAAAAAGCATAACATTATCTTACTTGGCACCAAAGTAACTGTCTTTACTTATGAGCTTGAAAAATAAAGACAGGTTCAAAATTTCCCATCATCATTAAGGTTCTGAACATCATGATAATTAAGTATGGATATTTTCCTCCCAAATGCTAAAAGCCAAAATCTGATCTCTATTAATTGGTGAAAATCTGGATCCCCAGCCCATTATGATGTTACTCCAGATTAAAACTTGTGTAACAAAAAATGTATCACAAATCTCCTAAATCAGAAGAAAGACAATTAGTGAAACCTGATCTGGATTTGCATATCAGGGGGAATTGTCTTTATACCTGAGTGTATCCTGAATTTTATCCTTTCCATAAAAACATAGCAGTATGTAGAATATTACCTGTTCACTAGAGAAGTATCCATGCACATATTCAATAGCTTTTAATTTGTATTCAGTCAACACAGCCTAAAAGACAAAGAAAGGCATTTAGCTGACAAAAGAAAAAACAAAACACAACCAACTGCAAAATGTATTCAAGACAAAAACATGTCTAATCTTACACAAGCAAGTTGGCACCAATAATACTGAAAAATTTCTAGATGACAGAATATTCCTTGAACAATTATGTGAATATTTGCAAGCAGAGGGAGACCTGAAGGAAGGAAGGAAGGAAACTTTTTTACTTTGTTAGTTTCCTTTACTAAAAAGTTTACAATATCTCTATTTAGCTCCAGATTGGAAGAATATCATAAGTGTTCTTCCTCTTCCTTGCAAGCTTTAGATACACTGGCTTTAATATTAACTCTCAAATGGCACCTGAAACAAAGAGATAGCAATTAATTACTTGAAATTGCAGCTTATATACATTCCTATTTAAGGGACAACAGAGGATCAAAGTTATGTAGAGATTTAAAGGCTGTGACAAGAAGCTTAAATTGGATGCAGTAGCAGATGGGGGACGGTAGCAGTTATCTGATCAAATATATGTGTTCCAGAGACCAGACATGAGATTCTGAATAAAATGGTTGGCTGTGAGGATGGAAAATAATAGGATGAACATTGGAGGTTCTGAGAAGGTGGCGGCAGGAATATTTGTATATGGTCTCACCATGCAAGGGAGCAGAAGGAATCAAACAGTCAAAAGACTATAGGCCTGAGAAATGGCAAGCATGTTGCTGACAGTGAGGGAGAGGGAAAAGAAGAACATCTATTTTGGGAATATTCAACTGGGGATGACAAGACATCCAAGGAGAGAGGTATGACTGGAGGGAAGGTGACAGTGGCAATGCTGTATCTACAAGTCATCAGTATAAAGATATCTGGTGGCATGAGAGCAGATGACTAAGATGGCTTCTTAGAAAAGACGGAACACTGTAATAGAGAACAATACATGAATTTGTGTTTTCAGAAATTGCAGGTAAAGGCTCAGGCTATGTCTATACTACAAATGCTGGTTTAGAGCATCTTCACCAGAAGTGCCAGCTGTATTGTATTCACTGTTGTTACAAGTAGCATAAGATAACCAGCTTCCTATAGTACTTTGAAGTTTCCTTCTGTTGCCATGTAGCTTTCACATAATGAAAAGCAAAGAGAAAACATTTTAAAAATAATAAAACGAAATTGCAAAAATTAACATGGGAATTCAGGGAGACATACAGTATCTGAAACTACTTTCAATACATTTTTAAAGTTGACTATAGATTTCAAGTTCAACCTGGGTACTTAGTATCTCTCTCATACACATATATACTACTTACTACTTCTACAATGCCTTCAATACTAGGATCTGAAAGCGCTTAAAAATGACTTAAGACTCACAACATATCTAATGGTGGGAAGTGTTAACCCCATTTCACAGATTGGGAAATGGAGGTAAAGAAGTAAAGCAACTCGCTCAACATCACTGTCATTAGCTCAGCAGAACATTTCAAGCTAGCAGTTTGTCAGACAACAGAATGTTTAACCTATTTTTAAATATTAGAAACCCACATTTAATTTAAACAAGTAAGCAATTTTTAAACTGCATTTTTAACGTAGAAAAGTTCCAGAGGAGTAGACATGTTAGTCTGTATACAGCAAAAACAATGGGAGTCCTGTAGCACCTTAAAGACTAACAAATTTCTCCGGGCATAAACTTTCGTGGGCTGCAACCCACTTCGTCAGCTTATGCCTGCAGTTTATGCCCACAGAAATTTGTTAGTTTTTAAGGTGCTATAGGACTTTCATTGTTTTTACTTTTAATGTATTTCTTCTACAATTGATCAAAAATATTTGCTGAGGAAAGTTTAGCTCCATACTCATCTATATTCCATAACAACTATTTAATCTCACTAGCACTGGATAAAATTTGATTTTTCAAAACATTATATCCTCTAAAAGAATTGTTGGTTTCAAGATTAACAAAACAATTAAATTATGCCAGTATAGGAAATAAATTAATTCAATGCATGATTAACATTTAGAATTGCTCTTTTAAGTCACTGCATTCATTTTACTTGCAATCAAAAATTGTATTTAAACATGAGACTAGATTTTGCTGCCACTCTAAATATGTTCATTTTTGGAATTTAAACTGAACGCCCATGATGTACGAATGCACATTAAAAAGAATGTGTGCAAAATACATAAAAAATAAGATGTATTACATATAAAGACAAACATGTCAGTGTTTGTCAAATTCCACATGGAATAGTAGTAGAACTTTCCAACTATTTTCTACCCCACGAATCTTTAGCATAGTATAACTTTATGAACAGATACCTTAAATCTGGTCAAGGAAGATAATGATGCAATCCTTTAAAATTTACCTAAAATAATGATCATTTTGATGTTCCTTATATCTTCATCACAACCGGGATGAAAATGCATATTCTAGAACAGGCTAGTCCATTTCAATAATTTAAAGTTAGTCAGTCTCAAACAAATGTTTTGATAGAGCACAATGCAGTTTAATATTAAAACGTCTGTCATTTGGTCTCAGTTTTCTGAGCAAATGAGAAGTGTTTAAAAATTTTATAACTCATACATGATCAAAAGTCAGAGAGGAATTCCACGTACTTTTAAAATAGCACAAAATAATGCACAATATAGCATCAATATTAAAACCTTTATAACATGTTGAACTTCCATAACACCTTTCATCTAAGAATCTCACATCTTATAATCATGAATGAATGAAGTTCCATAGCATGCCTCCTTCCACATATGTACCAAAAAACCTGAGGCTTCAAGAGTCTACACAGAGACCACGCAGAAACTCTAAAAAAACAGCAAGAAATGCAAGTCTGCTGTCTTTCACTCTCTTGCTTTAACTATATAATGTAATATATATTGCTTACATATTTATAAAAGGCCAGAACAAAATCATTTAAAATAGTGGTTTTCAGCCTGCGGTCCCAGGGATTTTAAGACTATGTCTAAGGGGTCCACAAAAGGTTGTCATTACCATAGACCAGTAGTTTTCAGCCTGTGGTCTGCAGACCCCTGTATATATAACTATATAACCTTTTAGAACTATTTAAGTTTTATTCATCATAACCTCATGATGCAATCTCTCTGCCATGAGGACTGCAGATGGAAACAAACATACTACTCAGGATGAGTTTCAACTAAACTAAATTTGGTTTACATTCACATGAAACTAGTATGTTTTATCTGTGTATCTTTCTACTCTTTGAAGGGTGGGCAGTAATTTGGCCTTTACTGCAATCCAGTGGGAACAACAATTAAGGGAAACCGTGTTAGCTAACTGTATTCCAGCCAGAAGTTTACAAATGTATAAAAAAATAAGTTACCTTTCTAATTTCATCAAGCACGGTCTCAAATGATTTCTTATCCATCTTTACTTGTTCATCCAATGCAGATTTTTATTTAAAAAAAATACATCCAGGCAAGACTCTTTAACTGCAGAAGCGTCTTTTTTATTGTAGAAAAACAAACGCACCGAAATGAGACACTTTACAGAGATTTAAAAAAAAAATCTTTAGAAAAATCCAGTACGAAAAGGCGTGAGGGCAGGGGATGCGGCGCTTGCGGACAGCACTGCAGTTCCAGTCGCGATAGGAAGGCTTGGTGCGGGGCACAGTTCGGCAGGGGATGCGGATTAACGCTTCCTGCCTCGCAACTGGCAAATGTAGCGGGGGGGGGGGGTTACACGCTGTTGTGAGGGCGGGGAGGAGAAAGGGAAGGAAGAAGAAATGGGGCGGGGAGAGGGAGGACGGGGACCCCAGGAAGGAGGGTGAGCGGCCCTGGCTCAGCAGCCGCCGGGATACGGGGCGATGGGGCTGTGCACCTGCCTCAGCCTCTTGCCGCTCCCGTCAGCGCGCGGCCCTCAGTCCCGGCAGCCCCGTCCGCCGCCCCCGGGCTCCGCCGCTGCCCATCGCCCGCGACACCCGCCCACAGCGCCCGGCTCTTTGTTACCAGCAGCAACAAAAGCCCCGGCGCGGCCGCGAGGAGGGAGGCCGCCGGGGAAGGGGCCCCGCTCCGGACCTGCCGCGACCGACCCCCAGCCCGCGCCGCGTCCCGCCAAAGGGCCGCCGCCGCTAGCGAGCTGCGAACAGCCCCGCACAAGCGATCAGCGCCGGCGACGGGGTTTCGCCTCGCCACTGGGGTCCGCAATGCCCACGCGTCGCACCCCATGACATCATCAACCAACGTCCATTGTCTCGCTGAGGACCCCTCACGCGGCTGCGAGCCAACCCCCCCGCAACAGTAAGTTGCCTGTGAAAAATGCCTGAACCCGAGCGAAATGGTGTCTCTTTCGCAGAGCTAATGGCCCGAGCTACTGTGCTCCTAGAATCCTGCCGACAGGGCTGGGTGGAGGTGGCGTAAAAAGCCTGGATGGAGGCTGGACACTGTTCGCCTGCGCTCAGGCACTCACGTAGACACGCCCCCGGAGAGCATCCGGGGATAAAAATGGGGGGGGGGGGCCCTGCCAGAGAGCGCCGTCCCTGAGGTTACGTGACTGACGTGCTCCAGGGAGCCCGCCTCGTCTGTCTGCCCTGTGACGACTCTGACACCGCCCCCTCCCCCGGCCGGCACCAGCAGGAGCCGCGGCTCGGCCGGGCAGAGCGTCCCTGGGCGGCTCGCGCACGCTGGAGGGGCGGGGCCACGGGGCGGCTGGGGGCGGGGCCGAGAGTCGCGCTGGTCTCCGGCCGCCGGGCTGCGGCTGACGCTGCCCTCGGCGCTGCATGAAGCTGCGCGGCAGGCCGGGCCCGGCCGTTGCCATGGGCACCGCTCTAGTGGCGCTGCTGGTTTTCTACGGCGCGCTCTCGGGACCGCAGGTGGGTCGGTCGGTCGGTCCGTGGGCGGGGGGCGCGGCCGGCCCAGGGTCCGGATCGGGGCCGGGCAGCGGGCAGGGGCCTGACGGCGGGAGCTGGCAGCGGGAGGAAGGGGGGCCCGGCCCCTTCCCTTCCGTCTGTTCCCGTTCCCCAGCCAAGCCGCCTCCGCCTTGCCAGTCCCGTCCTCCCGAAGAGCCGAAACGGGTTCCCTGGCCCCGGCTCCTTACGGCTCCTCCCCCCGTTCACGGCGTCAGAGGGCAGCCTCGCTGACAGCCCGCTCCGTGTAGGAGTCGTTCCTCGGCGCCTCATCCCCGCAACGAGAGCCGAGCGCCCGGTCCGGACTGCTTCATTGGCCAGCTACTCCGATAAGGTGAGGGGCTGTGCGTGACCAGATAAGCCCTGGGCCCCCCAGGGACACGTTCCTGCCATGTCAGCCCGTTCGGAAGGAGCTGTCCCTGCACGCGGACCCACGGCTCGGTTCCTGCGCGGTATCCTGCCCCGTGGTGCACCCCCATTCCACTTCTGTACCCGGTGATGGAATAAGGAAGTGGGCTGGACTGGCTGCGAGTGACACACTGCTTCTTGGATCATCCAAAGTGATGCATCGCCATGACCAGCTGAATGGTTGGAAGGAGATGGGGTATGTCACTCACCAACCTGAAGCTTTATTCTTAAGCTCTGTGCTGCCACTTGTTATACATTACTCCCACCCTACTTCCATGTTGTAAATGGTGATTTAATAGGGAACTGGATTTTAACTGGCTCTATATGACAACATAATTCTTTGGTCACCCTAAACGACATTAAACTGGTATGACCTAGCTGAGACATGGTCATGCCTTTGTTGAAACTTTTATGTCGCAAACAATTGTGGCTCATACCACCAGCTTCTCCCACACCACACACTCTCTCTCTCTCCCGATATGGGCCATAATTTTTGCAAAGGAAAAGTTTCAGGTAAGGTAGGTTCATAGTCCAGCTACATCAAAACAACTTTTACACCATTTACAATATGGAAATAGGGTGATGGCATAACAGATGGCAGTCATTATGATATGCTGCCAAACTGAGGGGATATATCTAGTGGGGTCCTACAGGGATCTGTCCTGGGTCTGGTATTAGTCAATATTTTCATTAAAGAAGATGGAGTGGAGAGTATGCTTCTAAAATTTGCAGATGACACCAAGTTGGGAGGGATTGCAAGGAATTGGAGGACAGGATTAGAATTCAAAATGAACTTGACAAATTGAAGAATTGGCTGGGCATCAACCAGATGCAATTCAATAAAGACAAGTTCAAAGTGTCACAGTTCAAGGCAACTGCATTAGTATTTCTCTTCTGTGGTCCCTCAAGGGAACCCACTCGGCTCCTAGCTCTTCAGCTGCCACTTTTCTTGAGCACAGACCCACATTTCTCTCCCTCCTAAACAGGGGTTTTCCAGGCTGCACAGCTCCTTGTCTACACTGATATTTCCAGCAAGCTAGACTGCCTAATGAGGCCACAATCTACATTTTGTGTTCTTTCCGAAGGCTTACGAATAGCATAATTGCCAGAAGTTGCACCCTACCACACAGTCCTTTGTAAGCAGCACATTTGTTCTTAAGGTGAAAGCATTACAGAGAAAGCATATTAAACAACAAAAGAACCTACATGCGTGCTAATAAGCTTACTACAGATCACCCCCAACTGCAATAAGACCTCTGGTAAGAGACATTCCTTCAGATCTCAGTACAGAACCAGAACAGCTAGGAAGTTCACTCTTTCTTTGATCTGCAGATTCTGGGAACTGTTAATCAGTTGACAGTGATCTCCTCCTCGGAGCATAGCTTCAAAAGTCTGTTTTTTTGCATAACCAGAGGAGGGAAATTTGCGTTCACCTCCCATTAGTGATCCTCAGGAAAATCAGTTGACACCACCCCAAATGTCTATTTTTGTCTGACCTATTGTTCCATATACTCCTCTGAAGTTCATAACAGTTCCTTGGATTCACATCCTCTTTCTCCCCTAGAGAAGTACAGATAATGCTGGTCCACAATAATATATAATCTTTGCATTTAATGCAATGAACTCAAAATATACTTACTTAGGGGTGGTCTAGGTATACTTGGGAATTTCTGAAACCCTATTACTGGCCCTTCTGTATACACCCCTTTCTCAAAATTTCCCCTTCTGAGTGGACATTTGGTGCAGTAGGTGGTTGTGTCAGTATTACAACCATAAAAATCTCCTTATGTTGCAGCAGACCACCTGATTACGCAGCAATTCTGTGCAGAAGTTTTTTGTGCAAAACAGGGCCTGACCATACAAATACTTAGGAATGCTTTAATATAGGCATCACCCATAATCAGCACTAACAACATCAACCATTGCTTGCTTAATTAAAATACTATAATAAATAGCAACATCTATACTTATTTTACAATTTCAGAGTAAATGTGAACAAGTGCAATGGATTATGTTAGTTCAATACATGTAATTTCATTAATGGTGAACCATGAATCTTATTCATTATTGTTAATCTGTCATTCTGATCACAAAAAGATTAAAAAATGTGACTGTTGGCTATTTCCAGCAGAGATTTCTGTGCATTATAGCAAGTAAATTGAAAGACAAGATGCATTTTGGTGGATGCATTTCAAGTAGTGGCTGGTTTTTTTTCAAATACCATTCACTGATTATTCAGAAAAAAATGAAATTCCCCTACCACAGAAAAATACTCCAACTGCCCTCTCTATAGTACCTTTCTATGCAACTTGAACATAGTATTAATATTTACAGTGTTTCAAATATTGATTAGTTCAGCAGAAATCCTGAACATGATTTATATTAACAGTAAAGTTTATTAACACAAAAGTGGTGTCATTATTGGTACAAAGTTGTTGGAATGACATACAACACCGGGAACCATTTTGTATGTTTCCACAAATTTTGGTCAAGCTGAGGACTGGCATTTCTATGATGGACTTTTGGAATTCAAAAGGAAAAGAGAGAAAGATATTCTAGCTACAGATAGGTTCTCCAAATTCCATTACACTGTACCAGTCTACATTGCTACTGTATGAGTCTCACAGCAATACAAGACACAAGCTGGTTCAACTAACACAGCTACAATTACACTATATATTCCTTTGAGTAGTATGTGAGCACTCTAGTGGTGTTCCCTGTTGTCTGTATTTTAGAAGCCACTCAGCATTGAGGTAGGCCTTGTGTCTTTGCATATAGTTCATAAACATGATTATTGAGAGGCTGCTGTGTCCATGCAGTGTCTTTTCTTTATTTTTTGTTATGTAACTTGCAAAATACACAACTCTAATAAGCACAGCTGTTTTTATGTGTAACACAATTTAAAACTTTTTAATAAATTTTTCATCTAAAAACAAACCAGAGTTCCAATGGACTTCTTCATTTGTAACTATCATATAATTTCTATGATAACATTACAGCTGGATTTGTAGCAAATTCATTGGATACTGCTTCTGTTGATTTTTACATGCAATATTGCTTATTGTATGTTAACTAACAGAGAAAACAAAAAATAAAAATTGGGGTAATATATCTATCAGACCAGAAATAAAGGTTCACCTCTGGAAGGGGCGTATCCTCATCTCTTCATAATGAAATAACTGTTGCAGGGACTTGTCACTTAGAGTAACTCGATACGTATTTTGCCCCAAACAGCCAATCAAAAACCAGTTCCTTATTCATGGATTATGTCCAATATGGAACTGCTGGGGCGGCAGGCGGGAGTTGTGCTATGTGGCAGCATGTTGCTGAAAAACAAAGCCTTGGCTTGGTAAGCAGTATAGAATCATAGAACCATTGGGTTAAAAGGAACCACAAGGGTAATCTAGTCTAACCCCTGGCATGTCCCTGTTACTTCAGAATAGTCAGAATAGTCACATGGGGTGACCTAAGTTGAATTATCTCACGTACAGCCTGTCAAAACCCAGCTCCCTATTCAAGCCCTATGTACAATACAGAATGGGGCTAGGGAAGCATATTGCCCAAAAACAAACCTTGGTGTCAGTAAGGGGCATATCTCAGGTCCTTCAGAACAGCCTGACAGTCACTGGGCCATGTCACCTGGAGTGACCTGAGACAAAATTTGATTTTATGATTTAATAGGCAGTCAAACGCCTGTTACTTATTCAAACTCTAAGCACAACATGCAATGTGAATGAAATGTGGCAGTATATTGTTATAACATCAAAGCTTCGGGTTGGTGAATGGGATGCCCAGTTTTTTCAGAACAGTCTGATAAATCGCAGGATCATGTCACTTGGGGTGACCCAAGACACATGTCATGTACAGCCAATCAAAATCTGCTTCCCTATTCAGTCTTCATATACAAAATGGAAGTGGGCTAGGGGTGTGGAATGTGGCAACACATTACGCGGGAATAAAGTTTCAGATCAGCAAATGGTGTGTCCCTGCTCCTTTGGAACAGGCTGGTAGTCACGGGGATGTCTTGGGTCACTCTAAATGACAGTCCTGTACAGTCAGTCAAATCCCAGTTTCCTTATTCAATCACCATTTACAAAATGGAAGTGGAGTGGAGGTATGACATTTTGCAACATACTATGCAACAACAAAGCTTCGGGTCAATGAGTGGGATTCCCAACTCCTTAAGAATAGTCTGATGGTCATGGAGATGTGTCACTTTGGGTGTCCCAAGACTCATTTAGTCACATATAGTCTGTCAAAACCCAGCTCCTTATTCAAACTCCATGTACAATATGGAAGTGTGGTAGGGGTGTGACCTGTGGCAATATATTGTGCAGGAACAGAACTTTGGGTTAGAGAGTGACTTGTCCCAACTCCTTCAAAACAGTCATGTGGTTCAGAACAGAACGTGTCACGGGGAGAACATGTTGCTTGGGGCGATCCAAGACTTAACTTTGTCACATGCAGGCAGTCAAAACCCAGCTCTTTGATTATTTACTTAATAAATGATTAAGGAATTAGTAATTAATTTTTTTATCATTTATCACTAATTTGATGACATTTCTAAAAATTTAATCTTAGTGATATATTTTTAAATAATTTTGGCCTTTGAAAAAAGAACTGGAAACCATGAATGTGGAGCTGCTACCACAAATAAGGAACCAAATTCAGCCTCATGTTTCTTCCCTTGATTAAGAAAAAAAAATGCCAGCTCTCTTACAGTAAATGATGACATGTGAGAAAATATTTTCTTTCTCTTTTTTCCCAGTACTGTTTTTTTTACCTTGTATCTGCATGTCTGACATTTATTAGAAGAATGTCGAATTAGGCAGCCATAAAATTGCAGCCCAGAGGGCCCTGACTGAAATGAATGGGACAAGTCATCCCAGCAGAGCCATTGTTTCAGGTTCCCTCCAGATGCTGGTGGATAATGCAGTCAGTTTACGCTTGGCTCACTCCTGAGTTTTTCTCCATGACTGTAAGGGCTAGAGCATGCATTTATATTGCATATATTTATAACAATGAAAAGGTCAAGATTCTGGAGCACAATTCTACGGTAAGGAGGTAAATTTTGTAGCAAATCCGATTGTCATGGAATTGTGGCATGTACAGGGCCCTGCATATTACTTGCTCTTTTTCTTTTCTTTATGCTCCTTGCCCTCCTGGTCTGTCTGTGTTCACGGGATTCTGTCTTTTATCCTCTTTGACTTCCCTGCTCATTCCTTGTTTCCCCGTGTTTCAACCTGTTCCTCTCTTTCCTCGTTTTCTTTGCCACACTCATTCTCTCCGTACTTTGTTTTTCCTCTTCTGTCCCCTCCTTGAACTAAGTTTTTTTTCGCTTTGCCCACTTGCCCTGCACAATCCAGCATTTTACCTCTGGAGAGAGGATGTGAGGTAAAGCATAGATGCCTTTCCAGCCCTGCCAAGATCAGTAGCCAGCTGCATATTGTGGCCAGGTGGCTGAGTTGTTTGCAGGGCTACTAATCAAGCGTTTCCTTAAGCAACAGTTTTGGCTCTCCATATACCAAAGGACAGGCTGAAGGTCTCTATGGGAGGCTTCTGGCAGCGTGGCAGCTGTGTTAGACGTACTGAAGTTGGATGTGCACTTTGAAGCGCACATGGGCTCAGCCTGATTACTGTCACCCTCTTATCTCGAGTGACCTACTCTGTCTGTAAATCCTTCAAACTGTAGTAACGTTCTGGTTTTACGTGTACAAGAAAGTGAGCGTGATGTTGCCCTACAACGAAAACCATCAAGAGCGTAAGGAGCCTACTACTAGAATAAGCCACAAGAGATCTTTAGCTTAAGTCATAGAGAGTTTTAGGGAGCTAAAGGACTAGGATTCCAGTCCTGGCTATAGCAGGACAGTCATGTAGAACCCTGTGGTTGTGGCGGCAAGAGTCGAGATCTATCAGACACTTTGTGATGGAACTATCAGCTACTTGTTAATACACACAGGTGTTATGCAGCGAAGGTACCTTGAGAATGGAAACCCCTTTGGAAAAGTAAACTTAGTCATCACCCAGTTCACACAACCTCTTTAAAAACAGATGGTATGACTTGTTTCCATACTACCCAATTCAAAACTCTTATCATTACTGAAGGTGCTTGAAGTGAATTGTCTTGAACACAGTTCTGAACAGCATGGTTAGGCAGCATATCAGATACAGCTACTGCAGGGCTATTGTGGACATGCTGTCCAGAATTGTTACAAGAGCTTAGCACCCTCCCTTGGGGCCAATTTTTAAAAAGAGCTCAACACATTTTGAGTGCCAAGACCTGCACAACTGGGAAACAATTGTGTAGTTTTGCCTCAGTAATTGTACAGCATCCCTGCACTCTTTTTAGAGACAATCCTATGTGAGAATAATACTTGTTATTGAGTAATTGCTAGATGTATTCTTGATTTAATATTTCAAGTGTGCTGATTCACTTGGCTCTTACAAGGAAGATTTTCAAAGGCCCAAATCTCAGTTAGATGCCTAACTTCCATTTGTGTCTTTGAAATAATAACAATTCCCTAATAATAACCAGTAAAAAGCTGCAGGGTTACAGAAAGTGGCTCCATTTCATGGAATTTAAATGTCAATTGTCATTTACTTTTACATTTTTAAGGTATTAAGAGCAATTGCTTTCTACTCACCTTGGAGGCTAGAGCAACAGCTCTACAAGCTGGATGTGGGCTGGCCTAAACATCCAGAGTATTTCACTGGGCAACCATTTTGTGTTGCTGTTGACCCTGTTGATGATCTGGTCTATATTGCACAAGTAAGTAATAGCACTGGATTTCTGTCTTTATTACATTATATTGTTTTTTCCACTCTGCATTTATATTAAGATCATTCTAACAGTTTATTGTACTAAATTCTTGATGTTAATTTGACTAAGGTTATTAACAGTATACGTTTATTTAAAGTAGTTCTGGATCTGAAGATTCTTCCTGTGTAGATTAGTCCTGTTGCTTTTATGTTTTTAAAGGCTTCAAATAAAAAAAAAAGGCGTTTTTAAATGGCAAGTGCCACAAGAAAAGAAACAAATTAGTTAGCCTACAACATGGAAGCCTGCTAGTAGCACTGAGGCAACTGCATATGTCACTTCTGCTACTGTTCTTCCCATCCCTGTCTCAACTCAGTAAACCATGCCTCTGCCCCACCCCCCAGAAGGATGGTTCAGTGGGTTGCAGGAGACCTAGGTTGGATTCCTGCTTTGTCACAAACATCCTGTGTGAATTTGGGCAAGATGCTTAATCTCTCTCTGCCATTGTTCCTCATCTGTAAAATGGGGGTAATAGTAATTACAGGAGTTTTAATAATTAAAAGAATGGGAGGGGCTCAGATACTGCAGTGTTGGGAGTTGTCACAGTCCATGGTCCCTCAAGGGCACCCACTCTAGGCTACCAGCTCCTTAGCCATTATCTCACTTGGGGAAAGAGCGCATCTCTTTCTCCCTCCCTCCTGACCAGAGGGTTTTCCAGGTTGCACAATTCCCTGGCTACACAGTGATATTCCCAGCAAGCCAGACTGCCTAGTCAGGTCAGCATCTACACTCTGCTTTCTCTCAAGGCAGTTATGCACAACATAATTGCCAGCAGTTGCAAGTTACCATACAGCCCTTTAAAAGCTAGCACATGTATTCTTAAGGGGAAGAGATATTAAAAACAATAAAAGAGCCGACACACAAGTTAATAAGCTTACCAGACATGACCTTCCGACTCCAGCAAGGGCTGTCCTGGGACTCAGTCCTTCCAACCCCGCTTCAAAAGCATTTAGAAATACATCCATGGCATTCCCTTCCCCAAAGAAAGGAAGTAATTTGTGGTCTATGCCACCCACCAGGACAGGCACCTAGAGACTGGCTCTACTTACCAGACTCTGGTTCTGCTGGTGCAGTTTCTCTTTTTTTGAGCTGATGTCCAACCTGGTCCTGCTGGCTCAGTCTCTCCATCTTGAGCTGATACTGACAAGACTCTGCCCTTCGCACTTGTACTGACACTGGCACTTTTCATGCTGATTCTTTTGCTCCCAGTCTGCAAGCAGCTGGGTTTCCAGACACAGTCAGTCCCTCTCCAGCTGTATCCTTTCTTGATCAGCCTGTGGACCCATCCATGATTCCAGTTGCAGTGATGGATTTGATCTGGACAGAACATAGTTGCTGCCTCTGTCAACTCTTCTGTCTCTCTTTCTCCCCTCGAGGGGGGTTTCTAGGCGGCACGGTTCCCTGTGTACACTGCAATATTCCCAGAAAGCCAGACTGCTTAAAAAGGCTGCTGTCTGTGTATTGATTTCTCTTCACAGGCTATGAACAGGTGTAATTGGCTGCCATTATAAATCACCGCAAATCTCATTTTTAACCAAGCATACTTATTCTTAAGGTAAAAGCTCTGTAGAGGAAACCTATTAAAACAATAAAGGAACCTACACACATACTAAAATTCTTACTCACACCCAATTCCAGCAAGGGTTCTGGTAGGAGTCAGTGCTTCCAACTCTTCCTCAAGAAATGGACTGCCCCAGAGTGAGTTGAATTAAATCACCATGTGGAAAGACTTGATTTAAATGATTGATTTTAATCTACTTTTCCATTTGTACTTCAGTTATTTTCTAGAGAAAGGTACATTCTCACTGGTTGATATAACCGTTACAATTATATATGGTACATCTTTTTGCTACCTAAGAGGTAACACTATGACTATGTACATTTATTTCAGCAATTATATAGCTTAATATTTTCATATTCTTATTAATTAATTGTACATTTTTAATATGTTAGAAAATGATGACTAATATTGTTTATTTACTAGATAATTAACTTTTTGCTCATGATTTTTATCAAGCTGCATTAGGATGGTAACTGGAATTTAATTAAATGTATAAAACAGCATATAAACTTTATTTTTATTTTACAAAACAAGCCCTTAATACAGTACATGACCTATTGTGCTATATTTATAAAGCTTGATGACAAAAGCTAGATCTTTTCTTCCTGCTTCTTTCTTTATTGAGTTAAAATTTGAATTAAAAACTCAAAGTTTTTGATAGAGACCTATGGATTCAGCATATTTATTTTTTATTTAAAGTTTTAAGAGATTATAATAAGTTTATGCCTTAACATATTTTGTATTAAATTCTGATGTCAGATTAAATAGGTTTATTTTTAAAAAGAAAAACTTACTATTTAAATAAAATAAAAAAATCCAATTTAAATAAAAAACAATTTTCTTTATTTAAAAAAAAAGATCTGTAGGCCCTCATTCTCCATTCCCCTACTGTTCTGTAAGGTTCTATACATTTTTTGGATCAGAAAGAAGGCCCAAGTCAGTTTAAACTCAGGCTATTTATCCCAAAGTTCTTTCTTTGTCTGTTGGTCTCTGAATGATCTCGTTTGAACTAGTGTAAGCAAGCATCCCCAGGAAGTGGTATCTCTTTGGGAGATTACCACTGGCTGATTTGCCTTAATCACCACCCACTGTTTTTAGTTCCTGTAGGAGCTGTTGTAGCCTTCCCCCATGGAGTGGAATGCAATAAACCATTCATTTAAACAGTGGGCCCAAAGATACTACATAGGGTTGCAATATTTGTCACATCTCTCCCATAAAAACGTTAAATATAGTCCTAGCCCACAGTAATACCATAAGGTCTTTTACTCATATTGCAGGAAATTACCATATCTTTCACAGTGGCCACATCAGTACCTAAGATAGACAGAAAATCAGCCGTCCCAAGCAACTGTTATAATAGAATTTGTACTACTGTACTAGTCATGTCTACATATCGACATCTAGATTCTGGTTGAGACACTCTCTCTTCAGTAACGCAAACAAAAGTGGTGGGATTTTTATTTACAGAACACAGCCATGGCACTTGCAATCCAGCACAATTAACAACTATAATTAAAACTTTTGTGTGCCTATCTTGGGCTACCTAGGGCATGATTTTTGTTCCAGAGATGGAGGCAATCGCAATTCAAAACGAAGACAATGAGAGCAGCAGTGGCCCAGCACCTCAAAAAATCACCCCTGCGTGTCCTATAATCAGTGAACACTGTTGTAAACTAAATCTTAACCTCTCTGTGTCTTTCCACATCTGTAAAATGGGGTTAGCAGTACTGGCCCACATCACAGAGGTGGTTGTGAGAATTGTTAATTAATGTTTGTAAAGGGTTTTGACATGAACATTTCTAAGATTTAAATAAAATTGCCAAAGGTGAGATTATTTGCTTGCTAAGTTTCTTTTTTCAATTGACTACTTTTGTACACCTTCAGAGAGGGGATAATGTACCAAAGGTACTAGTGTTTTCAGAGGAAGGATATTTCCTGCGTGCATGGAATTCCACAGTTGAAATGCCTCATGGTATCTTTGCTGTCAACACCCCTACCAGTAGCTCAATATGGATCACAGACGTTGGAACTGGTATGTAAAATGGAAACATGTTAAAAATATTATGCTCAGGAGAAAATAATCTTTTTGCAGGTATCCCTTTGAACAGTAATTTTTAATCGTTTGAATAAGGTACCAAAAGAAAATTAAGCCAGATTCATGCTCCTCCAATCCTAATGGTGCACTGATCCAGTTCCGCAGTACAAGTAGAGCAATTTGAAGGCTCCTGAGTTGTGCCACATGCTCATTTGCTGCCACTGGTAATCTTCGCCAACATTTCCAGCCCTTAATCGAGGAGCGGGACAGAAAAGTATGCATCTCAATGCGTAATTTTTGTCCTCTGTCCCATGCTGATAACTCCTGTGCTCATGTACGTTTGATGCCTCTCTAATCTGCAATCTTTCTCTTACTACCGAGTTTTGTTAGTTCAGTTTAGTTATTCTTAAAGTAACAGCGGATTTTGCTTGTTATTACTATGTTGATTTCTAAGACCCATGGTTTTGCTGAGAAATTTCTATGCTTTTCTTTAATACAGGAAAGTATGGGCACACAGTTAAACAGTACAGTCCTTCTGGTAAACTTATTCAAGTCCTGGGTACTCCAGGTAAAGCTGGTTCAGGTTTGAATCCACTGCAGTTTGATCAGCCAGCAGAAATATTTGTAGAGCAAACGGGGGAGATCTACGTTGTGGATGGAGATGGAGGGATGAACAACAGATTATTCAAACTGTCTCCAGGTATGCAAAAAGGGAACATAAACGAGAGTTGACATCTGAAACTTTAGAGTCGAATAATACTAGTTTTAAACCTCAACATTGCTAACTGGGGGTCTGAGCTTAAGCCCATTAAAGTTAATTGACAGGCTCACCATTGATTTTGGTGAGTTTTGGATCAGAGCCTATTTCACTGCTGATCGTTTCAGCAAAAACAGCCAGATAATCAGCTAACTCCTTGATTGTCATGTTTTTAATACCTGTCACTGCTTTTTTAACGCTTGCCAATTTTCTTACTGTTTGATAAAGATTAAGGACCCAGCGTGTGAGTAGTCCGAGTGATTTCAATATGTGTATTCGCATGCTTAAAGTTAAGCGTGTGTAAGTGTTTGCAGGATTGGGACTGTGATGAATTGGGGCTATACCAGTTCAGTTTATGTATTCTGGTTGATATTGTGAAGTTGTATTTTGAAAAACTGCTATATCATAAGTGTCTGTCTATATTGAATTCACCATTGCTGACAGGGTCCATAGCAGGTAAATACCAGACAGAAACGGTCGGAGGTTTTTAGGACACAATGGCCCTATTCAGGTACAAACACCTGGGAACACTGAGCTACCTTCTTAGAAAATCAGTCTAGCTGACTCTGCTGAAGGGATAGGAGAAGGTAGGAGCAGTGGACACAGGAACAAAACAAAAGTGGCCACTTAACCAGGAAGGATTAAATAAGAGAACCCAGAAGAATATGGGGGAGAGGAAGAGGAAGCATGGAGCAAGAGACAGCAAGGTCACAGAGGCTGGGTAAGAAGCTCCAGGAGGGAGAGACCATCCCACAGGTAATAGCCTGCATGAAGCAGGGGACACCCTGCCCACCTAGCTACCAGTGGTCCACAAGGACTCCCAAGGGAAGGATGAGATGGTAAGGGGCATGCATTGTAATATTTATTGTTTTGAATAATCTGTACTGTCCTGTGCATGCTTTCCATGATTAAGTATAAAGGTGCATTGATGTGTTAGATTCTGTGCAAAGTGTCTGAATGTGTGTTGGTTGCTTTACGCCTGCTGCATGTCCCTGAAAGCGTTAATCTGTGCATCAGAAGCTTCACACATTGGGGTGGAGTTCTGGGAGAGGGAGGTGTTTGAGTAACCACATCTCGGAGGTTAAGGCTGGTCTTAGCTAGGCGTGCAGAGGAGCTCCATTTCCATGAGGGGTAGCAGACTGAGAGTCAGTGCCCAGAAAATGTGCCAAAGAGGCTAAGGGAAGAAAACACTGCTTCAGCCTGCTGGGGCTTTAGAAGCTTAACCCCCGTCTAGGCATCCAGAGCAGCAAAAGTGTGGATTCCCCCTCAGAGCAGTCCAACTGGTGGCCAGGACAGGGTACTTGATAGGAGCTGTTCCAGAGGCCTACATGAGCTTTCTGCCTGTAGTTTCTCATGTAGGTCATACTTCTATTATTCATGCATCCTGAAAATGTCTTTCTATTTTGAAGAAACAAATTTTTAAAGAAACCAATACACTGTCATGACCATGAACTTATTTTTTCCCGCAAAATTACACCTCCTTTGTATATTGCCAGTTATACTTTTCTTTGTTGTATTATTGTGAGCACTAGACAGATAATGCCAAGCAATATACTTTATTTTGTGTGAAAAACTTGCCTCTCTAGCATGACCAGAAGAGAGATTTTTCTCTTTTCTGTCTCTACTTGATACAGTATCTTTCTCTTTAATGTACACAGACACTGAATGGATAAATAAAATTAAACACAAATATATCTTGCATGGAAAAATTAAGCCAAAATAGAATTGTCTCCTTATGAATTGTAAAGTTTGAAATTAGGAGTAAGAGCCTAATTCTGCTCTCATTGAAGTCATTGAGAATACTCCCCTGCACATCAAGAAAAGGAAGGTTGTGTTTTAAATCCTGTTAGTTTAAAGTCCTGCCTTATAAATAACTTGTACTTCTGTTGCTACGAATAATTTAAAAGTAATTAAAGTCAAACATATTTCAGTTGTTCATATTACATAAGAAAAGTGAAAACTATTATCATTATTTATTATGACTTTTACCCTTAGATTTCAAGGAGATATGGCTGCGTGGGGAAAATGGTACAGGTGTTGGTCAGTTCAAGATTCCTCATAGTGTCACAGTGGATTCTGTTGGACGGGTAAAGAATTAAAACTATTTTTTAATGTTTTAGGAACAGTTTTTTTGCCTTCTCCCAAATATGTCTAAATGTATTTTTGGTACTTAACATCCTTTGCAAAAAAAAAAAAAAAAAGGCAACCTAAAAAGTGCCATTATTTCATCTTTGATTATTGAGATCTGGCCTACTGGATACATTTTTAATCATGGGGTCAGTCATGCTCATCTTTTTCACATTGAAAACTTTTTCTTGAAGTGGCTGGGATGGCAGGAGGGAGTCTTGACCAGCTGCCATAATCTTTTCATGAACATATACACATGGGTTTCCTACAGTCCCCAGGAGGAGGCTACTACTTCTGCAGACCTTTGAAGGGTTTGCACTGGAAGGGGGCAGGAAGAATGAAGCCCCCTAATATGCTGCCTTTCCCACCCTGTTCCTGTGCATCTTATATGCAAGATGGGAGCATTGACCCGGAGGACCTTTGGTGTAATGGCTTCAGAGCTACTTCAGAGAACCTTAGGACAATATTAAAAACTAAGGAAATCCCTTCTCATAAAATTCAGTTAAGGTTCTATCTAGGTTACAGCCCATTGCAATGCCTGACAGGTTGAGTGCACATTGTGATGCTTCACGGGATTCCCAGGGTTATGAGGCACCTCACTGCCACCTGCCCTTAATGTGAGGAAGCCTTGTCTGGGACTGCTGTGTATTAGCTCTCCAACCCCACTGGCCATGGGCAACACAAGGCCTCCCTCCTCTTAGGCCTCACAGTCACTCTACAAGTTAACAATAGGCACACTGCAACATTTGACCTCTCCCAAGTGTCTCCCTGGCGAGTCCAGCCCCTTGTCCATTGGACACTCGCAGTATTCATCAATTCACTGCTTCCAGAGAAACTACAACCCAGCTTACTAGTTTCACTTCAGATCACCACTTTGCTTAACTCGTAGCACTTAGATTTGTTTGTAGTGAAATCAAGTATAAGTTTATTTAATAAATTATAGAGATTCAAGTAGTAGCAAGTAGAATTACGAGAAACAAATGATTGTATGTAAAATAAATTCATAATACTCATTCTAGACCCTACTTAATAAGATGCTCTCATGTCTAGTAAGGGAGGGTACTGCTCATCCAAAATTCTTGCAGCGCTTTACAGCTAGGCTGGCTGTGACCCTTCTTTCCTGAGACATGCATGCTGTCAGATTGCCTCATAGGTGAAGGATTCAATGCATCTCTTAGCACACCAAAATATACCAGACCAATCTGTTGTCTTTATTGATAAAGGGGACAGCCACTGTTTGTTTCTTCCTGTACATTTCCTCTCTTGTTTATTTCTCGTTCTTTTAATGTATACCTGGCTCGGTGTGTAAATAAACATACAATGTGTGGCATATAATACACTAATAATCAGACAGGAAGATAGGTGTCAGTTACCTCCTCTATGAAAGGAATATCTTCAAAGTATGTGGCTTCTTGATGATCTGCCTTAACTGCAAGACCTTAAGAACAGAATTTCCAGTATAGATATATAACTCCTTAAATGTTATCCATGTGTATATATTTCACATTGATTATGATGAGCAGTGGTCAGCTGTCTCTCATTAGAGACCTCACTTGCCACCTTTTGATCAACTATTATGCAGATACCTGACATGGGATCCCTGCGAAACCATGAGCACCCCCTGGGCCCTCTGCCAGTTAGCACCAGGATGTCCCTGGATCACACACATCCTTATAGGAATGCTTTAGTTTCTCAACAAAATAAATAAATAAACTTTTAAAACAAACTTTTTAAAAAATATTGGAATTATCGAAATTCACAAGTAAGGTACCCAACCTGTCACTCACTCTGCCCCTGCAGCAATAATCTGAGAAAGCTATAATGTTTAATGGATATGGCTGTCTATAACAAAACAGTCAGTGATGGCAATACATGGGATGCCTTAATCTTAATTGCACAGTGTTGTTCCAATCCATTCACGGTCCACAGAAAAAAGCCTTCTCCACACATTTCTGATTAGACAAAGGGTGTACTGAAGATAACCAATCCCTACAATTCCCTGTGCCGGCCAGTGTTTAAAGTGTCATTGTACACATACATGCCTATATATGCAAACCACCTAGACCCAACTCATGAAATTAGATCATTTAGATGGGGGGAAGAAAGCAATTGTTAAATTGATAACATCATACTTCATATTGGATGTGTGTTCTGTGGTGAACGTTTCTATCTTCCACCTACAAAAGAAGGAATGATACGATACTGGCATCTTTATTGGGGCAGGGTAGAATAGTTAGTGTATCTTAACTGTGATTGTCAATTTTTAGTTTAACTTCATTTGAAGGTTTTTTTTTGTGGGGGAGGGGGGGAGTCTGGGAATTAATACCTGGTTAGTCAACTTTGTAGCATGAAAAGCAGAGCCAAATTAATTCCTGGCGCAACCCTCTTTACACTATATTTGGCCCATTATGTGTGAGAAACTGATGCTTTTGATGTGGCTATTTATAGCCAACTGTGTTTATTGTGTGCAATAGGTGTGGGTTGCTGACCGAGGAAACAAAAGAATCCAGGTTTTTGATAAAGTCACAGGTGAATGGCTGGGGTCCTGGAGCAGCTGTTTTGTAGAAGATGGTCCCTTTTCTGTCAGGTACTGTAACTATGTATTTCCACAAAAGCATTTCAGGGAAAACAGAATACTACTATTTCTCCGGTAAGATTCCACATTACTTTAAGTTGATAGCAAATGCTTGATATCAGGCTCTAGAATTAGCAAGTGGAGTTGGGTCCTGATTCCTGATCCTGCAATAGGGTCTGTAAAGGTGAATCCTTGCAATCACATGACTTCATAGGATCTGCCTGTGGATCTGACTGGGGGATTGGGACTTTCATTTTAATTTAAAGCTGTGAGCTTCATAGACATTGGGGAACATGGTTAGGAGCTTTATGTTGCAGCCCTTACTCAGATGTGTAAAGGCTACTGGCATAGGCCCTTACTTCCTTTGTGTAAATTCCTATTAGTTTGCTGTTACACCAGGGAGCAGCGGCAGCATGTAGAACAAGTCCTGCATACTTTGTATACTCTATGGCATTGTAAGACTGAGAATGTTAGAATGCTTTTCACTTTGGACGTTAAGGTACTGACACATGAGTTATAAATGGGGGTGCCCTAAAACGCAGATTTGCAGGTCCAAATCAGAGAATTAAACAGTTGATTGTCAACTCCGCACATATACACTATTTGCTCACCTAGATATGGATAAGAATTTTTTTAAAGCACATAGCACTGTGAACATGAAGTGTTTGAAGGGGACGTTAATTCCAATTTATTTATGTTTTAGATTAACCACCGATGAAAACTATCTAATTGTCGCTCAGCTGAATATTAACAGAGTGTCTGTCTTGGCGGCACCGCCAGTAGGATCCATTGGGGATTGCAGTGTGGTAAACACAATCCAGCTAGCCGATGAGGTCAAACCACACCTGGTTGATGTAAATGTGAAGACTGGAGCAATTTATGTTGCAGAAATTGGTGCACAACAAGTACAAAAATATGTGCCCTTAAACTAATGGTTTTCTTTGGTTCATTCAGCACAAGCCATTTCTTCTGGGTTACAAGATCTGTGCTGGGTTTTCCGTACACTCATTGCAGACCGTGCTTCCACTCATCAGCACAGAACGTTGCACTCCTAGAATCCATAAAATGACTGTGTTTTGTGGCCTGCCCTCACTCTTATTTTCTGTGTCAAACTCAGGGAGCTATTTTCTCTTGGTCTGTCATAATTTATCCTCCTGGTATTTTTGTGTGTGGTGTTTCATTTTTGTTAGTTGTTGGGATTTCAAGAATACATGTAATATGCATGTTAATTCCATTTTACCATGTTTTACCCTGCTTTTCACTTCAGGGTAGTTTTCCCCCTTGTCTATGGATAAATCATAAGACATTGGGTTTGAAATTATTTTTCTAGTCTAGACATAATTTCCATTGCTAAGCAATGTACACTCTATTTCCAGTGTCTGGGGTGCATTTTGTGACTTCTTTGCCTAGCCAGTGCACTCTGTTAACGCCTAAGGTTCTGGCTGGCAGAGAGAAATGTCTACATATTTAATTTTCCAGAACCCATGTCCATTTGAGGCCTCGGATTCTAGTTTAACATTGCTTCGAGTTTCCTTGGCTCTTTGTGCTAACATTGTCCAACCCAGAATAAAAAGTTGGAGCATGCCATAGTCTTCCTTGGCTTCGAGACCTTTGACGCTTATGCCAGTGCTGAGACTTTGACATCTACCTTAGATAATCATTGATGCCACTGTTGACATTAAAGGCATCAGCCCCCATCTGAGACATCAGTTCCTTGCTGATTTAAGCTAACTCCAAATAAAGCACTTTAAATGAAATTAAGAGCGTCTTCACGATGAAGTGACACTGATTTTTAACTAACTCAGTTTCTAAAGTGAGTTAGTTAAGTGGGTATAAGTTTTGTGTGTAAGCAAGGCTGAAAGTAGAATGTGTTGAAATTTAGCACATCTGAGCTGCCTAAAGAACTGATTTAGGATTTACTGGGACACTTTTAATCAACATTAATCCTGGAGATCTATAACTTGCTTACATCCTCCTAATCTTATTGAAACTCAGACACGTCTACAGCAATATTTGGCCTTTGGATTCTTGTTTTAGAGACAAGTCTGATCTTTTATTCTGCCTTCAGATTTTCAAGGGCAGTTCTGTTCTCTCAATATTCAGCTGTGACTTTCCACTTCTTTTTGAGGGACTTCTGCCAATAAATAAGCAGCTGATTTCTCTTTTGCACAGAACTTGCAAACTTTTTTGTGACTGTTCCAGAGACCTTCTTTTTACGGTTCTTTCTCTGAATCCAGTTTGGGTTCTGAGTTGGGTGTGTTAGTTTCGCTCTCTGCATCTCCAAAAACAGACTTGCTACACCAACATCCTTCTGTCTACCCTGTCCTCACTCCACAGTGATTCCAAAGCCATTAAGGTATTGCTATATAGCCTTTCAGGGTACTGTCTCTCCAGTTTAGAAAGGGTGAAAAAGAGTACCAGGTTTTTTATATATATATTTCAAGTGGTCAAGAGTGACTGCCCTGGTGAAAAATTGGATTCATCTAAGAAACTGGACCCATCCTCCTTGTTCAGTAAGTAGCTATGAATGCTTTGAAGAATGATCTGGGGGATTTTTTCCTATTCTTTTCACATAACTATCTTGATTCCTTCGCTATTTTGTGTGCTATAATAGGTCAAGGGAGGCTAAGCTGTTCCACCTCCCCAGATAAAGAGTATGGGAAGTGGAACCAGTGGAACAAGAAGTGTCCAATATCATAGATGTCCCAGCAGTTGAATTTGGTTTTGCTTAGTTCAGTACCAGGTTGACTAAAACTCAGGTATGTGCAGTTAGCCTTGAAGACCTTTCTTGCCAGGGTGTCCAGATTCCCATGTAACATGTTACAACAACAGTCTACCTGAATCATTAAAGAAGAGTCAAATTTGGTTGTCCTATCGACATTATTGCTCCTTTGGAACCAGGCAATCCTGAACAAAATGGGCTTTTTATAGAAGTTTGTCATATTGAAAGAGACACTATGCTGGCAGATACCTTTAGATGGCAGCTCAATAAGCCTTCCTAGTGATGCACATAATGAAGTTCTGCTTGTGCCTTTGAGATCTCAATGTCTTAGAGACCTGTCACTCTGAGACATCATTTTTTTTAAAACCATTTTTGGCCACACAGATATGGACTGAATTGGACTTCTACACAGGCTGCTGTCTGCATTTCAGCAAGATTGATGGTTCGTTCAAATAATGTAGAGGTCTCTTTATCTGTGTGTGTTACCCACAGTGAGTCTCTGATTTTTTAAAAAAACTTTACAACAATCTTTTTCTTTAAGCCACTAGGATGTGCCTATGCATAATTTGAATAGCTATGTGGTCTCCTTCCTGTCATTCCCATCCTTGGAATCAGTGGCAGCTAGGTGCCTAAATGTCTATGAGACTCTTGGCTAAAGTGTATTTGTTTAGTTTATAGGTGCTTGTGGTATGGACAATGTTGCCTAGTGATTAGTAAGAGACTATCAAACTCCTTTTCACTGCTATTCTTGGGACCTGATCAGTGCATTAACTTGCTGTGCATCAGATTAATCCCCATTTTTGTAGTAGTATTTTGAAACTGATTTATGAAAAATAATTGTGCAAAATTACATTTTTGCATAATTCGGCAAAAAGTAAGTTAGGCTTTCGCAATGGGGAATCTTATGGCTTCATTTGGAATTTCTCCTCATTTCTGTAGCCTGCTGAAGATTTAGTCTGCACTGGGATTTTTTGGTCTGAGATCTAAAACATTATACAGTGGGGAAAAATTAGACTGGAAAACTTAAACTGTGAATCTAAATTGCAATGTTTTGTATAAAAAATGTTTTTAAACAAATTTTGCCTTGTTGAAGACGGTTCAGTAAAATTACTTACTTGGAAGCTAAAATTCTGTGTCCCTTTTCTCTTCCTATCTCACCACTCTTGTGGGCTCTTTTTCTATATGACATAACTAGTAATTTAAGCATTGAAAATTGATATGTAAATCTTAATTATTACAGTTTTGCAGATGTTTCCCTCAGTAGTTAGTAGTACATGATGATTGAGTTACATAAGCTTTGGTATGAAAACAACAAAATAAATAATTTCCAGCTACACTGAATCTTTTATATAGGATTAGATTAATTAAAAAAAAAACAACAAAAAACCCAACCCCCCCAGATATGAAGGTAAAATTGAAATCAGTGAGGAATTTAAAGAGCTCAAACTGTTTAACTTGTCAAAAAGATGATCAAGAAGTGACTTGATCGCAATGTATAGGTACCTTCACGGGGAGACAATATTGGGCACTAAAAGGCTTTAATCTAGCAGAGAAAAGCATAACAAGAACAGTGCCTGGAAGTTAAGGTTAGACAAATACAAACTAGAAATAAGGAACACATTTTTAATAGTGAGGACATGAATCATTGGAACAAACTACCAAGAGAATTTGTGGATTCTCCATCTCGTGATGTCTTCAAATCAAGATTGGATGATTTCTGCTTTAGTCAAACGCAAGTTACTAGGTTCAATATAGTATTGCATGGGTGAAATCCAAGACCTTTGTTCATACAGGAGATCACACTAGATGATCTAATGGTCTTTACTGGCCGTAAAATCGGCTGAATTTGACTACACCAACTTTTCTTAAAACTCTGTCAAGGTGAGCAACACTTTTTTTTGCTCTTGGTTGAATGAGCAATACATCAGAAGGGTATTTTTAGTCGATTATTGTCATTATAAATGTGAGAGGGCAGGTGAACTTTTAATAACAGTTTTGTGAAGTTGGACTTCCATGCTATGGGATGTTTATGTGTGTGTTCTGAGTTAGAGTAACCCATCTTACCTTTCTTACAGTATGAATAGTATCAAAAATCTTTCAGACAATTTTTGTAGTGCCATAAGGTAGTTCTGCCTCAAAACAAGGTTTATGTACATTAGTTTTTGAATTGTGTGCTTGCAATTTGTTACCAGAATTCTTTAAATACCATTATTGGTGTCTTTTCAGCCATGCAAGGCATTTTGGGTGAAGGCAAGGCTGTTCAGATTTTTTTTTCCACCAAGGAGAATGGGAAACTGTCTTTCACTTGCAGAAAACAGCCGTGTGGCACTGATGCATTTTTCCCTGCATAAGTCTTCCTGGATGCCTTAAGAAAATTTGACCACATTATGTCAAAGACAAAAGATTTGCTTGGTGAAATTTTCCATTGTTCAGTATAGCCAGCCTGTACAAAAAAAAAAAAAGTTAATTTTATTGTTGGTAGAAAAGGCAAAAAGGTTTTCATGATTTTTTTTAAACTTCAAGCTTCAGCTGATGTCACATTTCCTTAGTGTATGCACACCCCTTCCTCTAGTATTAATTGTAAATACAGGCACGTTCATGCATGTGTGTTCATCCTGTGGGAAATCTACTGTGCAGTCAGTAGCTACACAGTGTAGAGAGGCCATGGTAATGTCCCCATGAGAAGTTCACACTCTTGGATGATTCCATGAATGTGGAGAGAATTATTATTTATATTTTAGAGCTACCTCCTGTGTGCAGAATCAGTAATCACATTGTGCTATTTATAGACACACATGCTAGAAACCCTTATTAGATACTTTGCTTTGTAGCAGCCTAGACAGTAACATGTTTCATCATAAAACCCCAGTTTTTGATGACAAATTAACAGCAGTTAAATAGTTACGACACTGCAACATGACATTGGTTAATACTGTGTGACAGTTATAACCATCCCTGAGTCAGGGAGGCACCTGAAGATATTTTTGGTGTTTTGTTTTGTTAAAGCTGATTTAGAAATAAAAACAAGTTGAGCTATTTCAATCTGGAAAATACCTACTGAACTGTATAGTGTTATGTCCAAATCAGATATTATCAGTGCTCAATATTGTGGACAATCCTCTTGCAGCAAAGTGAATGAAGGTTCTGTGCCACACATTAAAAAGAGATTGTTATTCTTTCTGATACATTGTCAAGCATTTAAGTAACCTGAGACAACAGGTTAACCATGGAAGTTTACATCTGAAAGAAATGTGCAATTAAGTTTTAGAGCGACAAGGTGTGTGAGGTAATATCTTTTATTGGACCAACTTCTGTTGGTGAAAGAGACAAGATTTCAAGCTTACACAGAGCTCAAAGTAGATCTCGGTGTAAGTTTAAAAGCTTGTCTCTTTTACCACCAGAAGTTGGTCTAATAAAAGGTATTATCCACCCACCTTATCTGTCTCATATCCTGGAACCAGCATGGTTACAGCAACACTGCAAACAGGTAAACTTTGGTGGTTACTGAAATTGCTTAATTGAAACACAAGAGGGCACCAAAATTCTGTTACTGATGGCTGGCATCCTCAACAAACCAGGCAAGCACAAACACCAAATCACGTCTGAAAGTTTTGAGAAAGTCAACAGTAATCAATTGTTCTTCTTTTATTTTCTCTTTTCAAACCAGGTAATTGTGTTACAATTGATTGTGTATTGTTACAAGATTTATGGCCATTTTTATTTGTTTCCATTACATTTTCCAGTTGAAAGAAATTTAATGTCCAGAGGCTCCCAGATAGCTGAACAGATTATTTTCCTTACACCAAAGATTTCAGTGGCGTTTGTTGCTTTGAATGTGACAAATGCTTAAAAAAAAAAAAAAAAAAAAGTCACTGTTATTCTAAATAACAGTGTCCACATGAGTAATACCAGTATAACTGTAGCAAAACTATAATGCTGGAATAATAATGCTAGTAAATTTCCCCATAAAGAGAAGCCTTAAATGAAGTCAGGACTAAGCTTCCCCAGTTCTGATTCTACCACCCGTACCACTCTGCCGTTAAGTAATAAGTTACCATGAGAATTCCCAGTGAGATCAATGCGGTTACTTCTGGGGTTGACAGAATCAGTCTTATGCCAGCAATATTATATTTATCTGCGATAACATAGTGCATAAAGATGTGGTATGCATGGGTTGTCCATGGTAAGCAGTTGAAAGTACCCAAGAAATGCAGTGTTCAGTGTAAAACACCTTTTAATGTGCTACTGCTTATAGGAAATGTGAAATGGTGATAAGTGTAACATTAATTTACACATACAGCATTTTATCACAATGCTGAAGGCTAAGTAACACCCATGCAACTAGGTATGAATAATGAACATAGTCATAGAAGAGCTGAGCAGTTTTTTCCAGCAAATAGTAAATTTGATGAAAAATGCATTTTTCAGGGCACCAGAAGTATTCACAAACCCAGCTTAAATTCGGCAAATAGTGTCAGTGCAGAAAAACCCTGAAAATAATTTTTAGATGTGTCTGAACCATTTTGACGTTTTGTTTCAAACAGACATTTTCAAAATTCAGTGCTGAATTTGAACTGACTTTAAACGTTTTGACCAAAATGAAATGTTTTTGATTTTTTGTTTCATCAAGAAAAACTGAAAAAAATCAGGTTCAGTCCAAAATGTACTGGTTATTTTTGTTGTTTTTTGTGCTTTTGAACTGAAACTATAAGTCATGGATTCTAAGTCATAGGTTCATAGATTTTAAGGCCAGAAGGAACCATTATGATTATCTAATCTGACTTCCTGCGTTGTACAGGCAGCAGAACCTCACCCAGCAATCTCTGCACTACCCCGTAATTTCTGTTTGAGCTATAGTTCAATTTTTTAGGAAGACATCCACATCCTTTAAGGACTTCAAGTGATGGAGAATCCACCACTTCCTTAGATAAATAGTGCCAATGGTTGAGCACCCTCACTGTTGAAAATGTTCACTTTATTTCTGACTGAATTTGGCTAGCTTCCGATTCCAGCCACAGTTTTGCCTTTTCCTGCTAGATTCAAGAGCCATCTATCAGAAATCTCGTCTCCCTGTATTTGCCGACTATGGTCAAGTTATTTCTTAATTTCTTGGATTAATTAAACAGATATAAAGAAGGCAGGTTTTCCACACCTTGAATCATTTTTGTTTTTTCAAACACGTTTCAGTTTCTGAACATCCTTTCAAGTTTCCATTTTTGAACAGCCTTTTTGAAGTGTGGATACGAGAATGGGACACAATATTCCAATAACAGGCTCTGTGAAAGGGTGGATTCATCACTAGAGCTCCTCTTCATAGCTGGCTTTCTCCCCATCTGGTGCCCACTGCCGACAGCTGCTCTGCTCCTCCGGCAGTCCACCTCTTCCTGTGATTTGGCCCTCTGGTCTCCAGCTCACAGCAATCTGGCCACTGTCCAGTTCCCCCAAGGCTAATCTGTTAAAAAGCCCTTTTCTTTCTGCATGTAGGTAATCCAAATACTGCTGAGCAAAATCATCTCATATTTTCCACACCCCAGACTCACAATTGGGTTGAGACAAACATGAGCCATTCCAGCCAGAGGCTAAATTTTATGGAGGGTTACAAGCACTTGAAAAAATGTGGGACTTAAAATGAAAGTGCCTCCTTCAAATATCCGCAGGATCCCCAGACAGGAACTGCTTGTAATTGCCCCATTGGCTCATCTTCACCTGACTGGATGCATCATGGCCTGCACAAAGGTTGGATCCATAGGGACGACCTTTATAGCCAGCCAGCATAGATGGATCATGTTCAATATTAATGTTAGTGGGTTTGGCTTATAGCAAGTACAGATGATAACCGTATACATCTTTCCTGTACTAAAACGAGACACACACACACAATAGGAACTTTTCACCAAAATATAATCCTTGTAAAAGGAATATTTCTTTAATGAGTATTTTTAAAGGGATAAGTTGGAGGTGTGGTTCTACTCTGTGGTTTTCAATGACAATGTTTCCGCTGTAAGATCTGCAGTGTCTTCATCCCCAGTATTATTTGATACCTTGTCAAAACATAGACACGGGGAATTGCTGCGAGAACAGGCACCAGCATCCTAAGGGCCAGCATCCAACACTGCAGGGCTGTAACCTTCTTACGATACATCTACACTGCAGTAAAAAACCTGCAGCATCAAGTCTGAGAGTCTAGATCAATTGATCAATTGTGGGGCTAAAAATTGCCATGTAGATGTTCAGGCTTGGGCTGGAGTCCAGCCTCTGAGACACCCACCCCTTCTCAAGGTCTTAGAACCCGAGCTCAAACCTGAATGTCTACCCTGCAATGTTTAGCCTTGCAGCCCGAGTTAGCTAAGCTGGGCCAGCCACAAGTCTTTTAGTGCAGTGTAGATGTGCCCTCAGTGGGACTTGCGACAGATGATGCTACCAGATGAAAGCAAGGAAAAAGTAGCTTTGGATTATCAAAAAAGGTAACAAACTGGAGGAATTTAAACAGTTGGAGATAATTTTTAAGAAGCCACATCCTAATTAATTTGAAAAACACCACATACTATATGCTTATGTAAATACATAAGACAGTACCTGATTTTTCACTCTTTAACCAATCACCTGTAATGTGAATAAAAATAAACAATACTTTCTGTTGGGTAAGTCATTTTCTCTTTATAAAACAGGTAGAACAAAGTGAATGATTTGACTAGTGTGGCTATGAAATTCTGACATTAGAGGCTGGAAATTTGTATGCCTCTATACCAATTTTCAGATGTAGCTAATGAGGGTGATTGAGTAGATCTGTGGTGCCCAAGCTTATTACACAGGAGGGCCACATAAGCCAAGCACAGCCTTGTGTGGGCCAAATAGATTCTACCTATTTTAGTAAGATTTAAAGTCACCCGTATTGATTTATATTTTATATACAGCTTGTTTTGTATGTATTTAGATAGGTTTCAGGCCTTATGAAATGCTCTCGTGGGCCATGTATGGCTGTGGGCTGTAAGCTAGGCATCCCTGAGTAGATCACAGGACAAGTTCTTGATATCAAAGCCTTTCACTGGAAAGGGTTACCTAGGGAGGTGGTAGAATCTCCACCCTTAGAGGTTTTTAAGGCCCATCTTGACAGAGCCTCGACACGGGTGATTTAGTTGGGGTTGGTCCTGCTTTGAGCAGGGGGTTGGACTAGATGACCTCCTGAGGTCCCTTCCAACCCTCATCTTCTATGATTCATTTCTCAGTCTTTGGTTCTGGTTGCAGTCTAGGTAGGTAATCATTTCCACTTTATGGCAGTGTAATTACTTATGTGTAGAGTTGGTGGCTTCAGTGTACTTCCTAACGGATAATAGGTGTTCACATCACAAAACTCAGCACAACTGGCAGCCTGGGTAGCACTCTCACTAGAGAGAACACTTGCAGAACAATCAAAGATACTGAACTATCCTAGAAATAGTCCATTCAGAGCAGGGTAGGACATATAAGTCCTGATGAGCACTACATTTATTCTAAGAAAGCGAGAAAGTATTCAGGAGAGGAACCAGTAATAGGACAAATAAATTGTTGGATTCTTAATTCCTTGGGTTTTTTTGTTTTTGTTGATTATCTTAATGTTTCATTACGGTAGTGTGGATTCCATTTAGTTTGTGAGAGAGTGGAGTAGTAGTAAATATTATATTATGATATTGCCCTAAGGCCCTAGTAGAGATTGAGGTTACCCACATTGCTGGATGCTGGATGAACATAGAAAACAAACAGTCCTTTTCCTGACAGGCTTATAGTCTAAAGACAGAACAGTGTGCGTACCCAAGAACTCCTATTACACCAATCTGACATATACCATTATTTGCTATATAAAGGTTATAGCTGACTTTATGGAGTCTTCATCTTTCCTCTCTCTACTGGTTATGGGATGTGCTGCTTGAACAAGGGGAGGGGCAATAGATGCGCAGTGGAAAAGCTTTATCAAAGGAGCAAAACTTGCAGCCTGATCAAAAGGTCCAAAGACTCCAGATTATTATTATTTTGTGAATTTTTTGTTCAGCTTCAAACATGTGTTTGGCACTATATAAAATACAAAAGCAATGCCCAGCCCAAAGAATTTGCCATCTAAAATATAAGCACAGAGAAGATGGGAAACATTGGAAAAATCAAGAGATGGGGAACTCCAAGCAATGTTTAAAATGGTTTATTATGAATTCACTTGTGGGCCTTTTGGAATGGGTTTTTCTTTTTTCCTTGTGTGTTTATATATGCACTCAAGTAAAAAAATATTCAAAATATAATTAGACCTACCATGCCATTTAATGGAGGCATGAGTCCATGTGACAGACTGGAAACATACTCTTTCGCTAGGTCATGCTTCATATAAGATGAGTCAAATTAAATGTGATCAACAATGCGTGCATTCAGAGCTTTAGGTGGATACTCTTCCTATGTTAGCAGTTTCAAATCTGAACCACGGATTAGATTCCAAATTAAATGTGGCAATTGGTGATATGTGACTAAGTACAAATACACAGCCTGACTTAGAGTTTGATCAATTTTCTGTTTCTAGATCTTGTTTCCTCTTTAAGAAAGAAGGCAAAAGGCAAAACTAGATATATTTTATGAAGCGAAATAATTAAAATGGGCTGAATTCTGTACGCTTGAGTGTTCAAAAATGCTGCTGCTGCTTTAAGCCTGGCTAAGAATTTTTTAGCTTTTAATATAGATAATCAAACACACAGGGGAGTAGATGAAGGATAAAATTAAAAGGACCTTGTCAACTTAAAAATCACAGGCCAGTTAGATTGGCTTGGCTCATTGTTGTTATGGGGTAAATATAGTTTGGCTGCTGGATTTGGTTTCGTTCCATGATGTGTGTTTTTAAGTAAGGGGAAGGATTTCTGGTGCCTAGGGTTCGTGCTCGGTTCCCTCCTCTTATACAGTGAAGGAAAAATTAAAACCTGGCCTTGCTCCCGCACAGGCAGGAAGCCCAGCCTCAGCTTCATAACCTGGTTGAGCTTTACATATGAAGAGCAATGGCCATATATATTTCACTCCCATTGAATCATGTTTCTATTTGGTTTTGTTGGTACCACCACATCCAGCAAGCACTCCACCACAGTACTTTTCAGTTGGATTCTCTGTGCAACTGCCCCCTCCCTGCCCCCATCTACCCATTAGTGAAATGGAAGCAGATTTCCTGCTAGTTGCACAGGCAACCTTAATTCTGGCATTTCCTAATCTTCAAGTGCTTCACTTTTTCAACCTAGATACTGTTCTTTTAACTTAGTTTTGTGTGTAATAGTATAGCTCATCTGACAGTGTCCTCTTAATCATGTAATTTGGTTTGCAGTGCACACTAATAGCTGTAGCGGTCAAGTCCTCTTTCCCCATGACATTAACTGTATCACAACAGTATAGCTGAGAAGTGTAGAAAAATACAAAGCAAAGAGGGCTTTCTGTACTATCATGATATCAATGTTAAACAAGAACTAATAACAGGAGGCAAGTTTCTCCTTTTTGGGGGCATTCTTTTTAACAGTTCTCAAACCAAACTGCAACTATATTTTGCATCATTTGCAATCTACATATTTAAACAGAAAGAGTCTTTGTTCAATGACTCAGGAATCTATGATCACTTGGTGCCATAGTTAAGCAAATACATTAATGATGTTTAAAGTACACTCAATTACTCAATTTAATTGGTTTTGTAATCCGCTGAATCTTTTGCCCTACCGCATATGTTGGTTTGAAGTGAGTTCTTCATATACAAAATTGTAAGCTCTTAGCTCTTCCTTCTGTTCCTTCTGCCCCCACATGTACAGAGTGTGTTGGAATATATCTGGCAGTTTCCTGGGTACTTAATAAATGAAAGATGCTTAATAAGTACAATGAAGTGAATACCAGAGGGAAAAAATCTTTCACAGATATTCGGATTTTAAAATGAATTCACTTTGATAGTGTCCATGTCCCTTTTGACTTCACTTTCCACATGTGGTTTGCAAATGAGTTTACTGGCAGGAATGTTAGTTGAAGCAGGAATGTTAATTGAAATGGAAAACGTTAAGCAAATAATTCCCTTCACCTAGCTTATGACCGGAATTTCCCCCATTCCAATGCTGCTTCCACTGCTTCACTACTACTGTTATTTTATTATTAGTTTTCATTAAGGTAACACTTAAGTCGCATTCATCCTCAAGAACTTTTGCATATTTAAAGATGTTTCTCCTGAGCTGTCCTCCGGGTGCAGGTGAGCAGAATTTGTACAGCTATCTTCTGAGCATTTCATTTCATCCTATACATTGAGTTTTATGGGGCTGTTATGCCGTTAAAAGTTGCAAATCAAATTCCTTCTAATTTAGAAGAGAATGATCTAGTGGTCGGTTCATTGCCTTCTGGTAGAATAAATCAGTAGACACCCGGCCTGACTGGGATTGCGTTGAAGGTGCAAAGGCAATCACATTTTGAATTTGCGAGGAGGGAAGGGTAGAGGTGATGAATTACATTGCTAAAGAAAATTAAAAACAGATGGCATTTGCCACTGCCAGACACACTGCAATTATCCATTCTACAATCATTAGCACATATGCAAATCACAGCTGCCTGCAACACCTCTGTTGTTCAAATCCTGGGCCCTGAATGGTAGACTATAGCGAAGTTTTAATTTTGTTAAAGGTGTGATTACGATGTTATTGTATGAATAGGATGAAGTTGTAAGGTGAGCCAACTAAGCCCAGCTCTTACCTGCACCAGATCCTTCAGTGTTTCTCATCATGGGATGGGGAATGCATGCCCAAATCTTCCTGTTTCAGCTGGAGGTTCAGGATTTCATATGTACTAATCCTGGAAAACTTTGGAGAAAAAACTAAAGGGAAGAAGGAGGATCGGAGAAGTACAGACCAGTCAGTCTCACCTCAGTCCCCAGAAAAATCATGGAGCAGGTCCTCAAGGAATCCATTTTGAGGCATTTGGATGAGAGAGAGGTGATCAGTCAGCATGGATTCACCAAGGGCAAGTCATGCCTGACGAATCTGATTGCCTTCTATGATGAGATGACTGGTTTTGTGGATCTGGGAAAAGCAGTGGATGTGATATACCTTGACTTTAGCAAAGCTTTTGATATGGTCCCCCACAGTATTCTTGCCAGCAAGTTAAAGAAGTATGGGTTGGATGAATGGATTATAAGGTGGGCAGAAAGATGGCTAGATCACCAAGTTCAACAAGTAGTGATCAATGATTGGATGTCTAGTTGGCAGCTGGTATCAAGAGGAGTGCCCCAAAGGTCAGTCCCGGGGCCGGTTTTGTTCATTAATGAGGTGGGCGATGGAATGGATTGCACCCTCAGCAAGTTTGCAGATGACATTAAGATGCGGGGGAGTGGTAGATATGCTGGAGGGTAGGGATTGGATACGGAGTGACCTAGACAAGTTGAAGGATTGGGCCAAATGAAATCTGATAAGGTTCAACAAGGATAAGTGCAGAGTCCTGCACATAAGATAGAAGAATCCCATGCACTGCTATAGACTGGGGACCGATTGTCTAGGCAGCAGTTCTGTAGAAAAGGACCTGGGAGTTACAGTGGACAAGAAGCTGGATATGAATCAACAAGAGGCCTAATGAAATACTCGGCTGCATTAGTTGAACCCCTGCCAGCAGATCAAGGGAAGTGATTATTCCTTTCTATTCAGCACTGGTGAGGCCACATCTTTAATACTGTGTCCAGTTTGGGGCTCCCCACTACAAGAAGGATGTGGACAAATTGGAGAAAGTCCAGTGGAGGGCAACAAAAATGATTAGGGGACTGAGAAGAGGCTGAGAGAACTGGGCTTATTTAGTCTGCAGAAGAGAAGAGTGAAGCGGGTTTTGATAGCAGCCTTCAACTGCCTAAAGGGAGATTCCAAAGAGGATGGAGCTAAGCTGTTCTCAATAGTAGTAGATACCGAACAAAGAGCAATGGTCTCAAGTTGCAGTGGGGGAGGTCTAGGTTGGATATCAGGAAAATCTTTTTCACTAGGAGGGTGGTGAAGCACTGGAATGGGTTACCTAGGGAGGTCCTGGAATCTCCATCCTTAGGGGTTTTTAAGCTGCGGCTTGACAAACTCTGGCTGGGATGATTTAGTTGGGATTGGTAGTGCTTTGAGCAGAGGATTGGACTAGTTGAACTCCTGAGGTCCCTTCCAACCCTAATCTATGATTCTATAAGAAGATATCTAGGGAGGAAAAAATGAGAATTATTTAACTCCATTGAAATATATGGGACACAGAGAGCTTTGTGGAGAAACAAAGTAAGAAAATGGCAAATATTTTGCTAAAAATGGATAGAAGGTGCCCCTTAAACAGGAGCAGTTAGCATATATGGGTTCTGCAAAACCAAACCATCATGAACCCCCTTCCCTCAGTGCCTACCCTGACTCAGGGTCTGGTCACACATGCTGTGAAACTCAAGGTAGGAAGGGTCTCTACAAGACGGCACAGTTACCATTGTTGAAATTTTGCCCAAGTCACCCCTTTGGGTACAGTAGTTGAGTGCTTAAGGTGCTTGACTACAATCCTGAGGGTTGTGGCTTTGAGTCTTGCTTGAGCTCACACTGGTAAACCACTTTCAGTTCACCCTGCTGCAAAATGGGTACCCAATCTCTCAGGTTAGGGCAGTCAAAGGCCATTGGACATGATGGTGATCATATTGTTCCCTTGTTTAGCATTGGCTATGAAACTGATGGACTTTAACCACTTCTGCCTAATGAGCCATTGGCTGTGGGGAATATTTTTAGAATCCCTGAGCCCAGAGAAAGCAGTGCAGCCTAGCTACTCCTGGTTCTTTATAGGGAAGGAAAGGGGAGAGAGATGACAGAGTGGCCCAGGTACCTCTAGTTATTTTTTTAGACTAAACTGTTGAAATGAGGCACGGGTTGTTCCCACAACCACCATTCCTTTAAAAGGGGAGAGGAGCAAAGTGGTCCAGGTGAAGAGGAAGAAGAGCTGGAAGGCTAAAGTAGCAACTGAGGAACCATGGGGGCAAGGTGGAGAAGAAGAATTGACTGATTTATGCAGGAAAGGGAAGCAAAATTGGTTGTGGGGGGATGACTGGTTTTTCTGGCAGGAACAGAGTTATCAGGTTTGTTTGGAGGAATAGATATGAGAATTGGGCAGTACTGACTAGAGAAAAAATGACTTTATTCATGGAGGATGAGACCTGATTTATTCAGAGGAGACCTGGGTGATTTCTTCATTAGACCTGGGTGCTTCTCCTCGTTCCTGAACCCCATGGGATTCAGCTTCCTGCTCCTCTGAAGAGACCTGAAGGGGGAATGGCTGATTCTGATGCCTCACTCCAGAGGAAAGCCATCTAACTCAACCAGAAGGCCTAGGGGGAGTGGCCATCCAACCGCTGTGGGAGATGGTAACAGTGCTGACAAATAGGAGTCTGGTGTATAAGAAGAGGGGTGGCAGATGCACTGGTTGAAGGGCGTACTGGGCCAATGCTGTCTGCACTGCACAGCTCTGCTGAATTCTTTGGAACTCGGCCTAACATCTGGTTCCACTAGACCCCAGAAACTACTCTGGCTTCAGGTGTGTTTGGGGTTTGAGTAGACTCTTTGGCACAGCCTTCGTTAAGATTCACACATTCTTTACACCTGTATGTAGGGTGACCAGATAGCAAATGTGAAAAATCAAGATGGGGGTGAGGGATAATAGGCACCTATAAAAGACAAAGCCTCGAATATTAAGATTATCTCTATAATATCAGGACATCTGGTCACCCTGCATGTATGGCTTCAGACAGCTTGGAAATGCGACCTTCCGATCCTTCCAAATTCATTATGGTGAAAAAAGAAATATTTGCAGTGAAGGACTAAATAATTATAGGTGTAATCCCAGTTGTACTGAAGTCAATGGCAAAACTCCCATTAATTACAATGGAGCTAGGATTTCACACTATGTCAATAAATTTCATTTGGTTAGTGTTATTAATATGACCACATTGCCCAGAGACCCAATCTCAATCAGGGCCCTGCTGTGCTAGCTGTTATAGCAGACATAGTGGTAGATATAATTCCTGCCTCAAGGAGTTAACAACTCTTGGAGTGGGCTTTTTTCTGCTGCTGCAGAATGTGTGCAGTTTACAAGCTGCAGACCTGAACTGTAAGTGAATGGAGTCTTTTACATATAAAGTTAGTGTTGTCATTCAATTTCCTTCCAACATTAAAGCAGGTTCTCCAATCAGAAGGTGAACCATTCCCCTAATCTTCTTTATTTTGCCCACAGAAGAGTAGAAGGACCCACCGAGGTACAGACTCGCATACTGTCACGTTATCATTACATTTATCATAGGAATTGTTTATTGTTCTATTTTGTTTCAGTGAGAAAGATGGGGTATTATAACAGCTATTTTATCTGCTTTATTCCTCTTTTATTTGGTAGATCCAGGAATGTACCTGGATCAGTTTTGCTGGAAACAAACTACAATGGGTGGCTTGTCTCTTTTCATTTAGAGACACGTTGTTTAATGTTTAAAATCAGCATATGCTATTGGCAACATGAAGAAGGCAAACGCATTCCCAGGAAAGTGTTCCTGTGAAGTTGCCTATAGAATAACAGGTCATGGTTCAGCAGAGAAGTTTGGTCCTCTCTACACTCATTCCTACAGTTTGGGGAACCTGAGGACTTTGTTAGTTAATAAAACACCTTGGTTTTGCAGCATAAGGGGGACTGAACAGTGTATTAATAATGTTCCCTGTTGTACATGTTCTTCCATGCAACAGCCTTACAAAAGCCGAAGGCTAAAACAGTTTGATCCATTACACTGCAAAACTGAATTCCATTTCAGCTATTTTGTGGGATGCTCAAGTTGCAATCCAGAAGGAATTACAGTGGAAATGCAATCTTTGGGACTAGATGGCTTATCTAAAGTGTTATGAATGCAACTGCCTGGTTGATCTATCAATTATTCTCTTAATAAACTTGTGAATAAAGGATAGAGCTCCTGAAAATGATGGATACTAACACTGGTATGAGTCGGACATGGTACAGAGAGTCATTTGACTCAGTCATTGCACATTTCCTCTGCACTGTAACACTTGCTGTTTTCTTTTTTACCTGGCTCTTTTGAAGAAAGAGGGCCAGTCATGGTAGCTTGGATGGTTTTCAGTTTCTTTATATTCTCCCATGGAGACTAGGGTAACTCCTTTTCATTTGTGACCTAAAATGCGATTTGAACTTCTGTCTGCCGAGGTGCAAGGCTAGTACACAAAGGCAGTGTGCCATCTGTTCCCTGGCCGCGAATATATGCGTGTACTATGACAGATAGCACAGATACTGCAGGCATTACAATGCACCTATAAATAGTTTATGAAGCTTGAAACTGAAGCTGTGCAGGAGACGGTTTTCTGTGAAAATTTTCGAGTTCAACATTTTCCACTCTCTGAAACTGGGGGGGACGGGCGGGATTTGAAATCTGCAAAATATTTGTGAACTGAAAACCCTATTTTTTGTTTGTCAGTCAGAATATTTCATTTGGTTAATTTCAAAACTTGCATTTTGATATTGACCTTTTTTCTTTTTTTTAACCTTTATTTAGGCTAATTAACCTGCATTTTGAAACAAAAAGTTGTTTGGAACTGGGAAAACGGAATTTTTTTATTTGAAATATTTCAAACATTTAAAACACTTCAACAATCTGAAATTTCTCTCAAAATTTTCTTGAAGTTGGGAAATTCATCAAAACTGACCCTGTTTCAAGGACAGATTTTCTTTTAGCAGATCCACGTTTTTCAACGAAAATAAGTGTAACCCCCTTCCTTCACTGAGTTACTTGAGAACAGGCAACACTCATCAGTGTGCAAGGTTTTTAACAATAAATCAGTGCGCCTAAGGTTTTTAACAATAAAGGAGATCCTGAGTATCCCAGTGTTGATGTGGGGTAGTTGGGAATCCTCTGTCCACCCCTCTGCTGCAGTCCCTTTATTTCTAAAACAAATTAAAATTGGCGGTGCCTCCACCTGGCTGGCCCCTGCACACGCTCAAATGTGGCTTTGGGAGCTGCCAGGACTAGACCTAGTCTAAAATTATCATAATCTGAGACATGTCTAATTTAACAATTGCAATTATACAAACTAAACATCCAATATCCTTAAATTAGAGTTAACAACCTTTACTTAACAAAACAAAGAAACATGGTATAACAGACTGAAATTAAACATAAACCACAGGGGCAGTTGAATAAACCAATTAATAAAACAGTATTCAACTTATCTACCAGGCATTTACAGTGCCATTATTTACCCCACCTCTGGAATGTGCACTCCCCCAGAGTTCAGACTCTGACCCCTTTCTTGCGTGGGCGCGCTTGAAGATCTGTGGAAGGAGAGAGCGCTCTGTGGGTTCACTGCACCAGTGCAGCCAAAGCATCAGATTGGAGATTGGCAGTCCTGGCCCTGCTTGAAGGGACTGTGTCTTGGCCTCTTCTCCGTCCCAGTCAGTCTCTCTGCTGTGCCTACCTTGCAAGCCCTCTGCAGCTCTGTGCTAAATCCTCATGTCAGCAGGCTCCCAGCAGCAGTCAGAGGCAATAGCAAGCTTCGGATCTTGTACACAAGCAGTCACAGCAGCAGCAGCGTCGAGACCCAGCCAGCAGCTTCCAGCCTGGGCTGCCTCCGCCCCAGCACCAAAATGGAGTCTCCCACATGCCTTTCTTTCACTCCTGGAAGGGGAAGAGTCTCTCTCTTTTCCCCAGGGCATCATGGGAGTTGTAGTCCCCAGGCTCTTCCCCGCTGCAATTAAGTTGGTAGGCCCCTAAAGTACAGGGTGCCTACATAAGGTTTTTTTAAAAAAAATTTCCCACCATATTGAAACTACTATTAGTTTCAACAGGATTGGGCCCTTAATCAGTTCTCATTGTCAGTTTATGGATCCTATTAATATTGTAATTCATATAAAGTGAATAGGTCTAAGATGTTTCCCAAACTCAGACTTCACACTTAGGTGAATTATGTTTTTTCACTTTCCTGGAAACACAGAAAGTCACACCTATAGAAGCTGTGTTGAAAAGCACATTTTCTGATGCCGTATCAAGCTACCTGACCTTGTTAGTAGCAGATACCAGTAATTTACAGCCACATTTTCCAAAAGGCCTGGCCTCCAAATTCGGGCCTGCAATTTTGCACACACTAGGTTTTGAAATTATAGTTTTTGGCACACAAATATTTGCTCCCACAAAACAAAGTCGTACAGCTGCCAATGGCATTTTTTTCTGCCAAAGAAATCAGGCAGTTATATATCTAGCTACCTGATTTGCACGCAAAAGAGCAGCTTGCAGCCACAGCTCTGAGATCTGGAGTACATGAAGCTCTGCACCCAAAATCTTGCAGGTGTGAATGTAGAAGCTGTATGAAAATTTGTCCTTTTGCTTTTATTCTTGGATGCAAAAATAATAGCCTCATGGAATGTTTCACCACTTCCTCCTCCTGCCTCAGAGAACGTAATTGTGGGGGCATAATCACTCCTGAGGTTAGAGGCAACCAAAGTGCATAGTAGAGGCCAGTGTGATGTCTTAGAAGCACTTCAGGGAACCGACATCCACTAACATGCAAACTTCATGTCTAAACTGGGAGCTGAAATTTCTGTTTCATGGAAGGTAATTTGCAGACTTCACTCACTTTTTAAAAATGAGGCATTAAAAGAAAAATAGATAGTTGGTGCTAGTCAATCAGTGTTGGGCTGCTGCCACCAACGTGCCTCAAAGTACCCAGATAGTACGGTGATTGATGCCTTATAGCTTCCGAGGGAGGTTCAGACAGGACACATATGGAGCACAAAGAGCTGCTGCGTTTTGTGCAGCTTCCTGACTTCATTTTTAGCTAATTTTTTAATGGGCTAATTTGTGTAATCATTTGCATATAAGCATACACTTCAGGTTGTGGTCTGTGCACCCTTCCTCAAACAGTGGAGCGACAGGACGTGGTGGAAGTGTCAAAATTTGACAACTAGGGTAGGTAGGAGGGTGATAAGGTAGCTGGGAGAGTGAAGGTAGTCAGAGAGGAAGTATGGGAAGGGGCTGGGGGACAGGATATGTAGCCCATAGGGCTAGCTTGCCTTTATTATATCCGCTGCCTTGCCTTCAATATATTCGGCCTTTATTATATTCAGCAGTAATGCAAGGAACTTACAGGCCTGTATCCTGTAAGAAATTAGCTTTAGTAGTTAGCATAAGGTTGAGGCCTTTGAACTTTGGCACAGATAAATGATCTAATGGTCACCCTAAGTTTTGGGGAACTGGAAATAGAGTCGGGGGGGATGGGGGAGTTTGTCCATAGTGACACTAGCCAGCCACAGAAACATCAGCTAACACCGAGCTTTTAGAAAGCCCATCCATAGATAATGGACCACATGAATGCCATGGCAATGAATTGATAGCTATATATACAATAAGAAGTTTTGATCCTTAATATACTCATCTATAAGAGATTGGCACCTCACCATTAGTAGACTGAGGAAGTACAAATAAGAAAGAGGGGAGATACCTCTACTGGATATGCCTTAGGCATAGCGGCGTCAGCATAACATACTCTAAAAATTACATCCCAGCCGGTGGGCAGTAGGAGAGGGAGATATAGCCCAGGGGAGGTGCCAGAATGATGGCCGCTGGTGATGAGGGGCAGGTGATGGTGATGAGGATGACGGTGGCTAATATTTCAGGTTGACTTGCGAGGGATGGTGTGAGTATACGGATGTTCCCATGTACATTCTGTAGTCTCTGTTAGGGATGGACCAGGAGAAACGTTTCAAAGGTGGCCAGCAGGCTCACCATTTAGTGAATTCATCAGGCGTTTAAACGAGGGGGAAAAGGCTCATCCCCGAGAGTTCGAGCCACCTCGCTGCAGCGGCTGCTCGTGTTGCCGGGGGGGTGGGTTCTGGCCTGGCTCGGCCCTCCCGAGAGCTTGAGTGCCCAGCTATAGCAGCTCAGAGATCGTGTGCTATGGGGAGGAGCTGCTGGGCTCGGTAACTGAGTTACTCATTCCTTAACTGAGCAACTCAGTCATTAACACGTAAATCATCACCTCATTAACCCTTCAACTCCCCCCAGTCATCAACTCATTAACGCATCAACTCAGACTCTTTATGTATTTTTAACCATTCTTAACCGTTTTATTTTAACTTTTAAACAATTGAAACTATTTATAAAGCTGGAATGTGATGCAAAAACTTTGTATGCATCTTTAACCATTTTACTTTTAAGCAATACAAGCTATTTATAAAGCCGGAACGCAACGTGCGTCATCATTTAAGCTTACAAAGGTAGCAGGTCATTGCAGTAAATCAACAAGCATTCAACAGGCCGATTGGCACACCTTTTTGTCTCCCCTCCACGAGCCAAACCCACCTGATTCTGCCCAGCTTCTCCTCCCCCTCAACTGAATGTCACCGTGGAAAGCACTCCGTGTTTGACCATTTAAACACTCTATGTTCAGAGCGTTTAAACGGATTGCTCGTTAACCGAATTTTTACATCCCCAGTCTCTATGTGCCTGACTGACATGGGGTGTTTGTGGCTGTGCTACATGTGCTAATAAGCTATTTGTAACTAATTTTAATAATATTGGGTCTGATCTTGGGACAAGAACCTGTCTGCCTTCAGAGTAATAAGTGGGAATCCTTACATAATCAATATAATTAATACATAATCTATAGATCAGGCTACAGATCAACCAGGGGTAGCCAGGTTGCTGGCTGGATGATGCTTTGCTAGCTAAAAGCGGTGTGGTGCCTGTAATTGTTGGGTTAGCTGGAGTTGTGCTTGCTTGATGCCTGAGGTAAATACCTTACCTGAGGTAAAGGGTTTTTGGGGGGTGTAAGTGGCTGCTGGGCTAGCCAGGTGTATGCTGGGTGCCTGGGGACCATTGAGGAGGTAGTGGTGGCACTACCACGTCTGTGAGGCACTGGGCACGTTTGCTGGGCCTGCTGGGAGTTGACGGGATACTGATGTGCCTGGGGCTACAGAGGTGGATGGAGGTTTGTGACGACATGGTGCAGTGAGTAAGGGACCCTGAGGCCACCGCCGTGCCCCTCACTTCATGCTGCTGATGCCCCTGGCTGAGATCCAGCAGGGGAAGCAGCAGGAAGGAAGGTGGAGCTGCCACCTCCTGGTCTATTCCTAAGGCTGTGCAGCAGCTCCGTGGGGCTGCAAGTCACAGCTGCAGGCAAACACCTGGTGCCCTCAAGCAGCTTAGCAGGGCCTGAGAACCTAGGTGGGCTGCAGAAATGTGTGAGAGGGCAGCCAGATGAGTCCGAGACTCAGGTTAATGTGTGATTTAGACTACGTGCCCGTGCACGGGGGCGAGACAGCCTGGGCTATCGTGTTCACCACTTTTACAAGACTATGATACATTTTGTGCACGGTATGCCTTGTGCAGCAGCATCTGGAAAGCCATAGTCTGCTGGTCACATTGAATCTGTGTAGCAATGCTGTAGGTGAAGATATAAGATTCCACGGCACGATTGTTACTGAAATCTGTTGTAATTCTGGGCAACACCCACAAACCAGTTTTTCAGAGAGAAAGACATACTGCCCCCAGCCAGGTGTTAAAGGGCTATCATCGGCTTAAGCAGCCATTCTCCAGCAGGAGGAAGAGGTAAACGAGAAGTTTACACGTCATCACAGGGGTGGTTCGAACCTCACATCCACAAGAGACAGTGTGGCGCCTTCACCCCAGCTGGGGGTCATTCTTGAAGAAGGGAGTGTAGTATAAGAATGAAAGACAGTGGCCTTTGCCTCACCTCTTGTCCCATGTCTGCTCATGTCAACAAAATACCTGTAAGACACAGAACTGAAGGGAAGGGAGTCCCAGGCTGAAAGGGGGCCTAGCCTCTGAAATTTACTGCAGGGTGTGGTGAGGAATACTTTTGCTTTGACTTCTGTTAGTTTAAGTGAGCCATTAGCTTGCGCTTCACTCTTTTCTTTTGTAACCACTCCTGACTTTTATGCATCACCACGTAATCACTTAAAATCTATCTTTCTGTAGTTAATAAATGTATCTTATTGTTTTACCTACACCAGTGTGTGTTTGGATTGCAATGCGTGGGAAGCTCCATCTGGGATAACAAAGCTTTTCCTTTGATGAAATGATGGACTTTCTATGAGGTTGTCCTGTTCAGATGGGTACTGGGCAGTACAAGTTGCACATTTCTGGGGAACAAGGCCGGGACTAGGGATTTGCTGCTGTTGCCCTCTATGTAAGTCATGAGTGGGCGGCTGTAGCGTTCATGTATTCAGGTGAGAGTGATTTTGACATGCTAGGGACTGTATGAACTGGCCAGAAGCGGCTGTTTATAAAGCAAAGCAATGTAAAAGGCCCCCCAGGCTACAGAATAAAGGGAAAACAGCTGTTCAACAGTCCAGATTCTACCCTGGGGAATGTCACAGGGAGTAAGAGGGACTTAATTTCCCCATGGACTACCTGGGCCTTCAGTCCAGGTGGGTGGGAATAAGAAGGTACTACTTCTCTGCTTACCTGCCCTCCAACCCCAAGGAAACTGGCAGGGAGCAGGCAGTGCTTCAGCTCCACACACACTCCCACCTCCCAAGGCAGTGCAGCTGAGCAGCCCAGGAGGTGTCAATTTGCCACTGGTGTACTCCAGAGCAAGGAAGAAACTGGACAGGAATTTTGTGTCTCGGAGTTAAAATGCATCTTGAGGCTACTCCAGGAAAGCACAGTTTATGCCCCACCTCTTGTTCAGGGCTCTATCTAAAAATCACACTCCCATCAAGGAACTACTAGCAGGAAACTGAGTTGATATCGCAATGTGATCATTAGAGTTATTCTTTTTTTGATGGAATTTGCATGCTACGTAATAAAAAAACACTTTCTTTTTGGAGGAAAGCTGTCCCTTCCTTTGCTCTTCAGCAGGACAGCAGGGAAACTGTCTAGCAAGAAAAGGAAGAGGGGCCAGGGAGGCTTCACTTTGCATGACAGTGATCAATGTCACTAGCTGACATGTAATAGCAATGACATTATTTCTCAACTTGCCATCATTAATCCCCATTCTGGCACTTATCTATGCCTTTCTCCCTTATGGCTTTAAAAATGTTCTTTTTACTTCAAACATTTAATTTTGAAAAGCAAGTTTATTTATAAGAAAATAGACCACACAAACTAAACGAATGAATCATATGAATTCTTTGCCAATAATTTTACCTTGGAGCAATTTTGTTTTTCCCCTTTTACTCCTGTTGAGTCCCTTCCCCCAGGCCCTTAAATAGTTACGGTCTTTTATCATGTTTATCATCTTATTTAGGTCTAGATTCTGCCACCCTTAATCCTGTCAGAGAATGGCTGGCTGGGTAGCTAGATAACTGTGAATAAAAGTAACAGAATGTGGCACAAACTCATCAGGGGAAGGGCTTTGTCTTTTCGTTTACCTGTAAAGCATCATGCACACCAACGGGGCTACTGAATGTAGATGATAGTTTCACCACTGGCATTCATCTAGCCCCCGTTTATTATGAAATTCAGCATGCACTGTTTTGGTTTTTTGCTTGTGTAAAGAGATTAATACTAAATGCCAGACTGCAAATTCACAAAGGAACATGTTGTGACATCACAAAATCTTTGTGGTCTGAGATAATTATATAGCTCGAATTCTTGTAAAATTACAGTTGATTCTGGCACTGCAAGCCTTCTTTAGAAATTTGTTTTCTGCCTGAAGTTTCAGCTGAAATCTAGGGTTAATTAATACAATGATCCATTATTTATTTAGATTTAAAACAACAAAGATGCTCTGGGAGGTCCTGGCATAATTAATTATGCAATAAATACAATTAAATCTCAGCTGCATTAAAATCATCAGGTGCATAGGAACTCAGCTAGCCACCTACCCGCTTTATCACCTAGGAAGCATCATTCGACCCCCTTCAAAAGCCCTCTCAGACAGCTGTCTTTTGCAGGAGGCCCAGAAAATCACCAAATTCAGGCTATTTAGAACCAAGGTGGGAAGCAAGCTCCAGAGTCCTGAAGCCCTCACAGAGAAAGCCCTGCCAGCTATCCCCCCCATTTCATGAGAAGGGGATCCAGTTGGAGTGCCTCTGCTTGCCATAGCTGTGGCAGCATGGCACAGGGAGGGATGTCAGCAGTGAGTGATGTAGGACTTTACAGGTCATAGCCAACACCTTAAACTCCACTCAGAAACCAGTGGGCCACCTGGGCAGATCTCAGAGCATTGATCCGTATGGCTGGGATTGTGTTACAAATCACTTTTGTGTTAACTGGTGGGTTAGTGAAATGTTGTCCTCCGACTGTATGAACAAATGGCAGCAGACTGTGTTTAGGTTGTTCTGATTAAAAATTCATTCTCATCTAAACAAAACTCAAAAAGGGCGGTGCATGGATGCTCAAGCATTGTAAGACAGCAGGGATGGGTAAGGGAATCTTCTATAGAAGCTGCATCAGTCCTGGCAAAGGGCTACCCACAGGCATGGATTGATTATCTTCTTCCACGGTTAAAAGTATTCCTTTTAGATTCCTTTTAGTCTTTATTTGGTTAAAAGCAGGGACATTGCTTTTGTGTCAGTAGAAGTTTTTCCCATGAGCTGAAATTCACTAAGAGCTGAAATCATTAAAGGAATTGGGAAACCTTGACTCACAACCAGCAGTGGGGACTTGGTGAAGCCCAGAGGTGGCAGGACCCACAGATGGAGGGAGACAGCAGTGGAGGGGGCCCTAAGGAGTAGAAGCCAGCAGCAGTTGCAGCCTGCAGATGGCAGGAGACAGCAGATGAGGACTGGCTGAGCCCCTCGACCAAGAGGTGGACACTGCAACTATGACAGTCTGTAGGGCAGGGGAAACAAAAAGGGAAAGGTGAAGGACACACCCCACGTACTCTGGGGTGGGTTGGGCTAATTGAGTTCATGAATTCTGTTTGCACTGTTTCCCAAACCAGTGCTGTGTTACTTATTTCCTGTTGTTAAAAGGTTTACTTTCTACACTCAGACTCTGTGGTTGCAGGAGGGGAAATATTGCCTTTTGGGGCACCCAGGAGATAGTTTGTGTTTTCCCAGGTGACTGGGTGGGGGCTTGAGCTGGTTTGGTGTTGTATCATTGACAGGGACCCCTAGATATAGAACCCGGCCCTTGCTGCCGCCAACTCTGTCTGGCAGAAGAGTTAGAGGTATGTATCCAATTGCTTTGACCATTTAACATTTATCATCTGTTTCTTTCCTTTTGTAATAAACCTTTAGTGTAGTTACTAAAGAATTGGCTGGCAGTATGGTGTTTTGGGTAAAATCCATAGTCATACTGAGTTGATAATGTGGCTGACCCTTTGAGGATCAGGAGAACATTTTTGAGTAATAGAGTAAATAGAGTAAGACCTTTGTTTAGTGGATCATATTTGCTGAAGGACTACCTATCCTGAATGTATCATTCAATGAGGGACAATCAACACTCATCATTATATTTGCTTTCCACTAATGGACCTCAGTATTTCTTTGGTATGAGTGATGTACCCAAATGTTTGAATGCTTATATCTCAACTGTGTCACTAAATTGATAACCCTTAATCTGGGATATTGCAGATTATGTACTCTTTGTATTGTATAATTTTCAAACCAAACCTTATGCCTTTTGGATAATCTATGCATTATTCCCAGATGTACAGAAACTCTTCCCTTAAAAAAATGTATTTGATCATTTTATAACATTAGCTTTAATAAATATTTATTAATAGCTTATCTCTTTACTGGACCTAGTTGCTGACTGGGAGCCAGAGGCTGAAATGCAATAGAGGGGGCTGTGTAACTTCTTGTTTTAGTTTCTTGATAACCAGCGTGGGGATTAGAGGCACTGTTTGTGACTGGTTGGTAAATTTAACTACAGTGTTAGCCACCAGTTTTGGGAGAATCTGTTCTCCTTTTGCAGCCTGCCCTGACATTTTCAGGTGGGCTACCCTGGGCATGGATGAGTTACACAGTGTAGATGCCTAAATATTTTTGTAAACCTGGCCCTTACCAGCCTAAACCTCATTGAAAGTTAATGAGGATTAGGACCCTAAGTCATTTTTAAAAATAGGACTTGGGCCTTGCAATGCTGAGCAGATCAACATCTTAGAACCTTTAGAAAACTGGGCCTTAAGCACTCAGCCAAGGTCACACAGATTCTGTGGCAGAGCGGGGAATGCAGAAAAGGTTATCAGACTCTAGACCAAAGCACATTGGGCCCAGTTCTGCCAGCCTGTCACTGGGTCCATTCACTGCTAACACTTCCTCTTGGTGGTTCTGGAGAGTAGCTCCCTCCAGGTGCTGCACTTTCCTCATGGTCTCTCCACTTGTCTTCTTCTCTCACCCTGTGACCTCTCTTGCTCCAGGAACTGCGCCTTCCTGTTCATGACTTGGCCCCCGAGCCAGATCCCTAAGGTCCTCTCCTTCTAGGGTATCAAAGGATTCCAAGACAGTCTGCGCTCCATTCTCTGATCTGCACCACTTCCCCCATGGCTGTGAGGCAGCCTTGGCCAGACCCCTGCTCTGGGGTCCTGCTCAGGGGCCCTCTCATCACCAGCCAAGGGCTGCCCTACCCCATACCTTGCTGCCTTTCCTATCTTTCTGACTCCCCCTTCCCCAGATTTGCCAGCCCAAACTCCCTCCTCCCAGGCCACCCATCTCTAGGCCCCAAACACACCTCACTTCCTCCAAGGAGTGACTACAGGCTACTTCCCTGCAGCCCCATGCTGCTCTCAGCTCCTGGGTTCTATACCGGCCCCCTCCTGTTCCTGTCCAGCTGAGCCTCATTTAATCAATCCCTTCCCCCTGGCTCCTCCTCCAGGTGCAGGATGGGCACTTAATTGGCCCACTTGGCCACCTTAACCCCTTCAAGTCTTGTGTGGGTTTGACACCACATCACACACCCTTATGCTGAATAGTACTTACTCTGGGAGCACTCCTGCTATTTTCAGAGTACTAGTCCCAGAGTAAAGTATTACTCAGCATGAGTAAATGTGGCAGAATGCCAGCCCACTGGTTACAAGTGTCTACAGATGTTAAGGCCAAAAGGGACAATTAGATAATCTATTCTCACTTCCTGTATATCATAGGCCATATTTTGTTGTTCCAATAGTGTTACGTTGGCAATAGCCCAAAAAACATTAAACTGCAGAGCAACTAAGTGTGGTGAAAGATTAAATCGGGTGTCAGGCACCACTATCCAAGGAAGAGAAGTGAAATAGTTTGTAGTGGGTTTGATGAAATTACTGACGTGTATAATTAAATCACGTATATATGTATTGTATGTCTCAGCAAGCTCTGTTTTAAGTTGCTTACCCCTTGAAAGACACTGATAACTACATTCTTTTCACAGGTAAATGAGATTTAGATAAGTTAGTAGGTAGTGCAGACACAGCAGCTGCAGGTTTAATTAAACGTTTACCTAACCACGTAAAAAGACAGTGATACATCTTCATAGCATATGGCAGTTTAATCATCCCCTTGTCATCCTTTAATTAGCATGCTAGTGAGTTTAATAGAAGACTGTTCTAATGTAGCACCAGATGGTCCTTTCTGACTGACAAGAGGAGTGAGAATTTCTGTCATGTTTACTTCAAAGGTAATGTCAGAGTCAAAAAGATCCTTCCCTGAAACACAAGAGATCATGTTTGGTGTCCTCTGAAAGGAGCCAGTTTCAAATCTTGTTAAGTGGCACAAGTCTGATTCATGAACTGCCCACTGACAGTTTTCTATAGCTTTCCTTGTTTGCTCCTCCTATTTAATAAAGATATCGGCAATCCTGGTAAGTTTGCAGGAAAGCTTCATATCAATGAATATGCCATCCTGGAGTTCTGGACACACACAAAAAAGTGATAAGCCAGTTGTACTGTATGGAGAGGCTGCAAAGTCAAACCCTGGCACACATTCACTATCATTTTAAATTAGTTCAAACGCCACACAGATGATTCTTAGTTATTGCAAGCTTCATTCTTTAAAGAAATAAACGTTGACTAGGGAACAAGTGAAATGGCAAGAGCATTAAACTGGGGGATATCCAGGGAGAGGAAAATTAAAAGCTAGTGGTTTTTGTTGTTGATGGTCGACAAATGAAGATGACATGTAGCCAGTGGAGAATTTCAATGAACTTTAGTATCATTCTGGAGTTCATAATGGCCTTTAGTAGAATTAGTGGTCATATAGCACAAGGCTTATTATCAATGGAAGCTTTATAACTGTGATGCTCTGTGTCTGAAGCCAACACCCCAGAAATCCCATGTGACCCAGGCTTTATTAGGGGGACCATTTATAGTGTGATTTAATAGTAATGTTTCAAAATTACAATAATTCATATGAGATAGGTCAAGTCAGGTACCATTAGAAAGATTATAATTTGCTAAGTATGATGATATTGTTTATGTGTATGTCATATTTGTATCGGAAGTTATGGATATGTTTGATGTGTCTGTATTTCAACTTGTGCTGTGTTTTTGGACAACTCCCCAGACAGGATGGCAGTAGCAATAAGCTGCTTAATGGCCCACCAAGGAAATTCACAGGTACAATGGGCCCAGGCAAAGAAGCCAGAGTTATACCTGAAGAGTCACCTGGACTTACTCGTGTGACCCTGGACGCCATCTTATTTCTGTACATTTCCACAAAGAGCATGGCAAAGGCCAAGGATCATAAAAGGCAGCTGCACCACATCCATATTGTCTTCAGTCAGTCTTTAGTCTTCAACTTTCACCTACCTCTGGATCAACTCATCTACAGCTGAAGCTGTGATTCTGTGAAACAAAGGACTGCGACCCATCCGGGTACTGGATGTAACCAGAGGGACTATATAAGCCTGCAAACTCCACAATTCTAGTGAAAACCTCATATATATGGAATTTCAAATCATTTGTATGTGTCTGAGTGCTTTAATCCTATTAAAATTTCTCTTATAGTTTGTTTCTTTCCTTTTATAATAAACCATTAGTCTTAGTTACTAAAGGATTGGCTGGTAATCCAACTGGCTGGGTAAGATCCAAACTTATATGGATTTTTGATACTGGACACTTTGTGATTAGTGTGGATATTAGTGAGACACAGTACGCTTGATTTTCAGATTAATAAGGTTTATTGTGCAAGGTTTTTTATAATTATACTAGTTAAATATAAAGTTTAAAATTAATTACAATATATTATATTTATTAAGCTTAGAGAGCTAAGCAGTTATTTAGAAGGCTGTATACAGGAATGGCTTTTTTTTAGGGGCCCCACCAGGGAGTCAGTGGATTCTTTGGTTTGACCGGCAGCACTTTTTGTGGAGACAGGTGTTGATGGAATGTGCTTTTTTGTTTAAATAGTGATTTTTTTGGTATTTTTTTATAAATAGTTTTTATTTAATTATGTTTTTTACTTATTATTATATATGCTAATTATTTATATTGGGTTTTTATTTTTAGTTATATTTTATTTTTATTATGATAATTGGGGTCATCGAAATAACATTTGGTGATAAAAAGGGTGGTGTAAAAGTATGCCCCTTGGTAATGAAAGTGTACCTGCAGACGTTCAAGGATAAATAGCTGTTCCTATCACTGTTATTTATCTGCAACTGCAAGCATACAGTATCTGTATTTTGTTTTGTTGTGTGCAATGGTATGCAGAAACTGAGACATCTATAAGGTTACTTAGTAGTTTTATTTATTTTTACCAACTGGAAGATGTCATGCTAGCCAAGCAGGCAACTGAATCTATGCTAGACGTGTAGGACAGTAATCAAGCAACTCAAATTGTACTGGGCCTCCAACATTCCCCTCCTTCATGGCTGTCATCGCTTAACAGGCTATCATGATGACTTTTTGATATACAGTTTTGACTATGGCTTTAATGTATGAGTTGATAGACTAGTGGCCCTTCAGGATTGTAAAAATGATATTTGTGGCCCTCGAGCCAAAAAGTTTGGGAACCACTGCTCTGTCCTAGGCACAGACAGGTCACAGTCCCTATTCACCAATGCCATATAATTATGATTTCTGTACAAAGTATGGCTTGTTTGGCATTATTTTTGAAGTCTTGATTTGCTAAACATTAATATCCTATTTGATTGTATGTGCAGCTATGAAGTATTTCTGTAAATGTCACTGAAAGATGTTGTGAGGTAAGCTTTTCAGGTACAACAATGGGGTAGCCAGACGTGCTGGTGGCCTATTCAATGGAATCCACTCTCCTGATGGCCATTCCAAAAGGCTTCACAGAGGAATTACATACACAATGGAACACTGCTTGACCAGTGGGGAAGACCCCTGCACGTCACATGCCAATAATCCTCCCAGCAAGGTGGGAGAAGCTATAAAAAGGGGTAGTGGTGACATCATCATTTGCCTTCACTCCCCTAGAACTGAACACTTGAAGGATTGTTTGGAAGAAAAAAGGACTTTGAGAATGGGGAGGGGAGACCCAGGCAGGGGAGGCTGCCCAGCCTGTGTTTAGGAACTGCTTGTACCAGCTAACAAGGGTGAGACATTGCTAATTCAAATCCTGTTCATGTGTAGGATTTAGACTGAGATCTTATGTTTATTTATTTTGGTAACTACTCCTATTGTCTTTACACTTGCCACTTATAATCACTTAAAATCTATTTTTCTGTAGTTAATAAACTTGCTTAATGTTTGATCTTAACCACTGTGGTCTTGAATTGAAGTGTTTGGTAAATCTTAACTCATGTTAACAAAAGCTGGTGCATGCCTCTTCCACTTTGAGGGAAGGGCAGACTGGACAAAAAACTTCACTTGTCAGGCTTTTGACCAGGGTAAGACGACACAGTCCTGAGGTCCTGGACTGGGGAGCTAGCTGGAGTTTCTCTGTTGTTGGTTCATAAGTGGCTGGGGAAAGCATTCATTGAACTGAACTGGTGTGGTTCCTACCTGTGGATGGCTGTGTAAGTGCAGCACTGCCAGAGGTTTGTGGCTTGTCATAGCATCACAGTCTGAGAGGGAGCCCAGGCTGGTCAGACAGAGGACTCAGTGGTACCTCAGCTCCCAGGCTGTACCCCAGAGGTTCTGCATACTGTCACAATAACAAAGGACCTTTGGGTGAAGGTATTGTTGTATGCTGGATAAAATTCTAAGAACTGATGTAGCCTGGCAGACCAAAGAAACTTGCCTATCAGTCACCAATCATCTCCAAGTTGGGCTCTAGCTAACATTTCTGCCTAACATTTTTCAGAGCTAACACACCAATAACCAATATTCTTTCTTACTGTTTTCTTACACTTGTTTTTTCTTAAATAATCATTGATTGACCCATGATTCAATGAATCTCACTATATCAACTTTTTGTAACAATCTTTTTGTAGCAGATTGTTACTGTGGGTTATCAGTACATCACTGGAACTCTCACGTCAATCCTAACACCTTGGCTGCCGGTGCTGTTGCACATTGCTCCCCTCCCCCGTCCATTTGCCATGATGCCGCAATCCTTCGTGGAAAACAAACATCTTCCCATCCACCAGGACCTTAACAACATCCCTTGCCACCACTTGAAATCATGTATGCCCTTTTGGACCCATGCATTTAGCCTTCAACAATGCAGCTTCAATCCTGATGAAGCTTGGAAAGCCAAATGGAGTTTATGTGAAATTACAAATAAACAACTCATAAAATAACTGACACAGAAGATCTCTGGCTTCAATCTCCCATGAAGTTTATAAGCAATTCTCAACCGCATCCGCACAAACCACGGCAGATGCGAATACTTGCTGCACAAATGGAAATTAAAGACTCTTCATTGAGTGACTGTGGTCACCTAGAACAGACCATGGAACATATAAAAACTCAGTGCCTGATTTACAAATACAAAGGAGACATCACATCAATACACTCTGTTACTCTAGACGCAGTTATCTGGCTTAACCATCTGAATGTAAAATTATAGTTGTTGTTCTACATTTACATCAGCCATATGAAGAAGATTGGGATGACTAATTCTGTACTGTAGCCTATAGGACTAGCCTGCTTGCTTGTGTGTGTGTGTGTGTGTGTGTGTGTGTGTGTATATATATATAGCTTTCCTTATAGATTTAAGTCCTGTTGTTTAATTATAATAGAATCATAGATTCATATTAAATTATTATAGCTATAATGCAAGGTACCTTACAGGCCATATCCTGTATGAAAGCTAAGGCAGTTAACATACATATGTTCGGGACCTTTGGCCCAGATAAGTAACGATGAGTTAAAGGATAAGACATATATGGTTATAACCTTTACTCAAGATAAGTCAGGAGGCATCAAAACAGGGGGGCCATCTCAGGTTATGACCCAAGTAAACTTCACAGATACACCACAGAACCCACAAAAGGGCCAGACATAACGAAGATGAGATAAATGAACTGTCTGGAACCATCTGGAAAGGATGTGGATGTTAATATGCATGAACCTGCCAGCCTATAGAATAAGTGTACCCTAATAATTTGGAGGTGAAGAATCCAAGCTTGGACTTAGAAGGAAGACCCATATTGCTCAGGGTATAAGAAGGGGCATACCGTGTTACTTGTGGCGATCATCAGCTACTCTTTCTTGAAGCTTCTTTTAGTTAATGTATTAAGATTTTTGTTCTTCATTTATACTTCGTATTATTTGTAGTGTTAGTCTTGGCCTTATAGCTCTTAGCTCTCGAGCATTGCCTAGCTCTCCACCCCTCTACTCAACATCTCTCTCAACCAGGTCATCAGGGAAGGGTCTGAGTATATTAATCCAAAGCATACCATAGAAATATATATGTCATATGAGTCTCTAAAATAAGACTGTAATCCTATCCAATATCCATTTGATTATTCATTTTCTTTTAATCAGTCATTTGTCTATCATTTTATGTTATCTTAATAAAAGCTTATAAAATTATAGAAATTTGGCTATCAGTATGAGCATTCCTGTCATGCACCCCAGGATCACTATAAAATTCTTCTGGAGCCTGATTCCAGGACAAGAACCTCATTATCTTCTGATCAAATCAACTGGTGAGCCTACCACCCCATTAAAATTACTAAAACACCCAAAATCAGGATACAGTACTGATGTCTGTAACCTTTCCTCAACAAAAAGCAGTTGTTCTTAATGTGAATCTCACTCAAAGAAAATGTATGCAAACTGATGGAGACCCCCAGCAGACTCTGTGGAAAACCATCCCTAAACAAGTAACCTTTCCCAAGAGAAGGTGAGAGAGCTTCCCTTTTTTTTTTTTTTTTTTAAATCCTCCTCTCTAAGGTTTAGTGTTTCTGGACTGCTGTTTGTGAGGTTGGTTTTTTGTTTGTTTGTTCGTTTTAGGTTTTTTTGTGTTTTTTTTTTTTGTACTGTTCTTCCCACAGGGATGTTGAACTTAACTAAATTGCAGTCACTATTATTTATTGATCCAACTGTGATTATGTCTTGAACCAACTCTTGCATGTTACTTTAGTCAAGAATACCTTCTCCTCCGAGGTGGAGAGGGACACCACAAGGCTAATGGCTAACATCTTCAAAATTGTCCTTTAATTTTTGGTGCCTCCATTTTTGGGTGCCCATACCCTGATTTGCAGAGCTGCTGAGCACTCACTGCTCCCACTGAACTGTGGGTACTCAACAGTTTTGATCATCAGGTCTTTAGTAGGCATCTCAATTTGGGCACCCAAAGTTAGTGGTCACTTTTGAAATTGAAGTCTCAGCTTCAGAACAATACCAGACACTGGCTATTTTCTGACAGTCCACAACCTCCCTTTCCCCCCACTCCCCAGAGAAAAAAGGAAATAATTTCTGCTGACTTTCCTGAACATGTATAGTAGCCTAAGCCAATCAGAGAACAAGAGCTATACCAGGTGAGTTCAACCATTTGACTTTCACCAAACCCCATTTGAAAGGCCACAAAAAGTGGCCTTAATTTTTTTGTGGCTATTTAGATTGTGCTTTTGCAGTTAACCACAATGGCGCCTTTTTATTTTTCTCTGACCAAGCTGACTCCTGAAGCCTTATTAAGTATGAACACAAACCACTCTTCGGCTGGTGCTTGCAAAACAAGTTGCCAGCTGAAGAAGTTTTGTAAAACCCAAATGAAACTCTCAGCAGAATTTTAAGCTGACTCCAGGTTTGACAATAATTTGCAATGCATTACAAGGAGTCTGTTTCCTTAGTTTGAAAAAACAACAAAAGAGTAGCTCATTCCTAGAGCACGCTGAGACCCAGTCAAGTTATGTAAAGACTCAATTCATTTTTAAACAGTGATTGTCAACAAGGTGGCAGCTATTGATAGATGCTAGAATTAATAGATTGTTTTGGCTTGTCAACCCTAAAATAAATCAGATTTACTATTAGTAGATCATTCATTTTCAAAACAGAGTGCTTAAATGACATCGAGACAAATGACGGGCATTTCTGGTGATTCCCAGTTAGCTTTATCAGCTCCGAGGGGCAGCATTTGTGTCAGAGACGTGCCTTTTGCTGCTCCCATGACAAGTGGCCCATATTTAGCCAAGATACAAGTCTTTGAAAAATCTCAGTCCACACAGTTTGCTGCTAATTTTTTCAAAGATTCCATTTACCCTGAGCATGCGCCAGCCCCTGATAGCTCGTATATACCAACTCGAACGTACGTATGCCACCCACACAACATGACTGAGCAGGCCCCAGCATGGGCTGCAGTGGCTGAGCAAGACTTTCCCTACAACTGCTGTTCCAGGCCCCTGTGGTGCTGGGTGCCAGAATTGAGAGCAGGGGGCCTGTCCCTCCTGTGCTTTCAGTGCCCCCCGTCTCCCCTGGCTGATGCCTAGACGTAAGGAGGAAAAGTAGCCTGACTTCGAAAGAAAGGTAAGGAAGGGGGTGGGGGGATAAAATAAGGGAGACTCGTAGGGAAAGGAGGTTGCAGGAGCCAGATTGTGGGGAGAAGCAGAGGGGCTGGGTGGATAGTAGCTAGAAGGAAGAAGAAGCAGTGAGAAAAAGAGCTGGTGGGGTGGCAGCATTGGGGAGAGAAACAGAAGCCAGGGGGTTGATAAGAGCAGAGGAAAGGGATTTTATAGGTACAGTCCATGGATGAGGAGGATAGGAGCAGAGGTAGAGGGAGATAGGGACCAGAGCAATGTGGGAGAGGATAGAGAGGGGGAATGAGAGAGGGCAGGAACCAAGGGTGCAAGATAGGGTGACAGAGATAGGCCTAGGCAGAGGGTTCAAGGGCAGAAGGATCTATAACCATTAGAGAACACTCTCCTACAGGATGAAACCCAGGTGTCCTGCATCTCTGTACTACTTTGCTGTCACCAAGTAGGTGAGAAACCCACTGGCACTGTCTGTGTCTCATCCGCATCTATTGTCTAATCCACAGAGAGAACAACAGCCTTCGACTACGGCCATTTACTCAACCAAAGTGTTAGAGGTCTAAAGGTCCAAACTCTGCTGACGATTCAACCTGGGGGTCAGTATGGTTTCATATGATGGAATCTCTGTTATTTCAGGGGGGGCTAATTAAGAAATTACATTTAAAAAACTACATTAAAAGAATGTTAATGTTGCAAAGTCAGACACTTAAGAATTGGGAAATGCCTGAATTAAGGTTGCCCATACAACCATAATTTGTCCCCCCTTGTACGTATGGATCATGATACTTTCATAATACTCCTCCATAATCCAGAACAACTCCATTGACTTTTTGATTCCATATTCACACAGATTCTGTTATTGAGGACAGAATTTGGCCCATTTTCTCTGATTTCGCACATTAGCTTATACAATGCTGAAGAACTGGTCATAATGCCTAAGAGTGGAAATGTTGTGCACAGTTGATCCCTGTGAGAAGTGTCCAAAATTTTCTAAAACTTCTAATTTTGTGTGTCCCCCATATAAGACACCTTGGTCCAGATCTTCAAAGATACTTGGATGCCTAAACCTTATTGATTTAAAGAGGAGTAAGGCACCTAAATACCTTTTGTGATTCTGGGCCCTAAGTACTTGGGCCTATAACTCAACAAGGCTTAAGGGATAATATGTTGTGCTGAATATGCTCTGGCTGGTTGCAGTATTCATGAGTGTCCCAGCTACATATTTTAGTTTTGATTATATGTTCTCCTTGCCCTAAAGCAAATGAAGCAGAACTTGTTTTCCTTGCTAGATTTTTGCTTACAAGAAAATAACAGTTCTTAACTAAATATAACAGGACTGAAATGCTTGAGCCACCAGAGATGTGTTTAGCTATTGAATATCTCCCTATAATGGTACAATCCCAGAATTGTCTTGGAAGAAGGACAATATAACGTCAATAAAAATAAGAAACTATGTACAGGACTGAAGCCCCTACTTGTATTGACTTCCAGATCCTGTTTTGTCCAACATTAGTATAGAATGTAATATATGCAGGACTAATGCTTGGTCCTACTTGGAGTGTAGGGGACTGGACTAGAAGACCTCTCAAGGTCCCTTCCAGTCTTATGATTCTATACAGTTAAGGTATACTAGTTTATAATACTACTTTCATCTTACATACTTTTTATTTTCATTAGAGGCTCTCAAGCCCCTCCCTCCCCACATATATGCCACTGAGAAAAACCAGAGGTATATACTGTAGTTATAATTTCACATACCACCTCTACGCAGGCATCACTGGTGTGGAATATGGTATTCATGACAGCTGTTTACCAGTGCACAAAATCCTGTACACAGTTCAAGAAGGAAGTCATGAAGAATACCTTGTCCAACCTGACACGGAGAGAGTCTAAGTAAGCAGATGGGGCTAAATCATTCCCTTCCTTTCTGTGGCCATCAGGGAAGATGTGCTCCTTTGGGCTTGTGTGGAAGTGGATTGGGGTATGTATGCGGAACAGGAGGGGGTTCACTCATCCATCTCTATATATATTTTTACAAATTTTTTCACTCCCAGGACAAGAAATCCAAACTGAAACCCATCTTGGCGAGGTGAGGTTAGTTAAGGATGAGGTGATGTAGACAGGGCCTTGATCTTGCACTACTGAAGTCAGTGGCAGTTATTCTATTGATTTCCATGGAAGCTGTATTAGGCCCTACATGGTTGCAAGCAGCAGCATGCTGCACTTTCTGGAATCTGGGGAGCTGGAGATTGGGGAGGCCTTAGGAAAATGAATTGCAGTGGTCAAAGGGAGAGTGGGTAAAGGCATAAAGAGGATTTTCAGCAGAGGTAGAATCAAGGCAGTGTGCAGTGTACTGACAATGTTGCAGAAGTTGTGATGGGCTGGTTTACAGCCATAGGAGATGTGTGAGGAGAAGGAAAGTTCAGGGTTAAAGATGATTAAGTCGAGAGCAGTGAAGGCAAATGGAAGATCAGAATTAAACTAAAATCTGGCAAAGCTTTCCTGGAGAAAAAAATTGTTAGTTCAAACAGGTGTAATAGAAAATAGGTATCATTTCCCAGCCAGCTCTTCTCTTCTTCATGGTGGTAGACTTCAACACACAGCCTCAGTGTGGAGCTGCTCTTGGTTGGCTTAGAGCAGACGTGGGCACAGTCAGCTGGGGGGAGAAGCTTGGAGACAGGGGTGGGTCCAAGAAACAGCTGTGTATTTGTGGTCCTGCCTCCTTATCTTGCCAGCACACTCTCATATCCCCCTGTTTCTGTAGTGAACCACAGCATTCTGGTCAGAGTGCTCTCTAATGGATCCTTAAAACCAAACTTTGTGGGTCCAAGGACCCTCTCTCATCCTTGGGCTTGGATTTGTGGATCAATGGATACAGCATTAATCTACTCCTGGTGGGCATCTCTTAGTCAGGAATCCAGAGGGGATCTATTCCCAAGATTATTACTGATACTGTACAAATAAACAGTAACTATAAATAATAATAATGAATGATCTCCCATGCCAATACACAGAGTACGTTAAAATCATCAGAAATATTGAATTAGCATTTGGAATACCTCCCACTATCTCAGACAAGGTTTTTTTAGGGCAAAAACAAACAAACAAAGAAAAATCACTCTGGGATTCTGGGTCAACACAGCTGCTCTACCTCATTGCCCCAAGCTGATATTTCTGTGATGGTAATAGGATTTCCCATATTTAGTTTAATTTTCAAAGTATCTAGGATCCTTGGGATTGAGATGTCTTATAAGCACAGGTTATTAAAATGTTGGTGGGGCATGAAGGATTTCAGTCTCTATGTTGAGAAATCTAGCTGGCTTCAAGACTGAGCTTGATAAGTTTATGGAAGGGATGGTATGATGGGACAGCTTAATTTGGCAGTTGACAGATCTTAGATTACTAGCGATAAATATGCCCAATGGCCTGTGATGGGATGCTAGATGGGGTAGGTTCTGACTTACTGCAAAGAATTTTCTTGGTATCTGGCTGGTGAGTCTGGCCCACATGCTCAGGGTTTAACTGATCACTATATTTGGGGTTGGGAAGGAATTGGCATAGGCCCTGGGGGTCTTTTGCCTTCCTCTGTAGCATGGGGCACAGGTCACTTGCTGGTGGATTCTCTGTACCTTGAAGTCTTTATATAATTATTTAAGGACTTCAGTAACTCAGTCTTAGGTTAGGGGTCATTACAGGAGTGGGTGGATGAATTCTGTGCATTGTGCAGGAGATCAGACTAGATTATCATAATGGTCCCTTCTGACCTTATAAACTATGAATCTATGATTTGTAATTAAGGGTTTGGTTTTTCAGAGAGATATTTAAAATTTCAACTACCATTTTTAAACATCTGTTTCTCAGTTCAATTTAATAATTCCATAACCTTTCTTGTAGAAAACATTAATAAAATAGACTGGCTTTATTTCTACTCTGTATAGTTGGCAAAGACAGTACAATTCCAATGCTTCATAGGAATACTCTGAATGTAATATTTTCATAACTTCCTATTGATGTAAAAATTCTATTCCTTTCCACTTCATCTCACCTGTGCTCTGAGAATATAGAACACATTTCCCAGGTAGTGAATAGCTCAATTGCTTAGTCCACTGAAAAACATACAAGCAATTAATCCACTGTAAATTTACTATTTTCAAGTCTTCACATTTGTTATTTGCTAGATGCTAGACAAATTTGCAAACTGATTTGGAAAAAGTAAAACCAACATGCAATTGGATTTATTCTCCAGCCTACAGATGTTTGACATCTTATTCAGTTATTAACTTAGAATAATAAAAAGATGTATGTTGCTGTGTTATCCACACAAGTCATTTCCATTTGGAGATCTGTCCCACAGGAAGTCTCAAAAAGGAATCACTCCATTAGCTGTAGAAGAGCTCAGCCATCTAAGCCAAAATGAGACATATCAAACAACTTTGATCATTTCTTTAGCTATCAAGCTTACTCCAAAGCTGCCATTTTATGCTATAATAAATTATATTACTTTCAATTGTCATATTTAATGTGTGTTCCCTGATAGCATCTGAGGTGCTGATTGTATACTGTAACTCTGATAGCCTGGCACATGAGTTTATTAGTACAGTATATGTGCATTCTCATTTCTCTAAAGCTTTGATCCTATGATTTAATTGCATAATTGGTATCCACAAAGCAAAGGCATCACAAGCATTAATCTGCATTTTCTGAACATGTATGTCCCAGAAGTCATGCTGCAGTGTAGATTTGAATGACTAATGTGTGCCCATAAAAAACATACTGTAATTCACAAGGCTATCAACTCTTTTCATGAAACAAAAACGTCTGCCAAGAGAGTTTTATTTTTATTTGATAACAAAACCACAAATAGACAGGCATGGGACAAAGCCAACATTTAAAGGAATGTTTTTATGTAACATGCACACTATTGGCATGTCTAAGGCATCACAGACTATGTCTAGTTACTAATTAGAAAGAGGTGTCATAAATCAGCTAATAACCTGAGAACTGTCTCCTTTAGATGGGGAGTTTTATACCCCATTAGTAAAGTAGTCACCACTGTGTTGGACTATGTCATCCAACAGCTCCAGATATGGCTTATTACTCATATAGGTAACTTCTTTTCTTGTTGTTGACAAATGATAAAATGGCTTATTAGACCTTAGGTCAATCCTGAAGTTCTATATTTGGTTGAAACACCCACTGAAGAAAATGTAGTATTGCCTCCCCAAAACGTTTAAAAATAATGAGTCAGGGTCCCAAAAATTATGGAATTTGAATAAAAGAATATATTTGGGATTCTTTTTATTTGCCTTCTGGTTTTTTGAGCCTTTAGGATACATTCAGGTTAGGTTTTCATACTTTTTTCGACAGCCAAGAGGGATAAATACTTCAATCTTTATATATAAAAACTCAGAATCTCAGCTGTTCACATAACTCCAGGAGATGAGGCTTTAAGAAAAAACAAAAAACAAAAAACCACCATTCATCATGAAACTCCTGATAAAATAGCTAAAGTTGGCACTACTAAAAACGAGGCATTTATTTAGTTAAATCTGAATAAGGATGTAGGGATTTTCCCTGTATTAGCAGTTGTATAAAAGTTAAAACTGGTTAGAAAAGGTTTGTTGGTTTGTTTTCTCTACAGAAAATTTTGAATCTTCAGCATGAAATCAAAACCTGAAATATTTTGACCAAAACCCAAAGTATTTCAATTCCTAAATGCCACTGTGGTAGTCAAGGGAGATGTAGTTCATGTGCTTTATGATCCCATTCTTCTCTATAGGTCTGGCTTCTTTGTCAGACTACATTTCCCATGATGCAGCACAATCTCCCCTCTTGGTGAGATGTGGTGCATCATAAACCCATAGCCACAGTGCATCATGGGAAATGAAGTCTGGCTGGGAAGCCCATCCTCTAGAGAATAGGAACAAACAGCATCTGAACTACAAATTCCATGAGGCCTGGGTGCAGCATATCCAAATGGCAATTTGGATATTTTAAATGAAAAAATAAAAAACATTTCAGTTTTCAAGCATTTGGTTTTTAAACAAAAAATCAGTTTTCTTCACAAAGACACTTCTTGTGAAAAGTGTAATTTTGTCAAATATCCCATTATTCTTTCAAAATATAGTTTTAACAGAAAATTTTCAGCTACCACTAATAAAAGCTCATAATATCGATAGGCTTTTTACTGAGTTTACTCACTTTTTACTGAGTTATCCACTCAGGCAAATTTCTTTTGATTTCAACTTATATTATTCAGTGACTTCAGTGGCAGTTTGTCTGAATAAGGATGGAGTAAATACTGCATAAGGATTTGAGGATTTTTTCTTATGTTAATAGCTGTGGAAAATGGTTGCCGCTTGATTCAAAGTAAACAATCATATTTTGGGACAAGATGTAAAAATGTAGGTTTTGACAAATGGTGTTCATTAAAAATCCCAAGCACTCTAAGTAGGCAAATTCCAGTTTAGTTAACTACATTTTGCCTATTTTAAATTCCTCCTAGAGTTTCAAATGGCTCTAGCATTTTCCCATACTTCCTGGTGCATAGGGTTTTGTCTGCTACATTGCTATATTTTACTTAATAGATGACACTTAGGGATTATTTTAGATGAAAGATACTATATAAATGTAATATATTATATTAATATAAATAAATACATTTCATTGGCATCTGATAATCACAAAGTTCTTTACCTACAGAGGTGCTTTATGTATAAGAAATTTCTGGACATGAGAGAAGCCTTATCCATTCCTTTAGTTTTTCAAAGATATTTAGGGACACATTTTTCCCTCAGCTACATAAATGCAGCTCTCATTGAAGTCAAGTGGAATTGCATGTGCATATCTTAGGACAGAAGACAGCTAAAAACATGTGCTAACTTTTTAGAATACTAGTAAGTTGTCCATGTTGGATAATGAAGGGGCAGTGTACGTTTTGTCTTGGGATTGACCTACTTGACAGATCACCTCTCCCAGTCGGTGGAAGTGCTCAAATTGGATCCCCTTTGTTATAAAAAGAAAGGGTGTTCTTAGTGAGATCCCTAAGTCTTTCTTCACCACTCCCTTGGTCTGAAATAGCCTGAATTTTGATGACTTTCTGGACATGCTGCATAAGCCGTTTGTTTGATAGGATTTGGGAGGAAAGATGAGGGTATGTTCCTGGATATAGTCTGGGGATGAGAGAAGTTTTTGGAGTTTAATTTTTAGTGTCTGCACTGCTGGCTGAGGCCAATCATCACCTCCTTTTGATTATTGTTGGCTGGTGGAGTTAGTTGATATTTGTGCTGCTGAGTGTTTATAGCAAGTTAAATTAATGTGAGGCTTGTATGATTTTAACATCATACATAAAGAAATTAAATGGATACATGCCATATGAGTTCTCTTGAATGCTGCCAGGCATGGCAATTCCCATTCTGATGTAGTGCACTGTTAAATTAACCTCCCAGTGGATGATTTAAAAAAATCTATTTATTCCTAGTAACTCTTTTATCCCATGTATTTTCAAAGTTAATTCCCATTATATTCAAATTCATGTAACAGTGTGACATGCAGCATCTGTCTAGTCTACATAAGAGTGCTTTAAAGAGAGCTATCAGGGCTATTCATCTTTAGAATTGAGTGAATATCCTTGGTGAATTGTTTACTATGCAGATTGCACCTCTTTCTGTTCACAAGCCGACCACTAGCTGATTGCCGGTTTCCCGAATTCATTCTCTTTTCAAAAGTATTTGCTGAATAGGGGCTTCTCTACAAGAGAAAGTTGCACAAGTTTCAATGGTGTGATTTTAAACCAATTTAGTTAAACTGACGGAAAAGTCAGTGTGGACGTTTATTTTGATTTAAACCAGGCTTACAGTGAACATAGGAACTGCTATTCTGGGTCAGACCCAAAGTCCATCTAGTCCAGTATCCTGTCTCTGAGGTGGCCAGGGCCAGATGCTGCAGAGGAAAGAGCCCCACAGTAGGAAGATGTGGGATAATTTACATTTCATCTTGGCCTATAATAGTCAGAGATTGGTTTAAATCCTGAATGAACTTTGGTTTATCTTAAATTGATTTGTGAACTGGTTTAAACTAAACTGAAATAAAGCATTCCTAAACTGAAATTGGTGTCTACACAGGGATCTGTCTCTGAGTTAACTATACCAGTTTAAAATTAGTTTAAATTAATCTGGTGCAATTTTCCCTAATTCTTGGTTTGTGGATTCTTGTGGTTAGTTTGTTGAAAGTATTTAATGTTTGAAGTTTGAGATGTGTTAGTTTTGGTTTGGACAGCTAGGGCCAAAGGCATTGTTTCTAGAGGAGTGTTGCTCAGACAACCACGCTTTTAGTTAATAGTTTATAGGTCAGAAATTCACAAAATAAATAAATATTTTAAATCAGTCAGAAGAGAAAATAATAGTTGGGATTCAGTACTGTCATTTGTCTCATTTACTCCCAACTAAGAGCAATTGTGTAGATGCAGTGTTTGGATGTGGGGGAGAAAGATAAGGAGGAATGATTTAAATATTTTTGCGGAGAGTATCATATAAACACCCATTGTTTCAAATCTTTCTCCCATTTCAGTTGATACTGGAGGCATTGAGAATGTGTGTAACCCTACAGAAGATGGAGAACTTTTTCATCACACTTTCTTCCCTTTAGGTCTCTCTGAATGTATTTATATATATGTCTATACATTTATAAAAGGGAATTTTTTACATATTTTTCTCACAAAAATGTTTGCCAGCAGCTAATTTTAATTTGTACTCCCAGAAAATTTAGAAAAATGCAATGGAAATGTTTCTGAACACAAGAGAGGAAAGCACTTCTTGTAATACTTAAACTTGATCAGAAATGATATAAGACAAAAGTCTGTTCCCTGTGCATACATACAGTTGATGCTATCCTATTTCTGTTGGGGCAAAGAGGAGAGCAATTACCCATCCAAGGGGGCCCAGAATGTACAGTTATTTCTTTTTATGATCCACAACAGTCTCTATGAAAAGAATTCATTTGCCTAATTACAATTAGACTCAAGAGAATTCCTGAATTCCTGAATTTATTTACCTAATTAAAATTAGACTCGAGAGAATTCCTGAATCCTCACAGAGCTGCCAGAAGGAAACGATTCTTGCTCTAAGAACTCAGGAGTAGCTTTCATAGCATTTTTAATAGACTTATAGTAATTGTTAGGATGGTTTTAGCAGTTTATTATTATTACACGTGTAACCCTTCTGCCAGAGTCGGCAGCAGCAAGGGCCGGGTTCTATATCTAGGGGTCCCTGTCAAAGATACAACAACAAACTGGCTCGAGCCCCCACCCAGTCACCTGGGAAATCACACACTATCCCCTGGGCGCCCCAAAGGGCAATACTTCCCCTCTCGCAAGCACAGAGTCTGAGTGTAGAAAGTGACCCTTTTAATACCAGAAGAGAGATAACACAGCATTGGTTTGGGAACAGTGCAAACAGAATTCATGAACTCAATGAGTAAAGCCCACCCCAGAGTACAGGGCATGTCCTTCGCCTCCCCCTTCGTGCCTTCCCCTGTACTGACCATCGTAGTGTCAATGTCCAGTTGGGGAATCAGTCTGCCCCTCTGCAACTCCCCCTGGCCACCGGCTGACCAGGCCTCCTCCGCAGCTGTCTTCTATTGCCTCCGGGGCTTGCCTAGTCCCCAGCCGCTGACCACACCTGGCTGGCGCCAACCACGCCAGGCTCCCGCTAACCGCTGGTGCCGACTGACTCACCTTTGTCAGTTGTCAGGCAAGGTTTCCCAGGCTCCCTAATAGTTCAGCTCTTTAGCGAATCTCAGCTTGCAGTGATTCAGCTCTTAGTGATTTTCGGCTCATGGGTAAACCGTCTGCTGACACAGAAGCAATGTCCCTGTTTTCAGGAAACAAAAAGACTCCAAGAGGAGTTGTTAATTCTACCTTTTAACAAGGGGAGGAGATCATCACTCCATGCCTGGGAGCAGCCCTTTCCCAGGGCTGGTGCAGTCCCAATAGGCGATTCATCGTATCTCCCCCCCTTCACAATGCTGAAACATCTGTCCGCCACCTTTGTGGCACTCTATTTAGTTTAGGGTAAAGTATTTTATCATAACAGGATCAGCACAGTTCTGCTGACATCTGTTCATACAATTGAAGGACAACATTTCATTACCCCAGCAGTTAACACAAAAGTGGTTTGTAGCCCAAAACCAGCCATGCCAACCATTTCCCATTATCTCAGCACCTAGGTGTGCTTATTTGCAAATACAAAGACCATGCAAACCAAGTGCCCCCCCTCGTTTCAGCTGACTGAGCATGAGAGAGCACCACTCACCACTCAGACTGTCTGAGCAGGGGGAAGTTCCACTAAAACCTTCCTTACACACGTATTACAGTAGTGCCTAGGGGCCCAAATCAAAGACCAGGGCCACCTACTCTGCTAGGTGCTGGTACACTTAAACAAATGGTTGCTGTCCAATGTAATCAGAGTCTAATTATGATTCTGATTTGGTTCCCAACTGCTCTGCACCTTGTTTAGTCATTTATGCCGTTGCAGTTGGTGTCAAACACTACCTGATCAGAAAGGGAGCATTTTACACCCACATTATACGGCATAAATGACTACACAAGAGGCAGTGCAATGGAGAATGGGGCCCAGCTAAACTGGTGATGCTCAGGGTTCTTCCTGAAAGGCCTGCGTAGGTGTATGTCATGGAGTGGGGCTCTGACAGTAACTGTGCACAGCTGCTCACACAATTCAGACCAGCCTTAGGACAGCCCAGTTTAGCATGCCAAGTGCTGTAAGATATACGGTGTGGTGCAGATGTAGGTACTATGGACTTAGACTGTTTTGATCTCTAGGCCCAGTGGTGAAATACCTGCTAACTTGATTCATTTAAACTAGCCGGTAGAAGGCATTCTAGGTTACAGAGTACACAAGCAACACCATTCTAACAGGGAGATGGATGTGACCTAAATGCAGTGCTGTATGGGAAGGGATTCTTGGGGGCTCTCAGTAATCCCTTGTTAAATTTCTGCTATCAGTGTTTTATAGCAGTTGCAACAGCAGGTAAACGTTGCAAAATGTTTTCCATTGTAAACCCCGGATATATTCAGTACAGCTTTCAGAAACAAAACATGAACAAACACACCCAGCTATTCATCCCCTAGAATGGTAGACTATTGAATAGCAAACTCTCTGATCAAATGTCTGAAGGAAGTCAGTCCCATCAATCCCTTACCTAGTCCTTCTCAGCCAGAAGGAGAGTGATTGTGACGGCTGGGTCTTTCAACGAGAGAGTTAAAGGACAGAATATAGTGAGAAGACTCCTTTCTACTGAAAAGTTAAAAATACTTGTACAGCTAATATCTATCTGCTACATCTCTACATTTAGGTGTATAGGTGTGTCCACTGGTGCTTGTGTTCATAGTTCTTTTCCTCAAACGGAATCAGTCTTGATAACATCAAATGTATTCTTCATGTTCTTTGTAATAAGTTTAAGATGTACCAGAAAAGGCTTTTTATGCATAGCCTTTAAGCACCTATTCAATGTAATTGACTTATTATTTATATAGCCCTGTCCTTGTGAGCAATGCAGAACAAGAGGTGTTAACACTAATTAAATAATGAGTTAACACTAATTAAATAATGTGTCTGCCCCAAGAGGTTTGCACTAAAGGTTCAGTGAGTGCAATGTGTAACCCAAATCATGCAATGAGAACAAAGCACATCATGGCATATGTGGCTTATTGAGACTTTACTTTTTTGTAACGATTGGACCAACAATTTACCCTAATTGTGAAATCAACAGCAAAAAAAATGAGTGAAAGTTCATAAAATGTCTCAATAACCTATAACAATAAAGGCTGATGGGAAAAGGTGCAAAAGGAAGACAGAAAAATGGAATTAGTCCAGACAAAGAGGCCTACTGATACAATTCATGTCTGGTAAACAGACCGGTGTGGGACTGGAAATCAGTGAACCAAAATTGGTGTGTTGGAAATTACACCTAACTAGTGGACAAAATAATGAGAGGGTGGGCTGTTCCACCCATCACTTCCAAAGAAAAGACTTTGAGGTAAAATTAGAGGAGGACAGATACAGACACTGGCTAACTAAAAGATGGGAGAACAGGAAGGTGCAAGCTTCACCAACATGGCTGCCACTCCATCATTTCCTGAGATCGCAGGATCTACTGTAACACTGTTGGGTCTTTGTCATCCTGATTCTGAGACATGTCCTGACCAGACTGGGCCAGAGAGAGGGACCCAGATGATACTGCCTCCTCCACCAGCTTCAGCTAAATTCTGAACACCACTTGGGATGTCAGACTTTGGTTCCTGCTGTTCCCGCCCTCTGCTCACTCCCAACCCCAGTGTCTCCTTTTCATTACTCACCTTATTTCTTCTCTTTCCTATCCCTCTTCTTTTCCCTTCTGTCTAATAAGAGTCTGTTTAGCCAGCCAAGTATATGTGTTTTGAAATACTGATGTAAGTCTGCGACCAGAGAGACAACTAAAACAAAGCTCTAAATCATCAGCTATCCCTCGATAGACGGAGATGATCTCTTCCACAGGTGTTTATTTTATATGGGTTCTTTTGTGACTAAGGAGTCCAATCCTTGTGCTGCAGGCTCATTGGCAGATGTTGCAGGCGGTGTTAGAAGGGGTTGGGCCACAATTATTGCATGATAAGTGTCTGTCCTTTCTTTTATGGCATTTTTCTGCAGCCAGGGCAAGGCAATTTTCCTCAAGAGTGATCATTCCTTCTCTGACAAGTCTTCACCAGTTAGCCCTGTCTTGGGCTGCTGTCTCCCGGCGTGTGGTGTCAATGCCACATCTGTTGATGTGTGTCTTGAAGGTGTCTTCGAAGCATTTCTTTTGGCCTCCCTGTTTCCTTTCTCTTTTGGTGAGTTGGTCATACAGGAATTATTTTGGTAGATGTACATGAAGCATACACACACAGTGCTTGCTCCACCTCAGCTAGTGCTGGATAATCAGGGCCTCAACACTGAATAGGTTGGCCTCCGTGAGGACACTGAGATTAGTGCGGTGATCCTCCCACTTTATGTTGAGGATCTTTCAGAGAAAGTGCTGGTGCTGGCGTTCCAGGTTTTTCAGATGTTTTCTGTAAGTCACTCAAGTCTCGCAGCTAAAGAGGAGAGTTGGAATTACCACCACTTTGTAAACTAAAAGTCTAGTGCATGTTCTGATGTCATGGTTGCTGAACACCTAGCGAGACAGTCTGCTAAAGGCAATGCTGGCACAGCTGATTCTGTGCTGAATCTCGACATCCATGTTTGCCAAATGTGAGAGATGGCTGCCAAGGTAGGCACAGTGTTTTACATTTTCCAGTTCCTCTCTGTCACTGTAGATCTTCCTTCCTGGGTCTGATGATTGACTGGGAGCAGACTGATGGAAAACTTCTGTTTTGCGAATGTTCAGGGTTAGTCTTAGGCTTTTGTAAGCTTCAGAGAAGCAATTGAGGGCAGTTTGTAGATCCTCCTTTGAGTTTGCAACTACAGCACAATTGTCTGTGTACTTAGGTTTAGTTATTGTTGCCGAAGTTACTTTAATTCTGGCATGGAGGCAAGAGAAATTGAAGAAGTTGCTGTCAATCTGATATTGGAAGCTGATGTCCTGTGACAGTCGGTCCTGGATTAGCATTTTCATAGTGGGTAGGAAAATAGAGAAGAAAATGGGCATCCATACACAATCTTGCTTTATGCCAGTGTGGGTGGCAAAGAGCTTAGAGGTACAGCCATTGCACAAAATGGAGGCAGTCATCCAGTCATGGAAGAGTCTTACAATGGTGGTAAAATTACTTGGACAGCCAAATTTGACACGATTTTCCACAGAGCCTCTAACTAGCCCAATGCTGGTATAAATTTGCCACGTCTTGGAGTGGCTGATAACAACTCTTTGCTGTGCCTTTGTTTTTCCAGCAGTAAGGTTGCAAGTGAACTTCAATATCAGAGACAGAAACTGCATTTTCTTGATTTGCTTTTCTTTTCTCTCCCCTCGTGTGTGTGTTTTTGTCTTATTTTGTCTTCTATGAGATGAAATTGGAGTTTAACAAATGAAGAAAATCAAGAGATTCAAGAAAGGGAGAAAGCTGGTCAGGTGGCATGGGAAGATATGTTCTTACCTTGTATTATTTTACCATTATGAATTTAAAATAACAATGCATAACACTAGGTTTGAAAAGTCTTTTCAAGTTTAACTTAGCCCAGGGACCATTTGCAAGTGACCAATTTCTGAACCTCACCAGTAAAATGCTCAGCTCGTATAGGGATGGGATCAGATATGCTGCAGAGAAGACTCTATTGCCTGTTAGGCAAAGGGTGTTATTATGGGATACAGAACTTTTCACTTGTAGGCAACTGATCAGGACTAGTCAAAAGTTATTCCCTTGTGATGGCTGGTTAGTAGCCCATGTGAAATGAGCTGGTGGGGGGATGGAGTTGTCTCAGTCCAGTTCTTAGAAGGACACTTGTCCATAGCATAAAAACTACATTGTAACTGGCACCAGCTGGCAACACTGTGCTGGTCTTAGCAGAGAGGACAAGGACGGCATGGCCACAGAAGAGGCTAAATTACCTTCTTGCCACTAGCATGCTCTTTCCCGTTAAGGATAAGGCAGATTGGAGTGGTGGTTGGAGAACCTTGCACTGCCTGGACTGCATTTCTTGTTTGTTTAAGCAAGAAGCCCTCAGTTCCCTGTGTCCAAGCTCCAGGGCATGGCTCCTTGATTCTGTGGCACCCCAGCCCTGTTGTCAGTTAGAGCTGACCAGGGGCTCCTTCCCCACCTCAGCACACCTCCTCCCTCCCCTGAGGTGGCTTTTACACTGGAGACAAGAAGCTGCTGGGACAGCACCAGTTCCCACAGTGAAAGGGAACCCTCTGCTGTCTGTTCATGGGCAGAACTGACCCAGACCCTGACACTGGAAATCCAGCGCTGTTCACAGGTATTAACCACCACCTTTAAATTGTTTTTAAAAGAATGTTTGTTAGAGAACAAAAATAATAGCTGGCCAGGAAAAAAACCTAGCAAACCGGAGAATAAATAAATGCAACCTGCCACAGGCTGGGCCTAGTTATGCACCCAGCTGTAAGCAATTACTGTCACACCCACACATCTCAGCATGCCCTGTAAGAACAGCCCACAACAACCACAATACACCATCAGTCTCAGTTTCTAAAATTGTTCTGATTTTTATCAAATCTTTTAGCCCTGTCATGCTGGGTACTGGATCACTTTTCCAAAGCGTTACTTGATACCCCAAATCAATCAATCATTAGTGGGTAATTTAGTAAGACCGTGGTTAGATCAGCAAAGATGTGTTGCTGGCTGATGCTAATTGTTGAGATTTCCTCTGAGACGTCTTCCACTTGGCTTATCCAGAGCACTTCATCCAGTTCTCTGGGATCGAAAAACTCTGTTGAACTCCAGCTCATCACCCAGGTTACTCAATTAGCCACAGCTAATTAGCAGCTCTATGCCTACATTGGCCAGGCCAAGACCCGGGGTTTACATACAGGGTGATACCACCATTCCAATATCATAGCACACACTACATGGTTTATACACATTTTTTTCGTAGATACTAACATCTAGATTTCTTGAATGTAATTCGTTTGGACATTGTATAGATCATGTAAGGACCAATCACTTTGCAGATCGGATAAAGACCACTCAGTTATGTCTTCACCTTATCTACATTTAAAGTTTATCCATTCAGAGTGTTCCTACTTGTTTCAACTAGCCCAAAACCAATGTCTCTGGCACATAGCCTGTCACACCTTTGTGTACAATTTCACCTTGCACTCAAATCAAACAATAGGCAAGTTTACTCATGCCCAGCAAGATCTATGCCTATAGTAATGAATAGGAAAGTAAAGTATACAGCATTACCTCTAAGGCTTTTATTCTGTTGCCCATCATTGTAGTGTCCGAGTGCCTTCTACAGCAAAAGCAAAGTTCCTAATGTGCTTCTTCCTGTTTTGGGGTATAAAGACTGCTTGGGGTAGGATTGGTGTTTGATGTTTAGTTTTTATTCATTTATGTTAATGTTTGTTTAAGTTTAATTTGTTTCGGGTTTATTTTATTAAGGGCTGGGTTTTTTTGAGGTAGAAGGGAATTCCATTCTTATAAAAGAAAGTCTACACAAGAAATGGTTGCATAAACCATGCTATAGTGCTAAGCAAGTTTCGTATTAACTCTTGTATTTGTACTGTGCTTTTACTTTGTGCAATATCATGCTAGAAGCTCAGGGAGGAAGGATGGTCCAGTGGTTTAGATGTTAACCTGGGACTTTGGGGTATGTCTACAGTGCTTTGTGAACCTGGGCTCAGATTCAATTTGCGCCCAACCTCCTCTACTGTCTACACCCAAGCATTTCTGACCTGGGTTCTAGGGCTCACTGGCATGTATGCATCCAAGCCATGTTTTTTTGTCATCCTGCTAAGATGCAGCTGAAACCAGGGGCCCCTAGTCCACTAACGCCATCCTATAATCTCCTGGGCCAGTGTTTCTCAGCCCTTCTATCCCAAAAGTACCCACTCCAGTACCAGGAACTGGAAGCACCCCTTCCCTCTAAAAGTGACCACTGGAAATATTCCCCGATGAGCAAACATGTGGGAGCCATTGTGGGAGTGGGTGCAGTCAGCACTTTTCAATGTGTCTTTTCAATCTATTACATGGGTAGTACACGCTAAGGAATGGTGGATGGACTAAATTCATCCCAACTGTAGTGTATACATAGAAGGGTTAAAACAACAATATGATTGTTGGGTCAGGGGATGTACTTGGGACAGTCACCAGAAAAGGGAATTGTGGGAAGCAGGGAACACAGCACTAGGTACATGGAATCTGGGGCATGAGTGGGTAACCAAACAACTGATAAGCTAAAATATAAAATTTCAGAAACAGATCAATGAATTAATGCCACAGCAATTATCGGCAATTGCCACAGGAGGGGGACGGCAGCAGATATAAACCTGCAGTTAACTCATTGAGCAGGAGATCTTGTGACATGGGTAAGGGATGGTTTCAGAAGGCTAACCTGGGAAGAGATGTCTGTGGGCATACAAAATGCTCAGTTAACCGTGTTACTGAGTGTTATGAAGGATGCTTGATCAGAATGATGGCCTTCCATGTTAAACCATGAGGCTAATCCATATTTATCCACACTTGCAAAAACATACCCTTCCACCTGGAAGGTAACATCCCCAACTTGTGAAGCCAGCACTTGTGTAATAGTTACTCTGATACCATGGGAAGGGAATGCAGCTAAAGTTGTCTCCCTGAGGCCTATGGGAGTAATAAGGGAAGAAGGAGTGTGTTGAGAACCACTGGGAGATAGATGGGGAGGGTGGAATGGTGTAAATTGCACTATCATCATGTTAAGTAACTGTATATCTGGTGAAAATATCTGGATGTGCCCCTCTCCTATGGCTATGAAGGAGCAGGATCAATGGCCTGTTACAAAGTGGAGGCATTTAGGGGTAATGTATATGGGGTACGGAGTGTTCTGTTGGGAATTTATGCAATGCTGTAATATAACACTAGGAGGCAAAATCATACCAACATATGACTGGATTACAAACATCTATACACTGCCACCGGGACTATGGTGCATGAATGGATCAGTGGACCTAATTGTTGTGAGCAATCAAACCAGCATCTATTATCCCATCCCATACCAAATAGTTGAATTGGTTTGGCCAATACCAGGTTTCACTGTGGTTATCCAACGGACAAAGGTACACAGAAACTACAGGAGCAACTCACTGCAACTGCCAATAATTGGACACATTTACAATATGCACATCAGGATGGCGCTGACAGGATTTTAACCCTGTCAAAAGAGGAGAAGCAGTGTTTCTGAGGGTGGCCAGGATGTTGGACTATATTACAATGGTCCCGACTCTCGGTGTTGCTGTGGTGTATTGCTAAGTATACTGGTGTAACATTGCATATGTAAGCAGTCAAGAAGAACACAACCCCCAAGGTATAGCCACTGATTATAGCCAGAAGTAATGTAGTAAGCCCTTTCCCCCAGTGTAACAGACAACCCAGACCCAACCTTCTCGGGCCCATCATACTGGGAAGTCTGGAACACTAATTGGAACAGGTGTAGCATGCCCATATGAGAGAAGGTGCAGGGCACTGTTGACCAGGGGCAGATAGAATATCAACACATTCCATCTGAAAGGGCCTGGCCCTATCAGACAATGTGTCGCCATATGTCCTATGCTTTTCCTGGGATATCTGGGCAGGAGGAAAAGGAAAGGAAAGGAAAGGAAAAGGTGGAGTGTTAGCATATAGAATATAGATATTCAGGCCTGCCTATAAAGGCCCATGTTTTGTAAGTATATCCTTATCATTTAGCTGGTTATGTCGGTATAAAACAAAGAATCAAAACCACAAGCCTTCTCTCACTGTGACAATCTGAGGCCTTGGACTTTGGCTCAGATGCAGGACTTGCGGCCATAAGCTGGGAAGCGTGCAGTCACATACGCCCATTCCAACATTAGAACTGTTAAGATGGTGATCCAGTCTAACACCTCCAGATAAAGAAAAGATCCTAGAATGTTTAAAGGAAACTTGGTTTGAGAGCATTCTGTCTGACAAAAGAATTATTTATCAATGGTTGTGGTTGTAAAATCTACACTCCTTGTTGTTTTCTCTATATGGTATCCAGTTCCCTATTATCTACTTGAATGATTTCTGTCTGGTTCTTTGATTGTTTCTGTGTGTTACATAACTAACTGTGATCAGTTAAGGTAGTGGGATATGATTGGTTAAAGAATCATCTTGTAATCTTGTTAAAGAAATGATTGGTTAAGATACATTATAAAAATGGAGGTAAATCAGGAAGTAGGGGGGAAGATTTATTGGTATAAAGGACTGGGAGGTCCTAATGGATGCTTGCTTGAAAAGATCTCAATAAACCTGTCATATTGCCTGCTGCTAGACTCTGGACTTCTGCTTCTGTCAGCGAACTAAAAACTAAAAGGACTAACACACCACACTCTGCAACTTGGCCATGCTGTATCATCCCAAGCCACCAGTCCGATTACTCTAAAGTGCAAGGTGGGAGTGTGTGTAGGCCATGAGTGCCGTATTAAACATCCAAAACGCACTGGGATTTGCATGTAGACCATGGGTCCCATATTATGAGTCCAGAAGTGTGCTGGAGAGGGGACTGCTTTGCAGTCCTTTGTTACAGAAATGTGATCCTCATGAAGCTTGTTTTTTTTCTGGGGGAGGAGCGTTAATTTAGCTGATGGCTGCCCTATTATGAGTCTGGGCTGCCCCTGAGATGTGTAGTTCAATGTGTCCAAAATGTCCAGGGGTATCTTTATGTTGTTACAAAGGCTGTATTGTAACCTCAAGCTGCACTGTGGTCACTGTGTAAATTCAGGGAGCTTTCAGGGCATCTGCACTTCATCTGCAGGCTAGCACAGCATCCTGTTGATGCCCTCACACATTTTCATTCTGTCCCATTTGCTGCTGATTGCAAACTTTTCCCAGAGCAGGAACTCCAGATGGGTGGTCACATTTCAGGGGAGGACAACTTATTAGGGCTGTCCCTATACATCATTAGGCTCCTGCATGTGTGGATGTGCTCGTCAGTCACCATACGCTTAGAAAGCTCTTTAGCATACACAGCTGGCCTGCCCCCAGTCGTCTGGACCAGCAAAATCCCTTGCCATTTAGGAACCTCCAGAACTGTTATGTCCTCCAGAAAGTGGACTGCCTAAAAGGATTGTAAAACCATAGGCAGTAAACCATGGCAAATGGTGTTCGCCTTCTCTGCTCTGACCCCCATAAGGCAACGGTTGTCTGGAATTTTATAAATAGTTTAAATTGATTTTGTAAATTGGACCTTACCATAATGTCAGGTGGCTTTCTGCTCTGCTCCACACTCAGATGCATTCGAGGGACATTTGAGAATGGAGTTCTTTTTAGCAGAATATAATGAATCTTAATTACAAAGAGTATCGTTTTTTGAATTTGAGATTCCACAGCCACTTTTGGTATAGCTGAAGTCAAACATTTTTTAAATACGCCAACAATAATGTATTACTTAATTAGTCTTGGTAGGCTCTTCCATCTCTGTGTGACTATTACAGTCAACCAGGAGCCTTGTGGGAGCAGATGTACACTCATACAGCAGTCAAGGTAGAAGGAGGTATGCAAAGAATTAACTCTGGACACCCTGGATAAGGCCATGCTGCCGCTGCACCACCAGTGGGAGAAGGATGCACGCCAAATTAACAGACAGAAAGGCTGTAGAGTTTGAGGAGAGATTGGCAGCACAATTTCTGGATCACAAGTGGCACTTGAGGGAGGAAGGTAGAGCACAGCAGAAAGACATGTTTGAGAGGCTGGCACTCATGGCAGCGAGACCGCAGACTCCAGCTCCACCTCCTGGCCCTGAGTTCCCATCACACCAGCATGTCCTGCAGCCCACAAACCCTTTGGATAGCTCTGTGGTTGGAGGGTCCATGCCACGAGGAATGAATTTTAGTTGGAATGGGCAAAGGGACCCCATTCACTCCTCTACTTCAAGAGGTCAGTGCATGCAAAACACACCAGAAGGACCAAAGAAAACAGAAGGGTAGGAGACATTCAGAATTAGAAAAACTGACCTGGAATGTTTTATACAAATGGTTCACAGTTTTTGCACTTATTTTATTATCACCATTCACTGGTTTTTTTGCAATTTTTTTTCCTATTTTGGGATTTTGGTGGCATATAGCCTGGTTCTAGTTAGTTTTTAATAAATGCATGTCAAGAAAAATAGTCTTTTGTTTGCACATAGATGTGGTATCATAAAACCTGATGATTATTTTTAGTAAAGCAGAATTATGTATAACAATCCATAAGCTGTGGGTAGAAGCACATGCCCATTTTACAGATTAAAGATAAAAAATGATGAAACCCATAAAATATCCCATCGTAGCTGTAAGATCAAATTAATAAGAACCACCCCCTCTGATAGGAGGTGTGAAGGGGACCCATCCCCCTCTAGTAGTATTTCAATCACTATTTATAAAACTGTATACATATATTCTTACGTGTACTATTCCCCCTCATCCATGGGGCTGTGCAAGCCCATAATGTGGGCGCACAAAGCATCCCTGATTTCCATTGCATGTGTGGATCCTGCTCCTGTTATGATAGGTGCACTTTCTGGCTGTGTGACCTGGACCTGCAATTCAACAGTGGCCTGGGGTCCACTCCTGACAAAATGTCTCACTTGCCTCACCTTTGTCCTCACAGACATTGTGCAGAGTAGAGCAGGCCACAATACTGCAGACAGCACAGATAACAACGGCACTCAAACAATTCTGCAAACAGCGCTAGAGGGATTTCAATCAAAATGGACATTCAAGCGCCATTCTAGTTACTGAAGGTTTTTTTTCCAGGCTCTGTGAGATCAGGGTACAGTTTCATAAGCCATGGCATAAGATAAGGTGCTAGGCGGGGTCCCCTAGAACAACAATAGGGGCAGATACTCCTTTTATAATAATGTCATTTGGTGGGAATAGTACCCTGGCCTGTTCATAAAAATCCTGACATCATGCACTTAGCCAGTACAGCCCATGTTAGTGTCCATGAATTAACCTCTCTGGCCAACCACATAACAGTGGAGTAGTACCCTTTGTGGTTTATGTACTCATGTGCTCTCTGAAGAGGACGAACTATGGGCACAAATCCCACCAATGGCCCCAGAGCAGTTTGGAAAGTCCATTCTCTCCAAACTAGCAATTATTTCAAGCACCTTGCTTATGCCCATCACCTTTGGGTAAACCTCAGTCTTGATTGCCCTACAAACCTCTGCCACCAAAACCACCATAGTTGACTTGTCAACTGGCCAAATAGGCCAGCAGTAGTCAGGAGTAGCCAGCTTCCCGATGGTTATAGCAACCCGCTTCTGGACTGGAATGGCCCTCCCTCAGCTGGAGGGCTGGGACAAGCTGCTTACAGAACTCCAGAAACATCCACTCCTTTGTGAGAAATTTCTGGAGCCACTGTTGGTCATCCCAGGTCCTCATGATGATGTGATCCCACCAGACTGTGATTGTGGCCTTGTGCCAGAAGTGCCAGTCCACATATGGAGAATCTATAACTACAGCAAGAGTCATGAGCGGCATCAGCTGGTTGGAGTCTGCCATGTCGGTATCCCCCTCTGGGACGTGCCTTCAGAGATAGAAAGCTTAAACTGCATTACAATGTTTAGACCCTAGGTGGCACTGTGTGATAATAGAGCATCAAACCTTTACTGAGTGTTGAGGACAGTCTACATTCTCCCCCGTCTCCTCTTCCCCATAAAGTTGTTGATGTTGTTGCTGGCACCAATTTTGCCTCTGTCGCTGACTAATCTGACGAGGTGTCAGAAGAAAAACAATAGAAACTGCAGAATTTTGTCACAATGCCAAAGTTTCATGCCAAACAGAGCTTCAGCTTCAACAAGCCATTAGACTGGCCAGATTGGAAGGAGTGGTTTGCACATTTTTGCATTGCAACTGACCCCCACAAAGAGAGTGGAGAGGTGCAGGGTAGGTCCCTAATCTATGCCAGAGGTAAGGAAGCTGAACATACTCTTAAATCCTTTGCCTTTGGAGATGACAGCCACAAGAACAATTACACTGTGGTGCAGGCTAACTTTGAGGAGCTTTTTATACCAAAGTGTAATGTGGTCTGAGAGAGAGCATGTTTCCACCAGCTTGTCCAAATATCTTTTATTAGAGGCTTGGAAGACATGGCAGAAGACAAAAAGGAAGAGCACATTAGAGACAGATTAGTGATTAGGTAGGCGAGATAATATCTCTTATTAGACCATCTTGTTAGTAGCAGGTACAACCTTTTGAACTACAGAGAGCTCTTCTTCAGATAGTGACTGGCATTTTAGACAAGGAACTGGCAGAGAAACTGCAACTGAAGAATGATTTAACCCTTCACACAGCAATAGAAATGGCAAGACAACTGGAAAGGATTAAAAATCACAATAAAGACCAGTGGCCACCAGAAGGAAACTGAGAAGAAGTGACTTACAAACAAAGTTATGATAGGCAATCTACCACAGATGCAAAAAGCAATTGTAATAAATCAAATGTGGAGTAAGCCCCAGGCAAAATATACCACTTTTCAGACAAGATGCACAAGACGTGGGGAATTTCATAGTCCAATAGGTGATTGCCCAGCTAAAGGAGCCAAGTGTGGTAAATACACAAAAACTGGACATATTGTCACTGTTTGCCACACAAGGGCAGCACGGGAAGTGACCACTGTGAGTCAAGAGACATTTTTCCTGGGATCAATCAAATGTAATGACAAAGAGCCAGCCTGGAGAGTGGAACTGAATATTTCTGAAAAGACTTTATTTTAAAATAGTTTCAGGTGCAAACATAACAGTTGTATGAGAAGGGACACTGTAGAAGGGCACCTCGGCCGGCCCCCAGACTGGGAGCCGAGGGAGCGACTGCTGGGAGCCGAGCAGTACACCAGCAGGGCGGGGCCCCCAGTAAATCTGCCCGGCAACAAGCCGGGATTGGGCCAGCACGCCGGGCCGCCTGTCAACCCCGCAGGCCAGGCCGGATAGGCCCGCCGGCGACGGCCAATCCGGCCCCGGGAGGCGGGACTTCCCCAGGAAGGGGAAGGATAAAAGCTCAGCCCCAGAGCTCAGTAAGAGGGAGGCAGCAGTGGGAAGCAGACCTGCTGCCCTGGGCTCTGGCCGGGGGAGAGAAGGTCTGCCGCCCCGGGCCGAAGCCCCACCGGTCCCGGGACACATACCGGGAGTGGATAGGCCCTCCGGCCGCTGGAGACTGGGACTGGCCAACGGGCCCTAAGGGGCGGCTGCCCCTCCCTGCAACCCCAGCCGGGCCCGAGGAACCAGACCCGTCCTGGTGGGTCAAACCGCCCGAGGCCGGGCCAGACCTTGAGGAGCTGCCCGAGGAGTTGCTGGCGGCTGCCCCCCCGGAAGCTGGACCGGACCTCGAGGAGTTGCCAGAGGCCAGGTTCCCCAGTGAGCATGTGGACCTAGAGGAGCTGCCGGACGCTGAGGACTTGCCCCCGCTGCCGCCTCCGGACGCCAACGGGTTGCTCGGGGTCAGCTCCTGGGAGGAAGTGGCCCAGGGGCAGCCCGGCCTACTGGCCAGAGAAGGGGCACAGGCCCCGTGGAGTGTTGTGGCCGGATCCCCGCCGCACCAGTGGTACTGACGGTGCCACTGGTAGGGCCCTGGGCTGGGATGCAGTGGAGACGGGTGGGCCTGCGTCCCCCTCCTATACCCGCACTTGCCCCAGCGAGTGAGAGAGAGGGAGAGTCCTAAACCGCCGGCCAGACGGCTGGGAGACGCCCGTCGCCGCCTGCCCTGCTGCCCAGGGAGCAGGCCACATAGACTGCTTTGCTCGCCTGCCTGCCCTTGCCCAAGGGACCGGGGCGCTTGAA
>ML675618.1:58352089-58433893 GCA_007922155.1 Mesoclemmys tuberculata | reverse complement strand
CCCTTGCCCAAGGGACCGGGGCGCTTGAACGGCTTTGCTCGCCTGCCCTGCTGCTCAGGGAGCAGGCTTCTTGAACTGTTTGCTCGCCTGCCCTGCCAGAGGGCCGGGGTGAAGGACTGCTGGTCCGCCCGCCCTGCCAGAGGGCCGGGTCTAGGGACGGACCAGTCACTAATTCCCCTTATATTGAGGAAGAGTCCAGGACCTTCCCCAGCGGTTGGGCCCCCCCGGACGGGCCGCCGCAACTGGGCGGCACAACCGCCGTCCAACAGACACAATCACCTTCATCTCTTCCCGAAACTGAAACCAGCAGATAGAATCATAGAATATTAGAGTTGGAAGGGACCTCAGGAGGTCATCTAGTCCAACCCTCTGCTCAAAGCAGGACTATCCTAAATAGCCCTGGAAGTATTTTGATCTGCATTGGACAATTTTCCACAGTAACATACAGAGACAAAAAGCTTTAATTTTAACATGTATGTGATTAGAGGATCGGTGACTGAAAATCTCCTCAGTCACCGTATGGGTGCCATGATGGATCTAGTGAGAAAGGTGGAAGAAGTTGATGGAATATTTGGTGATATTCAATTTTTAAAAGGAGATCCAGTAGAAATAATCCTAAGACTAAATGCTAAACCATTTAGTGTACATACATCCCACAGAATTCCTAACATTACTTCGTAAAGCAGAAATTGAGCGAAAGAATGGTGTAATTGAAAAAGTCTGAGCCAAAAGCATGGTGCACACCAGTGGTACCTGTTATAAAGAAGAACGGGAAAATATGAATCTGCGTGGATCTTAAAAGATGTAATGAAGCAGTAGCGACAGAAAAACCTTTCCCCGAACGCTTTTTCCCTAAAGTGGCAGGCACTACTGTTTTGTCCAAGCTAGATGTCTCAAGTAGTTTCTGGCAAATTCCTTTAGCCAAAGAAAGTGCTAAATGGACTACATGAATTATGCTATTTGGGATATTTTGCTCTCAAAGACTACCTTTCTGGATCACCAGCACTCCTGGCATTTTCCAAAGAAAGATGGCAGAATTGCTTAAGAACACAGATGGGGTTCTCAATTTTATGGATGACATTTTAGTATACAGGTCATCAGTGGAAAAACATGACAAAACCCTGACTGAAGTTCTGAACTTAAAAAGTGAGTCTGAACTCAAGTGAAATAAAGCAAAGTGTGTTTTCCACCTACACCAAACTGAATGCAGGACAGAACTGAATGCAGCAACAAAAGTACTAGAACCGAAACACCTACTGGGGATGGTAAATTATCTTGACCGATACTTGCAAGACCTTTCTACAGTGACAAAACCTCTAAGGTCCAAAACATCCTGGCTGTGAGAGCCAAATCAGGAGACTGCTTTCAAAAAGTGTAAAAAGAAATTATCTCAACTGCTCCAGTTTTAAAGTTCTCTCATGTAAACCAACTATCAGTGGTCAATACTGATATCAATAGCTGGGTCTTGGTGGTGTATTGTTGCAGCTATATGGATATGAGTGGAATCCAGTTGCATTCTGCTCTTGTACACTTACAGACGCAGAAAAATGATATGCGCAGATTGAACAGGTGTTCCTGGCAAGAATATGGGCATCTGAGAACTTCTACGGAGATCTGTGTAAGTTGGGTTCCTTTAAACTGATAACCGACCATAAGTCTCTTGTAACCCTTAACAGAAAAGACCTTACTCAAGCTCCAAGATGCCAGTGTCTTTTGATTAGGCTAGTGGATTGATGCAATGCATCAATTAATGCAATTAATGCATTAATCGCAATCATTAGTGCAATTGATTAGGCTAACCCAATTGCTGAATATATTCTGCTTAAAATCTGGCAGAGACTCTGTCACAAAGCCCAGCATCGCATTCACACAGCTGTGGGTTAGAGAAAGATGTAGAGGCTTACATGGCTGCTTACAGAGTAGTGGCAGGTAGGAAACTAACCTGATACAAAAAATAAAGCCTTGGCTGATCAGCCACTTCAAGAAGTTTTTAGTTACATTCAGGCAGGATGGCCCAAGTATCTAAGGAACACTACGGCCATGGCAAGAGTCTGCTTTGCTGTGTCCAACAGTTAAATTAATTCAGTGGACTAATGATTAAAGGTGATTGCATTTTCATCCCAAGTGCTCTGAGAGGAGAAATTCCAGACCTCAGTTATGAAGGACTAAATGTTGTGAACAGGCCAGTTAGTCTAGTGGCCTGGAATCAGCAAGAACATGAAGAATAAAGTATCTTCATGTGAACATTGCAGAACTAACAGACCAACAGAATGCAAAGAGCCTCTAACAACATCAGCTCCACCTGGCAGACCCTGGAAGAGGCTAGCAGCAAAGTTGTGCTAATTCAGAGGACATGGTTCCCTAGCTATGGATTATTCTTCTAGCTATATTGAAGTAATATATTTGAAAGACACAACATGTTGCAGTGTTGTTGAAAAGTACATTTGCCAGTTTTGGTATTCCAGAGCAACTACTGATAAAGGACCACAATTTACCCCAACTGAAGTTATGTCATTCCAAACAAAATATAGATTTTGAACATATCACTAGCAGCCCACATTACCCACAAGCAGATAGAAAGGTTGAGCAGGATATACAGGTAGCCAAGAAAATACTGAAGCAGGAAGATCTATTTCTTGCTCTTCTGAGCTACAGATCAACACTGTTAGTAGCTACCAGCTATAACTCAACTCAACTCCTGATGGGAAGGCAACTCAGGATTTCTGTTCCAACACTGGAAAAAGAATCTAGCCCCAGTGTAGCCAGACATGAAGTGAGTTGCCAAACCAGATCAAAAGGCAAAAAGAGCTTATAAACTCTTCTATAGCTGACACCACACAGTTGGAGTATTGCCTAATCTGGAACCTGGTGACCATGTCTGTGTCAAACTGGATCAGGGAAATGGATGAAGAATTCCAGCTATTGTAAAGAAAAAGACTGCACTGGCCAGATCACATGCTGTTGAGACAGACTGTGGAGAGCTCAACAGAAACCATCAACATAGAATCATAGAAGATTAGGGTTGGAAGGGACCTCAGGAGCTCATCTAGTTCAACCCCCTGCCCAAAGCAGGACCAACCCCAACTAAATCATCCCAGCCAGGGCTTTATCAAGCCGGGCCTTAAAAACCTCTAAGGATGGAGATTCCACCACCTCCCTAGGTAACCCATTCCAGTGCTCAACCACCCTCCTAGGGAAAAAGTTTTTCCTAATATCCAACCTAGACCTCCTCCACTGCAACTTAAGACCATTGCTCCTTGTTCTGTCATCTGTCACCAGTGAGAACAGCCTAGCTCAGGGGTGGGCAATAAATTTTGCAGAGGGGCCACTCCACTAATTTTGGTAAGTCGCCACGGGCTGCACCTTTCTACTAGGTCAATGAAACCCCATTATGTTCTTTCCACAACAAAGTAATTGCACTTAAGAACAAGCAACTGAATACACGTTTCTCCAAAGCTTATCTTAGGAGGCAATTCCTATTGCAAGTCATTTTGTGAATGTGTCAAATTTGTAACAACACAAACGCTAAACTTTTTCTTACAACTTGCGGTCAAGCACTTCCCGAACTTTCTACTTCTGGCCACGTGACCGGAAGCAGGAAATTCGGGAAGCCACCGGCCAAAAAAGCTCCAATTGAAGGTAGCTTAAGCAGAGCTTGGGTTGACCTGCTTTCAAAGTGGGTGGCCCATCCCGGCTCACTCGTAGCTACGCCCCTGCATGAAGGAAGATTCTATTAATTTTCTCAATTGCCGGGTATCATGGCGGGCCAGACAGAAATGGTAGAGGGGCCGGATCTGGCCCAAAGGCCATAGTCTGCCCACCCCTGGCCTAGCTCCATCCTCTTTGGAGCTCCCCTTCAGGTAGTTGAAGGCAGCTATCAAATCCCTCCTCATTCTTCTCTTCTGCAGACTAAATTTGCCCAGTCCTCTGTCCTCATCTGTGCCCCAGCTCGCTAATGATTTTCGTTACCCTCCACTGGACTCTCTCCAATTTGTCCATATCCTTTCGGTAGTGAAGGGCCCAAAACTGGACACAATACTCCAAAATGTGGCCTCACCAGTGCCGAACAGAGAGGAACAATCACTTCCCTCAATCTGCTGGCAATGCTCCTACTAATGCGGCTAAATATGCCATTAACCTTCTTGGCAACAAGGGCACACTGTTGACTCACATCCAGCTTCTTGTTTACTGTAACCCCCAGGTCCTTTTCTGCAGAACTGCTGCTTAACCAGTTGGCCTCGAGTCTGTGACAGTGCATGGAATCTTTCCGTCCTAAATTCAGGACTCTGCCCTTGTCCTTGTTCATCTTCAGTTCGTTCCAGAAACTGAACAATCCAGTGTGCAAACTCTACAGATGGCACATGCAGACCCAGGAGAAGAAGATTCACCTGTTGCAAACCCACCAGAAAGCCATAGCAAATAGACAGCCAAGTCACCAAAATGTTACTTGTTCTGGCCATATAATTAAAAAAACAGTATGATTTAGGGATGAATCAACAAGTTAACAAGCAGTTAGTTTGGGGAAAAAATTGTTTTAAAATTGTTAAAATGCAGAAGAAAAATTAAAAGGGGGGAGGTGTGATGGAAATCTTAAACTGCATTATAACATTTAGGCCAGGTCTATATTACAGACCTATATTGGTATAACCATGTTGCTCAGGGGTGTGAAAAATCCACACACCTGAGCAACGTAGTTATACCAACCTAACGCCCTGTGTAGACAGTGCTACACTGACGAGAGAGCTTCTCCCACCAACAAAGCCACCGCCTCTCAGGGAGGTGGATTAACTATACCAATGGGAGAAACTCTCTCAGCAGTATAGTAGTGTCTTCACTAAAGTGCTACAATGGCGCAGCTGCACCGGTGAAACTGTCTCTGTAGCGCTGTACATGAAGACAAGCCCTGAATCATTAGCTGGCCCCTGAAGAAAAATACTGTAGCAAATCTTTACTGAGTATTGGAGACAGTCTACATTCTTTTTTGACAATAAAATGGTTACTGTTGCTAGCGTCCATTTTGCCTTTGTCTCTGTGTGACTAACCCAACGGGTAGGTCGAAGAACGTCACCAAGATGCCCACCAGCATCTCATGGATTCTCTCCCTCTTTCTTGAAACCGGAGTGAACATGCAAGCTGAACGAATGCTTCCAATGGTGTGTCTTCCATGTCATTGGCTCCAGTTCCTGGGAGTGTGACTATGGCTTGACTGGATGTGTTGATGGACTGAGACAACATCCAGTCAAGTGCCACGGGATGGACAGATAGTTCTTCCACAATACACCATGAATCAAGCCCTAGAGCAACTACCGCTGGAGAGGGCACTAAGAAGACTGGGATACACTGAGATATGAATCAGACGGTTTGACTCAGGTCTTATTATAGTATGGACATGTCAGCATAGTTGTGAGAGCTGGGTCCAGACACTGTAAAGCTGGTTTTACTATGCCACGTAGATGCAAAAGCACAGGCTTGGAAACACCCACACTGCATACTTGGTTCCCAGAGGCCTAGGTTTTTCAGTATAGTGTTGATGTACTCTTGGAGACCTTGGTTCAATTTCCTGACCTGGCACAGACTTCCTATATGACCTTGGGTTTTTAGAGCCAGATTTTTTAAACATATTGAGGTGTCTAAAGGTATATAGGTGCTTTTTTAAAGGTAGCTAGATAGGCACCTGGGTGTTGGGCACCTAGATTCTTTTGACAATCATAGAAGGTACCTTTAAAAATTTGGCCCTTAATCTCTTTGTCTTTCAACTTTCCACCTGTAAAGCAGAGAACAATCTAAAGTTGATTGTCTCTCAACTACTAGCCCATTACCGTGGACAATGGACTCTCTAGGTAGTGGTAGCCTTGATTGTCCCAAGATATTAGAGAGACAAAGGTGTGTGTGTGTGTGAGTGTGACAAATGTTACCTGCCTCCCTTGTCTCTCTCGGCAGAAGCCTAGCTGTGTGGGAAGGGTCTAGAATTTCCTAACTAGTGCACATAGGCAAAAAGGGACAGACTATATTTAAGGGGCAGTTTCTCTAAGCAAGGGGGCTATCCATTACATGCCAGAAGACCAGATTGGACAGAAAGAGAAGGCAAAAGGGACTCAGTCTTGACTGAAATAGTGACCAGACCTCAGACTCATGGAAGGGATGAGATCAGAGTGGGAGCTGGTGCGGGTGGATGTCTCAGGTCTGTTAATTATTTTGCAAAGATCTGTAATGCTCCAGTGCTTTCTGGAAAGTAAAAGTGACTATGATTAAAGACAGCGAGAGTCCTTTAGCACCTTAAAGACTAACACATTTCTGCGGGCATAAGCTTTTGTGGGCTGCAGCCCACTTCCTCTCGTTGTTTTTGCTGTATACAGACTAACACAGCTACCCCTCTGGAACTTTTCAGCATGGAAGGCTATGATTAAAGAATTGCCTTGCTAAGCGGTATTCCTTGCTTGTCTGACAGGTTGTCTCTGAAGAGGTTAATCGAGAATCTTGGAGTGCCCACAGCAATGTGAAACTGAGGAAATTTTTTTTTAATTTAGAGAATATTTTATTAGTTTCTATAATCAAACCCATGTAAATAAGACCTTACGTATTTAATAGTGTTACCCCTGTACAAATGGGGGGAAAAAAAATTAAGTTGATCATTTCTAGACCAACAGGGCTGTGAATTTCTGTACGATGCCACCTCACAGTACAAGTGGGATACTTTTTTCAAAAGTTGACATCACAGCCAAACTTTCCAACAATTCAAATGATATATAGTCATATAAAAAGATAACCAGTAGCAATTGACTAGGCATTAATAGCAGCAGCCATCCCACCTTCTGCAGTCATCTGAACAAAGTTATACACATTAGACTTTCAGCTCACTCTGCCTTCCAAAAAGTAAAAAAATAACCAAAAAACAACTCACCCACCCCCTCCAGCAAATTCTGTTTTCAGTGTGGTATTTGGTGCCTTTATTAGCTTCTCAATCACTGTCTGGAAGAGGCCTAAATCCCAAGGCACCTTTAAGAAAAGGGTATATTATTTATCCAGTGCTCCCTCTCGGCAAATGTGTTTGGAACTTGAATGACCTTCTCACTTGTACAGATTGTCCCTCAGTTCTGACATGGAGGAACAATCTCAGGACACTGTGGGAAAGTACCATGGAATCATATATAAAATATAATATTTCAGTCTGCTTATACCTGTTAAATCAGACAGGATTTAATCTGACAAGGTTTTCACCTGTATTTGGAACGAGGTGCTTGGAATGACTATCTGAGAACCTGACATCTCTGTGGAGTCCAAAAGACAAAGCTGAAGTATAAGACCAAAAGGAAATTAGATAATTTGCCACTGCTGGCAGTGCCAGCCATGACTGCATATTAGATTTCCAGTACTAATGCCAATGTTTAATGAGACTGAAAGTACCATACTATTTAAAGTGAAATAAACAGAGCTGGTGTTTTTTAATTCAATCAAACTAGGGTGAAAAGAGAGTATTTGGCATATCCCTTTATAGCAGATGTTCTGCCCAGGATCCCAAATCTTAGAACACACGCAACACCGTAACCAAAAAGCATTTCATAGGTCACCAGTGACCGAAAATATGTTTCACTGGAGTTGATGTGCAATTCAGTAGACTACAAAGTAGCTGTGCTGTGATTTAAAAAAAAAATCATTTGCAGATTTAGCATTCCCTTTGTACAAACAAATTCCTTCCTTCTCTCACTGGAAAGCGCCTTGGACGTGGTGAGTACTGTAGAGAAAATATTTCCATCTCAATCTGTCTGCAGTTGTCAGTGATTACTGAATACATATGAGAGAGGTTTTTGTTCACTAACCACTATAAAATTTGACACTGAGCTGTTTCTGGTCTCATTTATACCACTGTGAAACGAGAGTAGCTTCATGTATTTCATATTGGACTAACTCCAGATTTACACCTGTCTAAGTGGGAACAGAATCTGGCCTCTTTCAGACTTTCATAGACAGTTATCAAACCATCTTTTCACTGAGCTATTTCTATTTATTTCATTGAACCAGTCCCAGTCCTCTTAACTCACGCACCCACAGAGAAGGGGTATGATAATTCTCTTCCCATTCCTAGTTGCCTTTGTCCCTTTCCCATGTGGTCTTCAGGAACACAGCCCTTAAAAGCACAGTCCTCAATAATGTCCTCTGTGCATTTGAGGATGAGGTGTCTTCCCCTCCATGGGTCATGTTTCAAGCTCACACAGGAGAAGAGTATGTTGATGGCTCCCCGCATCTGGTTGCCTTCCCACTTGTCAGTCAGGAAGGACAAGATGGCTTCACTGATCCAGCCCCATCTCTGACTGTCAGAGGACAAAGGAGGTGTTTGGGGTACACGATACAGTACAATCTCAGAGCGATGAACACCAGCGTTATGAAGTGACCAGGCAGCTGCACACATGGGCACAGTTTGGGGATGGTGGGGAGCATTGGCCCCCAAACACAGGCAAGGCATGGGTGGGGCACAGAGGGTCATGTGCCATTGCCCCTCCTCCCTCCCTGATCTCTGTGAGCACTGAGGTGCCAGGGCTTGCTCTGCTCAGCCTGTGGGGGGGAGGCTCTATCATTCCCAAACTGCACCTCCAGGGATGAAGTCACTTCTCTTGCCAGGTGAGGGAGGGGGCTGCTCCAATTTGATGCCTCTGCAGCTGGACACCACCTGCTGGGTCCTAGCGCCAGTCAACTTGCCCTTCTATGTGTGCCTGGCAACCTGCATGGGCATCAGCCTGTTTTCTGTACAAAGGTGAGTGTCTGCAGTGGAGCAGGAGGGAAGAGGCAGTGGGGAAAGAAAGGGTATAGATTAGGGCAGGTGAAGAGAAGGGGTAGAAGAATGGGCAGAGGAAGGGAGATAAGGGCAGGGGACAGTGGGGGGAAGAAGAGGGTGGGGATGGGGAAGGGGGGAGTAAAGTTTTAAAGCTGTATTAAGTCAATGTTCAGTTGTTAACCTTTGAAAGAACAGCCATAACGTTTTATTCAAAGTTACAAACATTTCAGAGTTAGGAACGACCTCCCAAGACATTCCTAACTCTGAGATTCTGCTGTGCCTGTTTTAAAACAGCATGTTGTAGGGCTGCCAACCCTCCACCATTGTCCTGGAGTCTCCAGGAATTAAAGATTAATCTTTAATGAAAGATTATGTCATGTGATGAAACCTCAAGGAATAGATCCAACCCTAAGAGCAAGACAAGTATTGCCATAAAGAGAGGAGTAAATTCACATATAAGGATACTTGCAACCATAGCCAGGAGCCATACTGGATGTCAAGATTCTCCCCTTCTCAACTTTTCCTGGTCCTCTGTAGGGAGCAGGAAGAGGATCACATGCTGCTCCTTCCAGAGAAGGAGGGGATATTTGGGTCCCCAAATTGGCAGTTTGATATGTTGCAGTAAAATTTTAACTAGACATTTTTTAAAATTACTCATGTGCATAAATGTCTCCAGGATCAGACCTTAGAGATAAGCCTAAGACAATATATTTGGTCCGGGTCCACATTTCCCCAGATTTTGGGGATGTTTGCATCTGGAGCTTTAGTTCACGACCATTTCAAACAGTAATGGCTTTTTTCCACCACATGGTACCATACCACTTGCTATCCAGTATGACACCTCTCACTTTATTACAACTTTCCAGCCATCTCCACTGCTTTTGATGCATGGAGGGAGTTTACCATGATTATTTCCATTACACTTGTAAATTATTGAAAACCTGCCATATCAATGTGAGAACATATCCAATAGTGATTAACAGAACAAAAAACATAAGCCTTATCTTCACTACAATTTCAGCTACTTGCATACCTGCACTACTATAAACCATAAGAGAAGTGTGTGGGGCCCACAGACACACTTGGAGCACCCCTCCATGGCCAGGCTTAATGTCACCAACATCCTCAACTCCAGCATTTCCTGCTGGCTGTCTGCTTGCTTGCCTCTGGCTTCATGTCGTCTGTGGCTCAACTCTCTAACCAGATGACAAAGTTCAAACCACTTCTGGGGAATCACAAAGTCAATATGAATCTGACTAATTCATCTGACCCACTAAGGCTACTGAAATCTCCATCTTCTACTTGCAAAACCCTGACCTGGGTCTTCTCTTGCAGGAACCTACACTGCCTCTTGTAGTGTTCTGCCCTCTTAATATAGAATCATAGAATGTTAGAGTTGGAAGGGACCTCAGGAAGTATCTAGTCCAACCCCCTGCTCAAAGCAGGACTAACCTCAGCTAAATCATCCCGGTGAGGGTTTTGTCAAGCCGCAGCTTAAAAACCTCTAAAGATGGAGATTCCACCACCACTCTAGGTAACCCATCCCAGTGCTCCTCCACCCTCCTGGTGAAAAACTTTTTCCTAATATCCAACCTAGACCTCCCCGGCTGCAACTTGAGACCATTTCTCCTTGTTCTGTCATCTACTACCATTGAGAACAACCTAGCTCCATCCTCCCTGGAATCCCCTTTCAGGTAGTTAAAGGCTGTTATCAAATCACTCCTCATTCTTTTCTTTTGCAGAGTAGACAAGCCTAGTTCCCTCAGCCTCTCCTCATAAGTCTTGTGCTCCAGCCCCCTAATCATTTTTGTTGCCCTCTGCTGGACTCTCCAACTTGTAGTGGAGGACCCAAAACTGGACACAGTACTCCAAATGCAGCCTCACCAATGCCAAATTGAGGGGAATAATCACTTCCTGCGATCTGCTGGCAATGCTCCCACTAATGTAGCCCAATATGCTATTAGCCTTCTTGGCAACCAGGCCACACTGCTGACTCATATCTAGCTTCTTATCCACTGTAATGCCCAGATCCTTTTCTTCAGAACTGCTGCCTAGCTCATCGGTCCACAGTCTGTAGCTGTGCATGGGATTCTTCCTTCCTAAGTGCGGGACTCTGCACTTGTCCTTGTTGAACCTCATCAGATTTCTTTTGGCCCAATCCTCCAATTTGTTTAGGTCACTCTGTATCCTATCCTTACCTTCCAGGGTATCTACCACTCCCCCTATCTTAGTGTCATCTGAAACTTGCTGAGGGTGCAATCTATCCCATCCTCCTCTATTAATGAAGATGTCGAACAAAACTGGACCTGCGACCGACCCCTGGGGCACTCCACTTGTGACCGGCTGCCAGCTAGACACAGAGCCACCTGTTGAGCCTGATGGTCTCTCTATCCATTTTATAGTCCATTCATCTATCCTATACTTTTTAACTTGCTGATAAGAATACTGTGAGAGATTGTATCAAAAGCTTTGCTAAAGTTCAGGTATATCATGTCCACTGCTTTCCCCACATCCCCAGAGCCAGCCACCTCTTCATAAAAGGCAAACTGGTTGGTCAGGCATGACTTGCCCTTGGTGAATCCATATTGACTGTTCCTGATCACCTTCCTCTCTTCCAAGTGCCTTAAAATGGATACCTTGAGGACCTGCTCCATGATTTTTCCAGGGATTGAGCTGAGGCTGACTGGTCTGTAGTTTCCTGAATCCTCTTTCTTCCCTTTCTTGAAGATGGGCACTATATTTGCCTTTTTCCAATCATCAGGGACTTCCCGCAATTGCCATGAACTTTCAAAGATAATAGCCAATGGTTCTGAAATCAAATCAGACCCTCCCTCAGCACCCTCGGATGCATTGCATCTGGCCCCATGGACTTGTGTATGTTGTCCTGAATAGTCCTGAACCTGTTCCTTCAGCTCTGAGGGATGTTCACCTCCACCCCATTCTGTGCCGCCCAGTGCAGTAGTCTGGGAGCTGACCTTGTCTGTGAAGACAGAGGCAAAAAGTACCTCAGCTTTCTCCACATCCTGTGTCTCTAGGTTGCCTCCCCCATTCTTAAGAGGCCCACTTTTTCCCTAATCTTCCTCTTGTGGGTAACATACCTGTAGAAACCCTTCGTGTTCCTTTTCATGTCCCTTGATAGCTGCAACTCTAGTTGTGCTTTGGCCTTCCTGATTTCATTCCTGCATGCTCAAGCAGTATTTTTATAATCCTCCTTAGTCATCTGATCAAGCTTCTACTTCTTGTAAGCTTCCTTTCTGTGTTTAAGCTCACCAAAGACTTCTTTGTTAAGCCAACCTGGGTGCCTATCATATTTACTATTTTTTCTGCACATCAGGATGGTTTGTTCCTGCTCCCTAAATAAGGTTTCTTTAAAATACAGCCAGCTGTCTTAGATTCCTTTCCCCTTCATATTAGCCTCTCAGGGGATCCTGCCCATCAGCTTCCTGAGGGAGTCAAAATCTGCTTTTCTGAAATCCATGGTCCGTATCCTCCTGTTCTCCTTTCTTCCTTTTTTCAGGATCCTGAACTTATTGTTTTTGCTTCTGGGCTTAACTCAGAGACTCTCAATTAGCCCATCTCCAGTTTCATACTGGAGCTCAGACCAATCATAATGCTCTCTTACATTCAGTGCAACTCCTGCACCCTTTCTGCCTGCCTGTCTTCCTGAACAGTTTATACCCATCCATGAATCTATCATAGAATCATAGAAAATTGGGGTTGGAAGGGACCTCAGGAGGTCATCTAGTCCAACCTGCTGCTCAAAGCAGAGCGAACCCCAACTAAATCATCCCACCCAGGGCTTTGTCAAGCCAGGCCTTAAAAACCTCTAAGGATGGAAATTCCACCACCTCCCTAGGTAACCCATTCCAATGCTTCACCAGCCTCCTAGTGAAAAAGATTTTTCCTAATATCCAACCTAGACTTCCCTTACTGCAACTTGAGACCATTGCTCTTTGTTCTGTCATCTGCCACCACTGAGAACAGCCTTATTGGAACCCTCCTTTAGGTAGTTGAAGGCTGCTATAAAATCCCCCCTCACTCTTTTCTTCTGCAGACTAAATAAGTGAAGTTCTCTCAGCTTCTTCTCATGGATCATGTTCCCCAGTACCCTAATCATTTTTGTTGCCCTCTGCTGGACTCTCTCCAATTTGTCCACATCCTTCCTGTAGTGAGGGCCCCAAAACTGGACACAATACTCCAAATGTGGCCTCACCAGTGCCAAGAGGAGAATAATGACTTCCCTCAATCAGCTAGCAATACTCCTACTAATGCAGCCCAATATGGCATTAGCCTTCTTGGCAACAAGGGGATCCTGTTGACTTACATCCAGCTTCTTGTCCACTGTAACCCCCAGATCCTTATATCTATTAACCTAACCAGGAGTTTCTCTCAGCCAGAGAGGCCTGTCTCCACTGCAGTCTTTTCCTCAGCTAAGCTCCTTCAGTCTACTAATTATGGTTTAGCTCCACCCCCACTGGCCAGGAGCCAATAAGCTACTCACCTACCCAGGAGCAGAGTATGACTAATTGGGTACGTTCATTAGGTTTGCAGGTAATGGGTGTTAGACACAATTTCCAACAGTGTAGCTTTCCCTAGTTTCAAAATGGTGTCAACTGTGCAGGTTTAAATCATGCTGCACCATTGTAAATCATGTTTATGGAAGGTATCTGCGCAAGTGCAGCTGTATCCATAGACCACTGTAGATGAAACCATAGCTGTGCTCATTCAGCCTCAGCAGGTTAATTTGACGTTAAATATCTCCCCTGACCATCACTGGTAAATAACCTTGTGTGAATTGACTCATATCTTTATGGCTTGCTACCTGTCATTTTAAAATGGCTTAGTCTCCAAACTGTTCTTGCAATAACTAAGCATTTACTCATGGAGGAAATATAGTCCACTGCTTGTGTTGTCTAATTGTTTAAAGATGCATTTTACATACTACAGATTTAAATTAAAATATAAATACTTCATTGTAAAATTATCACCAGCACTTTATTGTGTCTAATGGGCCATTTTTGGTATTTTAGCTTTTTCAGACATAATTTTTATCACAGGTTTTATACAGCAGTTAAATACCCTTTCCCACCACGCAAGAAAATGATGTCTTTGTTATATTCACAACAGCATGTTAAACTAGTTTAACCCCTTCCCTATTGGTGGTCACTTACTGCACCCACCATGCTGCTGTGATTCTAAGCACATCCTGTTGAACTTCAGGACATTTAGCAACACAGCAGATTACACATACATGGAACATTAGATAGCAGTCAAGCTATTAATCTGCTTTCCTCAGACTGCATTGACTGTATGCAGGCACCAATTTATGGGAGATCAAAATATCAACAATTTTTCCAACAGTGGAATTTTCTAAACAAGCCAAATTGTTGGTTTCGCTTGTGGCTCTAGAATAGCAGCCCAATGATGAGGGTTATGGAGACAATGAAAGGGCTGTTATACTGATTTCCATATGATTTGCCTTTGACTTAACTTTGTTCTTTTTTTAAGGTTGGGTTAAACTGATCAAATTTAAATTGATTAAAATTAAGATTCAGTTGCAACCTTGTTTTACTGTAAACCCTCACACCCATTTTATGTACTCTGATTGGCATGTTTTAGATGTATTGAGGTTCTGTAGAAGGTCATTATACTCCCTGAACAAAGCTAGATAAGTAAATTGTGGTGACAGTTTAAGAAGTAAGTCTTTCACCATATCTTGTATTCTCTCTCTCATATATATCACAGTTGGCTATGATCCCCTAAAATACCACCTAGAAGTTCGTACAGTGGAACTCAACTTCACCCCATCATGCCCTTCTCATTGGGTGGAGAGGTGGGTGGCATAGGAGTCAGATGAGAATGCTAGCCTCTGCCAGAGGATTTCTCAGCTTGGCAAATGCAGGCAGATTCCAGCCTCTCTGAACCACTCGTGAATATTATAGGCCAGAGAATATATATATATATAAAATCCACTCCCTGATTTCCTCCTTTCCCCTTTGTCAAGCATATCTCAATGCAGGAAAGAATAGTTCCCTATTTCTTGATATGCATCTGGAAAAGTAGATGTTCATGACAGGAAGGAGGGGAAAAGCTAGATGGCTCTGTCATTCTCTCCATTGTAACTGTTTCTTGTTTTTATGAGTTGGCTAAACCAATTCAATTTCTGTGTATCACACCCAAATCTTCATCACAAATCAAAAGGGCTCCTTCAAATCAGCGAGCCTATGCAAAAAATAGAATCATAGTCCACTCATTTAAGTGATGGACTGCTGGTGAGTGTATTTGGTACAGGAGTCCATACCACCTGTGCAGCTCAGCAAGCTAGGCACATCCAGGAAGAGCACACTTGCTCCACTGTTGAAAACTCCATTGATTTGGACCACAAATGGGATGACAGCAGGAGAGGTACCCACAGGGGAAGACCAGCACTGAAGGAATTAAAGGTCACTCTACCACCTTTGATCCATATGTTACCCAAATACAAATAGTGTTCAAGAGGATCAGTAATTCATAGTCCAGAAAATGCAGAGAAGAGGCTACCATTGTCCTATTACCCATTCCAATCATCGTCATAAGCATAGATAAGTGTGCCAGTTTGTATCCAAGTTATAGTTCTTGTAAAGAGAAGAGATTTGTGCATTGCTATTCCATTTTCTTATTGCAAGCTTTGTCTCTATACTGAGCATTACCATTCTACCTCATTCTTGTCTATGAAAGGCTATACACTTTGGAGAGGCTTATAAATAGGAGCCACTGAACTTTATCAATAGTCTGTATTTTGACTGGCTGGACACTCAAACCTTTCTTCACTGTTTATTTTAGACTATAAATGGGAAGGAGGGGATGCGTGTGGGGGAGAAAGAATCGGTATGGCCAATGAATCAAATTATAAAACATTGAGAAGGTCAAAGCAATAGAGTTTACTACTATCATCTTTCAGAGAATACATGAGGCATAAAAATTCTGATCCTACACCATATTCTTGTGACAAAGATTGTAATGAGAACAAGAAATGGTGCAAAATGAATCTCTTCTAATGACACTGATGATTATGAGAACAAGAACAAGGTGCAAATACAACCCCTTTTGGTAATAACCTTAAAATAAGTATGGCACGGTTCTGTTCAGAAGAGGGGGCAGAGGCATCACACCTCAGAAAGCAGTGCAATCAGGCTGATTATTGATTTAATTGATTATTTATAACAGATATTCTGGGAAGATAATCACACTATAAAATGTAGATTGTTAATCATTGTTGCTAGATAGATTTGTAACCTGGTGTGTAGTTTGTCCCATCATGGTGGTAAAACTTCTATGGATAGATGGTTAAGTCTCCTGTACAGAATACAAGAAAAGCAGAGTATAAAGTTCATCTGTGACTCCATAATACTGAGGAGTTCCCACTTACCACCCTTAAGAGTTACTGATTACGCCATGCAAACTGCTGGGTTTAGAGCTTGTGTCTAGCAGCTCCTGCTTCAACACGGTAATAATCTTCATGGGGCACGGGGTCAGGATTCAGAGATCTCTAAGTCAAGTGTCTCATTCATCTTAATGGCAAAGAATCATAGAAATCAGAGATGGAAGGCTCCTTTCTATTATGATGTAGACACACGTAATTTATGCAGTATTCTGAAGCCAATGCATTTGGGGGGTTTTACATGCAGGGTGCAGGGGGGAGGAAGAGGTCAGGCATGGTTTACTTGTCTGAGCAGAGTACTGGGAGACAGGAATTCATGAGTTATGTCCCAGCTCTGATAAAGATATCTGCTATTGCTTTGACAAGTTACTTAAGTTGTCTACCTCGTCTGTAGAACACATGTAATGCAGTGTCTCCGGTTGGGCTGCCATCAGTGGGGCCTGAACCTGGGAACCTCTGGACCTCAAAGCATCTCTAGTATCTGAGCTAAAAGATGCAATTCTATTAGCTGTGCCTATAGTAGGTTCATCAGCCTCTTTGTGTGGCCCAGCCATCACGAAATTTGATCAGTATGATTTAAGCGGATCTGGGTTACATAAAAGTATTGACAATTATGTACCTTGCAGGTGTAGTGTGGAGCTCAAAGAATATTGTTTGTAAAGTGTTTTGAAGAGAAAAAGTGTTACGTATTGTAAGTGTCATTAAAATACCAACGTTTACGTACAATTGTGGTATCTCAGATACCACAATTATTTTTTTTTTAGTATATGGCAAAGTTGTACTATCTCAGACATCTCCTTGTCTGCCATCTTGACATGATGGAACAGCTTGCGTGTATTAAAGACCCTAAGAACAGTGCCATCAGGACTCCTGGTAGGGTCACCTATGGGTAAGGTCAAAGGTGAAGCACCAGACAAAATGCAGCCCAACAAAGACCTCAACGGCAGAGCAGATAGATGAGCTGGATCACATCTCAACGGCTGCAAAGGCGGATGAAGGTTGCAATGGAAGAGAAACCTCTGGTCATCTCAGACTTCCTTGCCACTGGACACAGGTGCCTCTTCTGCCAGGACTTGTATGGCTGCTGGTGTGCAACGGCTCCCCCACATTAAATTACTCACATGCAAGCTTCTGTCACAGGAAGAAATTTTTCTCCACCTCCACCCATAAAAGTCCTACAGCAGAGGGCACGTGGTGATGGGGATAGATGAAGTGGTCAGCAGGAGTCCCTAGTCACAGACCCAGATGTAGCTGGTGACGGCAAGATGGTTGTCATGTGCCCCTGGACTGAAATGGGGGTGCATTTTTGGCAGCAGCGATCTCAACTGAGCAGGCCTTTTTAGAAACCGCTCTGCTCACCCCATATGGGAAAGAGGCTAGAAAAGATTCCCCAAAAATAGGCTATCCCATCATATCCAACTGGATAACTGCATCCAGAGGAATCACTCTCAATGTGGTCAAAAATCAAAAATGTTTCTTGCAACTTGGAATGTCCATACCTGATTAGACAATTCAAAAAGTGAAAGACCCAAACACAGAACAGCAGTTATTGCCTGAGAACTCTCAAGATATAACATTGACATTGCCGCTATCAGCGATACAAGATGTGCAGACGAATGCCACTTGAGGGGAGGGGGCAGCAGCTACACTTTCTTCTGGAAAGAGAAACCACAAGCGATAGGTGAATATATGATGCTGGCTTTGCAAACAAGAATCTTTTAGTCAACCACCTGACTGAGCTCCCCATTGGCATCAACAAGCACCTTATGACCCTTCACATCCAACTGGTCAATAAGTAATTTTCCAGCATCATCAGTGCATATGCTCCAACATTTGATGCTGAAGAGGAACAGAAAGAATCCTTCTATACTGACCTTGACAAAATTCTGTTATCCATTCCAAAACCAGACAAGATAGTCCTCTTAGGCGACTTTAACATAAGAGTTAGCAACAACAACTGGCACCACTGGGAGGGAAGGAGTGGGCAAAATCAACTCTAACAGCATCCTTCTACACACTGCCTTGTGATCACAAACACAATCTTCAGACAAAGCAACAAGTATGAAACAACTTGACAACATCTCTGTTCAAAACAGTGGCACCTCTTGGACTATGTCATTATAAGAACACGGGATCTAAGAGACATCCAAATCACCCATGTCGTGAGAGGAGCCGATGATTGCTAGACTGACAACCACCTGGTGAGGTCAGTCATGTCCATCAGGATTGCATCAAAATATAGAAAGCAATCCAAATCACTCAGGTGGCAATACAACATCCAAAGACTTCAATCCTTCGTGCATCAAGAGAACTTCCAAGCACACCTCAGTGGAAAACTGACCAGATGCACATCTGGAAACAACAAAATAAGTGTCAAAAAAGACTGGGAACACTTAAAACAGACCATTCATGAGGCATGTTAGGAACCCATCAGCTTTGCTATCCGCCACCATCAGGTCTGATTTGCTGATAACACTGAGATCACAGCCTTTTTGGACTAGAAGAGAAAAGCTTTCTGTGACTGGCAAAGTCATCCATCATCCAGTCAGGAGTCCCTGTCCACAGGCATGTCCCTACATGTCCTGCTGTCTATAGGTGTAGCCCCTGGCTTCTCTCCCTAGGCCATTGAGCAGCTGATTGCCCTTGATGCAGGCTGGACAGTGCTGATGCTGATCTGCGGGGGATGTCACCCAGTAGCACACCACAAGTTTTAGATACAGAGTATCATACATATTCATAACTCAATACCAAGATGAAACATATATACAGATGAGATCATCATAGCTAGCAAATTATAACTTTTCCAATGGTACCTTGCATGGCATATCTTGTAATATTCATTGCAATTTTGTAATATTGGTATTAATATGTTATACACAATCACTCGTATTTCAGACAGCATCACACTTGCATTACTGGGATTATGTCCCATCTTCTCCTACACACTCTGGAACACGTTCCACTTGCTGACTGAGGGGAAGACGTGGTGCTATGAGCACCTTCTGCTGCCAATGAGTGTCAGGTTAGTACTACCCAGATGTGCATGACATCCCAGATGGTAAGGTGAATGAGTCTTGTCCATAAACATTGCCAGAGGTACAGACAACCATTGTTTGCATGTTTGCTTTTGGCAAGGAGAAAGATCTGCAGCCACCACAGTTTACTAATGTATTAAATGTGCAAGAATGTACACAGTTAATTTGCTTGTCTCATGGACCTATACAGAGTCTTACATGGGTGTATACCCTAGAGAGGAGTTATGAGGAATATGTGAATATGCAGAAACTGTGTTCTAACTACTTACATGGCCTCCATTACTGTAATATCTGAGCAACTCCCAATCACAATGATATATAGGTCCCCCAAACCCACTGTGAGGTAGAAAAGTGCTATTATCTCCATTTTACAGATAGGGAGCTGAGGCACAGAGAAATTAAATGACTTGTCCAAGGTCACACAAGAAGTCTGTGGCTGAACACAAGATGAAACCCAAATCTGCCAAATTCCAGCTTGGCACTCTAACTACTGGACCAATTTATTGAGAGTTATGGACACACATTGAGACAAATTCTTCTCTTACTTAACCAGCATTGACTCATTGACATCAATGGGGTTGCTTCATAACACAGAGAGCAAAATTCGGCCCATTGCCTTTATTCACTGACCACACACAGCTGTTTTAATGGCTAACCTACCATAGTATTCCACACAAAAAGCTATACTCAGAGAACATTCAAATTGCATGGTTGCTTAGCTCTTTGGGACCATGACCATCTTTTTGTTATGTGTTTATACAGCATCTAGCACAAGGCCTCTAGCCACTAACACAATGGAAATAATAATAAATAATAAGCAATACAAGAGTGAGAAAATGCCCAAGTTAAGGCTACACACATTGAGGATAATGGACACAACTAAGTTCTATCTCATCTATTGTGTTTATTGCTGTAGTATCTAAGTACTGTACATGGATTAAAAACACACTGGACCAAATTCTTGGGCTACTTTGCTCCCTTTACACCACTCTGAAGGTGCAAATAGACTGAAAGCAGCTGGATCTTCTCTCCTGGGGATTTCCCAGCATGCCCTTCTGGGCATAGAGTCACAATACAGGCTGGAAGAGGTTGGGAAGGGGGCATGGCCAGAGCATGCTGTGCTTCAACAATCCCAAAATACTAGACTTTTGTTTAGAACTTTTTCCAGAGGACTGTTAGTACATAGAATATAGATATTCAGGCCTTCCAGTTGATATGACAGGATTACCTGTATCTAGTTGAATCGGCCTCTGCGTGGTGGGAGCCATATTTGTTTAAGGGTTATTATCATACATGCTTGTTTAGTCCAAATATATAAATATATAATGGTAAGGGTTACTATCGTACATGTGAAAAGAACCTTTCCCTCTGCTGATAAAGTAAGAATTTTTCTCTCTGCTAACGAAGCCCTAAGAAGATAAGGAAAGGAACATGCAGGGGTTGGGACGGGAGCCCTGGCCAGGTTCCCATCACAGACCCCTTGCATGAGGACCAGGTGTTCACCAGATGTTCCGCACATAATCACGTACATTTGTTTATTTTACTCTATAAAAGCTGGACCCGCTTGTGGAGAATTTGGAGACCTCACCTACGGGTGGACACACCGCGTAGGACTTCCCAATTGCTGGGACGGGCTCTCCAAATCCTCGCTGCAACCGGGGCTCCCCAGCGACTGCGGATCTGGATGATGGTAATGTATTATTAGGGCAATTGGTGATGTATCTTTCTTAATCACCATAGCTAATCTTATGTAGTAATGATTAGGTGCATTACTTTATTTTTCCTTTCTATCTTATAGTATATTAAGTTTATTCTATCGCTTAAGTATATTATCTTATTTTCTGTATTATATTATCTAGAAAAGAATAGTAAAGTAACTTTACTCTTTCTATTGGTGTCTGTGTCCTTTCTGTCGACCCCGTCAATTAACAAATCATGAGTAAAGGCCCATGTTTTGTAAGTATATCCTTATCATTTAGCTGGTTATATGGGTATAAAACAAAGAATCAAAACCACAGGCTTTCTCTCACTGTGATAGTCTGAGGCCTTGGACTTCGGCTCAGATGCAGGACTTGCGGCCATAAGCTGGGAAGTGTGCAGCCACATACGCACGTTCCAACATAACATCTAATACCAGGCTGTTAAGACGGTGATCCAGTCTAACACCTCCAGATAAAGAAAAGATCCTAGAATGCTTAAAGGAAACTTGGTTTGAGAGCATTCTGTCTGGCAAAAGAATTACTTATCAACAGTTGTGGTCATTAAATCTACTCTCCTTATTGTTTTCTCTTTATGGTACCCAATTCTCTATTATCTATTTGAATTATTTCTGTCTGGTTCTGTGGTTGTTTCTGAGTGTTGCATAACTAAGTGTGCAACTAAGGCCCGGTCTACACTTACCTTCCGGATTCAGCGGCCGTCGACGGAAGATACACAGGTGACATAAATCACTTGCGTATCTCCCGTCGACTTTGCTGCGTCTGCTCCACGCGCCGTCCACACTGCGCTGAGCCGAAGGGAACAGCGTTCCCTTTGATGCAGCGCTACGTCACTTACTGGGGTGGTTTTCCTATGTCAATTGCTGGATCGACTGAGCGGATCTACACAGACCGCTCAGTCGATCCAGAGACATTGAACTGATGGCGGCAAATTTGCCACCGTCAGTGTAGACCCAGCCTAAGTTAAAGTGGTGGGATATGATTGGTTAAAGAATTACGTTACAATATGTCAGGATTGGTTAAAGAATCATCCTGTAATCTTGTTAAAGAAATGATTGGTTAAGATACATTATGAAAACTAAGGTAAACATGAAGTAGGGGGAAAGGTTTATTGGTGTAAATGGCTGGGGGGTCCTAATGGATGCTTACTTGAAAAGATCCAAATAAACTTGCTGTATTGCCTGCTGCTGAACTTTGTCAGGCGGGCGGGTCCTAACAAGGACATACATTAGAGCATCTTGAGGATTGCTCTAATCTTGGTAGGGCTCTTATAACTGGTCAAAGAATCAGAAATCTGTAACTAGCTCCCTGATCCCCTTTCCCTTACCTTGGCGCAAGGCCTTTCATTTGAGTGTAATACAAGGTCTTGGCCCTGCTCTAGTGTCTGAGCTCATTGTCCAGGGGTAATAGATATGCCAGGACTAGTCTGAATGCTTCCGAGCAAAAGTTCAGTGCGAATGAGAGTTACACTCTCCCGTGGGTTATCTAACACGCCTTTATAGAAATTTGATTTGTAGTCAGGGAACATGGGCATTTTTTTAAGGCAAGTTTACTGCTGCAGGTGATAGAAATGGCATAAATCTGCTGCTTGTTGCTGCTCCTGGACAGTAAGACTGTAAACAGTTGTTACTGAGCGCATTTCACTGACCAGGTGAAATCTTGGTTTTAAACAGATGCCATAAAACCAAGGGCAGACGTAGCCTCCCGGCTCAATGGGTGTACTACACTACCCTGCTGAGGGGGCACCAACCACCGGCAGCAGTACCCCGGCACCACAACCCTAATCCCAGCCTGGTGTGGAGGGGAGCTCCTGGGGTGAGCAGAGGCTGGAGAACGATCCTGCTCCACGCTCATCCCACAGCGGGGGCTCTTGTCCCCACTCTGGGTATTGTAACCTGCTGCATGAGGTCGCAGCATCACTTAGGTTTGGCCTGGCAGCTCCTCTGCCATGACACAACATCCAGTGGGCAGTTGGGCCCAGTGCCAGGGGATGGAAGCCAGCGTTGTGGGATGAGTGCTAGGCAGGCTCGCTGCTTACCTCCGCCCTCCTGCTAGAGTCCTCCCCTCCTCACCAGGCTGTGAGAAGTTTATGGCCTGTTTATCCCCTGCGTTTTCATGATTTCTGTGGGTCCTATTGAATCCATGAACTAGAGCTGCCCTGGTATGCAACTGAAGTCACACACAGATTCTGGACCATTATTTAGAATGAAATTAAACCACGATAGCTCTTTTTGCTTATTTCTACACTCACCAGCCTCCCTTTCAATGCCATTAAGTAACATATTCATAAAAGCCTCAAAAGTGTGCATAAGTGAAGTGTTTTCCCATTACTGCCATAGAAAAGAGGTTTGGGCCAGATTATGATACCCTCAGCAAATATTCTTTAAAAAATTCTTCCAGAGTAATTAAAGATAGATCGTTTCCCTTTCATGGAACAGGTATCTGCAAATAAGGAAAGCTGCAATGTGGAACAGCAAGGGTTTTTTCCCATTGGTAATGAGAAAAAGCAGTAATCGCTCTGAACATTTGCAAACCAGCTGGTAGTGTCTCTCATGTTAAAGGCAATATACCTAAAGATCAATTTCTGATAGACCATGGTCATCATACTAACCCATATTGTGTCATTGTTTCCTGGTACTGCCCTGTCTGTCTGTGCTGTCTTGTTTCATACTTAGATAGTAAGCTCTTTGGCGCAGGGACCATCTTTGTGTTCTGTGTTTGTACAGCACCTAGAACAGTGGGGTCCTGGGGCTTCTAGGTGCTATGATAATACAAATAATAGATTATAAATAAATAAAATGGAAGGCAGCCGGAGATCCTTCTGAACAATGAACCCAGAAGGTAAAACACAATGATTAAGTTATTGGATCTGCAGCCTACTATTTTCTTTTTATTCATCAGAAACATTAAAACCTTTAGATGGGGGGACACAAAGGGAGACATTATACAGTAGCTCTGCTTTTATTTGTGTGGCAGCATCTTCCTGCTTTTCCTTTGTTTGGGGCAGCCTCCAGCTGATGTCTCCGCTTATAATGACTCAGTCCCTTCTTTGCTGTTCTGTATGCATGGAGCACCCTGCCAGAACCAATCTGCAAGGCCACTTCTCTGTCCTTCTGATCACATCTCAAAACCCACCTTGATACCCATGGTTGACTGCCTAATGATCATGACTAAGCAGGTGGCCTCTGACAGATCCATTAAAATCTCCTGTTTACTTATTTGTGAACTAAAAAAATAGAAAGCTGTAAATTATGCACCCAGCTAATCTATGCAGCCCTATGTTCTTGCTGTTCTTGTTACTGGTCCCCTTGTCATTTCCTTCTTCCCACACTCTCTCCTGGTGTTCTTCATCCACTTGTCGCATCTGATCCTTAGTTAGACAATAAGCTGTATGAGTCAGCGACCATCTTTTATACATATTTGTATATGCCCAGTACAACAGAGCCCTGATCAAGACCTCTGAGTGTTACTCTAATAAACATAATACATAATAATAACTAGAGATATTTGAAAAAAGGTCATAATTTGTAAAAAAGTAATCAGAATTTTTGTTCCTCAGGTTCTGAAAAGGAAGAAATTTTCATTTATTCAGCATATTCCCTGAAAAAAAATGATCAAATGTATTCCATTTAAAAACTGTTCAGATTTACTGTTTTTGCAGGGAGGGAGGGGCAGAGGAAGAGGTAATTTCCCCTCCATTACTCTCTCTTTGTTCTTTTTCTTCCCCATTTTCTGTTTTTCCTCTTCTTTTTTTTTCTTTTCCATCTTTGTCACTATAAAGAGTTGCGGTGAGGAGGGGAAAAGGAAGGAAAATTGGAATCCTGACTTTTTCTGGTTTCCGGTTTTGCCCAAAAAATTGGAAAATACTGAAAAACACAAACATTTTTATTTTAAAGAAAGGCCACTTTTCAAAGAAAAATATAAATAAAAAATTGTTGACCAATTCTATTATTGCACTTGCCCCACCTTTCCACACACACACACAACTCGTTAATGCCTCCCTTCTGTGCACAGCATAGATGCCAATACAGAGCCAGGATTTTACACTACCACTGTTCGCCTCAAACCATTATCTTGCCTCACAGCACCACAATACCCATAAGGGTATGCCCATCCTTTCTTGTTTCATGGAGTCTCCTCCAACAAGAAAATCCAATCTTTTCTTTTTCAGTTCCTTAGAAGTAACAAAGAGGCCCTTATCTTCAATTCCAACTTGGCAAGTTCCAGAGTGAGACAAAAATCTTTATCTAAAAGCAAATTTATATTTTGGTTTTAACATTTTTATTGTTATGAATTTGTTATATTGCGGGCATGCCTAGAGAACCCAGTCAGGGTTTGGGGCTCCATACACACACCCATAACAAAAAGACCTTTGTCCGAAGAGCTTGTTTCCTTTTAAACATTTCTAATGTTGATTGGATGCTCATGAAAGGGGATGGAGAGACAGCAATGGAGAATGAAGTCTTCCATTCATCTATAGAGAAGGTACTATATGACCCACAGTGTAAGATTTTCCCTTCTTGCTCCCCCATTGAGCCTTGATCCTGAAAGTAGGGGCCATTAGCACTAGGCTCCTACTGTACTAGGGTTTCTAGATCCCTGTGTGAAGTCAGATGTGCAAGTCCCAAAATAGACGTCCATAACACATGCACCTAGGGGGATGGTTGGCTGGTTAAGCTGGAGGCAAGGTTTCGTTTTCTCAGGGGAAATGGAAGGCACTTAATCCCCTGTATAGTGTTACTAGAACATGAAGCAGAGATACTACTATTTATAGAATACAAATGTATATAGAGTGCATATATTCATATGTGTGTATGTATGTTTTTTCTTTGGGCGAAATCCGGTCCCAATGAAGTCAACAGGGAAACTCTCACTGAAACCAATTTACCATTTATTTCAATGGAGCCAGGATTTCATCCCCTGTGCATCTATTCAAACCCGTATGTATCTCTCAGAATATTTTAAACATCATTTTACATACTCTCCCCTCTCCCCTCTTTTTTCAAGACCTGTGCATTCTAAGCCTTCCCTTCCCCAGCACTTCCCTTCAGACTGCACTTCCTATGTTCTAATTAATCACTTTGTATGCATTTCTTAGCTCTCATTCTGCTTTCCTCCTGCTCTCTGTTAAAAAGTGCACTACGTGATAAAGGACTTGGGTTCTCTTCTTGGCCTCTGCCCCTCGCTTTTTCTTTTTTCTGTGCTGCTGCTTCCAGTCCTTACAAGCCTTCCCCCTCTATGTTGGAAATGTCTTTCGTTCCCTTGAGGAGCCTGTCGCTGCCCTCTTCCTCACTCCAGGTTATGGGGATACTTTGGGAACAAAGCTAACAAAATAGATTTCTGGACAAACTCTCTGCCATTGAAATCAATGGAACTGAACCAATTTACATCAGAACAGAATATTGCCCTCTTGGCCTTTGGGCCTCAAAAAGCCAGGACCAACTAGCTGAAAGGATGGGGGACAATAACACCTCCTCCCAACTGCTACAGAAAAGGATCATAAAAGTAGTTTTCTGAAACTCTTTCTGTCTCTTGTGACCCACTCTCCATGGGGTGAAGGGTCACAATTCTTCCTTTTGCGATCCTTACTAAGAATGATCCAGTGGTGACTGATCCTGCCTATGATAGGATTTCCATAGTTTCCCTTCTGCATCAAACTCATAACGTTAGGGTAATATTGTAGTGTGGTAAATAACAAAGGATTCTGCAGAGAAATTAAAAACCCAGTCATACAAGTCAATTTTTTCCAGTTATGTCTATCATTTTCTCTTCCTTTTTTCAGTCCCTGAGAGTTTTCTTGTTTACATTCTTCTTTTCAAAAGCTTCCAGTCAATTTAGCTCCCAGTTATACTAAGTACCTTTTAAGTGAAAAATGAAAACTTTTATCTCACCCCAATTTACTGATTTCAAAGAAATGCAAAATGGTTTATTTATATCTACTGTATGAATGATATTTGGTTCTTGTGACCCCTTATAAGAAATGAAAGAGTTAAACAAATCAGGCAGCCCAGTGAATCTATTCCAACCCAGTCTGTTGCTGGGTATTTTGGATCTGGGCCATGACATGTCTTTGAAGCTCTCAGTGCTTTTATATTTTATTTTCTCTAATAGCCTAGTTAACACAAAGCACATTTCCTTCAGAGCCTCTAGTCAATGCTGCATTTCACTTGGCTTCTGTTTGATTCCCAGACTGTTTCTAATTGATTTCCATTAATAAGGTGCAAGTGTGTTTTTTCAGATGCAAAAAGAAACAAGTGATATGAATCATGTAAAGTTTCGCTGGATTCCAGTCCAAATGTTTAATTTCTTTTAGCTTATTCCTAGTAAGGAATTCCTAGAGGGACTGCACCATCATTTGGTCTGAAGTTTTTTCTTCTGATTCTGCATTTCTTCAGCTAAAACTCTGGCAGCAAAATGAACTCTGTTGCCTTTCACAGAGCAGTGAGTTTATTTTGATAACACTCAATAGTTACGCTGTGAACTGAATTTATCCCATATTTTTCATTCTAACTATGTTTTCCCCTTTCTGTAAATCTTTTTCAGAGCTTAGGCCATGCTGTTTTCTTGCTATTTGCATAGTCACTGAATCTTACTTCTATTTCTAATATTTCAAATTTTCTTCTAAAAGCCTAGAGAGGAGAAATCCTAAAGGAGACATGATTAAGAAAAAAAGAAAATGCAGAGCCTCTACAGGATCCGTGACTCCATTTTAAGGATTGAATCATATCACTTGCTAATTACAGATTTTTAAGCTTCTCTGCACTTCTATGTTTTAAAAATGATCTGAGGCATAAATACTTACGGCTTGATTCTTCACTGCCTTGCACCTTGAATTGTCATTTCCAGAGTTCTCATTTGGCAGCACATCACATTCACTCTGCTCACGTGTAAATGACGACATATGGTGCATGGCACAGAAGAATCAGGCTCAGCTTGGGGAAATAAATTTTTATAAAATTGCATTCTTTTGTTTTTATTTTTATGAAATCTTAATGATACACTTGCTAGGGCTGGCTTCAGCAATACAAAGTTGTAGGAGTTCTTTGATAATCGTGACAGGATTGTCCCTGTCTTTATCTACCCTACTATGTTCTGCAAGCCTAGTTTACAGAAGAATTGAAAAGTCTGAGTTTATTCCCAGCAGCATGACAGTGTGTATTCTTTTTTTAATGTTGCATCAGTTCCTCATAGCACCATGGTTCACTAATGAAATATCATGTGAAGATGCAAACATTGTGGATTGCAAATTGTGTTGGGGAGGAGGGGGGTTGGATAAATCCTAAGGCTGGCCCTAAATACTGCACAATGTCTCCAGATCTCAGCAGGCCCTTGGGTGGGGGTGGCGGGGTAGAGAGATCAATAAGGGCATGCTGAATGCCTTTAACACCCACTGATGCTTAAAGGCCTTGAAAGCGCTTAGCAGCACATAGGAAGCGCTCAGCACCTGCCAGCATCGGGCTCTAAATGCAGATAGCTTAAGAAAGAGGCAATGCCACAAACCCTACCGAGGACTAACCTAAGCTTATTTCTCTCCAATGTATTTTTTAATTATAGGAAGAAGGTTATCAATAAGAGGTGGTGTCTCTGTTTAATGAAGGGGTTCAGCTGGAGTGAATGAGCCAGACTAGGAATGTATCACTCGGAATGGTGTCCTTGCCATGGAAAGTGATGAGCTGGAAGAGATACAGAGGATTCCCCTCACCTCCCTGCACCCACTGACACAATATGTTCCGCCTCCCTCTTTATCCCCCAATGACCTTCTACCAACAACAGACACCCTCAGGATCCCGGGGCTTGTTTATTGTAACTCCCGCCCAGCAAGGCTTCACACAGTTCTCTGTTCATGCAGCAGAATGTTTCCTCGCCAGGGCAGACTGATTGTGAGTTTGTTTTTAAAGCCCCCAATACAGTAGGGCCTGGCTATATGACAGGCCCCCTTCATTTTAGAGACCCATCATTGCACCTGAGGGTGGCAGGTGATCACACCATTACTGCGGAGTGGAACACACGGTCTCGTGACATCCATTATACTCCACTCATCCTTGCTTCTCAGCAACACCATTAGGAAAAACATTTTCACTAGGAGGGTGGTGGAGCACTGGAACGGGTTACCTAGGGAGGTGGTGGAATCTCCATCCTTAGAGGTTTTTAAGGCCCAGCTTGACAAAGCCCTGACTGGGATGATTTAGTTGGGGTTGCTCCTGCTTTGAGCAGGGGTTGGACTAGCTGACCCCCCTGAGGTCCCTTCCAACCCTAATCTTCTATGATTTTGTTAACACTGAAACCTTTTCTTCTGCTAATTTCTTTGTGACCATAGACGACTTTATGCATAAAACCTACCCGTTATCCTGTCCTAGGCCTTGACTTGGCAGGGTATTTAAGCACATGTCTAACTAAGCCTGTGAGTAGCTTTATTAACTTCCATAGAAATACTCCCAGAAATAACTCTGGCCACAACACAGGGCCATGCCCTGTCTTCAGGGGGCAGGGGTTCATCTTACAGGGTGGTTTTTAAAGATTCATTGGTATTTTTGTGTTTTATGATGGTTTTATTGCTTTTGATATGAATCACACTGTACTGTGGCTGGGCAGTGAAGATATGGGTGTTTTATTAAAAAATTATTCAGACTATAAGAACAGAAGACAGAAACAAAATGTTCAGAATTTATGGATAGAGAAAGCCAGTGATCTGTCTGCCTCCACCTAATGCTGACTGTTCAGCTAACAAGCATGTTGTTGTAGTATATTTTCCTGTCATGTATACAATATCTTTTCCTCAGCTGCCGCTGGATGCTCATATAGCACTATTCACCAGGGACACTTTTTATCATCTATGCCTAGTTAGGCGATTACAACCATTTCTCTCAGATGTGAACCTTGCCTCCGTGGTCCAGGCTCTTGTCATATCAAGACTGGAGGGCTGCAATAAGCTGTACATGTGGCCAAGCTTTAGATGAGCCTAAACTGATGCTGAATGTAGCAGCACACTTATCAGATGGTGCTTCTCAGTGGCTACACGTGAAACCTGTACCCTATGATTTGCACCAGCTGTGTATTGTTTCTGGACTGAATTTAAGGCATTTGTTTTGAGCTGTATAGCTCTAAATAGTGTGGGGACTTGAGAGATCACCTTTCTCCTCATGCCATATTGCAATCAGAGGAAGAACTTGAGCTGGATCAGTCTTGATTTCAGAGAGAGGGGGCTGGTGGTACAGAATTGTCTGTGAGGGCTCCTCAACTTTTGAACAGATTTCCCCTACAGTGCAAAAGAGTCTGGGGCTCTTGAACTTCAGGGCCTTCTGTGGGCTGCCCTTGATGGTGAATTGATCAGGTTGTGTTGTGTTGGCAGTTTCATTTTATTCTTGTTTTTATCATGTATTGAAGAGATACTCCCCTATTTTATGAAAGGGATTCTGGCTCTTTGAGTAATGCTCCGAGTGCAGGACCAGGAGCCTCAAAGCCTCTCAGTTTTAATCAACACTCCCATCAAAGGTCTCCTCTGTGGCCACAATGGGGTCAAATTTCTATGCTTCAGCTTCCCTTTCTGTGAAATCAAGGTTACATACCTACCTCACAGGGATGTCTGGAGAATTAGTTAGATAATGTGTGCAATATGTTTTGGAAGATTGAGTGAAATATAAAAGTTCTATGTGTCATTATTACTCGTATGGAAAAATCCTTTATAACTGATTAGGGATGAAATTGTTAGAATTCTATACAAATTACTATAAACAACCTACAGAATTTAATAGAGAATGTTATCCCTGCTATAGAATCTAGGGGTTAGTTTAAGAATTATATAGAAAGGATATTAAATTCTAGGATTTTTCCATAAGGACATGTGACCAATAATTCCTTATTTTGACAGCTCCCTGGAAAATGGAGCGGGAACCCTTTCAAACAAACACCTATCTTAAATCTTTGTTGAGTTAACTTTAAATCATGGCCACACATATATGCTCCTTCCTTGTTGGAAGAGCAGCCCAGCTTTATCAATTACCTGAAAAATTTTTGCATTTTTAATAAAGGACATTTTGAGAAAACAGCAGTATAATATTCATGAGAGGTAAGCAATAAAATGGATGGTTTCTTAAATATCAGATCTGTATCTTTCACTTTGAGAATGTACAATAGGGTTGCTACAAAATACCCAAGTGGACTTGAAATGCTATATCACAGGATATTAACAAGATTGAGCCACAGAGTTAGCATCAGCAATTTTGGATAGACTTGTCAAACTTTGTTGTCCATTTCCCCAAATCTAACTGACTGCTGTTCACCATAAATTACATCACAATGTACAATGCTGAGGTCATGATTTTGGGGAGAGTTTGAGAAATCATGCCATATACACCCAAACTTAAAAAGTTGAGAGAGAGGATGGTCTGTGTGTCTCCCTGGCTTCCAGTTGCAGAAGCCAGGCGCAGAAGTTCCTTTCAACCTGGCAATTGATAAGTTACATCAGTTTATATTTCCAAGGCTATCTTCACAAAAGGGCAGAATATGTCTTAAAATTAAATCTAAGACTTTCTTTTACATTTCTAGTTCCCCTAAACGAGGGAAGGTCCATGGTCATAGCCTTCACTGTGCAGTTTCAAAGCCAGCTCTGAGGAATTCAATGTTTTAGCAGGCATTCATGGAGCTCCTGAGGTACTGTACCACTGAGGGGCCTGCAATTCCCCAGGTTAAGCTGTGTGATGATTTTATCCATGTTTACTTTCTCACGGGATAGTCGCATATATATCTAAAAATGTGTGGGTAAGAGTTTGCATTATGTGCCTTTACCCAAATATAGTGTACCCACAGATCAAGTAGACAATGACATCATTCCAGGAATTTATCTGGATGTTGATAATTCCACATACGATATAAGCCAGAAAATCTGTGCTTTGGAATTTGCACCACTTATCTCAGAAGTATTTCCTGGGAAACAGTACTTTTATGGAACGATAACAAGAAAATGGCACTGCCCTAACCGTTAAGTAAATATTTAACAAACATACACACGCTCATCCATGATGGCCCTAATTCTTCTAGATGTCGATCACTCTCAACTTTTATTGAAGTAAAAAATTTGGGGACCTTAGTGTAACCTGTTAATCAGTGTATCTTATACTACTTGTTCCCGATCTACAAAGTATGTAGGTCTGTTATAGCCCCCCCACTACAGAGCCTTTCTCTTTAACTCAAGATGTAGAGACTCATGCTTTCACCAGTAATGGTCCCCAGTTCAATCCCTGAGGTAGGCCAAAGTGATAGCCACACATTTGCACCCCTCAGGATAAAATCCTATAGAAAGCATCCCCATTTTTTGAGCCGCTGGCATCTTTAAGAGAAGAATACGTGCAACATCTCTGGTCACTTTACATTGTAGTCAAACCTCTATCCATTTTGCTTCAGGGAATAAGCTGATCCCCAAATGAAGACAGAAAAAAATGTTCTTGCATGCTATAGTGCACAAGAGTAGTCTACAAACTTAGGTGCATTATGAGATTTTGTGTCACCCCCAAAACATCTGACACTAGCAAGAGTTGGAAGTATGAATGGAATAGCAAACCAGTCTTTGACCATTAGTCTGTTCTGGAATGGCTGTTCCAATGTTTTTACAGCACATACCCACAAGAGAGCCCAACTCAGGGAGGTGTTCAGGGATGTACATTCTCCTGACTACCGGGTTTTCAAATAGCTTTGATGCTGAAACATAAAGAGGTCTCGTGACCTGGGGCCAGCAATTCAACTAAAATTCTGAAGGGCTAAAAATAAACTCTCAATTCCTAAGCAATATGTCTGTTCAATTTGTTTATATAGGAAATATGGTATATAGCAGGTCTGTTAAATACATAGAAATTACTCATCTCTGAAAGCTAACAAGGAAACTAAGATTTTATCTAGTATTTTGATATAATGAGAATGCTGTCTGGCAAAGCATGTGATCATCTTTAAACCCTCAGTACAAAATTGTTCTAATAACTCGTGTTTAGTTCATTCACATTCTTAATCATGAATAAAATAAGATGAGAATCTTTAATTGTCTGTATCATTCTTCTTAATGAGTACATTCTGGAGTACTATAATGATGATATAGGTTTATGAAACACATCCATCTTCCCTTAATAAGAAAGAAGGAGAAGATAACAGTAATATTGGTTAATTATTGCATGCCATTTTGCTGTGGATTAAAGGTATATGGATATAATGCAAACTCAAATTTAGAGACAGATAGAAGATCTAATACTTAAAAGTAGATATTTTGCCCCTTTTGACTCAAATGGCTAGTCAAATTATGAGGCTTTCTGGGTGTTCCAGTTGGGAGCAGAAATTGATGGTAGTCAGATATTTCTTTGATACAATTTTGTTGATTTAAAGAAAATGTATGAAGTCCTGGGTCTCTGAATGCATAAGGAATGAAATAGTAGGAAACAGCTATTTTTGGTCACAAAACAAAGAGAACTCTTTTCATTCTGCATCTCTGACCCAAAAATCTCTCACTAGGTTTCTTCCAGGGTCAGCCACACACTTTTAGCTGCTCCTCTGGGCTCTCTCTCTCTGTTCTTGTCTAACCTGTTTTTGTGAGGTCTTTCTATCCGCCCACCCCCAAACAAAACAATACTCAGCCAAAAGTTCCTGAGTGGGTTCACACATCCTTTGTCTTAGGTAGAGTTTATGCTTACAGTTATGTTAATTGAAGGGTGAATTCACACCTATCAGTCTCAATGGGGTTTTAACTCAACCCATAACAAGGTTTTACACAGTTTATAACACCATCCCACCCTCCCTCAGCTTAGTTCATTTTCTCAAGAAAGCCTAAATGGTGACACCCAACAACCCCCCCCAAATGGAAAGAAAAACAAATGATACAAACATAACTATTTATGTATATACAGTGTCTTTCTGTCAGGATAATTTCACATCACCAGTATACAAGTATTTTATTTCCACCCAATTCACTTTGGGCCTTATCTTTCCCTGGGTTTCCTTTCCGTCAGCCCCTGTTGAATACCAAATGTTTTTGTGGAACTTTCTGGCTGAAGCAGACCCTGCTCCTTTTGTTCTAATGGGAAATTCAACTTTGTCAGGGACTTTTCCTGCTTCTATTTCCACATCTACTTTCTCAGATTCAGGGGGCAACCAAGCTGAAATTCTGTCCCCCCTGATACCACTTTAGATGGTCCTTATGGATAACTTTGCATTTAGTCCTGGGACCCAACTGTATCTTGTACACCACTTCATTGATTTGGGTCAGTACTGTATAGAGTCTCTGCTAATGCTTATCCACTTTATAGCGCCTACCTTTCTTTCTTCTTGGATTGTGGAACCAGACCAGATCTCCTCTTGTAAAAATTTCCTCATATGATCATACATCATCCAGCCTTTCCATTTTGTCAGAGGCTATCTTCAAATTTTCCATAGCAAAGGTGTGAACTTTTTCAGTTTTGGATGTAGGGTTTCTACATAGTCCAAATGGTTCAACTCCCTTTGTTCCTGTTTAGGAACTCCATACAAGAGGTTTTCTTGTGTCCTTAGCTCATGTCCAAACACGAGGAGTGCTGGGGTGTGCTTTGTACTCCAATTGACTGCTGTTCAAACCATCAAAAAGAATGTAATATGTTGGTCCCAGTTCCTCTGGTACTGTTCTATTAAGATAGCCAGCTGAACCCCCAAAGTTCTGTTGAACCCTTCCATCATCCAATCAGATTCTGGCTGTGCTGGGGTGGTGCAAATTTTATGGATCTCAGGAACCTCACAAACCTGTTGAAACACTTTGGATTCAAAGTTTCTCCCTTGATCTGTGTGACACTCACCTGAAACCCCAAATCTGGTGAAGAATTAACTCATTAGGCCCCCTGCTATTGTCACAATCTTTTATTTCTTATTGTGTAAGCCTCAGGCTATTCTGTGAAGTAGTCCATATTGACTAACAAGTACTGAATACCAGTCTCTGTCTCAGGCAAGGGCCCAACAACACCAATCGCAATGCAATCCATGGGTGCCCCCCAATATACTACTGCAAAGGGGCTCTCCCAGTTTTAGGAGGTCCTTCTTTGAAATGCAATTATCACATTTCCTGAACCAATTTTCTACATCCTGCCAGGATTTAACTTAGTAGAAGTTCTCCCTTAGCTGGATTAAGGCTTTGCAAACCCAAAATGTCCAGCAGTTTTAAAGAACACAACCGTCTCAGCACCTCTTTTTTCAATCCGTACAATCAGCTGGTACCTGGATCCATCACCCACTGGTTTTACTCATCTTCTGTACAATATTTGATCTTTAAACTCCAAGCTGTCCCTCCGTGACCAGAAAGCTTTTACGGTGGTGTTGCGAGGGGGCACTATATTGCAGAGTGGCTACATTTGCCAGTTGATTTTCCGATCACACGCTATCCTGATATCAGGATCATCTCGTTGGGAAGAGTTAGTTGCTCTGGGGTCCATTTCTGCAACCCCATCCCCACCATTCCAATGGATGAACCAGGATGGCCACGTCTGTTAATTAGGCCCGGTTTATACTGCAGATAAATATTGGTATAAATACCTCACTTAGAAGAGTGAAAAATCCACATCCTTGAGTGATGTAGTTATACCAACCTAACCCCCCATGTAGACAGTGCTTTGTCGACAGGAGAGCTTCTCCTGTCAACATGGCTACCGCCTCTCAGGGAGGTGGATTAATATGCCGATGGAAGAAGCTCTCCTGTTGGCATAGGAGCATCTTCATGTAAGTGCTACTGCTGTGTTGTAGAGGTAGACCTGCCCTTTTGGAAGAGAGGCACACCCATCCCTTGAGCAATTAATCCCTTGCTCTCCTGCTTGGGGGCAGTGTTTGCAGTTAGTGTTTGCCTAGTCCTCCAGGCTGTGTTAAGAGAGGGCAGGGGGACAGGAAAGTAGGATATCACAGTCTACCTGTGGCCCCACAGCATCTGTGATTCCTCAGTCATTTTCAGGGTCAGCCAAGGGGTGTTGCATGGCTCCACAGGGGCGGCTGTCACTCCTGCCCACAAGTATCCTCAACTATCCTCCCAATGAAACCCACCACCTTCACCTCCCTGAACACCCAGGGCTGTCAGGCAGGCCTCTGCAGGTGTTCTCCTTCCTTCAGGCTTGTGGGGGCAGTACTCGGTGATTTTCCTGCAGGAGACTCACACGGACCTAGCTGCCAAAGCCAGCTAGCAGCTAGAGTCAGGGTCAGGTTGTACTTCAGCCACCTCACTGCGCTTTCAGGTGGAGTGGCCACTTTGTTCTCCCTGGACCTCTGGCCCAAAGTTCTGAGAGTCATCGAGGTCATGCCAGGTCACCTGCTGCATCTCCAGGCTGTGTGCAGGGGCTGACGCTCAACCTTATTAACATCTATGCACTGATACTGGGCCCAAAGTGGATGCACTTCTTCCAGCAGGCATCCATCTTCCTGGATCCACCTCTGGATCCTCATGAGTGCCTGGTCCCGGGCAGGGACTTCAGTACCACCCTGGATACACGGGACCATCTTGGGTTCAAGAAGTGCCAGGCCACCAGAGATGTCCTCAGGGAGATTGTCGACCATCACTATCCGGTGGATGTTTGGCATGACCTCCATCCCTATGACTCCTCTCCCCAACAAGGCCATCTGGACAAGGCATCAGCTTATGGCCAGACCTGTGTGGGATTGTGAAATCATAGCACTGCAGTTTCTCCAGCCACTTGGCAAGCTGTCCCTCAAGATTTGTGAATCTAATGCACCAGTGCAGGGCATCATGGTCTGGCCTCACCATAAACTTCCTTCCATACAAATAGTGATGAAAATGTTCTATAGAGGTAACCACTGCTAGGAGTTTCTTTCAGGTAGTGCAATAATTTATCTCAGGAGAACTTAGCTTATTATAGTAGGATTCTCTCACCCTCTAAAGTGCATTATGTATACTGCTCTCAAACCATAAGCATCCAATATGAAAAGGGTTTAGAAACATGGATAGGCCAAAACAGAAGCAGTCACCAAAGCTTTTTTCCAACTCTGAAAATGCTGCATCACACTCTGCTGACCACTGAAATAGTTTTCCTTTCTCTCCCAGTCCATGCTATAGTTTTGCAATGTTAGCAAACCCACAAATGAACCTTCTGTAATAGGAGCAAAGCCCTATAAAATACAGCTCGGCTGGGAGTGTCTGGGGAGTTGGTTAGATCTGTAAAGCCTCAATTTTCTTGTTGACAGTGGAATTTTCCTCCTGACTAATTGTATGCCCAAGGAAGATTACCCCTTTCTGGAACAACTCACATTTCTGTGGGTTCAGATTCAAATTGGCCACCTTCAGCTTATCACAGACCATTTGCTCAAATGTTTTAGCAGGCACCAGGATATCATTTCGGTATAATAGACAGGCTGAAAGGAGGAATACCATGTAATTCCCTCTTCATTAGCCTCTCAAATGTGGCTGGTACATTGTACAAACCAAAAGTCATCACTTTAAATTCTCACAAGCCTTGTTCCTCCATGAAAGCAGTTTTTCCCTGTCTTTTGGTATCCACTTCAACTTGCCACCTTTAAGAACCAGTGTGGAAAACCAGACTGAATCTGCTACAGAATCCAAGATATCATCTATTGGTGATAATGGATAGGAATCTTTTAAAGTGACTTCATTTAGTTTTCTATAGTACACACAGAATTTGGTGCTGCATTCCTCTTTCTTAACCAGAGCTATGGGTGAGGTTGAAGGACAGGTTGAAGGCTCAGTTATGCCTCTCTGATACATTTCCTTGATAGCCTGTAGTTACCCCTTCCCTCAGTTTCATCCAGTATCAGTCTGGTGCTGGATCAGTGCAGTACAAACTACATTTTGGTCGGTTTGGAAGAACAATTCCTGCTTCCTAACCAGAAAGTCCCTTGGCCTGTTCTGCTGTTCCCCATTTAAATCTACAGTATGACACTGGAACAGTTCCAATAGAAACTCTGGGAGTTCACCTTCTCCCCTTTTCCTTTGTAGTTTTCTTCTATTTACCAGATCCACTGGTTGACATTTCAGAACTGCTGTTCCCTTTTTTACTATTTGCTGCTTACCAGAAACATTCAGCAAATGAACAAGGATTACTTCTTGTTTCAGATCCACAAGAGGTTCAGCAGCTAAGATTCCCCCAAGACCACTGGTCTCAAAACCCTATGTTGAAACTGTTTTGAGTTTCAACCACCCCCCATCTTTCCCTTGCTGGAAAGCTTCCACAGCTTGTAGTAATTATAATGATTTCTGACCCCAGGGGCAGGACAATTTATTCACTTCAAACCAATTGCCTACAAACCATTTGACTCTCCTGGGCCATATCGTTAATGGGAATTTCCACAGACTGAATTTATAAGACACCTTTTCTGGCATTGATTATACAGTTATTAGCCATAATGAAATCCAAGCCAATTATTAGCCCATCCATTTCAGCCCCCAGATTTCTTGCTCCAGTCCCAGAGGTCCAGTCTTCAAACCCAATTTTCCCAGTTTTGAGACAGGTGCTCTTGCCCCATCCGATGTCTCCATTTCAGACTAATTAGGCGGTTCGGTTTTAGATCCCCTATTCCCATTCCTTTTTAATGTGTCTGGTCCAATAACTCATGTCTGAGCCTGTATCAGCTATCCCTATATGCATCACAGATCCTACTACACACTTCATAGCCACACTCCCGTTATTGTTGTTTAACCGCTCAGATCTAATCCCAAACTGTGGAGCTGACTGTTGAATCTATAATCGTCAACAATTTCGCTTCTGTCATCCCTTTTCCCAAAATGGAAGAGAGGCTTTCACTATACAACTGTGACAATCTTTCTTGGACCGTCTTAAATTTATAACAATCCTCCTTTTTGTGGCTAATTTTGTCACAATATCAGCATTTTACTGAATGGTTTCCTTTAATTTTTGCCAATTTCCCTTGTTTTACAAGCCAAATTTATCAGTTGATCCAATTGTTCAATATGATCATGAACCAGATTAGATTCCCCTTCATCAACCATATTAGACACGGAGCCATATTTACAGGCTTATATACTTCCTCACTAGCAGCTGCTTCCTCTTTTGGTGCACCACTTCAAGAAAAGATTCATGTTCAAGATTCAAGTGGTGTGGCAAATTCCACAGCCTCTTGGAGTGTCCTTGGTCTTCTTTCGTTGATCCTGATCTGCAAGTCCAAGACCAGCTGGACTGTCAGTTGGTCCATTGCTAATCTACACTCTGTTCTGGAAGGCCTTGGTGGAATCCAGATATGCCAGAAAAACAAACCTCCGCAGGTCCTCTGCCAGTTCAGGTGGGGTTTCTTCTTTCCCTCTCCTAGCTCTTATCTATGTCCTGGCCAGCTCAGATTAATAGCTAGCTCCAAACTGCATGCCAAAAGCTAACACCAAGTCTTAATAACTCCATCTCTTTTCTGTAGGTAAGCTCTGCAGCCCCATCAGAACTGGGCCACATAAGTTGGCTGCTAGTAACTCCCCTTTTCAGTCTCTGCTCCCAGCCATTTATTTGAGCTATACTGTTGAATTGAGCCAAATAACCCTCCCTGGGATCTTTTCCTTCAAAATAATGGGGTTTTGCATTATTTGAGTTTGGACAACCTAATCTTTTCCCTCTGGGCCTGTGTAGGTTACATACAGGGTGAAAATGGCTGTAAATGTTCAGTCTTACCCAAGTTCTCTGGCAGGTCCCATTCCTCATCCAAGTGGCTGTCTACCACAGTGGTCAGGGACCCTTTGATTTCCTATGGTAGCTGATGTTTTAGCTTTGTAAATCCTTGCCGCAGCTCATCTCACATAGCAAGGTCCAGATTCACTAAAGTTTGTGTGGTCTCCACTATTTCATGCAAAAGCTTCCAGTCTATGGCAACCAGATTGCTGGTTAACTCATCAATCCATTTTACCATTCTAAACTGGGCTTGTTGTTGCTGGATTTCCCAGTCTGCCTGTTAGGTTATTTTTAATTAATTCCAACAGGGATCTCATCTGAGTCTGTAAATCATCTCTGAATGCTTTCTGAGAAACCTTCAGCTCTTGTACCAGCTCTTATTTAGGTCTTATCGTAATTCCTTTTATGACATCTCCAGCTCCTGTGTTAGGTCTTGTACCAAATCCTGCTGACCATTTTGGATTTCTGCAAGCACCATGGATATTTGTTCCTTCTTGGTTTAACAGGAATACCAGCTCACAGTCTTCTTCTTGGAAACCAGATCCCACTGCTAATACCAATGTAGCCCCTTTTGATCCAAGTGGCTAATCAAAGTTTGGGGCCCTGTGGGTGTTCCAGTCAAGATAGAAATTACTGGTAATCAAGTATTTCTTTGATGCAACTTTGTTGATTTACAACGAATGTACAAAGTCTTGGATCTCTAAATGCAGAAGGAACCAAATAGCAGGAAACAGCTACTGTTGCTGACAGCACTAAGAAAATATTTTTTGGCCTGCACCTCTGACCCAAAAACCTCTCCCCAGATTTTTTTCTGGGGTCAGCCACATACTTTTAACTTCTCCTTCAGGCTCTCTCTCTCACTCCCTCTGTTTTTATCTGACCTCAGTTTCTGTGAAATTTCTCTTCCCCCGTCCCATGGCTACCTGAAAGAATACTTAACCAAAAGTTCCTGGGCCGGTTCACACACATCTTATTTTTAGGTGGGGCTTATGCTTACAGTTCTGGTAATTGAAGGGTGAGTTCACACCGACCAATCTCAACAGGGTTTTAACTCAACCCATAACAAATTTTCACCCAGCTCATAATGATGCATTATTTCAGAATGAGAGGGTGAGAAGGAAAAGAGATAGGGAAGGGAAGGAGAAATAAGCAAGGCAAGAAAAAATTAAACTGGAGATAACAGTAAATCCTGTAAGGAATATAACATAGAAAACCTTGAACTCACATGAGCTCTCTTCACAAGCTGAAAGATAAGCACATGCTTACATGTGCTTCATTGGTTCAGGACCAGAGTACGCAGCACCTTGAAGAATCAAGCGCTTAGATAGTAAGTAACGGTAGGGGTAGTCCAGTTAAAGGGACTATTAAAGTTAAGTATGAGAATAAGAGCCTAAAATACAATCAGATCAGAATGGTAGCATTTGACTCCCACGTTGCACAGAAAAATAAAGCAAGAAAGTGGAGTTTCCAAACTAGAAAGTCTTTATGCGGGCAAAAACCCCTTGCACTTCTATTGAAATATTGCGCAAGTAAAGACTGAAATTTGGTCCTTATTTCTTTCACCCCCAACAGACTACAAAGTAAACTGAGATTTGGATAATTAACAGTAGCAACAGCCCTAAGGAGTCAAATTCAAGCGGATTACTCTTTAGCTGGACATCAGCAGACTCTTGGGGTAAAAATATAACTGAACTCTTGGCTGAACAGCTGCTGCTTAGCTGCTCTGGTAATTGAGAGGGAAGTAAGAAAAGTGGTGCGTATCAAAGTTCCGAAGAAGTTCACATTTTGAATCCCATTACAAAGCAGCAATGAATTTTTATAGAAAGGCTCCATCCAGCAAGTTTCATTAAACTCCGTGGGATGACAGTCATATGCTTAAGTCTGTGCACTTGTGAGTAAATGTTTTGCTGGATTAGGCTTTCGGTTCAGAAGTATTCAATTCAGTGGCTCTTTGAACAACGAAGATCCTGAGGCCTTGTTGTGATAAATCCTCCAGTTAACATAAATTACAGGTAATAAATAACTAGATGAGGTGGGCCTAATTCGGATCTGGCCCCAAGATGGTAATGTTAAAACTCCATTGACTTCTGTTGAGTTTCCCTGGATGTAAACCCATGTAAACGAGCTCAGAAGCTACTTCAGGGTATGTCTAAGACATAAGCTTGTGTAGACCTATATCTGAGCTGGCTTCAGTCTAACTAGCTTGGGTACCAAAGCAATGAGGTCCTGGCAATACAGGCTTCAGCACAGGCTCGGCAAGCTTGTCCAGATCCCTAGGTGCTTTCGTGGGTGGCAAGCCTGTCTAAAGTCATGCTGCTGCTGTTTCACTGCTCCAATACCCAGTCTAGCTTGGTTATATCTACATGAGCTATAGTCACACCTCGTGACTGCAGAATAAACATATCCATCATGTCTTCATGCGCCTTTATTTCATGTTTTAGAAGAAATTCAGTTTCTTCTAAATGTAAATGCCCAGTTACATAAAGATGAACCCACACAAACGTACAGCCAAATTCTGCCCATACTTACAGCTGTGCACCACTTCTGGGCCCCATTCCTCTCTTCTTCTCATTAGTACAAAGCCAGAATAACTCCACTGATGGATCGCATCAATTCCAGTGGGTAGCAAAGTTGTACCTAAGGGCAGAATCAGGCCCGGAACTCTTTAAATGGACTGTCTGAAATAGAATCATTCTTTAATCTTTTAGTAGCCAGGGTCTTGGCCTCCAAGCACTGTGGTATGTAGCTTCATGTCTACTGGGAAATCAAAACCCTCAGCGAAATTGCACTGTGTTTCCCAATATTATTTGCACAAGCATCAAACGCTGGCTGCTTAGGGAATGAAAAAGAAACAGAGCAGTATCCAAGTTAACATGGCCTATTGACTCAGAAGCCTATGGAAAGCTATTGCTGTCTCTCCCTGGAGGTGTCACTATACAGCAATCGTGCTAATAAGCGCAGCAGCCAATTATGGATGAAACTGGCTACCAATAATTTACCATGCTTTTCCTCAGTCTTTCTTTGTGATATTGGAAGAACGCGTGCATGACCGAGAGCTGCTAAACCCTAGTGGCCCAAAGAAACCAGCGTCTCAGAGTTTTGCAACCCTGTATCTGTGACCTACAGACCTGCCAAGGCACAGAAAGATTCTCACTGTACAACAATCCAGATTTCATATGAGAAAACAAAAAATAGAGAGCGCGACAGAGAGACCGGCACATAATATTATATGACTGTATTAAAAAAAACCAAAATTAAGAGTAGCAGGCAGTATGCTCTGATAGGCTAGTGCAGTAGACTAGGTCTCAGGAGCTGTGGGTTCTAGCCCCAGCTCTGCTGTGCTGTGTGATCTTGGACCAGTCGTTCTTTCCTGGCCTTTGACTGTCTTGTCTATTGATTTTTTAACACTTTGGGGCAGCATTTATCTCTTACTACGTGTCAGTGACTAGGCAAATGGGGTCCTGATCTTGGTTAGGGCATCTAGGTGTTACTGTAATACGAATAATAAATAGTAGTAATGCCCTCAACCATGTTTTCACTTAGAACCTACCATTTTTTTAAATGTGGCCTCTCTCTCTGGACAGCTCTGAATCTCGTTTGCACCATAAGGTGAGACACCTCTTTTCCACAGGCTGAGGATTTTGCATTCCACTTCTTTTTGTTTTCTCTAGATTTATTTTGCTTGGTTGGGGAAAACGTCTTTTCATTTGAATGAGCTATTTTTTATTTATAATTGTTTATTAGACGAGTGACATATTTCACATGTGCTGCACAGCAGGGGAATAAGAATAGGCTGGAGAGCTAAAAACGACTCACAGAGAAGCCAGATGGCTTGTTTTCATGAACAGCCTCTGGAAGACATTTGGGTCATTCGCTACATTATTATTTCCTTCAGTACCCAAGGTTCACAAAACCAGGTAACTGTCATTGATGACAGAGTACATAACTTACATAAGTAGACTCAGAAGACCACATTCTGCTCTCCGATGCATATGGCTTCCACTGAAGTCCAAGGGAGACAGTGCTTGTACCCAGCCCCACATTAGCCAATGTGCAGTTGGAGCATTTGCAGAGGGCCCCCATCTCAGGAGGGCCGCCAACCACCAGAAAAAAACCCAAACACAACAAAACAAAGCAAGTTGCACCGTGACCCCGTACACCAGGTTACAACAGCACTCACGAAAATGCGACCCTCTGTCCAGGCCAAACCTGAATGGCGCAGCCTGTGCTGATGGGCTATGATGTAGGTGGGAGTGGCTGGGTGAGGGGTGCTGGGGTGGGGGATGAGAGGTTGGGAGGGACTGGGGGAAGTTGGTGCCTGTGGCCACTGTGGCTGAGATGTTGGGGGCTGTGGTGAATGGGATGTGTGTCAGGGCTGCTGGGATGTGTATGAGAGCCATCAGGATAAGTGGGAGCTGGTGGAGGGTTTGGGGGTATATGTGGGTGGAAGAGGCATTCAGGGGTCTGTGTGTGGAGTGGGCTACGTCTGGAGTGAGGGCAAGGCGCATTCTGTGGTCTATGTATGGGGTGGGGTAGGAGGGGTATTCAGGTTTCTATATGTGGGGTGGGGTGCCCCCCATTTTCCATAGGGCACAGGTCCCCAAAATTCTTTAACCTGAACCCGCCAACAGTTACAAGTAGCTCTTAGAAATTAAGGCTGGAAAGGACATGAGAAGATTATCAAAACTAACACTGCACAAGAAACTATATTTCAGTCTCTCTGAAGTCAATGGCAGCAGGATCCAGCCCTTTTCTCTGAGACTCTCCCCTTTTCCTCCAAGTGTGTTGTTTAAATTCACGCAGCAAATGTCCACTGAGAGTTATTCAAAGGCCTCGCTCTTTATTGGCTGCTGCAGAGTCTAATTGTTCTTACCATTGGGAGGTTCTTCCTTCTATTAATCTAAATTTGACTGTCTTTATTTTAAGGTTATTGCTTCCTGAAGAAAAAGCTGCCCTCCTCAAGGAGTGCAGGACCAGGCTTGAAATTCAACCAGGACAGAGGTAAGGTGCTACACTTAGGGAAGAAAAACCAAATGCACAAATACAGAACGGGGGATACCTGGCTGGGCAGCAGCACTGCTGAGAAGGATCTGGGAGTTGTGGTGGATCACAGCCTCAACATGAGTCAGCAATGCGATGCTATTGAAAAAAAGGAGATGTAGTTTTAGGTTGCATTAACAGAGGCATAGCACGCAAGTCATGGGAGGTGATAGTACCTCTCTATTCAGTGCTGGTTAGTGTCCAATTTGGTCACCAATGTATAGAAAGGATGTAGAGAAACTGGAAAGGATCCAGAAATGAGTGGCAAAGATGATCAAAGGGACAGAATGCAAGCCATATGAGCAAAGGCTAAAGGAATTGGGTATGTTTACTTTGGTAAAAAGGAGATTAAGGGGGGGCATGATAGCCGTCTTCAAATACTTGAAAGAGTGCCAGAAAAAAGATGGAGAAAAGTTGTTCTCTCTTGCCACAGAGGGCAGGACAAGAGGCAATGGGTTCAAACTACAGCATGGAAGATTTAGATTGAATCTCAGGAAAATCTTCCTAACTGTAAGAACAGTGGGACAATGAATCAAACTGCCTAGGAAGGTTGTGGAAGCTCTTTCACTAGTTGTTTTCAAAAAGAGGCTGGAGAGCCATCTTTCTTAGATGGTTTAGACATAACAAATACTGCATCTTGGCAGGTCCTTAGACTAGATCAGTGGCTCTCAACCTTTCCAGACTACTGTAGCCCTTTCAAGAGTCTGACTTTGTTTTGCATACGCTAAGGTTCAGCTCACTTAATAACTACTTGCTTACAAAATCCGAATAAACTACAGAAGTGTCACAGCACACTAATAGTGAAAAATTGCTTACTTTCTCATATTTACTATATAATTATAAAATAAATTAACTGGAATATAAATATTGTACTTACTTTTCCATGTATAGTATATAGAGCAGTATAAACAAATCACTGTCTGTGTGAAATTTTAGTTTGTACTGATGTTGCTAGTGCTTTTTATGTAGTCTGTTGTAAAACTAGGCAAATATCTAGATGAGTTGATGTACCACCCTGGAAGACCTCTGCATATCTTCAGGGGTTCTTGTACAAGTACCCCTGCTTGAGCAACACCGGACTAGATGACCCTTGTGGTTCCTTCTAACCCTATGGTTCTATGATTCTATTAGTCTAGGGGAAAATACCTCTGGGGAAAATGTTTTTAAATACGACGTCACATCAAAATCACAGCTTCTGTTAACAGCCTTAATTGTTGCTTTTCCAGAAGTGGATGATTTGAGAACAATTTCAGAATGCCCACTTCTAAAGAAGGTATTTACTGGAAAAACATAGGCTTGTGGCTTTTTATTCTCTGTAGGGCCTTATCTCCAAGCAGTCATAAATTGGGGAATATTTTTTCTTTATTGTCTGCAACATTTTTTTCTTTTCTTTCCCTACCTGCACCTGCCCCTACCACTCCAGGGTGTCAGTCATGAGTTTCTTGCTCAGGATTGGTGGATGCAATGCCCTCTGGAATCCACCAGTGCCATTCCATGTGTTAGCCTGTGAGGATCATGCAAAAATTATGTGAGAGGATCCCCTCTCTCAAGCCCTCTCCAGAGCCCTGAGCCTAAACTAGGAAGTTTCTACACCACCAGGTCAGACACTTCACAGCAAGAACCCGTCATAGAATCAAAGGACTGGAAGGGACCTGGAGAGATCTTTTAGTCCAGTCCCCTGCACTCAAGACAGGACCAAGCATTACCTAAACCATGCCTGCCATGTGTCTGTCCAACTTGGACATTAGGAAAAAATTTTTCACTAGGAGAGTGGTGAAGCTCTGGAATGGGTTACCTAGGGAGGTGGTGGCATCTCCATCCTTAGAGGTTTTTAAGCTGAGGCTTGACAAAACCCTCACCGGGATGATTTAGCTGAGGATAGTCCTGATTTGAGCAGTGGGTTGGACTAGATGACCTCCTGAGGTCCCTTCCAACTCTAATATTCTATGATTCTATGATTTTGTTGCTCTTCTTTGGACTTTCTCCAATTTGTGCACATATTTCCTGAAATGTGGCACCCAGAACTAGACACTACTCCAGCTGAGGCCTCATCAGTGTGGAGTACAGCAGAATAATTCCTTCTTATGTCTTGCTTACAACCCTTCTGCTAATACATGCCAAAATGGTGTTTGTTTTGTGCAACAATGTTGACTCATATTTAGCTTGTGATCCACTATGACCGCCAGATCCCTTTCTGCACTACTCCTTCCTAGCAGTCATTTTCCATTTTGTATGTGTGCACCTGATTGTTCCTTCCTAAGAGGAGTATTTTGCAGTTGTCCTTATTGAATTTCATCCTGTTTACTTCAGATCATTTCTCTAGTTTGTACAGATCATTCTGAATTTTAATCCTACCTTCCAAAGCACTTACAATCCCTCCTAGCTTGATATCATCCATAAACTTAATAAGTGTTCTCTCTATGTCATTACCTAACTCATTGATGAAGGTAATGAACAGAACTGAACCCAGAACTGATCCTTGTGGGACCCCACTCAGCATGCCCTTCCACCTTGACTATGAGCCACTGATAACTACTCTCTGGGAATGGTTTTCCAACCAGTTATGCATCTACCTTATAGTAACTCCATCTAGGTTGTACTTCCTTATTTTGTATATGAAAAGGTCATGTGAGATAGTATCAAAATCCTTACTGAAATCAAGATATACCACATCTACAGCTTCCCTCCTATCCACAAGTCTTGTTATCCAGTCAAAGAAAGCTATTAGGTTGGGTTCACATGATCTGTTCTTGCCAAATCTATGCTGACTGTTACTTATCACCTTATTATCTTCTAGGTGTTTGCAAACTGATTGCTTAACTATTGTCTCTATTATCTTTCCAGGTGCTGAAATTAAGCTGATTGGTCTGTCATTCTCCAGGTTGTCCTTACTCCCCTTTTTATAGATTGGCATGACTTTTAGAAGATAATTGCTAATGGCTCAGACATCTCCTCAGTCAGCGTTTTGAGTATTCTAAGATTCATTTCATCAGGCCCTGGTGATTTGAAGACATCTGATTTGTCTAAGTAATTTTTATCTTGTTCCTTCCCTATTTTAGAATCCGTTCCTACCTCATATTCATCAGCATTCATTAAGTTAGATGTTCAATTGCTACTAAACTTTTTGGTTCATCTTGGTTCTTTCTCGGTTTCAGCTCTCTACTGAACTCACTTTCAGGCCCGCTGTAGTGAGCATCACCATCCCCTTTAGTCTTCGCCTCTTAACTATCAGTACTAAGGATTTTCCCCGTCCCTAGTGACATTCCCCTATAACCTCAGCTACTCAAGGTTACGCCAAAATGACGCAGAGTAAAATTTTCAGAAGTGCTTAAGTGACTTTGAATGGTAAATAACGATGAGGACGGGGCAATCCTATAGAGCAATCAGGATTACTTGGTAAGCTGGGCCCAGTCAGAGAAAATGTTTTAATACAGCCAAATGTGAAGTTATGCATCTAGGAACAAGGAGCACAGGCCATATGAAATGGGGGACTGCATTCTGGAAAGCAGTGACTCTGTAAAGGATTTAGGGGTCATAGAGCACAACAACTGAACATGAGCTCCCAGGGCAATGCTGAGTTAGTAATGGTTAACGTGATCATTGGATATAGAAACAGGGGAGTAGAGAGTAGAAACGAGGGGATGATTTTACCTGTGTTTGGCACTGGGGAGACCAATACTGGAATACTGCATTCAAGTTACATGTCCATATCTTAGAAAGGATGTTGAAAAACTAGAGGGTACAGAAAAAAGACACAAACAATTCAAGGGCTGGATAAGTTTTGTTACAGTGAGAGACTTAAAGAGCTCAATCTCTTTTGCATATCAAAAAGGAGATTGAGAGGTGACTTGATTACAGTGTATTAGTACCTGGGAGAAAAAAACAGATACTAAAGCGCTCTTGAATATAGTGGAGAAATGTATGACAAGAACCAATGGCTGCAAGTCAAAGTCAGACAAATTCAATTTGGAAATAGGGTTCATATTTTTAAAGGTTCAGGTGGCTAATCATTGGAATAAACTACCAAAAGGAAGTAGTGGATTCTCCATCTCTTGATGTTTTCAGGTCAAGACTGGATGACTTTTTGAAGATATTCTGTAGCCAAACACAAGTTATTAGGTTCAATCGGGGGTAGCTGGGTGGAATGTAATGGCCTGTGATATCCGGAGGTCAGATTAGATGATCTAATGTTCCCTTTCACACAATCTAGTCCCTAACTTCATATCTACTTCTGTGCGCCTTTGAAACCCCACCAAATGTTTCCAAGTTATTGAGCTTAAAGAAACCTCAGTAGTTCAAGAATTGTGGTAGTGCATGAATTTTCCCCATTGTATGTTTCAGATTTCAATTGCTTGGCAAGTAACCTCAAGTATCACTAAATTCCTGATAAGCTGCCATACTTAGCCCAAGGATGAGAAACTGTAAAGTTATTTGCATATTAATTTGCTAACAGTGGCTTTAACAATGAGAGCTAGAGCTGGGCAGCCAAAGGATACATTTGTAAAGCTTACAGCTGTGTTTGGTGATAAGATAAGAGTTCCTTTTGTAGAAAGCATAGCTGAAGCTTTGGCAGTTACTAAAATGGCACTTTAATCTCAATATGAAAGATGTCCTTTCCACTGGAAGCCTATCCAACATGATGTTATCATGTGTATCACCTTATTTATTTATTTTTCATAGAAATGAGGAAAAGAACTCTTCTGATTCAGAAAGCATTCTGATTTTTTTCATTTTTAACATTCAAAGAAACTTAACAGCAAAAGAAATATTTTATTTCCAGTTATAAATATAGTTATCAACATTCCCATATTATCTAACAAATAAATAAAATAAAATGACTCACAAGTTCGTTATAGAAGGTATAATATTACAGTGACACTGGGGAGATGCTATAGTTATGGTTGAGAGGGAACTTGCATTATAAAACCCATTTATCATCAGTTCTCATACTTCTTCTGAAAGAAAAAAAAAGTATAATTTGGGCAGAAATGTCCCAAGTTTTTTCTGAAGCCAATGGCAAACTTTTGGTTCTGGGTTGGTAAAATTCCACTCAATCTTTTTCAGTCATCTGACTCAAGGGTTGCAGATGGGAGGTAGGATGGGTGTTTGTTACCCTGAAAGATGTTTGATTATACATATCATAATTTCAAAAATTGCTTGTGTTTGAATTTCTGACTAGCTGCATTCAGCTTTTAATAGGCACACCAAAGAGGGTAAGCTGTCAGGGAGTCATCCAGCTCTGTGTATATTCTCCCTCTGTCCCTGCACTGGGAACAATTTGGAGCAGCCTGGGCCCTGCTTCAAACTGCACCAGTTGGCTATGGTCCCCTATCAGGCCAATTCACTTGTGTTTTAATAGAGATCAAAGAAGATGTTAATTGTATTGTTTTTGCCTATCTATATCCTGTTGTTTCCTATTACATTACATTTACATTGTGCATGCCCGTAGATAATAACCCTAGGTCAAAATATGTTTTAATATCAGAGTCTATTCAGGTGTTAGAACTTCATGAAAACTAATGGAATGGTACTTGTATTGTTTTCACTTATCTATTCCTATTATAATGTAATGGCAGACATTTACAATATATATATCTCTGTAACTAAATAACTCGTTGAATGCAAATGAAGAAGATTGTTAAATTCAAAGCAGTTGGCCATTGTGTCCATACAGACACTTGTCAGATTGTCATCTGTGAAAAGAAACTATAAGTACTAATTCAAAGAGAGAGAGAGATCCTTTATCTCTGGACTGTTTGGATTCTTACAGGATGGAATAACTAAATAAGAAGACAGAGTCTGACCAGAGTTATTCTGGGTAGACTTTTGGAAAACTGGCAGATTACTATATATTTGCCACCATTTTGGACTTAAAACTTTGACTCACTTGTTAATGTATTTTACCTGCTTTAACCTCCCATTAATTCTCATCTCTTTTTCTTAGCTAATAAACCTTTTGATAGCTTACCAGAGAATTGGCTGCCACCATTATCTTTGGAGTGAGATACAGAGTACCAGTTGATGGGGGGGTGGGGTAAGTGGCTGGTCCTTTGGGACTGGTAGCAATCTGATGTGGTGTGATTTCTGTGTGATTTTGTGTGACCGTGATCACTAAGTTCTGTTTGTTTCAGTAGCAAGATAGATTGGGAAGTCTGATGGGACTGTCTGTAACTTCAAAGTAAAACTACATAGCGATCCAGTTTATATTTATCACCGGCGTGGTGAAATCTGAGTATAGAACACACCACTAGTTTGGGGTATCTGCCGTTTTCTGGCAGTCTGACTGGAGATTGGCACTCAGAATTGTGAGCCACTCCAGACAGCGTAACACACATGCTAGCTGGGGATTGACTGAACACATCATGCTGTAGCATCCCCTCTAACAGCCATCCCCCCACTCCTGATACACTCCCTGCACTAGAGGTTGTGAAAAAGGAAATAGGGGAGCTGGATATACTGGCTTTATGCTAGCTAGGGGTGCCACCATGCTGGGGCTATCACCAACTGCTGATATAGGAGAGGTTTCCACTCCCTTTGTGCCAGCTGGACAACACAAAGGAAGCAGAGCAGGGCTGTGAACCTGGCCCATAGTCCTCTTTGATGTGAGTACATGCATTTGACATCTCTGAACACGTTCCATTTAGAAATAACAATGGTGTGTGTTTGAAAAATCTCTTTTCATCCATGTTTGGGCAAGATTTTTCTCAATTTTAGCAGTGCACTGGGGCACACAACTCCAGGGAGAGGCATATAAATGGTGCTCTGCACTTTGAAATACAGTGTCAAGCCGTTAAGAGACAAGCATGGGACCTTCAAAGTACCCTAGCCAGCTCTTCTTCCCACTCCAAGTATTTTAGGTTTATTGAATGTCAGAAAATTCAGAATTGTAGTTTCCACAGCAACTCGTCACTTAGCCAAACAACGTGGAACAGATAGGCATGTCTCCAGGCACAAATTTAGAACCCAATCCTGGAAACATGCAAAAAAGTAACTTTGCAAATGTGAGCCATCCCCCGTGGAACCAATGAAACCATTCAAGTGTGTAAATAGTGTTGTTATAGCTGTGATGGTTCCAGGATATTATAGAGAAAAAGAGGTGAAGTAATATATTTTATAGGACCAACTTCTGTTGGTGAGAGACAAGCTTTCAAGCTTACACTGAGCTCTTCTTCAGGTCTGGGAAATGTACTCAGGGTGTCACAGCAAAATACCAGGTGGAACAGATTGTTTAGCATAAGTAATTAAAACATATTTCAATGATCTATCCAAGGTGAGGTGGCCAGTTAACACCTTTCCAGTCACAGGAGGGAAAGGACAGAGAAAAAATAAAAGTGTGGGGAGGGATTTAGTGGGTTATAGGTCAGTGTAATAAGCCATAAATCCAGTGAAAAATCCATGATTTTTAGTCTCTAGCAAAGTTATGAATTTAAGCTCCCAGGCTTTCCTATTGAAGGTATTGTGTAGGTTTCCTTTGATGAGGACTGATAGGTCAGATATAGAGTGATCGGTTTGTGAAAAGTGTTCACCCATAGATGGTAAGGTGTTTTTGTCTTTTATTATTTTTCTGATGGGGTTCATTCAAGAGAGTAGTGATTATCTTCAGAGCTGTTATTTAGTGCACTAGATGAGGTACACCACATCTTGTGACAGACGTGTAGGATCTATGGATTTTGAAAGGCATGTGGTTGGGGGGTGTTAATCATCATAGTGGTAGAGATATGTTTACAGTTTTGCATCTAGTGTTCTAGCAGGGTCTGCCTTGAGTTGGTGTGTCCTGCTATGTGGGGAGCTAGTTTCTGAAGATAAGGTTGGAGAAGTTGGGGGGTCGTTTGAAGGCCAGAAGAAAGGGGTTCAGAAAAGATTTCTTTCAGGAGATGGTTCCTATCAAGTATGGGTTGTAATTGTTCAATGACACCCCATAAGGGTTCCATTGTGGGGTGGCAGATGACAGTTAGGGGTGTGCTGTCAGAGGGGCTTTATTTCTGTATTGAACGAAGTTCTCTCAGGGTATTTGGGTGGCCCATTCCATGATGTGATCTATTTCTCTGGTGAAGTGTCCTTGTTTGGTGAAGTCAGTTTTAAGTGTGTTGAGGTGTATATCCCAGACTTTCTCCTCAGAGTATATTCTTTGGTATCTGAGTGCCTGGCTGTAGGTAACAGATTTCTTGATGACTTTGGAGTTGTTACTGGATCTGTGAAGGTAGGTGTGGTAATCCGTGGGTTGCCTATATATAGTTGTCTGTTGGGTTCCATTGTTGAAGCTGATCATAGTGTCCAGGAAGTTGATGCTAGTGTCAGAATGTTCCAGATAGAGTTTAATGGATGGGTAGTGGTTGTTGAAGTTGTGGTAGAAATCAATGAGGGAGTTTAGATTGTCTGTCCAGAGGATGAAAATATCATTGAGGTATCTCAAGAATATAATTGGTTTCATGATGCATTTGCCCAGAAATTCTTTCTTAAGGTGGATCATGAAGTGGTTGGTATATTGGGGAGTTTCACGGGGTTCACTCACTACACGTGGTGCCTCCTCCTGGTGGCTGTAGGGATTAGCTGTTGCCAAGCGCTGCCCTCCTCTAGTGCTGTCTCTACCCATCCTCTCTTTCACCCTGAGACCCCTTTAATTCTTCGAGCTGCAATTTCCTGTTCATGGCTTGGCCCTCTGGCCAAGTCAGTAAGGTCCTCCCCTTCTAGGGAAATCAAAGTCCTTCCAGACCAGCTGTCCAACTGGCATCTCCAACATCCTCAATATCACTTCCTGGTGGCTGATAGGGAAACCCAGGCCTGGTTTCACCCCTTGCTGCTGTTTCCCTGGGTTTACTACTTATTTGGCTTCCCCTCTTTCTGGGTTTGCCAGTCCAAGCTCCTTCCTCCCACAGAGTGTCTGTAGACTCCTTCCTTACAGCCTCTTGGTGCTCACAGCTCCTGGACTTTATACAGGCTTCTCCAGATGAGCCTATTTCTAATTAGCAGCCTCCTCCCTGTCTCCTTCAGGTGCAGCCTGGGCAATTAATTGGCCAGCCTAGCCACTTTACCCCTCTAGGCTTTGTGTGGGGTGAGCACCCCCTCACAGGGAGGCATCCTAGTACCCATGACTGTTCAAATGGTTTCAACTACGTGTTTGTTGTTGATATATACCTCCCTCAGAACACCGTCCTTGCCGACGTGGATGTCACATCTCTTTACACCAACATTGCTCACAACAACAGCATTGTTGCCTGCCTCAAATATGTATAAGACAATGGGCAACACTCAGATAACCACCCCAAATACCATCTCATCCATTTCATCCTCACTGTGTCAAACGGCCGGCTTCTCCCTAGTGGGTCTCGCACTTTTGCCTCTCATAGTGGGCCAAGGCTCGCCAGTTATCCTGTCTTCCCAGGGAGGGGGGTAGGGACCCGGGCCCACCCGCTTCTCTAGGTCCCAGCCCAGGGGCCCTCTGAGTAGCAGCTATGTGCTCCTGGTACCTTACTCGCAGCTGCAGACTTTTCCCCTGGGCTATTTTCCCCCCTCTGTCTTTCTGCCTTCTTGAGCCCAGTACCTTCCTCAGGACTCCACTTCTCTCCCACATACCACTGCACTCCGTTCTCTTCTTCTACACGACGCCACACACCACCGTACTTTGTTCTTCTTCGCAATCTCCACGCACTCCTCTGCTCATCACACACCTACTCCTTCAATTCCCACCCTGTCTCTTAGGAGTAGAGGGTTTTTATAGGCAAGTGGGTGGGGCCTTAATTGGTGTCAGCTGACTCTAATTACCCTGTACGGACTCTGGCTAGTCTATAGGGAATAAAGCCTGGATCATTCTAGAACTTACATACTGCCCTTCTAGACCTTTCCTACTTTTCTGCTGAAGAGGCTCCTGCTGGCTGGAAGAGCTCCTGCTGCTGGGGTGCTGTTGCTGCTTCCTGGGAGCCCTGGGAACCTGCCTGACCCCCCCCCCGATTAGGAGGGGGTAGGTGTGTGGCTTCTCCACCACCACTGCCCCTACTGCTCCCAGGACCAGCACAACCACCATCTGCAGAGAAGCCCATCTCCTGGCTAGCCTGCTTTTCTCCCCCCTTCTACTGCCATGAGTGCCCCTCCCCTGCTACTGCCCTCCCCTAGTCCCTGCATTTGGGCTCCCCCCTGATTTGCCCCCCTTTCCCTGTAGTTGCCTCTGTTCACTCCCCCTTTTTACTGCCCCCTACATTTGTTGTTTGTTTGTCCCTTAGCTAGTTTGTTTGCCCTGCCCTTCTTGATTTAGCCTCCCTCCCAGTCAGCCTCTCTGCCCCGCCCCAACCCCTGTGTTTGCTGGTTTGTTCCCCACCCCACCCAGCCCTAGCAGTTTGCTGCTGGGCCCTCCCAGCCCTGTTTCAGCCTCAACTGCCCCCCCTGCCCCTGCCCATAACTGCTTCCCCCTATGCTATGGCCCCAGCAACTCTCATGGCCCCCTTTAATTGACACCCCTCCATTTTTGCTTACCCCTCACCCACACACTACACTCCCCTGCATTGGTTTTGCCCCCCCCCCCGGGCCCCGTGCAGCCAGAGGAGCCGGTACTCTACCCTAGGCTGGTGAGTGCATTGCCCATGCATCCCCAGCTGGTTCAGCCTCCCCTTTTCCCTAGTCCTGGTGCCCTCCTCCCCTGCTTTCAGCCGAGCAGGGCAGAGTGGTGACCTTCCCCTCCCCTTCTCCTCCCTCTTCACCTCTCCCTTTCCTCCCCTGTATCCTACACCCCTGTTGAGACCTCCCCTACCCCCTCCCAAGATGGTGGGTGTGCCTGGGACCAGAACCCCCTCACTGGATGCTCCCACCCCTCCCTCTTGCCCTGAGACATTGCCCCTGCCCGCGACCACTGGCCCAGATGCCCCGGATGAACCCTCAGGCAGCGACCTCGGGACACCAGCAGCAGGCACCTCAGGCGGGGACTCCAGGGACCCAACCGCTGCCACGGCTACTGCCCCCTCTGCTCCAGGGCGTGCACCCTCAGCCAGGAAGAAGGGCCAAGGGGGGAAAAAGAAGGGCAAGGGTCCTGCCCGGAAGGCACCACCTCCTGTGGCTGGGCTCCCCCTCCTCTGCCTTCCCCTCTACTCTCCCTCACTGTCCCTTTCACCAGCTCTGGGGGTGGCGCCACTCCCAGGGCATACACCCAGGTGGCCACAGGCCCCCTGCTTGCAGCCTCGTTACCTGCCCTGACTGCCGCCTCCAGCACCATCCCGGGGGGTCAGGGCACCTTCACCACCCTTACCAGGAGACATGGGATCCGTTGCCTCCTAGTGCCCGCCTTGCCCCACGTGGAAACCTATGTGCAGGCATTGGCACCGGTGGTGGGGCCCACGGCCGTGGTGGCAGCATCTAAAATGTACGGAAGGGTAGTCTTCTTTCTGATGTCTGAGGCCACCGCCCAGGAGGCGGTAGAGAAGGGCTTGGTGATAGGGGCATCCATGTCCCTGCGGAGCCCCTGGAGGACCTGGGCGTACAGGTGGTCCTCACCTCTGTCCCGCCCTTCCTCCCCAATGCTTCCCTTCTGCCTTTCCTCTCCACCTTGGGGAAGCCCCTCTCTACCATCAGCCCGCTTCCCCTTGGCCGCAAGGACCCCGCCCTCCGCCACGTCCTCTCATTCCACTGGCAGGTGCAGCTGCAGCTGCCACCAGTGGCACGTGGTGGGGATGTGCTAGGGGGTCGTTTCTGGTGCTCCATCAAGGGGTCCAGTACCGGGTCCACTACACAATGGGGAAGGCCCGGTGCTTCCTCTGCCAGGCAACGGGGCATGTCCGGAGGGACTGTCCCCTAGCCTGGCAAGGCGGTGGGGCCCGAGACATCTGGGACCCAGGGGGACGCTGGCCAAGCCAGTGGTGATGCCCACCTCAGCCGTCCAGTCCCTGTGGCCACTCCTCCTCCCTCATCAGTAACTGTCACCTGTGCCCAGACCCCGGGGGCACCCCTCCGGACCATCTGGGTGAGTGGTCAGGCCCTGCCGATGGGAGCCAGGGCCGACACCATCAGGCACTGGAGGGGGCTTACCCCGGGGGGAGATATCTCCCTCCCCCATGACCCTGCCCCCACCTTCCCAAGCCCTCAGCCCTGTCCCCATACTCTTTGGTCCTGCTCCCACTGCCGGGCCCTCCACCTCGGAGGGCTGGGTGCTAGTGCAGGGCAAGCGCGGCAAGCCCAAGGCTGGTGCCCAGCATCCCCACCCCTTGGCTGCCAAGGGGGGTGAGACCCCCTTCAAGGCCAGGAAGGGGACTGCTGGAGCCAGGCCTTCCACCAGGCCCCTGCCAAGCCCAGTGGGTGACACCGGCCGAGGAAGCCATGGTAGCGGATGTGGGCTGCACCATCTCCCTCTTAGAGTCCCTCCTGCCCTCATGTCAGCTGAACCCCCTGCCGGGGCCAGGGCTGCTGCTCCCTCAGCTACCGCCTGGGAGGACCTTGTGGTTGTGGGAGGGGACTTCTCATCCCTTATGGAGGAGACAGATGCCCTGGGTCTGACCCCAGCCAGCCAGGGGGAGGACAACCCTGTCCCCTGTACGGGGGACCCAGAGCAGGGCACCACCGAGCCACCCCTCCTCCTTCCTTCCCAGGCTGCTTCACCTGCTCCCACCCCCAGGTCCCGTCCCGGTCACCAAGGTCATGCCGGACTACTTGCTGCACCTCTGGGTCTGCGTGGAGGGGCTGGCGTTGAGTATCATCAACGTCTACGCCCCAACCACGGGCCCGGAGTGGGTGCGATTCTTCCAGCAGGTGGCCACCTTCCTCGGCACTTTAGATCCTCATGAATGCCTGGTCCTGGGCGGGGATTTCAACACCACCTTCGAGGAGCGAAACCTTGCTGAGGTTCTGGCTGCACTTTTCCCCTCACTTGTTCATCTATTCACACCCCAACCGTGGCCCCACGAAGTCGCAGGACCTCCTCGTCAACCTCCTCCTAGCCCTGGCCAAACTAGCCATCTACAAGACCAGGGAGAGGAGGTTAGCAGGGGGGGGGCTCTCTGCGACTGTGGGGCCTATTTCCGTTCCCTCGTCAATTCACGTCTCCGGGCAGAGTTCCTCTGGGCGGCGCCGCTGGCTCCCTGGACACCTTCGAGGAGCAGTGGGCGCTGTCCAGGGTTCTCTGCTTGGTGTCCCCTTCTGGTTTCCTGCGCTTAACCCTGTGATGCCCCCGCCCTTTCCTGTTTTTTCATTTGTTGTCCCCAGCAATCTGTTGGGCCCGGGTCCAGTGACCCCTCCCCTAGGCTGTGGGGGGAGCCTTTAGCCTTTAGCACCTACTCCCCGGATTCAAATAGGAGAACTTTCCTACTGCCCTCTGCCCTTGCTATACGACATCACCCAGAACAATTTTAAATTCAACAACGAGCACTTTGTCCACACCATGGGAACAGCCATGGATTGCAACAGAATGTTTCGATTTTTCTGAATCGAAATGCTTCATTTTGGAGCACTGAACCAAAACCACATATTTCATTCAAGTCAGTTTGTCATTATGCTGCATCTGTCTAAGGTGCCATGGTACCTCATGGGAGCTGTAGTTTAGGTGCCTCTCATCTTCATTCTTTGATAGAGGATGGGCTTTCTGGCTGGACTATGACCTTCATGAGGCTCTGTAGATATGTGACAGCTTCCATGATGCACCATGCTTTAGTTTAATTTTGAACTGACTGGAAACAAAATCTTTCTGTTAGAGCTGAACTGACCTGAAATGAAATACTTCATTTAGATTTTCCTGACATAAAATTGAAAAACTTGAACATTTTCTCACAGGACATTTCAATTTTGCAGAAACTAGATTTATCCATCATAAAATCATTTTGATGGAAAATTCCCAACCAGCTCTACTTAGAGCCATTTAGAACTTTTTGAAATTCACATTCCATTTAGGAATGAGAGAAAGAGAGAGATAAATTTCCAAAAGAACAGGTGGGGTCTGCTGTATTTAAAAGACAACATATATTCAGCCCCACTGGCAAGCTCTGCTCAGGAAAAAATCTTAAACTTCAATAGCAACAACATTGCAGAGGGGAATAAAAATGGATTGAGAAAGCTTTGCAGTGAAGCTTATGGAGTGCTTTACTGCATGATGGCTTGTTCAGCTAGTGCTTTCAAGCAATTGCCTTAATAAGGACTGAATTTACACACAAACACTTACAAAATAATGAAATAAAAAGAGCATTCTACAAACAAAAAAACTTCCCAGTGCTCAATATAACTTTACAAGCAAAGAATTAGAGGGGACCAATGCACCTGATTTCATATTCTCCCCTTGTGTGTGTGCATTTTATACAGATAAAATTAACAACCTTTGACTGCCCATTTTTATTTATAACATCTGCAATGCCAGTGGGTGCAGTTCTGATTTCTCTGTCCTGAGCTTGTTAAACATCCTAATTTGGAAAGAAAAGGTCAGATAACTCTTGGGGAAAACTTCAATGTCTATTGATACCTAGCAATCCTAAACTTTGGGCATGGAAAGTTTGCAATGAAGGAAATCCCCTTGCTGCTCTACTGTGCACATACAGAAACACTGAGCTTTGATTTTTCTATTCCAACCAATCGAGGTATTACTAATTGCAGTGTGAGATTGGAGTGTTCTTTTCTCTTTTGGGCAAAGGACATGTTTTGATAGTGTAAGTAGGAAAGCTAATGAAACTTCCAACTGACTATTCTATTGAGTCAGATTATCATGGAGATCTTTTATCAGAGAAGGATTAGAAGCAACTGCAAAGGTCACCTGTTCTAACCCCCTGCCAAGATGCAGGATTTGTTATGCCTAAACCATCCAAGAGAGATGGCTATCCAGCCTCCTTTCGAAAACCTCCAGTGAAGTTGCTTCCATGACCTCCTAGGCAATTTGTTCCATTATCCTACTGTTCTTGCAGATAGGAAGATTTTTCTCACTGTTTTTCCTGTTTGTCCATGACCACTGATACAGAGGCCCCTAAATATTCTCTAACACAACTCCATTGTCATTATTTCCTTGTATTCTCCTGTCTGACTGTATCCATCTGTTGCCATTTGTCTTATAATTAGATTGTAAACTATTTGGAGCAGGGACCTCATTTTTTGTTCTGAGTTGTACAGCGCCTTGCACAATGGTGTCCTGGTCTGTGACTAGGGCTACTAGGCTCTACAGTATTATACAGATAATATATATAATAACTTCTCCCTCAGAGGTCATTATAGTTCACAGGTGACTTGTGCCCAATGAACACAAAGGGAAAATGGCTGAAAGCCAGTGGCAGAAGTCCCTGTCACAGTCCAACCAATACACATTTTTAAAGACTTAAGCCATGGCTGTGAGGGAAGTAAAGAAAAATGTCTTTGCTTCATGGTAGACACTGCGGAGATATACAGCAGACATGTTTCCAGGGCTCCCCTTGGAAACAGTCAAGTTTCTCTTATTGTGAGGAATTTGCTGGTTAGTTTGCTGATAAAATCAGTTAGCTTCACACGGAGCTTGCTGTGCCTTTGGGTGCAGGGCCGCGTCTCAGGGGAACGATGCACAATCTTTTGTGAGTTTCATCCAGTGTCGTTCAATGCACTTCTAGAAGCATTGGAGGCGCTTTGGGCCAATCTGTGTACTGAATCCTTGTCCCTCCTCACTGCGGAAAGCCAGTGGTGACACAGTGGGCCGTTGGTAGAAAGCAGGGTGCCAGTTGTTCTTAAGGACTCAAGGAATCGAGGAATTCCATACTCCAGGAATCGACTTTTGACAACAAAGAGGTCTTCAGTTTTAGACCAGTATTGAATCTCTTGTTTTGGGGCATCTCCGATCCATACTGAAGTTTGCAGTGTGTCGAGACAGTGTCTTCTACTAGCTAGAATAGCTGAACTGTGCAAGTGTGTGATCATGTAGCGTTTGCCTCTCAGAGAGGATAGAATCTTCAAATACTAACACACTCTGTAGAGATTCTTAGTAAATCCAAATGACAGAGGCTTATGATTTTGGAATAGAAGGTCTTGCATTCTATCCCTGCTGTCCGCTCTGAAATCCTGGCATGGCCACACAGTCTTTAGAGGAGTACCTCATCCACTATGCGGCTGTCTGGCACATATTCTTGCAGCAATTGCACTAGAGAGTTGAAATCTATATTTCAGATAGGAAACAAGTGTTCTGACTGACATTGTGACAGAAAATGAACAGAAGCATGTTCAAGAAAGTACCTCCGACGCAGATCCCAAGAAGTCGATTTTATCTGTGCTCTGATCAATTGAATGGTGGAATAAGTTCGCCGTGACTAACAAAACACACACATACACTAGAATTCCCAGAAAAAAAGAAAGCAGTTGAGATATACTCCTGACTATTTTTCTGGAGATAAATAGTTACTGTGCACCACAATGGGAGAGAAATAGTGGTAAGAGCTCTTGTGCTGCTTCTTCTACTGCTGCCAGTTTGTCCCAGTTTGTCCCAGGTGCGGTTTTAAGTGGCTTGTTTGTTGAGGTCTAACCAAATGTACTGTAACAAAAAGGTGTATGAGTGGATTGTGTAATGCCAAAGGCACTGATGCCCAGCTCAGCTCTCCAGTCGAGCTCTGATGTTTGCAGCAGCTGAGGAACTGTCCCAAAGCCAGTTGTAAGATCAAAGAATCAGCAGTTTTGGTTTGGACTTCAATGGCCTGATTCTAAGTTAAACTAAGGCTCCTTTTCACCTTTCTGCCAGTGTAAAGTGGCTTTGAAGCAGGTGGAAATTACAGTGTTAGGCCCCTTTATGTTGTCAGAGATGCATAGCGAGTCCTCAGTGTAATGAGGATTCAGTCCCATCACAGTGGCATAGGAATGAGTTCTTTTTCAACACTGCAGAGAATAGGATATCATATTTAATAACCTCTATGTGTGACAGAAGCACAGAGATTTGTTGTACACAGTTGTGTCGGTGTATGACTAGGCCTTGGAGAAAAATTAAAATATTACTTTACAATTAACTTTAAAAAACAAGAAGCTGTGTCTATGACAGCACATCACATATAACTAAGGGTTCAAGGTCTGGCAAAATTATATATACACACATATACTTATAAAAAAAATTCAGGAACCAATTACCAAAAAGAAGCAATTACCCAAAGAATCTTCTACATGGTACAGAATTAGCTTTCGATCCTTGGATGTTCTTTAAATAATGAGTGTCATATTTCAATCTCATTTTCACATTGCAGTAAATATCAGAATTTGTCCCTGCCCTAGATGCTAGTAGAGAAAACCAATTTGTGATATATACATTTTGTGAATCCTGTGAGAACATGCTTCCTATTCCACAAAAAGAATGACATATACTTAGACAGCATAACAGCTTTGCTTTTGCACTGACTGCATTTCTGAAACCATTTCTGTTCTAAAAGTCCAGATCTATTATTAACAAATTGGTCATTTTTTCCATAAAATTGTAACTCTCTCATTTTACTTTTCACCTGCTATGAATCAATAAAGATTTTTCTAGGTAAGAAATGCTGTGTTCCAGTTGCCTGCCCATGCTGAAGGCCAAACTCTACCTTCAGTTACATTTCTGAAACACCTGGGTTGTACAGTAAAGTGTCCTGGGGATCTCTTCGCCAGACTCCTGATCAGAATTTTGGAACAATTAACGTAGGGATATTCTTCAGAGGCTCTTTTTCAGTTTTTACACTGAATCCTTACATTCTGGGCCAGGATTTTTGTCAATGCTGTGTGAATGCATATACAGGACAATCCAAAGCCTCTAGAAGCAAATGGGAGCCTTTCCATTGACTTTAGGTGCTCTGGACTGGACTCCTTCCCAGTACAGATATGATTAGTCATAATCAATTAAGCTAATAGTTTACATATCTGTGTCAAGTCTCAGTTCCTTGATTTAATGAACTCTAGTAACTTGGGACATAATATACAGTGTAACTGAAGGCAGAATATGGCACATTATTCATAATATTTTATGATGGGTGATTTGAAGAAAAAGGTACATCTGAAGTTTATCTAAATACACATCTTTGCTTTGGAAGTCTAAGGTGGCAAGGCACTTTGCAAAGTTTGCCAGCTTTGCCCTGGCTGGAAACACCCCAAGAACAGCCTTTTCTGGGCTATTCTGGTACTTCTAACTCCGGTGAAGCCAGAAAGTGCAAACAAATGCTTGTGGAATTTATTTTAGGTCAATCATATTTTTAAGGACCCAAAAAAATTCCATTTGAGATTTTGGCAAATATGTGAATTGCTTCTTTTGCTGTCAGAATTGGGTCTCCCATCCCTACTCATAATGTTGAGTCTCTTAGAATAGCTTTAGATGGACTTTTGGCAGCAGTGCATAAAAAGGAGCTAAATAAATATACTGCTTTCCAATCATAGCTGTATAATGGGGGCTATCATCAACTTACCATTTGCCACTCTGCAGTGATTGCAGTACTGTGGCATATTTTTTTCTAAGCACAGGAAAATACTATCTATCCCATAATGAAAATTCCAATATAGCATATTCAACTGGCTCCAGCTGGCAAAGTACAGTTAATGAGCTTCAAAGATATGCATTGACACCAGTTCTGTAAATGTTTATAGGGATAATTGCAATAATTCCCTATTCTACTTGTCAGAAATACTCACAAGTACTATGAACACCAGCAATAAATGTAAAAGCAGTACATGACAAGCTTTACAAGGTGCCTGTGGTAGCTTTTTGAAAAGAGCAATGCATCTATTTGTGTACTGGTTAGTGGGGATTGAACCTCTCCCTCTGCCACTCCCCTATCCACAAACAAGGGTTTTTAATACAATAACTCTGGATTGAACTCAGTGTAATGCTTCCTCATATGACAGAACTCTTTTGCTTTGAAGAATTAAAATGGGGGGACATGAATTTAATGGCAGTTGTGCTTAATCTGTCCTGGTATCCTGGTTACAATTACAATTTTAGGTTAATATTTAGTTGACATAAGGGAGAGAGCCTCTGCTATATAGCTGAAGTCCTTTTCTGAACTAGGCAGAGATTGTGTCTTCGCTTTTGCATGTACAGTGATTACCTCATCATTGGCTTTGCTATCATGTAAATAATAAATGCTAGTTATTTGCCCTATGTGAGTCAGATAGTGACTGGCAAAAACAGAGTACAGGAAACATGCAAGCAATAAGGCATGCCTTTAATTCAACAGTCCTCAAGCTATTATCATTGTGCATTGAAGGGTTTGCTTCATACTTTCTTTCTTAGAGTCACACATCATACAAAAATAAGTATAGCTTTTTAAATACCATCAAAAGTTTACCCTAATTCCCTCTACTAGGGAAAAATAATTCTGGAGAATACCTTTATAAACAAAGCCTCGCTTAAGGGAAATGCTTCTAGAAATATCTCTCCAGACAGTAGCCCTACTAAATAAAACATCTCTGAGGCACACCCTTCTAAACAGAACTTCTACTAAGCAAAAGGCCTCTGAAGAAACTCAATCCATTTATGTTTCTGTACATATATTTATGTCCCAGAGTGCCCAAATAGCAGATTTTATACATGGAAGCTGAGCTCAAACAGCCCACAGGTGAACTAAGCCTTCCTATTATTCACCCTAATTAGGCCCAACAAGATCCCCTATAAAAATGGACCCAGCTGTTTTTTGGGCTTCCCTTCCTTACTAATGGGTGACTATTCTACTGTAGCCAGGGATATTGCTTTTATTTGAAAAACTGATTTGATTTACATTACAGGAGAACTGACATATTAGAACTGAACCTGGTTGAATTTTGGAGGAAGTTCAGCTACATGTTTACATTTCTCATATCAGTCCTATCTATATATTCAGATAGGAACACTAGACCTAAGGGTGGGGTTAGGGGGCTAAGATGATAATGAAACCTTGTAGCTTCAGCCCAACTTTAGTTTAAATTAAAAGCCACAAATCCTTGATAAGCCCCACATTTCACAGGGCTAGTAGGTGTGATTTGTTTAGAGGTATATCTTCTAAAGGAGGCTGTGGAATTCTCATCAATGGAGACTTTTCAGAACAGTTTGGACGAACAACCATCAGGGATGGTCTAGGTTTTTTGATCCTACCTCAGTGCAGGGGCCTGGACTTGACATTTCAAGGTCTATTCCAACCATATATTTCTATGATTCTACCTATCTCCTGAGTGACTGTGGTCTTTGCTCCTTTTTGGTGACTTGTAGATATGTTTCCACAATCAGCTGGTCACGCTCCTGTGTGAGAGAATGATTCCATACCTGAAGAATGCTAATGTCAGTGGAATGGCCATGTGCTGCTTTCTCATTTAACTTTCTAAAAATATTCCTTTGCACTGCACACAAGCAGCTGAGAGATGCAGCGCAGTGTTCTGAGCAGAGGACTAGGTACTTCTAAATTAGAACCTTACCTCTTCTGATGACTCTGGCTGTGTACTTAGGCAAGTCCACAAATATCTCTGCCTCAGTTGCCCTAACTGCAAAATGTGGGTAACTTATGTCTCTCTGAGGAGTGTTGGGGCAATTCATTAATTAAAGTACATATAAAGTTTTAAAGATGCAAAGTTCTCTCCCAAGTCCTGTGAACTGCCATTGCCCCATTTGGTCAGTAGCTATGCCATGGAAAATCCAGCTGCAATCATCCTGATTCTCTTCTTTCCTTCACTAGTTTTGCACTGCTGTAAATGTAATTTCACTTAACTTCAGTGGAATTACTCCTGATGGTCTTTAGGCCATGAGCAAGATAATTAGTATTGAAGAAAATCACAAAAAGTTGGGACAGCATTTATTGGCTTGCCACCAGCCACAGCTCAAGTCAGCTGCTGTTGAGTCTGCAGACACACTAGATACTTCCTGTTGCATAGAAACCTCTTTTCTTTATCAGGTTCATCCATCAGAATTTCCTGTTTTTGCTTTTGCAGACACAGTAGAATGGGCTCATTCACATTTTCTGTCTCTAATATAGAGCATCCATTTTGTGAATGAAGTGTCATGACCTCTCACTCGCTTTTCTTGTGTGGGCTGTTCTAAACAAGTTGGTTCAGCACAGTTCTGCTTTTTACTGCATAGTGCTTCATCATTATAGTTATCAGACACTTATATCTGCTGCTTAGCATGCTGAATCTTATTGGCAGAGTGATCACTGTGCCAGGTTCCAAACATATACTGGAAAATCGCTCTTGGCAATGATGCTAGAATTTTTTGGGTATGGGAGCATTCCAAGTATTAGGAAGCAGCATTTGTTACCCCTCATGTGATGCAACAAATGAAGGTGTGGAACTCTTGGCACAGAAAATGAGAAATTCTCCGCTGGGTTAATCTGATATAAATCTGGAGTAAATCCACTGAAGTCATACAATACACTCTAGCTTTATATTGGTGTGACTCACACCAATATAGGGGGATTTTATATAAAAATTTGATTCTTCTAAAGCTTTTATGGTATCAATCATGTTGCATTTCAGGTATAAAAGAAAAATATTCTAAACAGAGGGCCTGATGCCAGAGCACGCCAAGAGTAATCACACTGAAACGAACTCCAGTTTTGTAGCATTGCCTTTAAAGACAAAAAACCAAGCATCTCGCTCTATTTACACTTAGACATCAAGTAAAAGGACACAAAACTCACAGTCTTTTCCCTAAGAAAAAATATACAGAGCTAGAAGGACATGTCCATGTAATTTTGTAAGGTTGTGTCCTTTCCTTCCTGCTCATCAACCCCCACTTCATCTGTTTTTTGCATCTTTATAGACTGAAAACCCTTCATGACAAGGATTAGTAATAGAGTAGACCTGTGTATATCACAGGCCATGGAATTTCACCCAGTTACTCCTGTATTGAGCTCAATAACTTATCTCTGACTGAAGTGTATCTTCCAGAAAGGTATTCTTTAAGATTTCAAGATGTGGAAAATCCACCACTTCCCCTGATAGTTTGTTCCAATGGTTAATCATCCTCCCTGTTAAAATGTGCGGCTTATTTCCCCCTTTGAATTTGTCTTCAGCTTCCAGATATTGGTTTATTTTATGCCTTACTCTGCTAGATTAAAGAACCTCTTAGCACGCAGTATTTTCTCCCCATCAGAATACTTACGCACTGTAATCAAGTCACCTCTCAATGTTCTTTTGGATAAACAAAACTGATTGAGATCCTAAAGTTGCTCACTGTAAGGCTTTTTTTCCTCCTCCCCAGCTCTTAAATCATTTTTTGTGGCTGTTCTTTGTGCCCTCCCTGATTTTTCCACATCTGTTATAAAATGGGGACTACATATAGGGACTAAATATGTCCATTTATGTTTAGCATTTCAGGAGGTGCTTGCCAATGTTTATCTTCATCATCAATGCACTGGTGTAAAACCTTTTCCAGAGGTTTTTTCTGGCCCACAGACTCCAGGAGAAGGGCACAATACCATTTAAAAAGGCTTGGGGATATAACATGTCCAGGCTTACAGGGCTGCATAGGAGCATTGGGGGGAGAGGGGAGGATAAGAATCACCTCTCTCGTCCCTGCATGGCCTCTCTGCACCATCAGTCTAGGCACATAGGGGTAAGCTGAAGCTACATACCCACTAGACTCCATAGCAAATGGTCCTTGCTCCATGCCCCCAACATTCCAGCCAGCACAGCTGAGCTGCCATGTTGAGGGACAGGGTAGTAATCTGCCATCAACCCTTACAAGTAGCAGATTACTACCCACCAGGGCACAGGGGAGCAGAGTAGAAATTGTGCCCCTCTGTCAACCAATTTCTTCTGTGTTCTGCCCTATACAAAGGGCAGATTGTATCCACACTCTCCAGCCTTGTAAATTTAGGCCTGTAAGAAAGCAAAATGGCAGATAGCTTATTAACTTCCCGAAAGCCTTCCCCTTGCACCTAATTTCCCTTGTCCTCTCCCTCCCCAACTTGCCGTGTCTTGTCTAAATTCAGGTTGTAAGTTCTTTGAGAGGGACTGGCTCTCATTAGCTCTTTGTACAGCACCTAGCAGAGTGGGGCCTCATCAGTCTAAATAGACCTCTGGGCACTACTGAAATACAAATTAATAATGCTTCTCTTTGTATTTCCCAGTAAGTGGAAAAGCGAGCTTCCTTCTTGGGCAATTGTATCCATTTAATAGTGTACCCTGGTTGTGCTTGCAGACCTTCAAGTGCTCTAATCAGCAATAATGGACTGGAGTTTGGAGCAACCCTACTCTATTTCAGCTCAGCACAAACACAAAGGAATGAGAGAGCTGGGCAATTACATTGCACCAGTACTTTGTGCAAGACCCATCATTAAGGACTTGATCCTGTTCTCATGGGAGTTGGTGGGCAAAAATCACATTGACTTCAGTAGGAGTAGGAGCAGATCTTAAGTTAGGGAAGGGGGGCCCTGAGTACTGTTATCAAAGCATGAAGTACCCATACTGGCTCTGGTACCAAAGGGAGTGACGGTCCCACTGATCTAGAATATCTGGGAAATTATTAACACTGTCTGTTTTTCTACACTGACATCCAATTTAACCAGGAAACATAAAAAGTGGGGTAAATAATAAGCCAATAAAGTAGAAACTGAAGAAATATCCTTTCCCAAAAAAGAAAATTCAATAAAAGGATTTGGTTTTTTGGAGGCAGTAAAGGGAACAATTGTTTCTGAAAGAAAACATGGTTGAGTTCTCTCTGTTCCTTAAAAAATGTAGAATACAGATTAATCATTTTGTGCATATATTAAACGATCCCCAAGTACCATTAAAAAAAAAAGACAGATGCCATGCTGAAAAATCCAGCTTTAGTTCACTCACCAAAACTGACATTATTCCTACAGCTGCTCTACAGAAGACATTATATAGAGTTCCATAGGAAAAAATAATTGTCTTGATACTTAGAGCCAACAACTTACCATCTCCTACAGAGAGATCAGCAAATATATACTTGATCCAAAACATTTCATGCATTAACATAAGCCCAATTTAAAAAAAACAAACACTTTTTCAATCATATAAGATGCAACAGTTCTTAAAACGATGTTAGAAAATGGCTGCTATTTAACAGTCAAGTTAAATAAGGCACAACAAGGGCTAAATGGATCGTGGCAATAGGGGTCATAAATTCAGACACAGGGGCACTGAACTGAGACAGGAGGGCGAGGGAGCCCTAACTGTGCCATATTCAAGTTGATCATTATAGGCTCTAACCAGAATCAGGTGAGGGTAATACAGACCTCCAGGAAAACAAGAGGAATCTCTAAGAGATCAGGTATATGGGTGGTGGATGTTATTCTTCCAGCATATGCAGAGAATTTAGATAAAGACATAAATACTCTTGCTGGAAGGTCGTAGAGCAACACTACTTTATTTCTGAGAATTCAGAACAAAAATACACAGGGAGAGAGAAAGAGAGCAGCCTGTATTCTGAGGCAGAGAGGTACAACTCAACACCCCCTTGCTTTATGTTGGCTCTTTCTGGGGAGTCTGACTGCACGCTTTGCTCCAGAGCCCCCAACCTTCAAGCAAGACCAGGAAACTCCCTGCTCTTAAAAGGATAGCTTGCAAATCCAATATACTGCCATGGAGCTAGGAAAATTTTCCAAAAATTTGTGGCTACATTATGGAAAAATTAAGCTAACCGAGATGGACATTTGTGATGTGCTGTTTCAAGCCTAAAGCCATTTATAGTTCGGTTGAAATTTATATTAAGAAAAGTCAAGAGATAACATGAAGTAGAGTGCCTTTCTGAAATGATTTGAAATGTCAATTCCTTCTCCTCCCCAAAAAGAGGGAGCAAAATGTAGCCCTAGAGGATCATGACCAATTCTGATGGAGAAACTTCTTTTATTGCAGTAGCACTTCTGGCAGTTCTCATGACAACGAGTGAGAATCTGTATGGCCAGCAGGGAGCAGAAGTATATATGGATGACATTTTTGCTTTATCAGAAATCTGGGGAAGAAAATAAGGTAAAGTTAAAACAAGCTCCTGAAGGTAATTGAGACTTCTGGAGAAAATTGTATGGCATGACAAACCTGACTACAGATCCAAAGGCATCAAACTGATTAAAAAGGGAGTGAGCTGAACTCGAAATAGTCAAAGACAAGATTTTCACCAGTGACTAGTGATTTGGGATATCTCTGTTTTTGGGTGTCCAATTTGAGATTTTAAGAGGGTGGCAATTAGCACTTTTTAAACAATCTGGCTCTTTGAAGGCCTCTCAGGTTGGGCACCCAGAAAACTGGGTCATTTGTATCTGCTGAAAATCTTGATTTAAAGCTATAAGTGATATGGCTCCTAAAATATAACCAAGCTGATGGTATGAGCAAATTTTTGGTTAATTCTGAGCCTGAACTTAACAGACCATGGTATTTATGAATTATTTAAAACTGACTACGTGTGGATCTGGGATGAAGCATAGGAGTGTGCTAAGGAGAATCTACAGACCATTGACCACATCCACAGTATTGGCATTGTAGAGTCTTTTCAGAGATGTTAGCAGTTACTATCTCAGTAGGGTAATACTCAAGTTGCGCAAGGATGACTAGAAGCCCACAGTATATTGTTCCAAATGGCTTTCAGATGCTGAGATCTGGTATGTCCAAACAACCAGGAAATGGTGAGTGTATGGGTATTCAAGAGATTCACAAGATATTGTCAGGGTTTTGCTAATTCTGAGCTAGTGCCGGGCCACAATCCTCTTGTAACATTAATAAAAAGTGAAGACCTAAAGAAAGTGCACTTCACACCTTACTGAGCAGGAGTCAACACTGACGGGATTTGATAATCCAAGGGAATCAAGAAGACAAAACCCTCCTCAAAGTCAGATCTGAATGAGTTGTGAAGCTGGAGGCTCTTCCAGATCAATGATTTTTGGTTAAATAGTAATTCTTTTTAAAGATTGTTTGTGCTGAATAAAAGAGAGTGAAGAGATTAAGGGGTATGCGTACTACATCTTCAAATCTATTGCAGGAAGGCAAGCAGGAGCATGTCTGGAAAAGGCTATCGGCAGAAACTCTACAGGGAAGCAAAGAGAGAGACAGAGAGAGTAGCTTTAAGGATAATACTTTTTCTTAGTTTAAAAAAGTTCCTTCTTCAGTTAGAAGAAAGTGATTCTTTCATTCTTTACCGTTATCCATGACACCCATCATTAGGTGGTGCCCTAATTAGATGCCCATTTTATCCATTATCTTCCTCCTTTCCCTTTAACTGGGTATTTTGATAGTTTGCATGGAGATTCATAGAATCCTAGAAGATTAGGGTTGGAAGGGACCTCAGGAGGTCATGTAGTCCAACCCCTTCTGAAAGCAGGACCAACCCCAACTAAATCATCCCAGCCAGTGCTTTGTCAAGCCAGGCCTTAAAAACCTCTAAGAATGGAGATTCCACCACCTCCCTAGGTAACCCATTCCAGTGCTTCACCCCTCCCCACAGTGAAAACGTTTTTCTTAATATCCAATCTAGACCTCCCCCACTACAATTTGAGACCATTGCACTTTGTTCTGTCATCTGCCACCACTGAGAACAGCCTAGCTCCATCCTCCCTGGAACTGCCTTTCAGATAGTTAAAGTCTGCTATCACATTAGTTAACAAAACATTTCTAAATAAGTTTATCTCAGAAGTTTTTCTTTCTGCTTTCATTCCATTTTCTTTCCTTAATTTCTCTAGCTTGCTGTATTTTAGTGTCTTATAATATCTACTGTCCCTGTAATTGTTCCTTCTTCCCCCATCCCATTCCTTTCCTTTCTTCTTTTTTTTTTCTGTCATGAAAAAATGCACCTCTTTCCTTTGCCTGTCAGTCACTGTTTCAAGTCTTTTTCTCACATCATTAAGTTGATTCCTCTCTCCCTATTATCATTAGGGGCTGAGGGGGCTTCCCTGGGAGAATTGTCACCACCACCCCTTGCCAGTTTTGAGTGGGGCCACTGGCTTTTGAATGCAAAGAGGTAGCTACTGGGGGCCTCTGGATGGTTGAAAGTACAGTCAGAGATCTGCCTCTTTGGTACCCTTAAAGAGACCAACCTTTCCATTATAAAGGATAGAATTTAAAAAATAGATTTGCCCAGTTAGAAGCCAACAGACACCCAGGTCTGGGGCCCTTTCCTACTATCCTTGTGGGCCAGCCCAACCCAATCATGGCCCAATCATCTCCTGCCTGAGCTAGTCCTGCTCCGAGATGGATAGATATGTTGGTGGAGGGCATGGTTTGTCTGCTCCCAGGAGAAGATATAGGGTGTTTTACTCAGCCCAAACTAGTGGATTTGGAGGGATTTGCTGAGGTCAGGACCATCTTCTGAGAGACCCTGTGCCTCTGCACTGGTATACAGTTCCCTGCTGTCATGGCTCATGCAGGAACTATGCTCCCAGAACTCCCACCTCACAGAGGGTGCCTCAGCTCAGAAAGGAACAGTAGATAAGTTATTTCCATGCTGGAAAAGTGCCAGGGATTTAGGGGTGATGAAAGTGAGGAGAACGATCATCCCCCCAGCTCTACTGCCTCCCAGCCTTTGCCTGCTCAGTCCCACATCATAAAGCCTGTTCATTCTGGAGCCTCCACAGTGTTGTGGAAGGGGGAACAACAGGACCCTAAAACATTTTTCTACTGCAGCAGATATTATAGAAATCAAATCTGGCTGACCTGTTCTTTTTAACTATGAGAACTTGGCTCTTTTATACATGAAATGGTTTGTCATTTTTTTCCCTATAGAAAAATGGAAAAATATAATCAATAATCACAGAGATGGAAAACAGTAATGTCAGCAAGAGTACAAGCTCAACAGATTGGGAACTCTCTACCTTTGAAATAGGCACCTAACACATTAATCACGAGGCCACACATCCTTTGGCTAATGTCCAAGGGCTATAAACAGTATTATTTTAACCTGTGGAGAATTTCCAGTTCACTATCCCTGAATATGACAGAAAGACACTGAGAACAGTTCTAAAATTAATAACAGAAATGTGGATATAAAAAGGTATGAAGTATAAACATGAACATTTCTTAGCACATACCAAGTCTTAACATTATGTTTTGCTTCCAGAAAGAGATTAAAATATTTCATTAAATGCATACTAATTTTAGATTGCAAAAATAATCAACCTATTTTGCACTAAGGCAATAACAGCTATGAAAAGATTCCAATAACATTATAGCGTCTTATGGGCTTTGAATTCACTGTTTGAAGACCATTTAGACACTAAGCTAGAACATCAGATTCCTATCTCCATTAGAAGAACTCCATTACAGTGAATGGACTCACTTTGGATTTACACCAGATTAAATAAAACCAGAATCTGGACCATGTTGTTAACATTTATGGAAATTTACATACATTAAAAGGAGGACTCTCCTCTACTTTTCTTCCAGTGTAATATTGAGAATGAAAAAGGCGCATTATATTCAGTTTCTCAATAAGGGTTACTGAGTCCTAACAAAGCCTGTTTCCTGGTACAGTTCAAGGTCTATTCAAATCAAATTTAACTTAGCTGCCCACTTCTCCTGCTCAGAGGGACAGAGATTTTCTTTCAGAGGTATCTGGAATAGTGTGGGGTGGAACAGGACCTCTGCCTCTACAACCCTAGGATCTGCCAGTCAGTTTCAGATTATAGTCCCCAGTTCCATTTTTAGGATGACTGTGCACTCTCATATGTACCAGGAAGATTGTCAGCATCTGAAATCTCCAACAGTCAGTTAGTTTACCTCCACCAAGCCAGCCAGGTTAACTGGGTTCAGTGTAGAAGCATAATTCCCAAGCCCAAGAATGGATGTACAGAACTGGGATGCTGTTTCCTTACTACTGATTCCCAGAGTTCTGACCAAAAATGAGGTGGTATAGACATGATCCTAATGAATCCCTCACTTCTGGATCTCTGAACGCAGGAGAATCACCACATATATCTCCCTGGAAAATTGCCTTTCTGCAGAACTTCTGTCCCAGCACTCAGTAAGCTTCTCCAACCCAGAACATTTCTCACAGGAAGTAAATGTAAATGAGAGGCTCTTACAGGAGATGTAGGTTTCAGTGCCATAACTAGTTGATCATACTCAACTTTAAGTCTCCTTTTAACTGAACCTGGGTAGTGCTGTGTCATGACTTTTCCAGTCTGCACTTGGGCCTTCTTCCATGTGGACATCACCAGTTGACGGGTGCATGGGTGTAACTAAAATCAGAATGATACCTGAGGTATCCATGCTGGTCATGATCCTGCTCCACTGAAGCTGACAGCAAATCTCTCCGGGTGAAATCCTGGCCCTATTGACATCAATGGGAGTTTTGCCATTGACTTCAGTAAGACCAGACTTTTTTCCCCTAGTGTTCAATTTGTGCAAGCTTAGGCCATAGATATCAGGTCAAGAGTACCCTCAGAAGACAGAACCTGGTCATAGTGAAGCATGCTATAGTCTTCTGTGGGGATTTCTGGAACAGCTAGACAGCAGTAAGAACACCTCTCTCAAAATATCCAGCTGTAAAACACTTACTTTAAATGAAAGTATTGCCCAATCTTTCTGCCCAGGAATGTACTGCATGCTTTAGCTTGAAAGCACTGAAAATGGCTATAGTTAGAGTAAAAGTTTAGAGAAGGGTCCTTCAAACTGTTAGGATTTATAAAGGAGCAAAGCAAAAAAGGAAAAGCACAAAAGGCCCTGATTTGGAGTAATTGCTATCTGAGGAAGTAAGCTTGAAAGAGAAATCAAGCTAACAAATACATTGTGCTCTCGCTCAAATTTCATTTTCTATTTACCTTGGCTATAGTTACACAACACTGAGGAAGTTGTGATGGATGTATGTAGTGATGACTAATGGGCTTCTATACCAGATGGTATATATTTGAACTTCCCAGGCATCAGACAGGAATTGCTTGCATGTAGCAGTGGAAAATAAATTACAAAGAAAATCTGGAAGGACCAAAGGTCGTCTTTAAAAAAAAAAAAAAAAAACCCTGAGAAATGAAGACTCACGTGGATTTCATTTTGCTAATAAACCTGCAGATGTGAAATCCGAATATATCAACAGCTAATTATGTACATCATGGAAGTGCAGATTGTGTTGCACAGTGATGAATGTGAAGCTGCTTGCTAGAGCGCTAATATGCTGTGCTCATTATTAGGAGAGCATAGTTTGAAAAAGGAAAACCAGATCCATGCTTCGTAGTGATTCCTATCGTCATCAGGAAGGCAAGAAGCATCGCACCAAATAGTCTGGGCAAGGCGAGACTGAGTTCTTTGGAGTATTTTATTGTAACACTGTCTAACAGGGAGGCTTGCTGTTGGGCTGGAAAGCCTGGAGCCAAGCCTTCCTGAAACAATAATCCCCACATGAGGGGACTCAGTTTCTTGTAAAGAGTAGAAGGTGTCCACAGCATGGTGGAAGCTTAGGAGGTTGCAGTGAGACTACAGAGATTGAGGAGGCTACTGCAGGGAAGACACTGAGACTAGGGGAAATGCTTCAGCTAGGAAGGGCTGGGAGTAGCCTGCTAAAATAGTAAGGGCTCTATCCAGAGCTTGAGCGGAAGCCAGCTGAAGGTAGGAGGGAAGAATTTTGTGCTTCTTTTTGAACTTTAAATTAATACATCAGACCCTAAGAAAGGCTGCAGTGATTGGATTGGAAAATCCCTATGTGGACTTTATTCGGGGATCCAAAAAGGGGAACTAAAGTGAGGGGTAGTATATAGGGCTGCCCTGGAGCCACCGGAGGCTCCGTGAAGCAGCCACTTAGCTACACCCTGAAAAATATGCAGATTATTTAATTACAGCACTTTCATCTTATGTAACACCTTTAAAAGACAGGATACAGGGCTAGCTGGGCCATTGGTCTGACTCAGTATAGCCATTCTTATGTTTATATGATTATAAAGTGCTTTATACACCACAGTTTGAGAAGCTATTTGAGCCAAACAGAAATCCTTTAACATTTGGAAATCTGACCCTAGTGAAGCCAATAAACAGGAGCATAAATTACAGCTGACATAAACGAAGATGAAAAGTAGAGGAGCCAAAATAGAATTTGAAGAGCAAATAACTAAAAGTATAAAAACAAACCACAAGAGACTCTTATGTTTATCAAAAGCAGGAAGCCTACCAAAGAATAGGTGGGTCTGCTGGCTCACTAACAGTGACAGGGAGCAATTAAACAAGATAAGGACATAGCTGAGAATGTAAATGATTTATCTGAATCATTTTTCACTACCAAGGATAATAGGGGTATTCCTGCACTTTCCTGGTAATTAAGATGGGGTACTTTCCAAGACTGATGTGACAGAAGAAGACGAGCTGAGGAGCAGGACTGGATGATGTATGTTGAAGATGTATGAAGGAGCTCATATACGAAATAGCTGAGCTACTCAGAATTTGTACTCCCATTGAAAACAGTCACTGGTCCAGCAGATTAGAAGGTAGCAAATCTTAAATCCATATTTTAAGAAGGTTGTAAGGACAGTATGGGCAATTATACACCTGTAGACCTTACACCTATATCTGGCAAATTGATTGAATCAATAATTAAAAACAAAATAACAAAACATCTGGAAGAGCACAGTCTGATAGGGTCTAGTAAGCATGGATTCAGCAAAGGAAAATCATGTCTCACTAATCTCTTAGAATTCTTTGAACATGTATGTAAAGTAGTGGCTAAAGGAGAATCAGTTGACATAAAATATTAAAACTTCCAAAAGTTTCAGCAAGATCCCACACAGAGCTACTAGAGAAGCTAAGCCATTAGTGGTTGAAAGGCAAAGTATTGTCTTGGATCAAAGGTGCAGTAAATAAAAGCTTAGGAACAAGATATTAGTGTGCATAAGGAGTGGGACAGAGAATAATACCAAAATATTGTAATGCCTTTATATGAAATCAATAATGTGACCTCATCTGGAATACTGCACAGTACTGGTCATCTGATCTCAAAAAGGATGTTGCTGAACCGGAAGTGATTCAGAGACGAGCAACCATGAAAACCCTGGAAAAAAACTCTCATATGAAAAGAGATTGAAAAGATTGAGATTATTTACCTTAGAAAGGAGACAAATTAAGTGGGGACATGACAAAAGTACATAAAATAATAAATGGTCTAAAAAAAGGTAGGTCAGGAGTTTCTGTTCTCCCTGCCTCATAACACAAGACCAAAGGGACGTTCCATTAAATTAAAAGCTGGTGTTCAAAACTGATAAAAGGAAATTCTTTCACCTGTCTTTAGACTGTGTAACTCAATTCCAGGGGCAATCATTGAGCACAAAAATTTAACAAGTTTCGAAAAGGCACTGGACTTTGATATGGATATCAAGACTATTCAGCATTATAATAGCATCGTAGGGCTGGAAGGGACCTCGAGAAGTCATCTAGTCCAGTCCCATGCACTCATGGCTGGACTAAGTAATATCTAGACCATCCCTGACAGGTATTTGTGTAACCTGCTCTTAAAAATCTCCAATGATGGAGATTCCACAACCTCCTTAGGCAATTTATTCCAGTGATTAACCACCCTGACACTTAGGAAGTTTTTCTTAATGTCCAACCTAAACCTCCTTTGTTGCAGTTTAAGCCCATTGCTTCTTGTCCTGTCCTCAGAGGTTAAGAAGAACATTTTTTCTCCCTCCTCGTTGTCCTTGTAACAACCCTTTATGTACTTGAAAGCTATTATCAGGTCCCCTCTCAGTCCTCTCTTGTCTCTTAATGCGGACAAAATTTTGGAAGGGATACACCTCATACTTCAGGACCTAAGCCAATCTCTAACTATTAGAGCTCAGGACAAAACCTAATGTTGTTCAGGGGGAAGATCACCCCACATCTGCATGCAGCAGGGTTCTTACACCTGCCTTTGAAGCATCTGGTGCTGGCCACTGCCAGAGACAGGATACTGGACTAGACAGACGTTGGGTCTGAGCCAGTCTGGCAATTCCCGTGTTCCTACAAACCATAAATATTCAGCAGCACTGAAGTGTGGAGATGAGTAGTAGCTAAGCAGACATCTGGCACAGCATGCAGTTCATAACAGTAGGGTACTGAGAAATTTGGCCCAAGACACCAGGTTAAACCTTTATATTTATGAAAAATGTCATTATCTTTCTTGGTCATACAAGAACGTGTCTTTTAAGTTTCTTATCTGAAAGACCCCCACACAGAAAATTACCTGGAATTCAATGTATCTACCCCAGAAGGAAGAGAGGCTGTTCCAACCCTGTCAGGATTTTTCAGGAGGCATAGAAACTGAAAGTTTCAGAGAGCATATGGTATAGTGTGTTCTGAAGAATAAGTCCCTGAGTTCTTATCTTGGTTTTAACAGTGACGTCCACTGTCACTACCCCTCTCTACCTCAGTTTCCCTACCTGTACAATGGAAACAATAATAGTCGTCTACTGCACAGGCCATTGTGAGGATTGGTTTAGTACATAATAATGTTTTGAAGCTCAAAAGGGTTATCATTTAAATCTGATGCTTAGATCATGAAACCATTCCCTCTAGCATGCTTTATACACTCATCTGAAATATTCATCTTATCATTGACCCCTTGACATTAGACTGTTCTACAGCATCAGAATTCAGCTTCCAGTCATAGGGGTCTGCTTTTATTAGCCTGACCTCCGTCAAAGGATTTGCTCAGGATTCTTTTTGAAGTAATGGGTCTCAGCTCTTTGATAATTCAAATCTTGTAGTTCTTTGAATTAAAGAAATGATCCTGAAACTGTACAGGAGTTGTTTATAAGACAAAGGGCACTTTTAGTAATAGTGATAAAAAGTCCAGGTAAACTCTCCACAGGTTCTGCAGAAGAATAAAAAAAAAAAAAAAAGCAAGGTAAATGCACATCTGTTCCAAATGACACAATTGTTTTCTTTTAATCAAGACTTTGAATTTGATTCTTCATAATTTATTTCCAATTATAGATAATCCTGAAACAAACATTTCTGGTCCTTTGAAAGAAAGTGGTAAATTATTGGGGAAAATCCTGGAACATTTTCCTTTGCAAACTCCCCCTGCACACAATCTTTGATCTTGAAAAAGGATGCAACATTTCGTAGAAGAGACAAAGGCAGAGCAACTTTTCAAGCTCTTTGAAAGATCCAATTGCCTGAACTCATTAGCATTTCCCTAGTGACTATTTGTACATCCTCCCATTTGTCACATGTTGATTTGACTTTCCTTTCAGAAAAGAACCTAAGTCAAAGAAGAAATGGACCTGATACACATCAAAAAGAAGCTATGGAAAAGCTTCATTGGGGAAAGAAAGACCGTCACTGCTTGAAAGGAAATAAAAGGTAGTTTTATTCAAAACTATAGTTAGCTGAACAGGGAATCAGTAAAGATGCCCTAGATAACATTTTTAATGGATTATCTCTGCCAAAGATCTCAAAGTGCCAGAAGGAATTTGCAGATGACTCTCTAGGAATCAGGGAATTGACTCAGGCTATAGAAGAAATGAAAGTTGGAGAGACTCCATGAGCAGACAGATTCCCACCTGAATTTAACAAAGAGTTTCTGAAACTTTAACACCTAGATTACTGAATATGTTCACTGATGTCGAATATATTAAAAAATGAGCAAACTCTCCTACCTACTCTAAGAGAAGCTGTAATTTCAGTTATTCCTAAATTTGGGAAAAATCTTGGACTATGTAGTAATTGGAAGCTAATTTCTTTAATCAATTGCGGCTGGACAAAGATCTTTCACACGCCAGGTAGGCTTCCTTCATAATAGACATGCATTAGATAATTTGTGTCAACTGATTGATTTTATAGTTGCTTCGAAAGATTCTAAAGAACCTTTAGCTGTCACTTCTTTAGAAGCTGAAAAGGCCTTTGACTGTATAGCCTGAGTCTTTTTTATGTGTTAGCAAAACTTGGATTTGGTAAACAATTTATTGCTTGGATTAAGCTTTTATACTGTAATAGAACTTCCAGGGGAGTTGCCAATGGTATTATTTCTTCCCCGTTTCCATTATTGAGAGGTACGAGGCAGGGCTTTCCCTTTTCTTCTCTTCTGTTTGATTTAGCTCTAGAACCTTTAGCCATTGCCATCTGAGCAAATCAACATATTCATGGTATCAAAGTGCCATCTAGTTTTTGCCAAGTAGAGCACAAAATTATGCTCTGTGGATGATGCTCTGATATTTGATCTAAACTCAAGGTTACCGTTCCTAACCTTCTAACCGCTATTAATAAGTTTGGATTTATCTCAGGATATACAATTAATTGGGGTTGTCACACTGTCTGGAGTTGTTCACGTCCTGCCTACCTCATGGCAGACTGTCAAAAACAGGGCAGACACCCCAAACTGGTGGTATGTTCTATAATTAGATTTTACCAACTGAGTAGCAAATGTGAACTCCTTACTCCTGGATCACTGTAACAGTCTTACCATGGAGTCACGGCCAGTCCCCTTTGGATCTCAAGGCTCTCTTGCCATCTAGGCAAGCTGGACTTAGTGATAAATGGTTACCTGTACCGAAGATCACAAAATATTCAGGTTACATCCTGTCCCAAGGGAACAGTCACACACCTCAGATCAATTTGTACCTCAAATCTCACAACAAAGATAATGCTTATAGCCAATCCTGTGATAAACTAACTAAGGTTTATTAACTAGGAAAAAGAAACAAGAGAGTTATTTACAGGTTAAAGCAAACAAGCATATATTCACAAATGAGTTACCATCTATGGCTCCTAAGGATGACCGAGGATGTAATCTGTTAACTCAAAATGTCTTTCGGTGTGGACTCAGTGGAACCCCGGAGATTTCTGCATTAGTTTAGTGACTCTAGCCCTGTGAGAGTTCAAACAGCAAAGAGAGAAAACATAAATCAGAGTCACAAGAAAATGTTTCATCTTTAGCCTTCCAGTCCATGAGACAAGCTCCCTTGCAAAAAGCATTTCCAAGATGTGATAGGGCCATTCACCAATCCTTTATATCATGATATTTAATCCTGAATGGACAAGGGGCATGATTCCCGTGCCTGAGTTCACAAGTTCGGAGCAAACATTTTCAAAGTTATACAGCAAATATAGCTTTATTTATATATTTCCTAATACAGCATGGAATATAGACATTAGAAGTGAGATTAATGCATACAGCAATTTACAAGCATTTCATAGATTTTAAAAACTAAATATATTCTTATAAGATTGAAACCATTTTGAACAAAATGGACATGGTTCAGTTTCCAGCTATGAGTTTGTCAGTGCTTATCTCACACCTACAGATTTGGCAAGAGCTGGCATCTGGTTTACCTGATCACAGGGGTAAATCAGAAATCTTAGGCATTAACAAATATGCCCAGCAAAGCCCTTTTCTTAAATTTTCTTAAATTTCAATGGTAATCCTCTTATATGAAATATTTAGGAATATTCAGAACAATCCTAAAATAAATATGGAACCAATTATTGCCCAAGTGGGTAACAATATGGAGAGATGGAGCTCATTAACCTTCAGTTGGTGGGACAAAATTTATATAAAATATATATAAAATATATAAAATAACGAGAGTCCTGTAGCACCTTAAAGACTAACAAATTTCTGCGGGCATACGAAAGCCCACAAAACCTTATGCCTGCAGAAATTTGTTAGTCTTTAAGATGCTACAGGACTTTCATTGTTTTGCTGCATACAGACTAACACAGCTACCTCTCAGGAACTTTACACTGAAAATGAATGTCCTTCCCATCATTTTGTATGCCCTAAAGACTCTCCCAATTCCTATTCCTCAAACATACCGTAAGAAATTCAATAATATTTTCAGAATGTTCCTTTGAGGAACAGGTTAAAAACCTGGACTGGCTCTGAAAAAATTACAGCTTCCTCTATCTCTGGGAAGATTTTGTTTTTCCAACTTAGAAAATGATCATCTCTCTTTTTTGGTTAAGCCAGGCATCTTTGTGGCTGTTAGCGGGTTCAGACTGAATGAGAATTGGGTATACCGTCTCCCCTTTCAGGCATTGTAGGATCAAATTATTACAGATTTGATAGCTCCAGAGCTCCCACAGTAACAATTGAGGCAAGTTTGGTCAAACTTGGCTAGAAAGTTTTGCTTCCATCTATTCTTTCAGGTTGAGGCAGTCTTATGGGGGCAATCCCATCTTTAAAATCGGTGGCAAAACCTTGATGTGGAGGGACTGGATGGAGAGAGGAATTACGTTGCACTCATTTACAATGATAAATTTAAACCATTTGTAGATATTCAGCAACAATTTGGCTTTCCCTGTTCCAGGGCATGGAAATATCTCCATTTAAAGCATTTACTCATGAATGTATGTGGACTGGATGCATTGGGAGCTCCAAAACCTCCAGAATGTTTGTTTATTTTTTGGAGGAAAGTTACTCATAGATACTCATAGACTCATAGGTCAGAAGGGACCAATATGATCATCT
>ML675618.1:58165845-58347089 GCA_007922155.1 Mesoclemmys tuberculata | reverse complement strand
CTTAAAAATAGGAACTACATTAGCAATTCTCCAGTCGTACGGTACAACCCCCGAGTTTACCGATTGCTTAAAAATTCTCGCTAACGGGCACGCAATTTCAATAAGTTCCTGGACTTATTTAGCCAATGGCATTCTTTTACGAAAACTCTCCCAAAAATTGATAGTTTAAGAGTTGCTTGGAACAGAGATTTGGATACCAACTATCTCTTATCCAGTGGACTACCACAGTACCTAAAAAAGTTAAAAGCAACCTTATACCTGCAACTACAGCCTATTCACCATAAGACACTTCTTTGAATATATTGGTCCCTACATAGGCTAATGGTATATACCTCATAAATGCTGACCACTGTTGGAAATGTAACTCCCTTGGTGCTACATTAGCTCATGTGTTTGGAGAGTGTCCTATGTCAAGAATTTCTGGTATGAAGTGGGTCAAAGGACCAGTTTGATATTGGGGACCTCCCCCTTAAGTTTCATTTTTGTATATATTCTTGAAACCTGGAGGTGACCTGGTAACAAGGCAAAGTGGTTCCAACATTCAGTTTTGGTTGCTAAAAAATGAATCCTGTATACATGGAAAACTGGATCCCCACCAACTAGCGATGCCTGGCTCAGCAATATGGTTGACCTCTGTTGGGTTTAGACAACCTGGAGTCCCCAGTCTGCCCCCAGCTTCTTTTCATCCGCCGGGGCCACCATTGATTTTGGGTTCATGCGGGCCGGACAAAGCACAGCAACCAATATGATTGCAAGCCAAGTCATTTATTCCAGGGCAAAAGCCATCTTATATAATACTTCATGCACTGCTCACATCCTCTTCTTGCAGTTACTGATTGGTTAAAAGTTACAAGCATACACACAGCACAAGCACAAGCTGATTCTCATGGATAGCTTAACATTTCCCACAGCTGCCTAATATTATTCTGTTTACCTCCTGGACACTGAGCTAAGAAAGAAGAAAGGGAGGTGTCCGCCGTCCTTGGCCGGCTTCCACCTGCTTAGGCAACCTTATCTAACTCTCACGTCCTTGGGGCCTAGCACTGTAACTTCCCATCCCAGGCATCAGGGCCGCGTAAGGATTGTAGATCCCCACAGACCTCACAACTAACAAACAATTGGCACTGCACAGAAAGGGAATGCCCCAAAAATTCAACGTAATTTGGGATGACTTTTTCAAGGTCTATGATTAATGTAGCCCCTGAAGGTAGATACAGAGCTTTTCCTCCTCTCCCTTTAACCTAACTCTTGATTTGTATTATGATGAGTCTGGTATTTTGGTGTATTTGGAAAAATTAAGAAAAAATTATAAATAAAAAAGGAAAAAGTGTAAATACTTTATACATGAAATCGGTTTGGGAAGATTATTCGGAGCACTGGTTAAAAATTTAGATGCACAATAATCTATGCTTTGTTCTAAACACTTCCTGGCATATTACTGTGGCATACATCCATGGCTGTCTATAAAGGAGAGAGTCATAAAGTACAGTTTTCACAGGAAAGTGCAACATATGCTTCTATCAGTATTTCACATTGCTTTGGCCAGCAGAACTATGAATGTAGAATAAATGTGTGAAAACTCAGTAAACAGATGCATCCTGTAAGATTTCTAATATGATGCATTAAAATGAAGCTCCTTCCACTGAGGAATGATGTGTAAACGTACTTAGTCATTGATGAGAAGAAAAATCAAAATCCAGATACCTCTTTGCATTTGTTGAACCAATAATGTACTCATCTGGAGTTCTGATGGGTTTGAGAAAAACCTGTGACTCTTACCGGTTTTAAAAGCTTGGAGGACTTTTGAAAAACTTCCTTGCTATTTCCAAGGTTGAAAAAGATGGATACATGATCTGCAACTTAGTTACATAAAAATGTGTGTAAGAAAAAAGAAATCAAGCAGTTGCAGAGGGATAGATATGAACTAATACGTTCTTCTTTCCATGTGTAGCTACGACTATCTTTTATTTATTTATTTATTATGGCTCTCCAGGGCCCCAATCCTGATTGGGGACCCCCTTGTGATTATAAAATAGATTTATAAAATCTATATAATCAGGTTCCATCTTCTGTCATAGCAATGCCAAAGAGTTCACAGTAGAGAGGCCCCAGGTATTCCACAGTTCCACCCTTGCAAAATTGCCACCAGACCCACTGGAAGAATTCCCTTCCAGAATCTTTTTCAGAAAAGTATATTTTTCAAAAAAGTATATTTCCATCTCTTACAATTGTGAAGAAAACCTAAAAAACTTGCAATGAATGTAACTGATGCAGTGTTGTATGCCTGAATCTGCACGCAGCCCGAAACAATAGCTCTCTGGTGTTTGACCTGCCATAGTCAGATCAACAGGATGTTAAAGTTGAAGCCTAAAGAGGGTCATTTTACTTCCCACGTTGTTAACTCTTTCACTGTTGATTATTTTGGCAGGGACATGCAGATAATGTGCTTATTCTACAATCCCAAATGTATCTCCATGCATGCAAAAAAACAATTGGCCATTACTTAGCTGCCAAAACCATCATGTTCATGCTCCGAAGACCTTGCAATCTAAAATGTAAACTTTTCAGTCTCGTAGAACAAGCCAATGTTTCTGGCTAGCTGGAGCAGCAACTAGTGCAGCCGCCTCCATGGCATGGGAGACAGAGCCCCAGTGGAAATGAATGCGTGATACCTTTGCTGGTTCTGGCATGGACCATTTAGGGCCACGTTTAGTGCTTGGTAGATGTCATTGTTATCCACACCAGAACAAGGGAGGGAATTAAGAGTCAGTGGAAATGGGGTCTCTGCGGTTACAGGCTGGTGGTGCAGTGAGATTCAGTGGGGTTGGGGCTGTTGACAGGGGGTTCAGTAAGATTCAGCAGGGTGTCATATCTCTCTGAGGCTGGGGTTGCTGTAACAGTGGGGATGAGGTGTTCTCTCTGAGTCCCTGGGACCTGTTCTGAGGCTGCTGCCTTTGCCCATCCGTCTCCACTGCTTCCTGCCCTACCCCACCTCATCCCTCCCTGCTACCCTGAGAATTTTAACTCCAAGAGTTTAGAATGAGATTGAGCTCTTCACCAGTTTTTTGCAAGAGAATTTTTAGGGATGACTTGGAAACAAGGTGCCCATTGATCTCCTTAGCCACGTTCGCAAAAGATCTTTAGATGCGAGTTTCCCTAACACAGAGCGAGTGCTGCATATTTTTGCTTGTCTTCATGTAACCTAATTAGAGGAATTTCAGCAAGCTAAAATTAATCAAGACCTACCTAAGAGCATCCATGGGGCGAGAGAGGTTATTGATCTGGCAGTTATTTCTATAGAGAACTAGGAAACAAGGTAGATAGCCTGAGATGAGCTAGTTAATGAGTTTGCTTCAGAGGAGAATAGGAAGGTCCCATTGTAAAAGTACTTTGTGGTGAGTATGGGGTTTTTTTGCAGTCACAGAGGAGGGACCTGGATTTGAATCTTTGACCTTGGGTTGGAACACCCTTGGCATGGCACTGACATTTACACTTCTTCCCTGAGAAATGCACAGAGAATACTGATATTGCAGCCCAATGCTCAGCTTGTGCAATTTGAAGGTGTAATCGTCACGCCCTCTCCGCACCTCTGTGAGGTTACTGGGCCAAATTGTGTCCTGAAATAGTCCTCGGTAGTGTATTCTGTGACCACTACTCAGGCATATGCTAACAGCACGTCAGCTGCTGGGCCCTCAGGCTCTAGCACCTGGTGAGACACCAAAAGCTCTCTTCAAATGGGCTCCTCCAAGGGTTCCCAGCTAGCCTGCCTCTGTGTTACCCTGTCCACACTTCTGAAGAACAAATGCTAGCCTATGTGTTGACCCAGACTGCATCTCCTGGGTATGCTGCTATCTTCTTGAGTCAGAAGAAGCTCCAACCATCTTCACTGCTGTGCGATCAGTCTTATGAGCAGACATAGGCCAACAGAGGGTAGGGTGATCCATCTGTCAGGACACTGGATCTGCTGGTCTTCTTCCTGCTCAGAAGGGATGTTGGTCTTTGGGGGGGAAAGGCATTACGAGGAGGGCTGGGGGGATCCTCATGGGCAGGGGCGCCAGTGACCTTCGTCGGGCTCCGCAGCAGTCCATGGCTGGTGCCATAGGCCATGAGGGCATCACGGAAGCTGCAGGCCCACTGATAGGCCACGGCATCCTGCCGCCTGGTCCCCTTCCCCTCCTTCATGGTGGCCCTCACGGCCCGGAGGACGCGGTGGAAGTCCTCCCAGCACTGCAGAGTGAGCCTCACTCAGTTCTAGGCACCACGTGTGTCCCGGAGAAAGACACGGATCTCTTCACGCAGCACCTCGGCGGGTTTGTCCTCCGGCTCGGCCTCCGCAGCTGCCTTGTGGACCACTGGGATGGGGGCTAAGGGTGGTGGTGGCGGCGGTGGAGGGAAGACAGCAGCCCCCAGTGAGCTGGGAGTGCTGAACACAAAGGCCGCCTCCTGGGAGCTCTTCATAGTGAAGGAGACAACACCAGGTGCGGCAGATGAACAGGCAGTGGGGGGGGAGAGGTAGGCACAGAGAGGGGTATGGGGGTCGAGGAAAGGTAGGGAATAGGAATTGGGTTAGGAGAAGGGTCAGGGCAAGGAGCGGGAGAGGGGTCAGGGTTAGAATTGGGGATGAATCCAACAGCCACAGCGGCCGGGCAGGCGGGGTGCATAGGCTCTTGGTTGGAGCCGGGAGCTAAGGAGGTGGGCACGGTGTGGGTGGTCTCCACGGTGGTATCCTGTGGGGATGCAGTGCCCGTGGCTCCAGGCCCTTGTGAGGGGACAGCCGGGCAAGTATCTTTGGGGAGGATGGGAAGGGTCTGGCCCACAAGAAGGGTTGGGGCACCCAGTGGCTTGGGGCTCAGCCATTCAGCCTCGGCCAACTCTTCAGTGGCTGGGGCGAAGATGGTGGGCTCCCCTTCTCCCGTGTGGTGGATGGAAGGGTCGAGGGGGGTCGCAGTGGTGGGAGCAGGGGTGGCAGCTGAGGATGGGGGGGAGGGGAGGGGAGAGGCCACTCAAAATTTCCCTGCTCTAAGCCCTCCTCGCAGGGGGCTCGGTCGTCCTCCGGGCAGGCCGGGGTCAAGCCCAAGGTGTCAATCTCCTCCATTAAGGAGGAGAGGTCTCCCCCCGCTGCCCCGAGATCTTCCCCGGCACTGGCGGGGGGTCTGGATGGCAGTGGGGCTGGGTGGGTTCCGGACAGGGACTCCTCCAGGAGGGACTCCAGGAGGGCGATGGTACAGCCCACGTCTGCTGCCACGGCTTCCTCGGCCGGTGCACCCCGCTGGGCTCTAGCAGGGGGTGCAGCCATAGGCCCGGCCTCAGCAGCCCCCCTCCTGGCTTTGCAGGGGCTTGCGCCCCCCTCGGCTGCAGGTGAGAGGGGGCGCTGGGCTCCGGCCTTACGCTTGCCGTGCCTACCCCACACGAGCTCCTAGCCTCCTGAGGTGGAGGGCTGGGCAGCGGGGGCAGGGTCAGGGAGCAAGAGCACAGGGGTTGGGGCTTCAGAAAGAGGGGGTGGGACAGCAGGGGAGGGAGAAGCCTCCCCCTGGGGCATGCCCCCTCCGATGCCCGATGAAAGCAGCCCTGGCTCCCTCCCCTCCGCAGGCCCCGCTGGACTGCTCTGGGCGTCAGCGGGGCCCCATTAGCTCGCCCGGGCGATCCAGGGGGGGCGTCCCCGGGACCCAAGCGCAGGTCACAGGGACCAGACAGCTGGGGGGGGCACCATTGCTAGTCTGACTGGTGCCCCCCTAGGTCTTGAGGGTCCCGGGCTTCCCTTCGTGCTGGGCCAGGGGGCAGTCCCTCCGAACGTGCCCTGCCGCCCGGCAGAGGTAGCACCGGGCCTCTCCCATTGCATAATGGACCCAGTACTGGGCCTCTTGATGGGGCACCAGGAATGACCCCTCGAGCGCCTCCTCGCCACGCGCCACCGCCGGCAGCAGCTGCAGCTGCACCTTCCGGCGGAACGAGAGGATGTGGCAGAAGGCGGGGTCCTTGCAGCCGAGGGGAAGCGGGCTGATGGTGGAGAGGGGCTTCCCCAGGGTGGCGAGGAAAGGCAGAAGGGCAGCATTGGGGAGGAAGGGCGGAACGGAGGAAAAGACCACCTGTACACCCAGGTCCTCCAGGGGCTCTACTGGGACGTGGACACCCCCCACCGCCAGGCCCATCTCCACCGCCTCCTGGGCGGCGGCCCCCAACACCAGAAAGAAGGCCACCTTGCCATACATGCGGGAGGCCGCCACCACGGCCGTGGGCCCCACCACCCGCGCCATCGCCCGCACATAGGTTTCCACGTGGGGCGAGGCAGGCACCAGGAGGCACCAGACCCCATGCCTCCTGGTAAGGGTGGGGAAGAGGCCCCGGCCACCTGGGATGGTGCTGGAGGTGGCGGTCAGGGCACGTGACTTGGCAGCGGCAGGTGGGGGGCCGCTGCCCCCAGAGCTGGTGGAAGGGACAGCGGGAGAGGATAGAGGGGGAGGAAGAGGGACCCTAGCTGCGGGCTGGGCCTTTACCCTTTTTGCTACCTCCCTGGTTTTTTCTCCCTGCCGAGGGCGAACCCCCCGGATCTGGGGGGGCAGGAGCCGTGGCGGCGGCAGAGTCCCTGGTGTCCCTCCCTGAGTCATCCATCGCCGGCGCCCGGGGACAGACACCCGGCAGCTCAAGGGAGGTGGCAGGACCAGCTGTTATAGGCAGGGAGGGGGCCTCAAGGTGAGAGGGAAGGGCAAGAGCATCTAGGGAGAGGATCCCAGCCTCAGACACACCCGCCATATTGGGAGGGGGTAGGGATGGGTTTGGCAAGGGGCGGGGTGTGTGGTGTGGGAGAGGAAGGGGGAGGGAGAGTGGAAAGGGAGGAGAGGCAGGGAGGAAAGGGGAAGAAGGGGAGGGCGGGTGACCGCTCCTCCCCGCTAGGCTGGAAGCAGGAGAGGAGGGCACCAGCACAAGAGGTACGGGGGGACAAGCTGGGTAGGGGCGGTGTACTCACCAGCCCAAGATATGATAGCGGCTCCTCCGGCTGCACAGGGGTGGGGCAGGGCTAAAGCAACATGGGGGGGTGCAGTGTGTGGGGGGAGTCAACAAAAAAAGGGGGGAAGATCAATTGGGGGGGGCGCCATGGAAGCTGCCAGGGCCAGAGTGTGGGGGCCAGATCATGGGGAAGCAGCAGTGGGCAGGGGAGGGGAGTGGTGGGGGCCCAGCAGCAAGCTGCTAGGACTGGGCGGGGCAGGGCACAAACAAGGCAGGGGCTGGGCAAACAAACAAACACAAACCAAAGGGATGAGGGGACAAATTGCAGGGGGGGCAGCAACAGGGGAGGGGGTGAGCAAGCTAGTAGGGGAGCAATAGGGGGAGAAAAGGGGTAGGGCAGGGGTGCCCCCTAAGTGGGGGCAAGAGAAGAAGCAAATGGCAGCAGGGAATGGGGGGGAAAGGGGTGCTCACAGCAGCAGCAGCAGGACCCTGGAAGCAGCAGGGGTGGTGCCAGTGGCAGTGGTGTGGCCACTCGCTCACCCCCTCCCCCCTGGGAGCAGGGGGGGCAGCCAGCAGGGCCCCCAAGAGCCAGGAGCACCCCAGCAGCAGCAAGAGGAGGAGCAGCAAAGAAGGAAAGTTCTAGAAGGGCACTATGTGAGTGCTAGAATGCTCCAGGCTTTATTCCCTGTAGACTAGCCAAAGGGTAATTAGAGTCAGCTGACACCAATTAAGGCCCCACCCAGGTCCCTATAAAATCTCTCTACTCTTGAGAGACAGTGTGGAGTTGAAGGAGTAGGTGTGTGGTGAGCAGAGGAGTGTGTGAAGTGGAGGAGAACAGAACCGAGTACAGCGGTGTGTGGGAGAGAGATGGAGTTCTGAAGAAGGTACTGGGCTCAAGAAGCCAGAAAGACAGAGCAGGGGAGAGTAGCCCAAGGGAAAAGCCTGCAGGTGCAAGTAAGATGCCAGCAGCACAGAGCTGCTACTCAGAGGGCCCCTGGGCTGGGACCTAGAGGAGTGGGCGGGCCTGGGTCCCTACCCCCCTCCCTGGGAAGATGGGGTAACTGGCGATGCCCTGGTCCACTATGAGAGGCAAAAGTGCGAGACCCACTAGGGAGAAGCCGGCTGTTTGCCACAAGCTGTATAAGGCTCTGTTATAAAGGGAGATAAAAAGTTCACAAAAGGCAAACAGGCTGAATGAAATGCTTCAGCAGTGAGAAATGTTGCAGCCTGTTTTCAGTTGGGTAATTTGCTGTCAGAGAATTCCATAACCTCGGGGCATAATTAACCAAAGCTCTTGTGCCTGCTGTGTCCAATCTGTATTTAGGTACTGTGAATAAGCTTGTACCCAAAGAGCAACGAGTGAGAGATGGGATAATAGGGAGGCAAAATGCAAGTCAAATAAGTCATGCCTTGATCATGCAGGATTAAAAATGATGTATAAAACTTCATGTGAATGCCATGCAGTGACTAAAGAACAGGAAAGGCATTCAGCACAGGTAACATTAAATCTCACCACAGTGTTCAGGGCCTGCTGAAGCCCTTTTACACCATGTTCTGTGGGAAAAAGATTGAACCATAAGGATATGCAATAACAAACCCAAGAGGTGATAGAGGAGTAAGTGAGCAGGATGTGGGCTGTTTGGCTTCCAAGGGTTCTAATCTGCTGTCCAAAGCATAGAAGTCTGATTCCATAAGCTGCAGCAAAGGGATGGCTCAGTGGTTAAGGTCCCTAACTAGCATTCTGAAGGTCATGCATTTTAGTCTCACTCAATTTCACACTGAGGGCATGTCTACAGTGAAACATAAGCCTGGGTTTAGTAGACTGTTACCAGATGATTACTTTGATAACCTTGGGTTTCAGCATCTATGCTCATTTTTAACCACAGGTTCAAAACTGTTGAACTCAGGGGCGTCAGCATCTATACTGCATTATGTGGGCCTGAGTTCAACCACCACTTCCTAGCTCCTTCCCAAAATGTGGCCACTCTAGTTCTTTGTTCATGGTGTAGAGTGAGAAAACTTGACTGTCCAGAGAACAAAGAAAGTCACCTTCTGCTATACTTCTGGCAGACTCCAAAGCACAAGTCCATTAGGGGCTGCATCCACACTTGAAAGCAATAGGACTCGAATCCTGGGTCCTGGCTTGACTCAGGCTGGGATCTTCCATCCCCGTGGGGTCCTGGAACCCTGGGTCCAAGATCTAGGTTAACACAATTTGTACATAGATGGAAGGGAGGGTTAGGGTTGTTCCTTAGCTTGAGCCCTTGGCTTACATTGCAGTGTAGACGTACCTTGAAAGGCCACCTTCAGTTCACCCAACTACAAACTAGGTACCTGATCCATCAGGTTAGGGCAGTCAAAGCAATTGGATATGATGCTGCCCACATAACTTCCTTGTGTGCCATTGGCTGTGAAACTGACTCACCTTACCCATGTCAACCCAATAAGCCACTGGCTGAGGGGCACTGTGACTTTTGAAAGGCACTGAAGTGTACCCCTAGATTGTAGAGATGAAAAAGAGTTGTTAGGCAACAGATGGACTAGATGTCCAGTTCAGGTTCATTCCCCTACTGTACATTTGTAGAGTGAACTCCATGAAGCCCTGGGTCGGTCATTGCCCTGGGGTGGAATTTCACTAGTTTATAGTTCACTGTAAAGCTCAGAGAACTTGGCAGCCTGCCTTTACTCCAACAACCAATCTGCTTCAAATGGACTTCAGGGTTGTCTATGAGCAGAATAGAGTCTTTACAGCCCTGTGTATAGTGTAAGATACAAGATGCACTGCCGCTGGAGAGGTCGCAGGAAGGGGTTGCAACGCTCTGTTTCCCCTTTGCTTCAGGGGGGAAATAAGTGACTTTCTTTTACATGCTGCAAAGAACTCTAGAATGCAGCTAACTCATTAATGATCTGGAGGATGAGGTGGACTGCACTTTAAGCAAGTTTGCAGATGGCATTAAGCTGAGGGGAGTGGTAGATACGCTAAAAGGTAGGGAAAGGATACGGAGTAGCCTAGATAAATTGGAGGATTGGGCCAAAAGAAATTTGATTAAGTTAAACAAGGGAAGTGCAAAGTCTTGCACTTAAGATGGAAGAATCCCATGCACAACTACTGACTGGCTAGGCAGCAGTTCTTCAGAAAAGGAAGTGGAGGTTATAGTGGACAAGAAGCTGGATATGAGTCAACAGTGTGCCTTGTTGCCAAGAAGGCTAACAGCATATTGGGCTGCATTAGTAGGAACATTGCCAGTAGATCGAGGGAAGTGATTATTCCTTTCTATTTGGCACTGGTGAGGCCACATCTGTACTATTGTGTCCAGTTTTGGGCCCCCTATTACAGGAAAACGTGAACATATTGGAGAGAGTGCAGTGGAGGGCAACAAAAATGATTAGGGGCTGGAGCACATGACTTATGAGGAGAGGTTGAGGGAACTGGGCTTAGAAGAGAAGAGTGAGGGGGGATTTGATAGTAACCTTCAACTACCTTGAGGGGCGTTCCAGGTAGGATGGAGCTAGGCTGTTCTCAGTGGTGGCAGATGACGGAACTAGAAGCAATGATCTCAAGTTGCAGTGGGGGAGGTCTAGGTTGGATATTAGGGAAAAGTTTTTCACCAGGAGAGTGATGAAGCACTGGAATGGGTTACCTAGGGAAGTGGTAGAATCTCCATCCTTGGAGGTTTTTAAGACCCAGCTTGCCAAAGCCCTAGCTGGGAGGAGTTGGTTGGGGTTGGTCCTGCTTTGAGCAGGGGGTTGGACTAGATGACCTCCTGTGGTCCCTTCCAACCATAATCTTCTAAATTTCCCCCTTGTGCTGATTGGGGATGGGTGGTAGAACTATGGCCTCACCTCTCTGTCCATTTCCCATCCCCTTGCTAGCAATTGGGAGTATTGGGTGCTCTCTACCCCTTTCTCAGGCTCAGTCCTGGGATTCCCAAATGCAGCTGCCCAGGGAACTAGCAGGGCATATTACTGAGATCAGTCACAATCTAGACCTATATCTGTTGGTGAGGTCTATGACTCCACATGCTCCAGTCTATTTTAAGCCTTGCATATCCTAGTGTTTTCTCCAGTCCAAATTTAAAGATATAAACAATGGATTTTCTACCACTTCCCAAGAGAAAATATACTGCAGGCTCATAGAGCTCACCATCAGAAACTATGTCCTCATATTCATTCTCATTGTTCTCTTCCTTAATTCCATGGACACATTTCTGAGGCTGACTTATAAACCCCAGTAAGTAGGATACAGGTTTTTGTGGCTGCCATCTTTTATTTATGGATTTTGAAATGGAACATAAAATAAAAATGGACGAAAAATTATGGAGCAATTAAACTGAACTCATTTGCGTTGGAGGTGCTGTGTTTTCCCTGTATACAGTGCATAATACATAAACAGCTGCTAAATTTCTTACATTAGGTCCCGGTCTACACTTACCTTTGCGATTCGGCAGCAGTCGACGGGAGATACGCAAGTGACGTAAATCTCTTGCGTATCTCCCGTCGACTTCGCAGCGTCTCCTCCGTGCACCGTCCACACTGCGCTGCATCGAAGGGAACAGCGCTCCCTTCAACGCAGCACTACTCCACTTATGGGAGTGGTTTTCCTGCGTCGCTTCCTGGATCGACTGACCGCGTCTATACAGACCGCTCGGTCGATCCAGAGCAATCGATGTGATGGCGGCGAATTTGCCGCCGTCAGTGTAGATCCAGCCTGAGTATAACAGTGGAGGCTTACTTTGGAAATATTAACAGGCCTTCCAACAAGTCACATGTAAAGTCACTGCTACAAAACTGCAGAGAGTGGAACTTTGGGATATTCATAGCCCATATTCACATATTCACAGCCCCGGAAATCAAAGTCAAGGAAATCTGGAGGAACTGAAGCAAACACTGCTGAGTTTGGGGAAGTAAAGACCTGGCAAACATAACGTTACCTGCAGATGAAATGCAGCAGATGGGAAGACCCGGAGAGGAGAGAAATACAAAGGTGGGGAAGTAAGCTCTGCGTTTTTGGCAGAGATCCAAGACCCAGCACTATCGGAAGTTGAGTAAAAACTAAATTGAAACCATATGATAACTCCATCCTCCCCTGCATCTACTCAACACTTGTGTAGTGACCAGATGCAGCAGAGCAGAGAGCCCCAAGGAAAGGAGATGAGGGGCCCGCCCTGGTGATTCATGGGCTGCTTGTTGTGAATAAGATTTGCTGGCGGCCCTTCAGGCTGTGAGTGATACGTCTCCTTTTCCTTGCTGCTTGGAAGATTTCTGTCAACGATGAGCTCTGCTCAATGGGGTAGGATTATTGTCAGCTCCAGAACGAGAGTGGTCCCAAGGGACATCACCCCCTTTGTTTCAAGGCATAAACTAGCCACGCAGTTGGCTGGGTTTAGGAAGACTTTCTCTAACACCTGATACCGGCCACTGTCAGAGACAGGCTACTGGATTAGATGGACCACTGGTGTGATTGGTATTGCAGTTCCTTCGTGCCTAGGAGATGCACCATGGGAGAATGGTGGAATTGAGTTGATAGGAAGGAGATGATTGAAATGGCATTGGCAGTCAGAATAAATGTATTGGTCAGGGACAGAACTGAGTTGATTCAGCAGAGGAGTGATTAATTGCGTAGGAGAATGAATAGAGATAAACTGGAGGGAGGGAGGAGACAGAATTGAATTAATTTGATTGGGGTGAGTGAGTGAGGACTGGAAGAACTGATGAGACGTTGCACAGAGTATTAATGCATGTGGGGAGGGGTGCAGAGTTGAACTGGGTGTAGAGTAATAGAATGGCTTCAGGGGAGAACCAGAGACTAGATATAGCATGGACCACTTTGCACGTACGAAACTATGTTGTGGCCATGCTGCAAAAGTTCTCATTACAGACACATGCCCACAACCTCAGTTTATCCAAGCTGGTCATCAAATAACTACTCAGTTTATTTTTCAGGAACAGGATTTATGGTAAGTATTTCAAGCTAAGTGCACTTAAAATAAGTTTATTTGCCAAATAGTGTCAATGCCCTCTTTTTTATTGGAAAGTGTTTTTGTTTAAATGGGAAACCATAAAAATAGTTTCTTGCTTCTCCACAGTATGAGCAACTCTGGCAGCTGGGATCTGTCACAGGCTGAGGTGGGAATTTTTTGTAAGGGCCCCTTGTTAAAATATTGGCAGTATAACACTGCTTTAATGTCTGATTTCAAATGAAAGGAGATGGAGGGAAGAGAAGATTAAAACCAGAAATGCATTAATTTTCCAGAGAATATAATATATTCAATGTTATATATTCAAAAGCCTGCACTTGTGGAGGATTGTTGGAACCAGGCACAGCTCTCATAGCAAACACAGTCAGGCAGTCAATTGGTGTCAGACGCCATCTGAGAGACAATTTCCAAACTCAGACAAACTGTCTAGAAGAAATGGTTTTGAATATTTTGGCTGAGGAATTGCTTGGTAAAAGTTGGTGGGCACAACTAATAGGAAGCTCTGCTTACAGGGAGGCCATGCGGCCTACTTGGTACAGCACAGGACTGCGAAGACCTACGCTGTATTCCCAGCTTTGCCACTGGTTTGCAGTGTGACCTTAGGCAAGTCACTTGACTTCTCAGAGCCCCAGTTTCCCAATCTATGACATGATACTTAGCTCTTTTGTAAAGCACTTTGAGACCTATTGACAAGCTAAGTATTATTTATAGGACAAAGGTTCTCAAACTTTTTGTGCAATTCTGTCTTTCTAGAAAATGAAGATCTTTGTTTCATCTATCTAAGGTATTTATAGAGCCCCAAGTGCTGTAGTATCAAGGTGTTACTGATATGGGCTGTTACTGATTAGCACTGTTTCAGCAAGCACCTAACGATTCCTATTCTATTTTGCATGTTTTGACCTGTAGTGAATGCAGGACTGGACTTTGGAATGGCCCAAGGCTATTGCTGGTTAGAGTATACACAATAGAAGGAGAGGCAGGTAGCAGTAATACACTAGGACCCAATGCAAAGATCCCTCCTAAAAGGGGGAGGAGGGGAAACCTAGAGTATTGATTAGAAAAGACTGAAGGACTAGTACTGATATACATGACCGGGGCTGGGAGCTACTGTTCTAAGTTACCTGGGTATTGTTTGTTTTATACTAATCAAGACCTACATAATGATTTCCTATGTCAGTAGTACCTAGTGCGGCATCTGCTTGCTGCCCTTTCAGAAACCCTTTCCAGATCCCACACTGAGTATAAAGTCACAGTGCTGGCTACTAAGAAGTTGAGACTCAGAAGTCATTTTGTCACTAATGTGGATAACGGGGAAAGCTGTGAAATAATTCAGTTCTCTTGTCTCCCTGAGATTGCCTCTGCATCCCAAGTGCTCTCCAGCATGTCTCTTCAACACGCTTTGCTATTTTTGAATGCTGCTTCTCTGGAGGCAGCTGATCCACCATAAAGCCAGTCTAGCAAAGCTGTAGAATCGCATAGCATTATGGAGCTTACGCGGGGGGGGGGATAGTTTGGAACTAAGATCAGATGACAGTTGAAAATCTGACTTTTTCTCATTAGACATGGAAGGCAAGAGGGAACCCATGCTGGGCCTGTAATCTAAAGCTTGCTAAAGAAGGCAAGTTTTGTCAGGTCCCAGAAGAGAACCCCTCTATACTCTGGAATAATAATGCAGCAATGTTTGTCATCCTAAAGATGGTTGAGTTACTTTGTGCAAAATTCATGGGCTTCTGTAGAATTCTTGGCAGTTATAATCCTGTAAAAATCAACAGCGAAATCCCTAAAATTCATGCACACGAAGACAAAAGCAATTTGTTTCAGGCTCATAGCAACACTCTGATTTTCTTACATGAACCTTTTCCTGTAATGTAATGAGAAGCCAACAGGATTGCCGAGCAATACAATGGAACACTGACAATGTGAGAGAGTCATTAATGATATTCTTCAGGTAGCTGAGGTGACATTGTTTTCCCACACAAAGGATTTCTGATCACAGCTTCCATTACTCAAGAGACAGTAAAATGGGAGTAAACAATATGCATTGTAGGCATCAGAAGAATCTTCATGGCGGTTGGCCAATCATTCCTTGATTTTGGGGGGCGGGGGTACCCAATGAAGTCTAACTGCATGCATGCAGCATGACACATCTGTTTCACTTTCATTTTATTTAAAACACATGAGCAAACATACATGTCCAGATTCTGCCTTTGATCCATCCTAGGAAATTCACTGCCATCAATGGCACAAAAAGGTATGGCTTATTTCATTAACCCGACATGAGATTTCTGCCTGGACAATGCTGGAATTTCACTTCTTCTCTTTAATGAGCTGTTACTTTCTCATTCATGTTGGTGGGCCCTCGGATTGTAGCCAACAAGCCAATCTCTACAGGCAGCCCCTCCTCTAGGTGTTGATTTATCTAAGCCTTTATCTAACTATCGTCTTTATCTGTCAACTGATGCTTTTTGAGTGTATCCTAGAGACTGACCCTCGTCTAAGGACAGTAGTTCCAAACCTTTATGGAGAACGGTAGCAGAGTAAAACCTTGATGTAACCAGTAACCTACTGCCCTCCCAGCACAGGTAAAGGCAAAGCCAGCTTCCCGAACCTCTCTTATCCACACGCCTCAGCTCACCTCTATGATATAAGGGTAGCTCCATCTCCAGGCCCATTCCCTTTTTGGCCTATCTGCTGAGATGATCAAAGGCTCTCAATCATTGTCTCAAACCCTTCTTTTTAAAGTGGACATTTGTCCACAGGGATCATAAATGAGCTCACCGGCTGATTTCATGTAGCTAACACTGAATAGCTAACAGATGGTGATGACTTTCAGTCACAACGGAACTAGGCTCCGTAGGAGTTGGTGACTTGGTACAGTAAGACTATCTGCTATTACCTTTCCTGAGGACAATCGCTGACCCCCAGGTTTCTACATGCACAGCTGGCAGCAATGGGCAGAAAGGACTTCCATTACATGTCCCTTCCAACAGACCTCAGGTGAAATGCAGACCCCATTGAAGTCCATAACAGAACTCTCATTGACTTCAGTGGGGACAAGATTTCACTCAGCTCCTCCAGCAATGCTGCATCAGCCTAGACTACCACTGCAAAGTCCGCACAGGGTATGAGTAGCTATGTTGGCAGCAATCTTCAAACTTAAACTCACAGCCTGTTGGCCCAGAAAATGTGTGCTGCCAATTGATGTATTAGCACTGTATTCTTGAGCAACATGTTTAAAGACACACAGCACTTTGCATTGCAGCGAACTGTAAGCAGTGCATTGCTAATGGAAAGGATCAAATATTCACAAAGCATAAATGGTGCAAAGCGGGTTTAAAAGATTCTAAATCTATGTAGCAAAGGAAGCTGCATGCTTCTGTTGTCTTATTAAGAATGTAAAAGTATTGCTCACTGGAACACCACACTACCTTTTACTGCCCACTTCACTTAGCTCATGACTATTTAAATCACCCACCTCCATTGTCCCAACTGTGGTGCTTCCTGGCAATTAAAGGCGATGTGTTTCCCAACTGTGAAGGCCACATTCACCTTAGATTTATGGTTGTTCACAAAGGCAAGGGCCTATTTACGGGATACAGTGTCCACTGCATCCGCTATAGAAAACATTTGTGTTGAAATAAATCCAGCCCTTTTCCATCCTTTTCCATGACCATGCAAGAGAATCGAGTATTTATTTCAGTGGATAAAGCTCATTCCTACCAGAATAGCAGTGTTTGCAAGGCAGTAAGGAGCAAAAAGAGTTTAATAACCAGTTAATTAAGGCTCAATCTTGCTTCCATTGGGTGAATTGAAGCAGGTGCTTGGGGAAATTTCAATTCCAAGGGTCTTTATTTAACAGTAAAAACTGTCTTCTTTCTAAAAATGAGTCAGTTTTTCAATATTTCTCATTCCTGAACCAAACCCCAACAATCTTCCAGCAATATCAGTTTTTATCATATTTCTTTCTTTCTGATCCTTTCCAGCCCCTGCATCTCTGACTTGTTTAATGGTTGTAAGTTGTGCACAGCTATCCTACTGGCTAGAGGCAGAGTGAAATCAAGTTACTGAAAATTTCTGTCTCAGTGATCTGATACGGTTAGCTAAGATTGCACCAAAATTCCCCTGGAGAGACTAATTGTGCCAGAGACCAACCCCAGAATGAACAGTAGCAGATGCTGACAATACTCAGCCTATAGACTGAGGTGCCATGACCCCATTCTCCAGTACATTGAAAAAAAACACTACTAATGAGAGAGAATGAAGTACTTTTTCCAAGCCAGTGGTTCTCAAATTTACTTGATTGGACGCCTCTTCTTTGGGCTGTAATCTTTTATGCTCCTCCCACCCCCCAAGTACACATACCACCACCCAGCTCTGAAGGGAGAGGGGAGAGCAGCGACTTCTGGTCAGGCCCCCAGCTCTGAAGGCAGCACCACCAGCAGCACAGACATAAGGGTGGTAACATGAACAGTGATACTTGTCAGTATCACTTTTCACAGCACACTTAGAGCCCCATTTCCACCCTTACTTCTGTGCTGCTGCTGCCACCCAGGGCTCAGAGCCGATGCCCCTCTGCCTCTCGGTGAGGGATGCGGGGGGGAGGGGAGGAGAGGCTGAGCCCCAGTGGCGGGGTCCAGCTGTTCCCACCTCATGGATGTATATGGCCTTTCTGCATGAACCCCAGCCATCAGGGCTGACAGCCAGTGCTCTTTGAAAGAAAGAAAGAAAGAAAGAAAAGCACGCAGCTCTGCACCTCCTTTGACACATCCCCGTGCTTCCCCTGGGAGGCCCACCCCATCGTTTGAGAGCTGCCGTTCTAGGCAGTGACGCACAGCTGATTGTTAGTTCAATTGCCACTTGGCAGAGTTCTAGAAAGTCAGTGCACGCTTTTTAAAATGGCCCTGCACATCTGTGCATCACAGCATTAGTTTTATACACACACTCAGCTATTGTCCCATTCACTGGAAATCCTGCTGGTAAATTACAACTTACAGGGCATGAAAACAGTTCATAGTAACCACTACTGTATTATTGTCTTTGACTAGGCTGCAAGGTAATTTGATGTAGCAACCACTTCAGAGTTGATTTTTACAGCTATTATTAACCACTGGACTTATAACAGGGTACTGCAAGAACCTCCTTCATGCAATAAAGAACTCTAATAACCTGAGGGAAGAGGCTCTAACTGGTTAATGAGAGAAAAGCTTAAAACTTTGCATAAGCATGCAATGGTCTGAAATACTTTACAGAGGCACTAACAGGCAGTGAGCATGGTAGGGAGCACAGCAGTAAATATCCTACTCACACTGAGATGATGAGAGATAGTAAAAGGCGTTCCCTGGCATATCAGTAAGAAATGCAAAATTATGATTCAACAAATAGGGCGCTGGATGTGTCACAGATTCTTTGCAAAAATACAGCTGATCTTTAAAAAGAGGAAAAACAAATATTCTAAACTGCACCATTGCGGTAATACTCCTGCTTGCCCTGTGATTGGATATAAATCCCAGAGTCATAGAGGACTAATGATGTGTTGACAGCTATTTGAAAACAAATAAGCCTGTTATGCCTGATGTTCAAAATTCTTTGGCTGCTCACTTATCTCCTGGCAATTGCAAATATTTTACCCTTTCAAATATGATGGCCTAATTATATCTATCTTATCAACTCTGATTTCCTTTTCACGTCTCCTTACTGCCTCAGATTATTTTACATGGCTAGCAATGGTCCCTTAAACCTCACTTCATTCCTGCGTGGTAAATATTATCATTATTTATTCTTTGTATTGTGATCACACCTAGGAGCTCCATTTGAGGACCATGATCCCATTGTGCTAGGTGCTGTACAGGCACAGAACAAGAAAACTCTTCATTGTTAGACCCATTTTCCAGAAGACTAATCTGGGGCATAGAGAATTCAAATGATTTACAGTAGAGCTAGGAATAGAATCTAGAAGTCCTGCCTCCCATTTCTTATTTTCAGTCACTAGATTACAGCGTCATTCTCCCGTGTCATCCTTGTTACACTAGCATACACACTAACTGCATCTCCAGCCCTGCTATTAATTTCTACTATTTGTCTTTTTCATTTGCAAGCCCCCCCCCAAAAAAACCCACCACACTTTTCCTATTTCAGTTACACTAATTTAGAAATGAAGCCTTCCATCACACTGCACATTTTACTTTATCTTTTGAACAATTCCTCATTATTTTAATTAATGCATGTTTCACTTTTCCCCTCTGGAATGAGCAAGATAAGGATTTGTTATTGACTCATGAACTGGCCTGCATTGCAAAATCCGTACTCCATTACCAAACTCCACTTGCTTGTACTGATTGTAAAATGAACACAAAATATTTTAAAGTGGTTTATAACAATAAATTCCTAATCTGCACAAATAAGTGAAGATCCCCAAATTAATACCCGTTTGTCATGTCTTTTGACTTTGTGGAATCTTTTCATGTAAATTTTCAGATAACTTATTGTATATAGAGCATATAGACAAATACATAGACCAAAAGAGAGATTTTGAGATATTTTATAACTATATATATAGCAATATATTTATATCAATATATATATAATGTATTTTTCCTATAGAAATAAACACTGGAAAATTAACTATGATATGGCGCAATGTAGGAGATGAGATATTTATAGTATTTCTCTTGTTGAATTGAGGCTTGATCCAACGTCAATTTAAGTCATTGGGAGTTTTGACATTTTGCTCCAGCAAGAACTGGATCAGATGTTTAAGAGTCAATGAAAAGCCCACTGAAGTCAATGGGAGTCTTAGCACACAACAAAGTACTTATGTGAACAGCTCACTTTCCATTTACCAGCTACTGTATTTGTAATGACCCCCATCATATGAGTGGTTACACCTAGGATTCCTGACTGAGGCTTTGTAAACAGAGTAAAATTTGGAGCTGAAGGGGTGGGAAGGACATTTAAATAGACTAGCTTACAGTTGTGAGAGACTGTTGTGTCACAGACTTCAGTTTTTTTTAAAAAAACAAGAACCCTCTTATATTACTACGTGTATTTCTTTAATGATTGGTTGGACCAAAATTCTTCTCCGGCCTGACTTGCCTACATAGGACAATGAGCTGTTGTTTCACAATATTTTTAAGCATAGTTAAACTCTCAGGTGGCCAACCAGTGTTACTAAAATGATTTTGTTGACTGGTATGGATAAGATTAAACTGAGCTCTATCATCTTTGGAGCCTTAATATCAGATTTTTAAAGGTCTTGAGGCACCAAAGGATGCAGATAAGCACTTTTAAAAATCTCACTAGGCACCTAACTCTCAGATCCTAGAAGGTATTTGGGGACCCAACACCCACTGATTTCAATGAGATCTTGGCTTAAAACGCTCATGTAGATGTCACATCTTTTAACTCTTAATTGGCTCCCTGTGTCCGACTAGAATGATATTTTCTCTTGTAATTACTTGCTTTGAAGTATGTAGTGTTGTAGCCATGTTGGTCCCAGGATATTAGAGAGAAGGTGGGTGAGGTAATACCTTTTATTGGACCAACTTCTGTGGATGAGAGACAAGCTTTCAAACTACACAAAGCTCTTTTCTTCTGTTTCTGCAAAAAGCACCTTTCCCAGAAACAGAAGAGCTCTGTGTAGCTAGAAAACTTGCCTCTCTCCAAAACAAAAGTTGGTCCAATAAAAGATATTATCTCGCTCACCTTGTTGCTTTAAAGTGTCAGATTGGTTGTGCAAACCTGATGTAGGGGGTGTTCTTAACAGTTGTATTCCCAGTAGGCACCTCCAGTGCCATGAAATGTCCAGAAAATTTTTCTCTGAAAGCCTGATCCTGCAGTCTTTACTCCACTAAAACTCCATATTGATTTTAACAGGACACTTTTCTCAGTAAGGCCTGTGGGACTAGGCCCCTACATTTGTGGTTAATATATTAACCGTCCCACATACTCAAATGGTTGTATCTTTAAACTAATTGTCTAAGATTCTTCCTTTTTCTCCCTGATCCATCATCATTTGAATAATAATAATAAATTAATTAATAAAATGCATAATACCTAGTAGAAATCATAGCTTTTATATCTTTTTTGCTGAAAGGGTGACATTAAAATGTCAGGGCTTTTTGCACTTATATCTAATTTCACCATTGTCACTCTCAGAGGTTAAGTATGGGTGGGAGAGTTAACGATTATGTTGACATGCAGATTATCTGTCTGTCATTCAATCTGGTATTAATATAATGGAGCATTTTCCAACTCTAGAATGATATGTAAATTGTAGCAGCAAGTGACTTCTGTGAAGTACCCAAGAAGGGAAAAAAGAAACAATTGAGAATTAAGAATTGTAAAGAACTCTTTACCTTCCTTTGATAGTCCAAGATTTTAAAAGGATTTTCTATGGATGTACATGTTCAGGTTTTTTAGCGAGCAACCTACATAATGTTTATTCAAGTTTTCATTTAATGGATACATACAAGTAATGTAAAAGCCATATTTCAGTCAACAGTAGGTCCCTGAATAATTGGCATGCCAGAATGGAGATTTACAGATGACCAATTATCATGAAACCATAAAAATTACAGGTAGCTAATTGTGTCAATTTGCTTAGACGTGAAGGATTTGTTCCAGACAGCATAGTGCTTTGTCCATTCCAGCATTAAAGGGAAGGACCTTCCACCACTTCCCTCAGAAGGCAATTCTCAAAGTCTAATAGGGTTTAAGTGCAGGGCCAGATTAACATAGGGACTTTGCAGGGCCTCTGGCTAAGGGGGACCCTGCAAAAATAAACACTCATCCTTTCTTCCCCCAGATTCTCTCTCACATGACACGTGCCCAGAGCCCTGACCAGGAGCTGCGCGGCAGCTGCTCCCCCCTCCCATCCCCACCTTTTCACCCCCATCCCTCTCCCACGTGATATAGGCCCAGTGTGAGTGCCACTCAAAATCATCTCACATGCCACAGGTTGCTGACCCCAGTTCTACATGTTTTAAGATTGACATAACCACAGAATGGCTTAATGTTAATGAAAAGCCAAGTTTAGCATAGCGTTAATAGCCTTCATGCTATAATTGTGATCATTTTGTTTCAAATTAGGAAAAAGACTTGTATACAGGTGCCCCACAAAAATTTAATAGCCCAGGCCCACAAGAGAGTTAATGTGGCCCTGCTTAAGTGCCCCTTTTCCTCATCCTTCAAGCCCCAAAATCACAATCTGTCTCTCTCTCTTGTATGTTTGTTACAATTGCACAAGTAGGACAGGCTCACTTTATAAAGCAGCTGGCCACTCCACCCTGGTTGGTGGTTTCCAAGGGAGAGAAATGAATCAATGTCTGAAAGCTGGACTTCATTGAACTTCAACCTCCAAGGAAAACCTCCACAGTTAATCTTTCCTAAATCATCAAGTCTGTCTCATCAGCCCAATAAACTCTGTGATTCCTCTTTCTTCCATTTGCTAAGATTCACTGAGGGCAGGGTGCTAGGATCTTCTGGATAGAAAATGGATAGCAAGGAAAGTGTGGAGAGAAGGGATTCTCAGATAAGCAGTGAGGGTGGGACTCACAAAGGCATTAGGGACCTTACTCCCATTGGTTTCAATGGGAGGTAGGTGGGTAAATACCTTTGTGAATCCCACCCTGAGTTTTTAGCCAAGTGAGTTGAAACTTTTTGTGAGAAATGTTCCCTTTATTTGACCATCTCTGTTTCTCAGTCTTCCCAGATGGATGAGTAACCAAGTCTCAGATCTGTCAAACGTTTGCTGGTCTGGGCTGAGGTTCACCAAAACCACAGTTAGCTAAGCTATACATATTTATCTCTTTTGTTGGTTTTTGTACTCAGAGTTCAAAGCTAGAAGGGACCACCAGACCAGTTCATCTAGTCTGATTCCTGTACATCACAAGCCACCAACACCACCCAGCACACACAGCTGAACCCAACAACTGAAGTTAGACCAAAGTATTACAGCCTCAGGTTCATCTTGTTGGTGTCCTGTCACTGAGATGCCCTGGACCATAGACAGTACTGTGGTCTCCGGACTCAATGGGGCACGTAATCAAAATGGACTTTCCTAAAACATGTTTTGTATGTTGATTCTTCTATAGCAAAACATTCACAACACAAACATAGGAGCTGATCCTGCAGTCCTGAATCAAGTCAATGGAAATTTTGCTTGAGTAATGACTGCAAGATTGAGCGCTTAATAGCAACACAAGGAGGGAAAAAAACCTAAACAGGAAACTCACCAGGATAAATATTGTAACCATTTACATAAATTCCTTTCAAGTATGTTTTCCACAAATAACTCATTTACATTGCTTTGAATTTAACCATTTAAAATCTATCCTGTGCTTTGAAGTTAGTTGCCCTTGGCAACACAAGGATTGCCTTCCAGGTTTCTGCAAGCCCTGGTATCTCTTTACAGGTTAATGACAGGCACGCTCCAATCCCTCAGTCCCCTGACATCTCCCTGCAGTGTCCAGCCCTTGGTCCATTGGATACTCACAGAATTCCCAGATCCTTTGTTCCCATTGGAATAGCACAACATACCTTACCAGTAAACCACAGAACCCAGATCTGCTTAACACATGGCTCTTAGATTTGCTTACAGAGAAAGCAAGCATACGTTTATTTAACAAAGAACAAAGATTCAAATGATAGCAAGCAGAAATATTGGAATCAAAGGGCTGCATATAAAATAAATCAAACACTCATACTGAACTTACCTACCAAGAGACTGTCATATCATAGAGATGAACAAAAGCTTACCCAAAATCCTTGCAGAGTATTACACCCAGGCTTGGTTGTGATCTTCCATTCACAAGACAAGTCATGCTGTTGTCTTGCCCCCTCAGTGGAAAGATCCAGAGTTTCTCTGTCCCCACAGTTATAGTCCAAAAATCCATTGTCTTCTCTTGCAAGCAGGATAACCCGCACTGCTTGTGTTTTCCTGTCCTAGATTCTCCCCTGAAGACTTTGCAATTTGTCATGCTGTCTGGAGTGGTCCGCGACCGTGAATGCCAACTTCAGGGCAGACTGTCAAGAAGCAGAGCAGAGACCCCAAACTGGCTGTGTGTACTATTAGATTTCACCAACCCAGTAACAAATGTGAGCCCCTGAAGCATTATAGCAGTCTTACCATGGAGTCACAGACGGTTTCCTTGGGCATTCCAGTCTATCTTGCTGTCCAGGCAAGCTGGATTTAGTGATAGTTCGTTACTATACACCAAAGATCACAAAAGTCCCAAGAAACCAGTCACTTACCCCAGGTCAATTTGTACCTTACATCTCACCAAAGAATGCTTATAGCCAATCCTGTAATAAACTAAGTACAGATATATTAACTAGGAAAAAGAAATGACAGAGTTATTACAAGGCTAAAGCAGGCGAGCATATTTACACAAATGGGTTAGAGTCTATGGTTTTAAAAGGTGACAGAGTTGCAGTAATCTGTCAGCTCTGAATGCCTTTTAGAGCTAACCCAGGTTGATTCTGGGGATCTGTCCTTATATTTCGTAGCTCCAGCCCTGTAAGAGTCCAAACAGCAAAAGAGAGATGACAAATTTCCTTGTCAGCTATTTTTATTTCCTTCATCCAGAGTTCAAGCTGATGGACCTTTTGCACAAAGCCTCTTCCTGGGTGTGAAGGGACATGTAATGAGGAGGTGCGTCCTCCTTAAGAGGATGATGCTGAGGGTCCGACACATGCCACCTGGTGGGCAGAACCAGGTGCGACATGACCCACTTGCTGGAAACCCAGGGGTGGGACAGAAAGGGGAAGTATAAAAGCCAGGACCTGCAGCTCAGTCGGGGAGAGTCGCTGTAGGAGGAGGAGGAGGAGGTCTCTCGCCTGCTGCAGGAGTGGGAAGCTGGAGCGGACCCCTGCTGCACTGCGGACTGGCTGAACCCGCTGGAAGTGCCGGCCACACACAGGCCAAGGAGCTGCTGTGACAGCCACTTGCAATGTATCCAGCAGAGACAGAGGACAACTCAGTGCAAGTACCCTACAAAGGGGGTGTAGGAAAGAGCCCATGGGTCACCAACTACCGTCCTGCTGTGCTCCTGCCTGAACACCAGTTGGTACCTTTTGGCTGGAGCCCTGCTAACCCAGTGGGGGAACACTCCACCACTCTGAGGATCCTGGGCTGGAGCCCGGTGAAGTAAGATGGGTCCAGGTCCCCCTATCCTTCTTCCGCCCCACCCTGGTGTGGCCAACTCCCCTCCACTAGGCTGGGAGGCCTGTGCTGGTGCTCACCCCGCCTGAGAATGCTAACAGTTTGCTGCACCGCCCTTCCAGAGAGCCCGGACAAAGAGACTCCTTTTGCTACTGCCTGGTCACAGGCCAGAGCCCTACATTTTTGCTGCCTTGCCCTGCCAGAAGGAATGGGCACATGGGCTGCCACTAACCCCCCATTTTTGTCTCTGGAGACTTCCCCTACTGTATGGACTACAAGGAGTTATGGCCTCCCTTAGAGACTAACACCAAGGGACAACCATGCCTCATTACAGGGAAATTAACAGAGTCTTTGTATTGTGATGTTCCACAGTGGCCCATTTAGTTTGATAGGTCTTCCTGATGGTTAGGTGAGGATCCCTCCTGATTTGACTCAGAGTTTCAGAGCACACATTTTTTACAGTCATAAAGCAAAAGCTTAAATATTACCTTATAGCATGTGATAAAAATAGTATAAGTGAGATTAATGCAACTTACAGCATTTCATAAAGTCTGAACACATTGTTATAAGTCCAATGCCCATCTTAACTATACCAATGCACAAGTGAATCAGACTGGTTTCCAGCAATGACTTTGTCAGGGCTTGGCTGAGGCCTAAAGCCTTGGGAAGAATTGGCAGCTGGTCTGCCAGCATCACATGATCATTTGATTAGCATTTTCCTCAGACTGTAAATAGACATTCATTGTGAAGTGTACAATACTCAATTTACATGGAGACAGAGCAATAGATAAACATCTTGTACCTCAAAGAAACTGGTTTATCAACTTTTTGTGACTGGTCCCAATTCACACGCTTTAAGAACATAATTTTCATTATACATACATAACTCCTTTACACATTACGTGCATTTCACAATGATTATGATGATCAGTGTGACACAGACTTACAGTACAGACCTTATATGACATGCTTTGGTGAACTAGCATGTGGATACTAGACCCAGTGGCTCCTTGTAACCATATGCTGCCCTCTGCCAGTCAGCACCAAGAAGTCCCTTGGTCATGAACAACAACCATATGCATATTACATAATGCATAACGGATGCCAAACCATATGAATACCAAGAAACCTTATTAAACTGGGATTGGTTTATTCATGTTTCAGCAGCTGAAAATGATATGAGAGCCAGTTACATAGCAGTTATACTTACAGAGCCGTGACAGAGGATGTGGAGAAAGCTGAGGTACTCAATGCCTTTTTTGCCTGTCGTCACAGACAAGGTCAGCTCCCAGACTACTGCACTGGGTGGCACAGAATGAGGAGGAGATGAATATCCCTCAATCCCTGGAGAAATCATGGAGTAGGTCCTCAAGAAATCCATTTTAAGGCACTTGGAAGAGAAGAAAGTGATCAGGAACAGTCAACATGGATTCACCAAGGGCAAGTCATGCCTGACCAACCTGATTGCCTCCTATGAAGAGGTGACTGGCTCTGTGGATGAGGGGAAAGTGGTGGATGTTATATACCTTGACTTTAGCAAAGCTTTTGATACAGTGTTTCACAGTATTCTTATCAGCAAGTTAAAGGACTATGGTTGGATGAATGGACTATAAAATGGATAGAGAACTGGCTAGATCACTGGGCTCAAGAGGTAGTGATCAATGGCTCCATGTTTAGCTGGCAGCCGGTCACAAGCAGAGTACCCCAGGGGTTGGTCCTGGAGCCGGTTTTGTCAACATCTTTATTAATGATCTGAAGGATGGGGTAGATTGCACCCTCAGCAAGTTTGCAGATGACATTAAGCTACGGGGAGTGATACCTACCCTGGTAGGTAGGGGAAGGATACAGAATGACCTAGACAAATTGGAGAATTGGGCCAAAAGAAATCTGATGAGGTTCAACAAGGACAAGTGCAGAGTCCTGCACTTAGGACAGAAGAATCCCATGCACAGCTACAGCTGGGGATCAACGAGCGAGGCAGCAGTTCTGGAGAAAAGGACCTGGGGGTTACAGTGGATAAGAAACTGGATATGAGTCAGCAGTGTGCCCTGGTTGTCAAGAAGGCTAATAGCATATTGGGCTGCATTAGTAGGAGCATTGCCAGCAGATCGTGGGACGTGATTATTCCCCTCTATCTGGCATTTGTGAGGCTGCATTTGGAGTATTGTGTCCAGTTTTGGGCCCTCCCACTACAAAAAGAATGTGGACAAGTTGGAGAGAGTCCAGCAGAGGGTAACAAAAATGATTAGGGGGCTGGAGCACAAGACTTATTAGGAGAGGCAGAGGGACCTAGGCTTGCTTAGTCTGCAGACGAGAAGAATGAGGGGGGATTTGATAGCAGCCTTTAACTACCTGAAAGGGGGCTCCAGGGAGGATGGAGCTAGGCTGTTTTCAGTGGTGGCAGATGACAGAACAAGGAGCAACGGTCTCAAGTTGCAGTGGGGGAGGTCTAGGTTGGACAATCCTATTTTGACGATAGTCCTGTTTTGAGCAGGGGGTTGGACTAGATACCTCCTGAGGTCCCTTCCAACTCTAATCTTCTATGATTCTATGAGCCTGTCTGCCACTGCTGTGACCACTAGGCATGACTGCTTACATCCCAGTCTGTGACAGTGGAACTCCACTGATGTTTTTAGTGTTTTGCATATATGATCAGTCTAAATTTGGTGCTATGTTTTAATGAGAATTTAGTTATCTCAAAACCCTAAAACAGAAATACGAAAGGCCCTAGAATGCTGGAAGATCGTATGAGGATCTAGGCCAGTATATTGCCCTAGGTCACCACAATATAGCTGATGTGGTTCTTAATGGAAGCTTGAAGTCAAATATGATATGGCTATTATGGGCTAATTTGGAAAGTACAGGGCACAATATTCGTCTCACCACATGGTATTGTAAAGTGGATAACCACTACTCAGCCTAAAGTAAAACCCAGTACAACTCAGTTTAGGAAGATCAGAATTAATCATTCAAAATTGACATAACTATTCCCAGAGCAACCACACCTCTGAAACTCTGTCCAGTTTAGTTGTATGGTTTTCAGAGGTTAAGCCACAAAGTGGTAACTAGAACAAACATAATAACTTTGGGATACATCGGTATATAAAAAAGAAACTGGAAAAATATTAATAGAAAAATACATGTTGAAATGTGATATCAGTGAATTTTATGATTAATAAACTTGCATGTTCATCAGTTGGGAAATGCTGAATTACTTTCTAAGATCATGCTGCTTTTCTTAAAATAAATGAGATTTTTTTTTGCCTGTCTTGTCTATTTTAAATTGGGAAAAGACTGCTTTTTATTAGGTGTTTGTTCAGTGCTTAGCACTGATGGGGCCTCGATTTCAGCTGGGGCCTCTAGGTGTTATTGAAATATAAATAATACTTTATAACTTAGCCATACGTGTCTAAACAGAGTATGAAAATTATGGGGTCTCTTCTAAACACAGGGTAAAATCCTAGCCAATCGAAATCAATGGCAAAACATCAACTGACTTTAATGGAGCCAAGATTCCACCCTGGGTGTCTGCATAACTCACATTAGCCCAGCATGGTGTTGGGGGGCACTGCTCTTAGAGGCTGTTGGCTAAATTCTGCTCAGTTATACTAACATACATCTGAAGTTACTCTGTGTACATCAATGAAGTCAAACCAGGGTCTGGACTAAGTCTGGACTAAGTGAGAGCAGAATTTGACTTTCTTTCAATTGACATGTAAAACCAAGGTCCTTACCGCACTGATGAGCATTATAGACCTCATAGCATTTTTCATAGCTGTAAGGTATTAGCTCTGGTATGCCAGCCAATATCCAGCTTAGGTATTAAATAAAATAATGTTTTGTATTTACACATGAACTTTCATGTGAGGTGGGCATGATTCTCCCCATGTTATACATAGGGCAACTGAGGCACAGGGAAGATAAGTGACAGGCCCACAGTCACATAGTGCCTCAATGGCGAAGCCAGGTATTCGAACCCAGGTGTCCAGACATTCCATCTTTTGATTTATCCACACGATCATAGCCATCCAAAGCTGCATTTTGCCTGTCTGAGACTGACAACTTTATTTTTGGTTGAATCAACTATCCTTCACTTTCTGTCCTAAAATGTGTAATGTGCCTATGTTTGTCATGTGTTGCCATGATTCAGCCCAAAGACTGATGAAGTAGTTTGTGTATGTCTGCTAGGTTAATGATCCTTTTGAAGGAAAGGTGTGTTATAACTGAAAAAAGTTATTATGGGAGTTAAATTGTGTATATATTAGGGGGCAGAATGTATCCAAGAGGAGTATGAAGGATATGATTATTTGCAAGAGATTTTTATGGAGATCTGAGAAATGAACTGAATCAACCAATGACACTAGAATGCATTTCCAGTATTGAGCAGAGAAAAATTTATTTACAGAGATTTTCCAATACAAACATAATAGCACATTTATATATATTTTTTTTTACAAAAATGCATATTGAAATAATAAACATGGTACAGCACAATACAACAGCCTAAATGTAACATGACAAAAATCTATATCTGGAAGACGTTTCCCATTAGTTTTACGTAACTAACTATACCCTAAAGAACCATGTGTGGAATTCTCAATGGACTAAACGATGTCCATTTACTACCCTTCATAAGAATCTGACAGGCAACGCCCCTACGAATGCTGAATAAAATGTTGCATTTTTGTAATAATGCTGAAAACACAGAAGCTAAATAAAAATTCTATAGGCCTGAATAAGCAGTGAATAAATGTTCTGGGAAAAAGTGTATAGAGAATATACAAAATACTGATAAAGTGGCTTATTGGTCCTTTTATTAGGTTTAATGTATAGTTTAAAAAGTGGTATAACACTGAATATTAAACCATCAAACAAATTAAAAAAAGAAAGAAAAAATGCACCAATAAGTTTGCATTTTATTTGTTCTGTGCCATGGTCTACATGTGTGTGTGTGCGTGCGCGCATGCACGCACACTTTCAGGAGTGTTGTGCTGAAGGAGAGCTTTGAAAGTTTATACCCTACCCAAAATATTATTTTCACCAGTCTTTCAGTTAATTGGTGCACTGAGACCTTCACAATTTACCAAAGAGGAGCATTCCTTGTTCATAAAGTTATATTCTTCCAGAGCAGACCAGAAACATACTCTGTCAAGCAAGAACTGCCCATCCCTCCTGAGAGTCGCAGCGTTTGGTCCATCGTTCCAGACTCCCCACCCACCCCACTATTCACAGCGTCACCTCATGGTCTTGACCACATCCACTCTCGTTTCATAGTGACTGTTCTGCAGTTATGAGATAAAGCACTTTTTTCAGAAGAAGAAGTCTGCGAGTCACTTCAGCCTCTCAAAGTTCATTTGTTCTCTAAACTGGACTCTCAGGCCGCCAGCCTCAGTAAGGGTACTGTTTCTGTTTCTTGCCAGAGAAGCAGGCCAACCAAGTGCAGATTAACATAGCTGCAGCCGCTCCTCCTCCGGTGCAGTAGTAAGCCCAGCCAATTTCACAGGTACCTAAAATGAACAAAAAAAGGAAACAATGTTTTATTCAGGAGGAGAGGTTTGCTTTCATCAGAATTTTATATGCTCTTTCCTTTTGGAGCAGTAAAGGGGAGATGAAAGCAGAAATAACCAAATACAGCACACAGTGCTGTGTATTTTATCCCCTCTATCAATATTGGTGGTTTCATTCTCTTTGGAAGGAACTTATATTTACAGCCTTCACCCAAAGTCTCCCTATTATGGTAGAAGGCAGCCAGATATCAGTGCTACCTAATCTACTTAGGTATCCACCAATTTGGTGTCTGAGCGTACTGGAACTTCCTTGCTTTTTTTTTTTTTTTTTTTTTTTAAATGAAATTAAATGTAATGCTAATGCAAGGTACCAGAAGGCTGTAAATATCCCAGGGCAGTGACTACATCATCTTATACATTTATCCATTTAACACAATGGGGCCTTGTCTTGACTGGCACGTCTCAGCAATATTTTAAAATGTGAAACTGTAAACATGGCCATCTGAAAAAGGTACAAGTCATTAAATGATAGAGAGCCATACAATCCTGTCTAACGTATGGCTAATTAGAATGGGCATAAGCACTTCACCATCCTTTATCTATTTACAATTTGGATTTATTACACAGTATTTATACATAGAGAAAGTCTACGTTGGACTGTGGACTTGATCCAAATTGGTAAAGCCTAGAGAGCCTATCTACGCAGCATCAAATCCAACAGGGCATCTGGGCTATTGCCAAGGGAATATAAAACTCTAGAACTCTTTTTTTTTCTTTTTTTCCCTTGAGTAGTTGTGAATAGAGGCAGTGAGCCAAATTCATCCTTGGTCTGACTTCTAGCTTGTGAAAAAAGGAGTTGATTCACAGGGCCCCACACCCTGTTACTAGCTCAGGATAGTCAGTGAACCAAAAAGAGTAGATTTGTCTATGCTGGAGTAAGTGTGCAATTCATGGGTTTTAGTGTGGTAACTTCCATTCTCTTTAACAGGAGGCAGACAACTAAAACTACACCGGCCACTTCCAAAATGGAGCAACGTTGTCTTCATCCTGCAAAGAAATGCAGGCAGGCAGGATCTGGTACCTGCACAGAGTCTCACGGATTTCAGTGGAGTTTCACATGAGTAAAGGGATCACCTGTGTGCATTTCTTGCAGAATTGTAGCCTGCATTTCCAAACTTCAGTGAATAAAGATATTTCTAATGCACTGTACACCCCCTTGTCTTTCCCCCATGCAGCTGACTGATGTCACTCTGCTGGAAGGGAGCAGAGTTGTGGAGCCTGCCTGTTAGAAATTTTCGCACCAGAGACAAAACTGGTGAATCTATGAGGCTACAAAAAGCAAAACCCTTTCTCTAATGTAGCTATACAAGATTGTCATCATAAAAAAGGACTTATGCTCCTTTCTTTAAAGGAATGCTTCTAAAACAACATTTATAAAACTGTATGACATTTCATATTGCAAGAATGCCCCAATCTACTGAACCATTTCCCCAAAGAAGAAAACTCCACAAGTTATGGACAGTTCCACCAAATAGAGAGGACATTGCCTTAAACAAGCATGGCAATGTTTTTGCTTGTGATCTGCAAAACTGGTCCTTTATTGCCTTTTTGGATAATGAAACAGCAAGTCAATCTGAGTGTGTTAGGCTTTTAGTGAAGAGAAACTTTAAAAAGTGAAAAGAATCATCAGAGTGGATTCCTTTGGGCTTCAAAGAAGTTCCAAACACAACCAAGCGGCTGCTTTTTATTGATTTAAGATGCAGGGCTCCCTTGTAGTGTTCTGTCCATCTAAATTTAACTCACCCAAACACGGAATATTCAGTTAGAGGACTTGGTTTGCCTACAGCCCTTTCAAGAAACTAAAGAAGCAAAACTATTTAAAGTGTTCCCTTTTGCTGTCTATAATGGCTCGTCAGACAAGCCACCAACCTTCCTTTGGTTGGCAAATAGCTGTTTTCAGTGCAAGGGAAAACGACACTTGACAGTTAAAGTAGAGGTTGCTGGCACTGAAAATAGGTTAGTAGCGGAGCAGACAGCCCCGCCGCCTGCCAAATCCAGAGAGAGAGAGAGAAGTTGTGGGGCTGGTTTCCACAGCAGCCACAAATCAGAAGGATGAATTTTTTTAATTTTGTTTTGTTTTCTTGGTTTCTTTTTGTGCACTACAGGCAGCTTTTGAGTGATCTTTGGGTTGTTGTGGCAAAGCACCCGTTCCCACTCAGTTCTGGAACTTTTACATGTCTCCTCTGAAATAACTGCATGAATGGTCTTCTGCCCTTATCATAATTGGTCTGAAAATTGTAATGAAGTCCTAGCCTGCCAACTAAAATGGCCCCTACAGTTCCATTGCAAGTTGCCCCTTCCTGTGCCAGTCAAATGGGAGAAATACTCAGTGGGCCAAATCCAGATGTCAATTTGCTTTGTGTCATGGAGCTGCCTGTGGAGCCCTGTGACCCAGTTTGATTCCACAGATGAACAGTACAACCAGAAGTCTGAAGGGGGGGAAGGGGCACATGTGTGGCTATTCTCTAGCTCCAAACCTCTCCTCCTAACCAGGGTATGGAGTCCATGAACCCATACCTTTATGACCTTGGGGATGACGTTTGGGAGCTACGGGGGGCAGGGAAGAGGAGTGAGGGTAGATTCCCTCTGTGGTGCAGAGAAACTTAAAGGGAATCTCACAGCCTGAAATCACCACCAGCCCTGTTTTCATGACACCTCCACACACACTTTGAATGGTGGTAGCAGGGGGTCCCCTTCCCTCTCATAGAGGCAACAGCAGAGGTATGAGGCCTCTTCCTCTCTCCAGGAGCAGCAGCAGGGGCCATCCTCCCCCCTGGAGCAGCAGGGCTGACAACAAGTGTCCCCTCTAATCTCAAGAAAGGCAAGGTTGGAAGCTGGTTCCCCCCAGTTCTTACCCCAGCAGCTGGGGTGTACATGGGCAGGTGGGTCAGGCTGCAGCCCTGTCATGCAATTTCCAGGCACACACAACAATCTATTGAGGTGGTGTTGGCACCACTCCCGGCATAGCAGATATTGGAGTTAAGACCCTATTCAGATGAATGGGAAGCTCTCACCTCTGAAAGCGATTGTGTCAAGCTGCCTGCAGGACTCAGGCAGACACCATAGCACGGTTAAACTTGTTTAATGTTTTCAGGGGTTTTGTCACAATCCTGAGGACTGGAAACCTTTTTCAAAAACATGAGAGCTGAGATTCTGACACAATCAGATAACTTGAGGAGCTGGGGCCCTATGTATGGGTATATATAGCCTATGCCTTAATTCAGCCCTGGGAGGGCAGCCAGATTTAGGGACTTGCTTGGTCCCACTTTTGTAGCTACATTGTGGGGATTAATACCAGCCTAGGGAGGTAGTGGCCTCTGTGAAGCCTGTGTGGGACCAGAATCCTTGGAGTGCTGCTAAAGGGTGTGTAGCTTGGCTGAAGGGGTACGTTAGCCACCCAATCCCAGAAATGTCTGAGTCCCACTGTGAAGCAGTTGTGGGGATCCTTCATCTCCCCTACATCATGGCAAATCTGGCTGGTGCAGAGTTTAAAGTCAGCATTTAACCTGCCCATGCTCCCATACATAACACGACAGAGCATATTCCAGTATGTGTTCCTGACTACTGACATAGATGTAGCCCTTTTCATCCAAAAGTATCCTGAATTCCTTTCCAATCTACCGTCCCACCAGAATGAGCTTATTCGCACATCTGAAGGAGAATCTGCAACCTGATAACAGCGTACAGCAATATCAAAAACCAGTTTAGTATGCGAAGTGGAGAATAAACTCGTAAGCAATGGAAAGCTCAGGTAGAATTCAGGCAAGCAGAATGCAGTCACTAAGATCAGAATGTTTCTCTATGTTCTCGGGCTACTGAAGAGGAAGTGGGAAGCTGGTTATATATATTATATTCTTTTATATTACTTTATGTGTTTTAACCCCTGGGAAAGGTGCCCAGAGATGATGATAGGCGCATGTAGCTGGTTTTTACAACAGAGAACTCTTATCTAATAACTATTGCTTGTCTATGGAAAAATCCATTCTTTTGCCTCTGCACAAGCATAACAATTTCAGATGGGATTTTCGAAAGAAGTCTATTTGAAGCTGGCAGACCACGTTCCAAATCACATCAAGGCCCCTAGGCCTCACTGAACACTGATAAATGCGTATCTGGAAACTAATCCGGCTCACCCTGCATGTTAGTACTGTTAAAATAGGTATTAGATTTATAGAGATGTGTTTAGTGTTTGGACTGTATGAAATGCTTGTGAGCTGCTCCATTCGTTAATCTCGCTTATAATATCTGTACCTCATGTTAACAGGTAACATTTAAGTGTTTGCTTTGTAACTATAAAAGAGTCAGGGAAGAAGCGTTACCGAGTGTGAAATACTAAGAGGTGTCATCTCCTGCCCCAACAAAGAAGGCCTAGAGACACCAGATGAACCATCTTGGAACATCAGCAGATAAAAGACTTTTGTTGGTTGCTCCTCCTACACCCATGAACAGGGGATGAGTACAAATCCTTGTACCACCGCAGTTTGAGCTCTGGAAGAAGGGAATAAAAATCCCTGATTAGAAGGATCTGTATCGTGGAATTTGGAGATAGCAATATTTCTAAGCATGGGCAAGGGATCCCCAAGCTGCTTAAGTTGGGTTATCCCTAAAAGACATATATAGCTTGCACATAACTACAGCTTCTACTACTTTTTGAAACCTAAGGCTGTAACGCATTTGTGTGTGTATGTTTACCTGAAAATAACTCTTACTTCTCTTCCCTAGTTAAAAAACTTTTAGTTAGTTTATTACAGAACTGGCTACAAGCGTTGTCTTTGGTGAGAGAGCTAAGGTACAGTGACTGGCCCTTTGGAACGGGAAGTAACCTAAATATTGTGATTTTTGGTGTAAGGGATCATCTGTCACAAAGGCAGACTTGCCTGGGATGCCCAAGGGGACTGCCTGTGACTCCATGTCAAGGCTGCTACAATGCTTAAGGAGTTCATGCTGCCCTGGTTTGGAACAGTCAGCCCTGAGGTTGGCACCCAGGTTCATAAGCCACTCAGACAGCTTGATAAAGCCTCAGGAAGACGGGTGGCTACATCTCTGAGGTCTGTTTGAAACTCCCTGTATTCATACATAATACACCTTTTGGGGGCCATGGCCTGCTCTGGAACGGTGATGGTCTCCATCTACGAGTTCTTTTTGGTCACTAACTATTTCTAGGCTGTGTCTCCTAAAACAACAAAATAAGAATTCTATCACTGCCTTGAGAAATGTCACTTTTCCCTTTGTGATGGTCCTGAATACTGAGCGTGCTGGCTGACATGCTACTTTAAAAGGACGGGGACCAAAGGTTCACCTGCTGGGATCATTCAGAATGTCTCCATCATGCCCTAAAGGAAAGAGGAAGGAAAAAGGAGACTTGACTTCTGCATGGAGTGAATTACACTTTTGTACCTTGTCAAAGGAAAAGCGGGAGGTGGATAGTGAGGACTGTGTTTAAATGTGATGAGCTAACTGCTAGATTAGTGTCACAGCATTGTCAAGAAATAAAGGACGCACATTCAACCTTGGACTTGGCAAGCCATGGTTTTCTCCTCACTGTGCTCCATTTGCCCCAAGGAACATCGTCATCCACTTTGATGATGATACAAGCAATAGCAGGCAGCCCGCTGTTCTTTCATGCTCGCAAGAGTGCGTGGGGTTAAGTGGAACAAGTAGAGGAACAGGGAAGTACAGCAGGGTGATTGAAAGAAAGTTGGGACACTGACCTCGGCTTAGAGCAACAGTGATATGAAAATCAACTTGCTCATTATTCCCATTGAATGTCAGAAGCAATGGGAGTCCCTTGCTAAAATACCTTGATTTATACTTGGAGGCTGCGGAATGGGGTAGCATTTGGAGCTGTAACGCTGAAGAGGAGGGCTGCTATTGGAAGCGGTAAAGCGATCTTTGCAGTATCCTAATTACAGTTCTCAAGCCAACAATAAAATACTTCTTACCTGCTGAAATTAACTATTATCTACAACAAATGGCCAAATGTTAGATTGTTACAACGGTACTCCCCTTGTAATCTTATATTTCATGAGGAGAAAAAATGCCCTAGTTTGTGTTTTGGCTCCAGTGTTTTCATTTCGCAGCATGTACCTGCTATTTTAGTCCATTGCACCCTAAGGAAAAATTGTTGGTTGTCAATAATTGGGTAATTTAGCCACAGTTTAACCTGTGAAAATGACTTTTGCTTCACTTTTCCGGTAAATTCTCTCATTGAGAAGGGTGGTAAAGCTTTGTAAAAGGCACAATACAGAAAGTTCAAATGATAGACTACAGGCCAAATCAAAAGGCAATACGTTAGCAGAAATTATACACCTGTGAGCAAATACATTTAGTTCTCTTGATTTATATTTCTGTAGCAGTTACCACAGCAGGGCCCTGATCCAGTAAAGAACTTAGGCACATACTGAACTTTTATCATAGTGACTTCAATGGGACTACTCACATGCTGAAAGTTAAGCACATGCTGAAGTGCTCTGCGGGACTGAGGCCTAAATTCATCCATCTGGTACAGTATTTTTCCTTGAGGGACTCTGCCTTGCTAAGCATTATAAATACTGCATTTTTATTTGATATTCTCTGTTGTTAAAATGAAAGCTCTAACAGGAAGAGCAAGGTCCACAATCCCCTAGGTAGGCAGTGGTTTTTGTTAGAGTTACACATTAGTTTACCTGATTTTTTTGTATCTTCCCCCCCACACTCAGAATCTGTGTGTGTGTGTGTGTGTGCGCGCCCCCCAACACTCAGAATCTTTCTGTGTGTTTGTGTGTGTGCCTCCCTACACTCAGAATCTGTGTGTGTGTGTGTGTGTACGCCCTCCTACACTCAGAATCTTTGTGTGTGTGCGTGTGTGTGAGAGAGAGAGAGAGAGAGAGAGAGTGTACATGCAAGAATGCACATATGGAGATGGCATGGTTCAAGTTTTCATGATGACAGAATTTCTTCAAGGATCAAAAATGTTTAAAATACCTTCCTAATTAAGTAGGTTGTCATGCATCATAGCTGCCTGTTCTGGAATGATGTTGGACTCAGAGCCTTATACAGAGTTTTATACAACCATATTTCCCTTCCAGTTCAGGACAGAGGAAGGGGCTCAGGCAGCAAGAGGGGCTGGGGATTCATTGTTGTGCTACTGCTGCACGTTCACCGCTCCTTTGAAAGCTTCTAATTTGGCCAGGGTTTCTTTTGGCAAGGAACTTGATAGGCAACACAAATAATGGGAGCGACTGGTCTTCTGACTGGTCAGTGGGGCAGGACCGTCCATGAATAGCCCAGGCAAGATTGGAAACAGTCAGTGAGACATTTTTTTTAAATAGGGCTTAATAGTACTGAAATTTGGGGGGAGAGGATGGATTGAAATCCGTTTGGGGATTAACCCTGAAGTCACAGCTCTTAAATGTATACCAGAGGTGAACAAAGGGAGGCAGAGTGAGGTGCATGGAACATCTCCCCCCTTACCACCTCTCCCCAGGACAGGAGGTAGAAACAATTACAGCCTAAGCTCCGCTAGAAGCAAAGGCAGTTCAGGTCTAGAATCCCTTTGGAGAGCAGGGAGGAGTAAGAAGGAAGCAGGGTCACATCCAATCAGGGAAGCTGGCTGGCTGTGAAGGTAGCACACACTACACTGCACGCTCCGAATGGGTGGACTTGGAGCTGCAGTAACCAGGATCGCTGAGTGACATGGGCAATCCTGGTGGTTGCCCTGGGGTAGTCTCTCTCTGCACGGCTCCTTACTCAGGGCTGTGACTCCGTGGTATAATCTGGTCCACAACGGGAAAAGTGACCACAACACAAAGCTGTAGGGGTGTCCTAGCTGTCATGAGGATTATGGGGTCTGTCGTCTTAGCAGATTTTTAAGATAAATCTCCATGCTTTTTTGCATGAGTGAATAAATGGTCAAGTCAAGTGAATGAATAGATTGAGTGACTGGTGGTGTCAATGGTGGTGCAGATTTCACTGGCTCTTAGGCGAAGAGTCCATCTGAAGGTGCAAATGAGATCAGTAACAACACTGCAGGGATACAAAGCACTAGAGTCTTGGACTGGTAACGGGGATCCCGAGAATGCAACCGTTACGCCAGTGCCGGATGAGCAGGATAAGATAATAAGGGGCAGAAAGGTGTCCACGAAGATGTGAGAGAAAATTTGTTACATAAAAGAAATCAAAGAATGGGAAGGGAAAACGGGCACTAGCTTCAGACCCAAAGCAAACCAGCAAGAAAAATCTGTAGAAACCTAATTCTGCAGTGCTGGTTCAGTTTACTGCAAAACGCATGATTTTTCCTAATTTCTGCTCTGATTTCCATGGACATGATATTGTTCCCATAACGCCATGGCTTTCCCCCAAATGTATCGGGACAAATATGAAGCAGAGTTAATATAGGCAGCTGGAGCAGTGCCAATACCTGATCTACCATAGGGATCCACTTGGGATCCGTAGACATAGATCCAGTTGCAGGACTGGGCTTCTTTTAGTATGCTTTCAACTCTATAAAAATGTCATCATGAGCACTTAAGGCATTATTGGAAATACATGTGATTTGTATCTAAAATATCCAATTAATGAAATGTATGAAAACTCCAGAATATAGGAGTGTCTGGGATATTCACGTATTAAGTTAACCGCAAGACCTAAATTAAGACTTTACATTTTTCTTTCTTTCTTATTGTTGATATTAATTAAACTTGCACTGGGATAGAAGCCTAGAGAACTTGGCAGATATTAAAAACTTATCTTTAAGTCGGAGCCACTTTCTAAGACAAAGAAAAAAAGATGTGAGAATTATTCCAGCTGAGGAATACAGTGCTACGAAGCATACAGCAAATACCACTGATTAATCCACGCGTCTAAAAACTCCTCCTACTCAGAAACTTTGTGAAGCAACTCTAGTTACCAGCTTTGCATGAGAGTCCAGTACTAGGAGAGAGTGTGAAATAATTTAACCAACCAGTGTGCCTTTTTTTTTTAAATCAGACATGAAAATGAGGCAGGAGATGATGAGAGATACAGGGACTGCGGTTGTGAATGTCAGAAAACTAATGGAAAAGATAACCAGCTAATAAAGAAGAGAATCTGATTATTTTGAAAGGAACCCAAGAAGAGTTCAAGAATTGAAGATTCTTCTTCTCTACACAGAGAGTTAATGACATGTAAAATGAGCTACCCCAGGCAGCAGTAGAAATTACAATCTGGAATGCATTCAGAAAGGAGTTAGATAGGTACACGGAAAAAGGCAACAATATAGAAGATACAAATTACAGCTTAGTGAATAATTTGGAACAACTAATGTATTTGCTGAAGTTTGCCTCTCTCTGACCATGGAATACTGATGATTTTCTCAAAATTATTTGAACATTTCCCTCTTATTTTTAAAAACATGACAACCTACTTAATATATGAAACTTGAGCTATGCTGCTTGGTTGCTCCAAGAAACCAATAGCAAATGGGAAGGGAGGTAGTTCTTGAGACACACTCTCTGTTAGGATGTGGACCACCCTCTAAGCATGTTTAAGAACCCTTGACCCATAGCTCAAATATGTTCATAAAAAGTGTTCATGGATCCATTCTGAATGAATAGTGAATGGCAAATCTGTAAAAAATCTCAGTCTGTTTGTAGATAACTTGTGAACAAAAGTCAGATTTCTGACTGTTCATGACAAATAGTTTCAAAATCTTTAATTGTTAATAGTGTTCAACAAGGGAGATGATTATTGGGGAGGCCCCCCCCCCCAACGCACACACACTTGTGCAGACCTATGGTATTCCAACAAATATCCTGGTTTCTAAATCTCTTTTGGATGTCAATGTTCAGCCAGGATGTTGAAATGATGCCATCTAGGGCCAATTAGCTACTTGAAAAAGCTGTACTTTATTTGGTGTTTTCCAAAAGAGACAACTTTTGTATTCTTTAGTAACTGTATAAAGAGTCCTGTAGCACTTTAAAGACTAACAAATTTCTATAGGTATAAGCTTTCATGGGCTGCAACCCACTTGGCATCTGACGAAGTGGGTTGCAGCCCGCGGAAGCTTATGTCTACAGAAATTTGTTAGGCTTTAAGTGCTACAGCACTCTCATTTTTGCTGTATACAGACTAACAGCTACCCGTCAGTAACTGTATAGTTTGTAAAGACAATTTACTATAATAATTATTTTAAAGCAATAATGTCTATCAGTTAAATAGTTCTCTTATGATCCTCTCTTCCAACCCTCTGAAAGCAGCAAAGGGAAATTATAATAAAGCCCTTAAGACAACCACATCTCTTGACAGAAAGAACTTTTGGGATACTTAGAAGTTTAGACGTAAGCCTAGCACAGGACAAGAACCACAGTGTTGTCTGTGGTGGAGAGGGGTTAGATATGACTGTATCCAATTCCAAAGTCTGTATTATACCTGTGTGGAAATATTGGCAGTGTGACCACATTTGTTTGGACTTGCTCAGAGGCAACCTATTATGTTGCACTCCAGATAGCTGCTCTGTTCAGGAAAGGTGTTTGACACATCGTAGAAAGGCCATCGCTAAGAACCATCAAGGGACTATCCACTTTGATTGACTCAAATACTGGCCCTCCCACATGGTACAATGCTCTTTCTAGACTGCAACCTGCAAGTGGGCAGGCAAGCATGCTTAGTGGTGATAGTTAGAGCATATGGTCCGGAGACGGAGGCCCTATGTAAGAACGGGGCTCTGCACTGTGCAGGGGCCGACCATTGACACATGCAAGAACTTTTAGGACAGAGTAGGCAGGAGAGACTCTGCCCATCCTGAAAAACTGATGACTGATGGACTCACAAGAGGGGCAAGATCAGACTGGGGAACTAGGCGTCTTATTTTCAAAGATCTGTAACCCCCTTGCCTTAAGAGTACAGTCGTTATAGTTAAGAAATTCCTTTAATAAACCTGTGTTCCTTGCTTTCCTGCCAACTTTTCCTCCAAAGGGTTAAACTGGTAAGTCCAGAGAGCCCAAAACCTAGGCAGAACTCAAGGGGACCATGTATCAGTGACTGGAGGTTCAGGAGGTCTGACTCCAGTTTCAGGACCAAGGGAAGCTGGACTACAGCATCCCACATCTCAAGAAGGGGTGTCCAGACAAGATGTCTGAGCCAAGGAGTATGAGACCCAGTGAGTGGGGCCACTCACAAGAGACCCTATGGAGAGGAAAGGGGACGGGGTCATTTTGTAACACTCTCCACTGAAAGCCTGGCAAGCCTTTGCAGCAGCATGCACCTTCCATGCAGGGGCAAGCACAAGAGAGAGCAAGCAGGGGTACGGGCCTCCCCAATAACCGGCAGGGGCACAGAACTCCTCTACCCCAGAGTCGCGGCGGGAGGAGTGAGCTCTTCTAGATGACAGCAACACCAGCCCCGGGGCAGGAGCACTATTTCGGGCGGGGGTGGGGGTCAGGCTGAGTTTCTTACCACAGCCAGAGCTCTTAGCTGCAGCGCTGGGCAGCCAGATCCCCTTCTCCAGGAGCCAACGTTCTCTGGAGCTCACCCACCCTGCCCCTTTCTCTGCCTCCACCAATCAGCAGCTGAGACAATATGGAGTGACAATCCTTCTAACCAACAGTAGCAGGGCAGTGAGCAGAGTCTCTAGGGATGGGGCAGGCAAGGAAAGGATCAACTGAGGGGGGAGCACTGGGTCCCTGTGATGGTGAGAGCACAGGGTATCCCATGGTGGGGATGGGCATTAGGGGGGGGACAAGTGTCTCCAGCAGGGCCACAGCAGGGAGAGCGAGCTCCTTCGGCTCCAGGACTGGGTTGGGAGCACAGAACATGGCCCTTCAAAGGGGGTCAAATTTTTATGCATGCCCCTGCTTCCGTAACATGCCTCACAACGAGGAAATGCCTGTGTCTGAAGAGCTCAATCTGCCAAAGCAAAGTGAACAAGAAGCAGAGACTCCACCGGTATATCTTAGAGTACCGATAGAGAGAGAAGATGCTAAGAACATCTCATCGAGACCTATTTCTTTTAGTTAAATCTTTGAAGGCTCAAAGCAATGGAGCCCGGCAGGTTTGAGATTTACTGTCACCTTTATTGGCAAAGGCCTAAAGCTCACACATTTGAAAACAAAAATTAAACTAGAGTCCATAGCGTAGTAAAATACAAGTGAACATCAACGAATGGGACGAGCGTCTGCAGGATGCTCTATAATATCTATGATCACAGAACAGAAAACAGTTAAGCATAGGAAGATACCATGAAATCTAACAAATTGTGCAATAATCTTCCAAGAAAAGTAGTGAGAGCCTCATTTCTGGAAATATTGAAAACTACAGTGAACAAAAATATTTGATAACATACTGACCCCTAGAAATATATTGTCTAGGGTCAGTCCTGAAATGATAGGACATCCCACTAAATGCCAGCCGAGGCTCAGGTTTGCCAGTCAAATTGAATGTGTGGGAGTGTCTTTTAATCATTTATAGCTGATGAAAAAATCATCTTGGTGTCACCTCTGGTAGATTTGTATAAATAGGCATATATTACCTCTTTACAGATTCCGGTCACAAATAGGCTTGGATGTGATTGTCAAAAAGACAAAAGGCAATGAATAATGATAAAACCAAGATCCTACATCGCACTTTGCATCAGTACATCTCAAAATGCTTTACAAAGGAGAATCAGTATTATTATTGCCATTTTACAGATGGCGAAACAGGTAAAACGAGGAGGTCACTCAGCAGGAGAGTGGTAGAGCTGGGTATAGTACCCATGTCTTCAGAGTCACAATCCAGCATGCTACGCAAGGGACCCAAGTCCCACTGAACAGCAAAAGCAGTCAGGTATGTTACTCTTATTTGTCCTGTTGAAAATCTTCTCTTACACATTCTCCACCCTTCCACCCCTCCCCCCCCCGCTTTTAAGCAAGGCTGCCGCATTTCAGAGGTTTTTTACAAAGGTGGTTTAGATTTTGCAAAATGTGAAGGTAGTTGCAAGATTTTTGCACAGTCCGAATTTTAATGCAAAGGCCTTATGATTCTTGACAAGATCTCACCAAACTGTCGAACACTGCTCTGCTGGGAACTTCACTTTTCAGATGCTGCTCCTGTGTGATGTGCTGGTGTTTTCTTAAGTACCTCATCTAGCTCAGACAAAATTAAATATGCTCTAAAGTGTTGGGATGAGATACTTCTAAAGAAAATTACTTGCTAATTGCTCTTGCTGTAAATATGATCCTGTATATCTGAATCAACTTAACTTCCTTCAGCTAGCAGCTCAGAACCACAATTCACATCATAATGGAGCTCTGATCTTGACTGGGGCCTTTTGCAACTCCACAATGTAAATAATAAATAACAATAACATCATATGCTGCAACAGGAGATGTGAATGCCTTTGAGCCTGCCCTATAAATATGTGGAACAATAAAACAATCCCTTGGCACTTACACCTCTTGCTTATGGCTGGTGTATTGTTTGTGCCAATGTGATATAGCCTGCAACCAAATGCTAATTTAGATAACTATTATCGTCGCCTTCTTTCTGATTGACAAAAATCAGTGCATGAATCTAGTATGCTGCAGGGTCTTCTACATATACACCCGTCTGTCTGTCTGTCTATCTGCCCATCCAGATAGGTTATCACACCATCCTCATTTCCACAGAAGCTGAGTCCATGGATGTTATTTGATCAATGATAGGACTACATTAATTGTACTTGCCCATATATATTTAGCTAAAACACATGTCCATTTGTGTAAGAATTGATCTGTACCAATATTTTCTTTTGACTGAAAAATGTAGATGTTGTAAATTGTTGCCCATCAAACCCAACAGAATAAAATGCACTTGGACTTGTTCACTTTTAAACATATTTCAAAGAAACCATTAAGCTATGGGACACTCCAGATAGTGCCAAGTCAGGCTTTCTGGAAAAATATACAAAAATCCACCTATATGTAAATTAAAAGCATGATTATTTGTCCTGCAGCCTTATTAAATGCCACTTTGAAATTTACATATAAGTGGGATTTTGTTTTCCCTTCATAATATGGCCTATCTTAGCTGTATTCGGAGTGTCTGATTAGTCTCATGTCTTTGTCAATGTCCCTGCAGACATGAACAAGCCCTTCTTATCTAATGCACCCACTAAGGATCATGCTCTTTCTGGGTTTTTAGCACAGTTATTATTTTCCCTATCTTTCTGTGTGCATTGTACATCTATATCATTTTGTACTTGGGGTTGGGTTTCTTTTTTTTTAAATCCACTTGATTCAATGATGATTAATTTCTGAAGATTTCTGGCTAACCTTGTCTTCCATGATGTAAAATTCAGCCATTTTTTTTTATCTCATGACTTTAAATCCCAGACTCACCAGCCCATTCCTCTTATCCACCCATCCTGAAGATCCAACATCAGGATTGTCGTCATCTTTCTACAGACCTCACCAGTCCTCCTCCCACTATGTAGTTCCCAGTTCCCTCTCCAGTTAACCCATTTTGCTTTGACCACAACAGAGCCTTCTACAGTCACAACACATCCTTCTCAGCCTTTGCTGCTTCCTGTAGCTCATCTCCTGGCCCACATTCTTTGCAGCAGCTCCAAGTCAATTCTGCCAGTCTCAACAATTTCTCCACAATTGTTTTCTGCCATCATTGCATGTTGATTCAATTCCTCATTAATTTCTTCATTTGGTTTCTCATGTACTGTTCCCACCATCACCTCTCTCTTCACCATCCTCAAAGGTATGCAGATAACTTCCTCCCTGGCTATTTCATTTGTCACAGACCAATGGGCCAGTGGCAGAAAATTTGTTTTAAATCTATTCAAATGTAGCCTAGAGAAGATTACATTCCTAAAATGTTACTATGGTGGAGTCCAAAAATAGCTTATTCTTGGCCCCTGTCCAGACCAGCAGAACCACTCTGCTATTCTTTTTATGAGTGATAACTCTATCGACTTACTAAATCCTGTTCTACACGCCATCTCCACTATGCTGCGTCGATGGGAAATGCGTTCCTGTCAACACAGCGCTATGCCTTTTGAGGAGGTGGTTTAATTGAATCGGCTTCCAGATCGATTGAGCGGGTCTTCACTGCTGCTCAATCGATCAGGATCGATCAATCTGACGGTATCAAATTTGCCACCATCAGTATGGACATACCTTAAGACAAGTTTGCCAAATACCATTTTGTCTCTTTTTTGGGGGAAGATAACAAAGAAGATTGTGCCAGGGTAACTCTGGGTTCATTGAGAATCACCTGACTTCCTGAATCCTTGTCAACCTAGTTCCAGTCCTAGAAACTGAGTTCACAACCTTGGTTGATAACTGCCCGTGAAGGAGGAATGCCAGGTGTCTGTGGATTTTATCAGATTTTATCAGTAGTCTTTGCTAAGATGTTGCTGATTTATCTGTGTGATTTGTTGTGGGTGGATGATTTTGGTGCCTAGAATGCTGGAGAGAGAGAGAGAGTCCCACGGGCTTCCGTTCTGCCACCCCTTCTGACCACCCCCATGTCTTCCAGGTGCTCCTGGGTGCCTATGCTCGAGTAGCAGCTCTGATACCCTTGAAGAGGATGCAGCGGACTCCTGCTCAGTGCTCTGACAGCTCTCTGCTCTTTCAGACAGCTAGCAGCTGTGAGAGTATTAGCCTGGAGCGGGAGCTATGTTCCAACATGATTCTCGCTAGCCCCTGCACAAGGGTGGCTGATGGCTCCCAATACACATGCACGCTGCACACCCCCTCAGAGGCTGTTGAGAATCTTTCCCGCAGCACGCACAGCTCATCTTTTTGTCTATATCGTTGAAAGGCAACTGGCGTGCCATTCGGGAGGCAACCGGTCCCATCAATTGAAAAGTAAAAAGCCCATGAATGCTGCTTAAATCCAATTAAATAGTCAAACAAAAGCAATAATTACTCACGTGTCTTGAGACTTAGTGAGACAAATTTCTCTGAAACACCATTTTTGACCCTAAAGGTATAATGAGAACATCAGCCTCTAATGATTAAATAAGAAAGCCTAGGCTTGGGTTATTGGTAATTGTGAGGTTTAAATGAAAAGAAATGAGCAATCTGGCTAATACGCAGCCCCAGCATTCTACCTCTCCTCTGCCAGCAGCCTGGGTAACTCAGCACCAACATTTACTGATTTAAACGTAAAAATACAAAACCAAGCATTTAAATTCAGACAAGGTACAATGAAGAGAGACTTGGGGCAGATTTCTGGCCTCAATATAAACTGTTAGCTATTATGGTAATCACAGTCAGCACGAATGGGACTCTTGTTAAGCTTAGGGATGCAGAATACATGCCTAACAGCCTCCAACTCCAGAGAATATGGTCAGAGTATCAAGCTTCACAATTATTATAATATGTCCCCTGTTCATATTCTTCATGGATTCCTGGAATAAAAAGATGACAGATGAATTCTTTCAGGAGGGTCTGTCTGTTGAATGTATTGTTACCATAACCTGACTTATTCACATGCCAGGCTCCTGGGTCATGATCAAGGGGACAAGAGAGGGGCAGGGGGTCTTCTCAACTCACTGAATTCACAACTCTCCCACCTAGGAGTTATTTAAACACAAAATTATTCTAGGAACTTCTTGTAGCCACTGCCATCAAAGAACTCAAATCATCATATGAAACAGTCTTTGTGTGGTGCTTTCCAAAGAAACAGCAGCTTTTTGCTGTACTTTGGCAAGAGCAAAATGGTAGTACTTTGAATGAAAAAATTGAAATCAGAGATGCACGAGACCTATTAGGATTGTTCCCTGCAGTCTCCTTTCCAGTGTTCTGTCTTGCCTTAACCAGCAACTGAGTTCCTTTACATCCTTTGAGAGACCATTCCACAGTATTATTGATCTCACTCTCAGGAAATTGGCCCCGATTGTTAATCTCCATGTTCCTTTTCTTAATTCCTCTCCATCCTTGGTGTCTGCATAATGCAAATATTTGTAGAATAATTGAAGGACTTTTTATATTTGATTGGAAGAAAATATGTACTGAACATAGTAATAGCAAAGAATATTTGAATTAAGCAATTCATTTAAAGACAGGATAATGTTTCTAGAGGGTAGGCAGGGATATCCAGACCAAGAGAATATTTTTGACAATCTATGACATTCAGGGCAACCTGTTGCATTCTAAGGTCAAAACATTTGTAGATGTTCATAAGTAGCTTTGAGTCAAGGACAAATATCTTTCAGGTAGGGATGGCTTGGCAGTAGAGCTGATTGAAATATTTGTGCACAACGAAGAAATATGCTAGGTTTGTCTTTACCCTTATGGGCAAGCAAAGATTGATGAGTGTGCCAGAATCTGTTACAGAGGGACTATTGCTAGGGACCTGTGAACTCTGTCAAGTCCAGGCCATGAAAGGGTTCAGAGTGACCCTACAGCTTTGCTTGTAGGTGTTGGAAGTGAAGACATCTCTGCACATTTACTTGGACATTTGAATTCAATGTACTTGAGCAGCCAATGACACCTCTCCACACTGGGCCCGTCTATACTTCCCAGATGTTCCCTCGCGTAAACCATGGATCCTCCCCTCCACACACACAAGAAGCCCTAAGACCATCAGAGAACATCTAGAGTAGGAAACAGTTAAACCCAGAGGCTTGATGGGAAGGAGGCTGTTGAAGGGAACAAGAGAAGTTCACCAGCTTCCCAGGTGTGAGAATAAACTCAGCCTATATTCCCCAAACTCTCACAAACATAGGCCAAGATGCATGAACACATCAAACCTCAAACCCAATGCTCAGTCTGAGTAGGCTTTAGGTTAGTTGTGGATATTTCCTAGGGCTTTATCCCTGCTGTGTGACATGATGTGTGTCCATAGGCAGCTAAAAACTCCATTGACTTTTTTGCTGCCATATGCCATTGCAAATTCACGTCTAAGCTCCTGACTTCTCTCACCCCTTGGTCTCTTTTGATGCAACTGCTTCCTAATTTCTCTTCAGAGATTCTGCTTTCAAAAAGATTTTTCCCCTTTAATGATAGTTGTGACGGTCCATGAGAAAATATCCATAGTAAAGATTGAAGGAGTCTCATACCCTATCACAATATATTAAGCAATACAATAATATATACACCAGCATCTGGCAAATATACAAGGGTTGCTCCCAGTAAGCCTTTTCTCTAGGTTTTTTCTGCTTTTGGAAACAATAGAGGAGAGAGAATTTAAAGGAACTGAGATCCATTGACAATCACTTACCCAACTCAAACTGGTTGGAAAGGTTCCCACAGGTCTGTCGGACTTCTTCACTGTCCCAACCCAAAGGATAGAGAGCACAGCCGGAGCCAATCAACAAGCCTATGGCGAGAAAGGAAAATAAGATTTAAGACAACCAACAAGCATTACCATAATTAAGGCCGGAAGGTAAAATTAATATTTGGAATTACATGAAAGGGTCACATTAACCTTTTTAGCAAAAGGACCGCTGGCGACGCATGCATCACTTCTTTCCTACTATTGGGGGCATGTCTCCACAGCAATGTAAGCCTAGGGTTACTGGGACCTGAGTCAAGAAACCTGGGCTTAAGTATCTATACTGCATTTTAATCCTAGGCTAAGGATTTTCTGACCCAGACTTGAACCTACAGTTCTGGTATCAACACTACAGTGCACAGACCTGACGCAAAGTAACCCTATGCCAGAATGCCTGGTGCCTTTGCAACACTCTTGCAACTCTGGCCTAGGAATGTGTTGCACTGTGGAAAACACTACTGCCCACCTTGTTTCGTAATTGTGACGGTGCTATTGATAGGACTCCGGTGGCCATAAGGGCCACAAGTACGTACACTGCATAGCTAGCTTATTTGGTGGCTGTCTCAGTCGATTGTCTGCAGTTTGAAAAGGCTTTATGCTGAACTAGCATCTAATCTGAGATTTGGGCTCTCCCCTCCAGGCTGAATCACATTGGCAGGAAAAAGCCCGTGTGCACCTGTTGTGAAGATAATTAAGACATCTGCCTCCCGGCTGTCGAACTATTCAAATTCAACTTTGCAAGTCTTCATTTTTAAAATGGGCTGGTCAGGGAAGATGTTTTGGTTTTGGCTGCTTTGTTGTTTGTTTTTGTCGGTTTGTTTCAAAGTTTGACCTAACATGTAGGTTTCAGAGGAAAACCATGCACACACCCCCACCAGGCCACTGCCAGCTGCCCAGGGCTTGGAGTGCAAGCGGGCTCCAGCACCCCCGGGGATTCTTGGCCCTGCCATACCCTCAGGAGGCAGAGATAAGGAATCCCTGGGGGGGCTGCGGGGAAGTTTGGGGGCTGGCTCCCACTCTCACAGTTCAAGTAGCCCAGGCACCTCTGCACTCACAGCTCCAGGGAGAGAGGGGGACCCGGGAGCAAGGGGATAGAGTGGAGCGGGACCAAGAGGCTGTGCCGCAAGGAGGGAAGCAGAGAGCTCCTGGTCAGCATGGTGGGAGGAAGAATGACGCACAGCATCCTGGCAGCTGGGATTTGGGCAAATCCTGTACAGCAGAGGGAGGGAGTTGGAGCCACTGCCTCTGGAGGCTGTGGGGAGGTGTTGGGGCTGAGGCGATGTCTACATTGATGGCAGCAAATTCGCTGCCGTCAGACCGATTTTTCCGGTTCGACTGAGCAGCAGTGAAGGCGCGCTCCATCGACTTTAATAAACGATCTCCCCAAAACGCATCGCACTGTGTCCACAGGCACGCAGCGGGGACGATGCGCTAAACGGAAAGTACAAAGTCGCCGGGAATGACGCAAGCAACTCTGCCTAACTCCCGTCGACTGGCGCCGAATTTGGCCAGCAGTGTAGACCAGGCCTGTCTCCCGCTCGTTGCCCTGCCAGTGCATGCTGCCTGGGCGCTCCTGCGCATGCAGCCGCAGGGAGAGCGCCAGGGAGCGGAGCAGGGACCAAGCAGCTGTCCTGACAGAAAGGGAGCAGCCAGGATGTTGGGAGTCGTTCCTCCCTGGGCCATGCCGAGCCAGGAGCTCTGCTGCTCTCCCTCCCTGCAGGGCAGCCGCTTAGTCTGGTCTCTGGTCCCCTCTGCCCTCCCTGAGGCTGTCTGTGCAGGGACACCTGGGCAGCGTGCACCAACATCTGGCTGTGCTCTTGTGACCAGGAAGCAGATCTCTTTGCAAAAAGCTTCTTCTGATCGGTTCTCATTGAAAACCCTGCAGGCTCTCTGATAGCGCGCTTGCAGACGGGTGCAGCAGACAACGGGTTAATGCTGACCTGAGCTGCTGCCCTCTGCAAAGGCAGGCATGGCTTCTGTTTGCAACAGAGTGCAATAGACTGCACCACAGATTACTGGCATAGCGGGGACGAAGGAAGTTGCCCCCAAGGAACTCTGGGATACATTTGGAGGACTTTGGGGATCCAAGTCAAGCTGGGGTCACATGCACACACAGAAAAGCAGTAGGGCTCAGCTCCTAGGTCCCAGCTTAACATGGGCTTGGACCCTCCAGCTCTGCAGGGTCCAGAGACCCTAGGTTCAAGCCCTAGGTTAACACAATCGGTGTGTGGGTGCAAAGGGGGTTAGGCTTGAACCTGGGCTTACAATGCTCTATAGATATGCCTGGGTTTACAGTGCTGTGTAGACATACCCTGTGAGTCCATCAGAAACCAAACTAAACGTAGCTAGCTTGGTTTAACATCTTTTTTTGCTTCAAAACTGCTACATGTTTTATTAGGGAAATTCAGCGTATGGTTGAACAGGAGTCACGTTAAGTGCAGCATTTAAAACCTGAGTGCTTCTGATTAATCAGTCATATCTATAATCGCTCCAGGTGAAAAAGTAAACTAACAGCCAAGCCTAACTATTCTAACCCTTCGTCGCTTTCCTCCTCTTTCACGTAGGGCCAAAATAGGACGACTTAATGTCACCTAAGCAATCCATATCTCAGGAACCCAGAACATATGATTTTCAAGAACCATTTCAGCAAAAGCAGGTGAATTCTTGAACCACTTCACCTTTTATTGTACTCTGTTGGAAGTTTAACATTCACAAAAGGTTCTGATTTGTCGGACTCTCGTGCCAGTCAGAACGGATGCGTATTTTGCTGGAGTCTTTCTCTTCACAAGATTTTCACAAGGCCATGCTCATTGTGAAAATGTAACATTTTTATCAAACTTTCTTCTTGGTGGTTACTGCAGCAGCTGCAGAAGGGGCAGTCTGGCTGGCAATGTCTCGCTTTTGATTGTGGTTTTAAAAGGGGAGACTCTTCAGGGCATTTAAAAATATATGACATAGTTTTATTTTTTAACCTCATTTTTATAATGCCCTTGTAGAAGCCTGGCAATTGTGATTTACATTAGCCAGGGGGGAACATGGCACTTTGTAGACTTATAGGTCAACAAGGTCCTTATGGAGCTTGCAATCTAGAGGGCTCAGTCATGTGTTTTACCTAGTGCATAGAGCACTAGGCCAGGATTCAGGAGACCTGGGGTCTATTCCCAGCTCTGCCACTGGCCTGCTGGATGACCTTGGGCAAGTCACTTGACCGCCCGCTGCCTCCGTTTCCTCATGTGTGACATGAAGATAATGATACTGACTTCCTTCAGAAAGCACTTTGTGATCCATTGATGAAAAGTGTTATATAAGAGCTAGATATTCTTATTATATATGCATTGGCTCCTGTTGGGGCAGTGCACAGCTACACCAATTCAGGGGGAGCTTTGGGATGAATTCTTACTCCAGATCCCCCTTGGAGTTATTTGTCTATCTAGGAGGCACTTGTTGGTCACCATCACCATAACCCCTGACACTATGCAACATCCCTGAGCCCAGAACTCCACTCTTCCTGTGAGGTGTGTCGCGAGGGGACACAGATGTAGCCTTCCTATTTTATCTTCTGTGAGGTGCCATGAAATATCCCCTAGCACACTAGGGGTGAAATCCTGGGCCCACTGAAGTCAATGGAAGTTTTGCTTTGACATCACCTAAGCCAGGATTTCATGCCAGAAGGGAGCAGAACCTGTCCTGAGGAGCTGCAATTGTACCTGGCCGCTGGCCAGGGGCACAAAGCTTCTTGAGTCCTTCCATCCTCTTGCATAACCCCGGAGTCAGCCAGGCATAAAGGCCCTAAATAAGGCATATGATCATAAACAAAGGATGACAACGGATGGTGAGGGTGGGGTAGAGGAGACGAGACAATAGAACATAAGGGGGGAGTGCAATCCACGTTGTTGGAGCATAGGAATTCAGATCAGGTGTGACTCATGCTTATAGGTAGGGCCCTACCACATTCACTGTCCATTCTGGTTAATTTCACGGCCATAGGATTTGAAAATTAGTCAATATCATGTTATGTCATGGTGTTATAATCCTGAGGGTCCTGACCCAAAAGGGTGTCATGGGGTGTCACAAAGCTGTTGGGGGCAGGGGATTTTGCAGGAATGTCACCCTCACTTCTGCACTGCCTTCAGAGCTGAGCTCCATCTGCTGCAGTGGCAGGAAGATCCAGGGCTGCTGCCCAGCCACGGATCATCCTGCAGCCGATGTAAGTACGTGGAAGTGGGTCTGATCTCCCCCCGAGAGCAGCTGTGTAGAGGAAGAGTAAGTCCCGATCCTACCCAGCTTGGAGGGGACTAGCAGCTGGAGCTCGGGGCTTTCCTCCAGCCCACTCTTTCCTCTCCACTCACCTCCAATAGCTAGATTTCATGGGGGACATCTGATTTCATTGTCTGGGACATGTTTTTCAGAGCAGGGAATTTGGTAGGGCCCTACTTACAGGCCAAGTTCAACCCTGGTATAAACAGGCACAGTTTCACCGGCATCAGCAGAGATGCATCTGTTTACACCACAACTGAATCTGGCCCTCAATATCTTTCTTTCTTTCTTTCACTGCAGTTGCAGATTTTTATCTGTAAATTTTGTGCTGTTATTTTAAAAAATATGATATCAGGTGCAAGAGAGGCAGTGGTTAGCCTGGGCTGGAGATTAACAAAGGAAGGGGGAGGGGTGTTTTAAGGTGGGATCTGAAGGAGGAAAGGGTGGTTCCTTGCTCTGGGTTTAAGGGGCAGCATGAAAAAAAGGCACAGAGTGGTGGGCAGAAGAAGGAAATAAACGACTCGAGCAAGAGGAGGAAGTGGTGAGTAGAACATCAGCAGGGGAATGTGATGGAGGAGAGTTGGACAGAAACTGGAATAAAGAGTTTGAACAGAAGGCGCTAGAGAGCAAGTGAAGGGCCAAGAAGGGGGAAAGACAGTTGGCCGAGCAAGAGAAGAAGATGTTTTCTCTTCCTGACTATACGCTTTAGAAAACTTCAACTATTTTTCTGTTTTTAATAGTGGGAACATAAAATTAACCTAGTTTTGTTTGCTTCCTCCAACACACGGTCACGGATCATCTCAGCAGATCATCAGAAATCCACTGGCTGGCCGTCATGAGCCTGGCCCGCTCTCTCAGGCAGCCTGCTTTAGAAATCCTGTTGGATATTTATCAAAGGCTGCAGAGATGGCAGAAGCCGGCAGGACCTACAGTAACGGCAACCGCTTTCAACTAAGTTCTCAGTCGATTTTAAATGTGTAGCGTGTGGACGTTGTTCCACAAGCAGTAGCAGTCCTCAAGTAGGCCAAAGCAGGGCTTCTCAGACTGACTGAATATTTACAATGAATATAAAGTTTAGAGACAAAGATCTTCCAATCATTTTGTAACATTTATGGCCTAATCTCCAGAGGTGCTGAGTAGCCATAGCTGTGAGTGAGGTCAATGAAAGCACCTCACCTCTCAAAAACAGATAGCTACAAGAGATTGGGAAAGTGCCAAGATACTAAAGACAGCCCTAAACTGCAAAGTGGGTCCTGGGAATTTCTCCTCCTTCAACACTCCTTCCATTCAAAGCCAGCTCAACACCATGGTATTCAAGTGAAAGGAATATTAACATAACAATGTTATTCCTGCCAAGAATGCAAAACAAACTGTTCGACTGCCTTGCCAGTTACTCTCATCAGGTGGTAAGAATGTACAGGCTGCATGTTAAACTCATAAAGGGCTGTTTGTTTCCAGTTCAATTTAGGTTTTGTTTCAGTGACAGTGTCTTTTCCATAAATACTGCTCCAAACATTTTCCACTCCCCTTTTATAGGCCAAATTCTTCCAAATGTCCTGTAGTGACCATTCTCTCCAACAGCACATTTGGATAACGTGATAACATGCCTTTGGATAGCTAATCTTTGTGTTCTTTCCGCTCCCAGATTTTCCCACTGCAACACAGAGTGGGAGAATGATTTGCTCTGGAGGTCACATGGATATCAGTCAATCTATTGGTCAGATGGGAATACCATGTGAACAGTGCTGCCAGCTTTCTGTACCAACAGAATTCACAAGTATTTTAGATTTGCAAAATTCTTACAGACAAGTGACATAGAAAACACCACTCCTAGCTACAGGAGCCTGACTATTGAAGTGTCTGCTGTGGAACCTACTATCGTTGTACTATAGTTGTTAACCATATTTTGGCTCTCTATGGTAATAACTTCCTAGAAGGACGAATGTTGCCTATGAATTCTGGGCTCACTCCTGCTCCCAATGAAGCTGATGGCAAAGCACCCAGGATTCAGTCTTTTTTTCCTTTAGTTGACAAGGATTGTATTTGGCTGGATCCCTACTACAGCAGAAGCTCAGACAGGCTTCTTTTTGTCCCGCTTTCTGCCTCTGCACATGTTGGCCAGCATGTGCACAGCTATAAGACTGGTACTGCAGGGAAGAGCTCATTCACTGATTTTGGTGTGGTGGCTTTTAATTCCTCTGTGACACAGCAATGGATTTAAAGAACCTTATATTTGTAGCCTAGGAGACATTCCAGGGCAAGCAAGCTGCATTTCTGTGCCTATACAAGTCTACAGCAACCTTTTCAAATATCCCCAGGCTATCTCTGTTCTTGTGGTGAGACCTGCATTTTATTCCTGGCTCTGTCACAGATTCCTTTGTAACTTTAATTTCTTCACCTCAGCCTCCTTTCCTGTAAAATGGGAATAATAATTCTAGTTATATTACAGGCAGGTTGTGAATCTAAAATAATATAGAAGTGCAAAGTTTTATTATTATAATAAATGGGTCAAAACACCTCCCATATATTCATTAGAAGAAAGAGACACATTCTGTTCCTAGATACCGCATTCATCTTCCACTGAAAGTATTTAAGGTCCTCATTTGTATATATGAAGGTCCAGTTTGGCTCAAAGCATGCTGATACATCTCACTTCGGTTTTACTAGTGTAAGCTTTCTGGGTCAGCCACTGTCATTTGCTATGTGTTTGTAAATTACCTAGCCCAAAAGTGCCCTGAGCTGGATGCAACCTCTAGCTGTAACTGCAATAATAATATTATAATAATTACTGTTTCTGTTCCAGTCTCAGCTTCCTCTTTGGCTCTGTCACCAAACGAGGACATTCTGTGGCCTTGCAGTGTCAAAACATTACAAACCAAGGGAAGCCTCTTGCCATGGCGAAGGCCTACACAGTCAAAGGCACAGGGTCTGATTCTGTTCTCAGTTACTTATGTAAATCTGGAGGAATTCTACTGACGTTAATGGGAAGAAACCAGCATGAAACCAATGTGAGATCAGAAACAAGGCTAATCGTGTACACACAGTACTTGCAATGTGGTAATAACTGATAAACAATCCAAAGTATGGCTGGCATGACCCTGCTAATGTTAATCAGTTCCCAAGGAGATGCAGCAGGAGCAAGCCGCATTCTTGCAAATGGTTGCAGCCATATTAAAAATAGTCCACATTTTTCAATAACTAGCCCATCCCACTGATTTCTGTTTCTTACCATTTTTGTCTCCCCCAGGAACTAATAAGCCAAAATGAAAATGGCACATAACTGTGTGAAGGCCAAATCAACTCCCCATCCCAAAGAGAGAGCGCTCTATTCCACTCCCCGCAAGCTTTCATATTTCAGCAACAAGCAAACATTCAGTTTCTTTTGTGGAGTATGAGCCAGCCACAGTGGTTTCCTTTATCTATAAGCCTGCACTGACTTCTGACTCCAGGCAGTGACAATGAGATCAAACAAGAAGCTGCCACCTAACTTCACTGCTTCCCTAGTGAAAAATTGATGTAGCTAAATTGGCCCCTGTCAGCCGAGAAATGATTTTTATTAATCTAGAACAACCAATATCGCAGGCTTTCCACATTTCCTGGCAGACTCTGTAAGATCAAAATAGGATTAGCTTTGCTGAGACATCAAGCTTATGATGAGACCCGGCAGCAGAGGCAAGAACTGCTTGAAAACAGACAGCAAGAAAGATATAACAACCAGAGAGAGATGTGGCTGTTTGGGGCTCAGAGGTTCTTTGTGCCCTCTGTTTAGTGAGTACAGAAACAAGCTGAGCCCAAATGGACTTTTCAGTGCATGGAGAGGCATGCCAGTAAAATGAAGGGGTTTTAATTACAAACAGACAGGAGGTCTCGCTGTTTCTTGTTTTGCGAAACGCTGCTTGACATTTTCAAAAGCAGGCACTGGAGACCCGCTCAATCGGATCCCAGATCCCAGCTGTCTGGTCGATGCTCTAAATCCACCTCTCCCCTCCCCCCGGCGAAAAGTGTAAAGCGGCATCGACCAGAGGGCGTCTCCCATCGGCTCGGCACTGTGGAGGGGCCGCGGTAACTCAAAGTCAGTAAGTCGACATAGTGTAGCTTGTGTATCTCCTGTCAACTGCCGCTGGCAGCGCAGACAAGGCCTTAGACTCACACAGTCCATTCATTTTAATGGGAGGTAGATGTCTAAATCCTCTACACTCCTTTGAAAACCACTACCTGTAGTTTTAAAGTGACACTTGCAAGAAGAGTAAGGGTCTGATCCAGAGCCCACTGAAGTCAATGGAAAGACTTGTTGAATGCAATAGGTGTTGGATTGGGCCCTGTGGCACCTATCCTGTAATCTGAGTGGCACCGGTGAAACCCCATTGACTTCAGTGGGACTCTGCATAGTTGTAAGTGTCCAGCTGGATCAGGACCTGTATGAGCATCAAGGCTGTATATTATAATCTATTTTCAACCCTAGTACTTTAACACACAAGTTTGCAGATAGTTCAGCAGCTAGCCACAAAAAATACGGTTTGTGCTGAATGGCTTTAGCCTTCATTTAAGAGCAAAGTGAATTCAAACTGCACTGAGACTGATGAAAAACCCTAACCTAATTTTGAAACTTCAGTGGCGAGCTGACAGCGATTTAATTCCAGAGTGCACATCCTGGTCTGCCCTATAGTTAAGCGTATTTAGCCTTCCAACATTCCACACCCAGCCACACAGCTGTTTAACATGCTTAAAATGCCTGTGACATTCTTTAGAAAAAAAGCACCCAGTTGTAATTACCATCATCTGTCATCTTCTGTTACCTATTACAAGCATCAAAAGAAAATTTTAAAAAGGCAACAGACGCATGCAGATGTATCCATAAAATGCAGATTCATAGAGGAGACTTGCAGCTTTCAGATACGAAGAGATCAGTCTGGAGGAGAGGTCTAGCTTGTGACTGCAAAACCTGTGGTGCAATGAACATATCTAAATCTGTTTTCCATGGCATGCTGGACAGCGGAGGATGAGTTGGCACTCAGCAGCTGGTATTTCTGGAGTGATTTAACAATTGGAAGTGAAGGGCTTCTTACCCTGTGCACAGGCAAAAAATCTGTGAATTACTTCGTTCATTCTGATAGTCACAGCTAGCCTTAAACACCAGTAAAGCAAGCAGCCCCGTGGGCCCTGCTCTTTTGGTGGCCACACTTTCCACGTGACCTCTGCAGTTCCCAACTTGACCCAATCTCTCATGCCAGAAGCACGACTGGAGAGAGGCTGGGGTTGGGCAATAGATCAACAACACATGAGGCTTCCTGTTAAGCTTTAAAAAGCTCCCGATCCATTTCCATCCCTGCTCTTTTACTCAACCTAAACAAGCTCCACAACCCTTGTGTGACCTCCAAACGCAGTAATTCCTGCGTTTGGCCCTTCCACTGATCTTTAAGCTTGCAAGCTCCTCATTTGTGTTCTCTCAAAAAAACTACATATAAGGAAATGCCTAAAAAAACATAAAAAATATACAAGTAAAATCTGAGATGAACAGACACAATCAAGGGTCCTAAAATTGGTATGGCCATAATCTGAATCCGTGTGATGGGTAGTAGAATGATAAATGACAGTAAGTGAGTCTCATCCGCCCCCATGATAGACACATTGCTACAAAACAGACAATAACCTTCACTATCGCTCAGGCTGTACGTATAACTAGCACTCGCACATTGGACTTTAAAAGAGCTTTATGTTTGTATGGATTGGAATTTGTGACTGGAAACCAATTCACTTCTAAATAGTTGCTGTTTATGGCTGATAATGCTAGGCAGGAAAAAGGCAGACTGTAATTACACTAGTGTCTTTGCACAGAACTAAGTTTTGTCTTTGAAATTCCAACGAGATGATTTGTGGCATTAAGCAATCAGACAGCCACCCAGAGATAAAATATTAACGTCTTTGAAAGCATTGGGAACTTTCTGGCTCTGGTCAAGCCTGAAACAATGCATAGGGTAGATTAATAAGCCGAGAGACATCAACTAGATATGTCAATGTTATAAACTCAGATCCATCATCATACTCTTTGGAGCCCCCTCTTACATTGTTGCACATGCGTAGCATGCGGTCAGTCTATTTGATTATTGTCTTATTTAAGGCTTGTAAAGAAAAGCCAAATCTTCAATTACTTTATGCCATGTCTTTAAAAGGAGGAGCCTAAACACAGTCCAGATTTCAACTGAGTATAATGGAAAAACTAATAGTGATCACCAGGAAAAGAAAATGACACTGATGATAAAAGAGAGAGTGTTTAGCTTCAGACTTGTCCTTGAAGCAGGCTTTTGCTTTCCAAACAGGATACAAAGTCAATGACGCTCCACCACTTGTGGTCGTTGAAGTACACAACACCTTTCACATAGATGTTAGGGGTTTTATTCATTTTGTGCCTCCTAAATCGAATTGTTAATTCCAACCAGTTATAGCCTACACATTCCAATCAGTTACACCCTGCAAAACCCACTGAAAGCAATGAGCCTGCACAGGTGTCACTAAGGGCATAATCTGAAGGCAACAGCCAATAGATTGCACATATATAACTGAGGACCCACGAAACGTTCATTACTGGCAGTGAAGCATGAGATGGAAAGAACCCACCTTATCTTTTTAAGATCCCAGGTTGAACTTGCAGGATAGACAGTTAGAAAAAAACATCTTGACTTGAACAAATTTGATGTGCAAGTCACTGAGAGAATAAAAACTGAACTGCATGATGCCGTTTGTATAGTAATTTTTTTCAGAGAATAACCACCTTTTAAATATGTCCCTGTCTTTTTCTATCTTCTGCTTTTTTTTCTTTAAGCCACAGTCTAGGACATTACAAAAAAGAAATCCTTGTGGTTTTTTTCCTAGGCAGTTCTAACAAACACTGTTCTATTGACAAATATTCAGGCCATCTGCAATACCTGAAAGAAAGTAGTTTGGAACTCATTCTTTTAAAGACCATTTTAATGATGATTTTTCCCTTTCACATTTTTTGTCTGTAAACTGAAAGGATGACAACGTTTTCACATTCCCATCTGTCATTTTGAGCTGCAGTATTTTCCAAAACAAGTTTCAGATGCAACTTAGGGTTTGACTCTGTTTCATGCAGTTTAAAAATTCATCTTGACATAATGTTTCTAAAGCATTTATCTATTATAAAAGGAAGCTTGCAGCATGAAAGTGAGATTGAGCTAAAGGATGTGGATTGTTGTGTCACTGGCTTAGAGATATACGCTTGCAACTAAACAGGATTTAAAATGAAATACTATATGACAGAGCAGCCAAATTCTGCTGTCTTTACTCAGGCAAAACTCCCATTAACTTCAATGGGAGTTGTGCCTGAGTAAGGATTTGAGAGTGGTGCTCAAGTATGTACGATAAATTTAAAATACCTCAGACAAGTGCTATATTAATCAAACTGTATTTAAGGATAGTTGCTGAAATCTTATGCACCGTCCCCAAATCCACGGGAGGCATAAAAATAAGTACAGATCACCAAACCTCGTTTATTATCCTTCCATTGCTGTTTTTGGCATTACTAGTCATGCTGGCTCACTCAAAACAGTTCTCCTATAAATACGGATCTGCAGACATCCATAGAATTCTCCTTTTATGGTGTTACAGTAAGGACTCCTCCTATTCTCCCTCTTGTATATAGTTTCCCAGGGTCTCCTCTTCAGGCAGAAGTTCTAACATCCAGTTTTGCCTATGATCTCCAAGTGCACATCGGAAATTCAACCACTTCTCTTTAGCTGTGAATCAGGAGGTTTTTTTCATCAGATAAGAAAATGGGAAGGTTTCCAAGTGGACGCGTGAGAGAAAATCAGAGCAGCTCCTAACAGTGGACTTGTGATTCCCATTCTTGTGTATGTTTACAAACTTTTGGGAAAAATCTTGTGACCCCCAACCCAATTCCCCAGAAACTCTGCAGAGACCTATTAAGGGACTGTGGTTGAAAATCTGTTTTCGAGAACCTCAGAGAAATTTGCACTGACAACACAGTTCAGTGATTTGTGTCACAGGCTCCTGAGTGTCCAGCTACTAAAGAGCCAACTGTACTGTGCTCAGGGCCCAAGTATAATTTTTTTGGGCCCAGTACAGCTTGTAACATGAGCCCCGCTCCCACACACATACCACAATCCCTCATCCCATACATATGATCTCATGAGCCATGAACATTTTTTTCCTCATAGTAATGGGGGTTGCAGCCTGGGCTGGGCCCCCCAGGGTCTCCGGGCCCCGGTAAAGTGTACCCTTTCTCCCCACCCCATGTGCTATTCCAGCAAGGGATGATGAGGACATGAGATACCCCAGTGACGCCCCCGTATTCTCCTGATCACAGTGACTGCTCCCTCCTAGCAAAATGCCCTGAACAGGGAGGGAATGTTAGTGGGAGGAGTTATGACAAAAGAGCTGGACACACACTCTGGGGAATATGCAGCACCCCAAAATGGGGCAGCCCCATGCCACTTGGTGCCTGCCTGGTACCACTGAACCCATAGAAGCCTGTACAGTTCCTGGGCTTGCAAACAGAGACACAAACTGCCCAGCCTTTCACTTGAAGCCCAGATCCCCAGGTTTTATACAAATACATGCAAGCCTCCAGCTTTGTTAGTTTTCGTCCTTTTGTTTCGTCAGTGTCCTGCCTGCAAAGGACACTTCCTCTGTTGTTCTGGGCCATTTTCACATTGTGAGCACGAGTTGCTTTTTGCAGCAGATGTGCGAAAATCTCAGAGAACGATTACCGATGGAGAAGTGGCTTCCCCGTCTCTCGGAAAGCATACGAAAGAAGGGCCACTGGCAACGAGAATAAAGAGATGCTGAAAGGAGAAGGCATTAAAAATCCCTGTCAAATTCAAGCATCCAGCCCAGCAAAAAGCTGCAATCCTTGCCAGCAGCGTTAGCTGTAGCCTGAGTGTATCAAAAGAGAATGAAATGTAGTTTTCAAAACCCAAACCCTGCCTTTTGAACTGACTGCGGGAGACAAATGCACAGTCTGTGACAGAGGGTGTGGATGCATCTTCACTTCACTTCGATTTTCACTTGATCAAAGGTGGCATGTTCATTACTGCAGAGGAGCTCCAGGCTCCTAGAGGGAATTCCCTCCGATCGGCTGTATTGTTACCTATGGGGATAACCGCCCCGTCTGCTCTAATTGTTCCTGACAGCTTCAAAAATAATATCAAATACTTCAGAGACTATGAAGGGGGAGGGGAACTGAAGCACAGCGATGCTAATGCAGGGAAAGGGAGTTAGTAAATGGCTGGATAGCTGCTTGATAAAAGTAAAACTCACAAGATAGAGGCAACTGCTGATGTTGAAAGGCAATAAAGACAGCCAGCATAATTTTCAAAACACTGTGCCTGACTTCAGAGATCCTGAGAACCTCTCACACCGGCCCCTGCACCAGCCAGGTCTGTGGGTGCCCCGCATTCTGAAAATTAGGCCCTATAACTATTTTGAGTTGTAAAAATCAGCAGTGATGCGATCCCACTTTCTGCAGAGCAGTAGGATGCTTACGCACCAGAATTAGGGTGACCAGATGTCTTGATTTTACAGGGATATTTTGGGAATATTTGGGGAATTTTCTTACATAGGTGCCCCTCACCCCATCCCGATTTTACACGTTTACTGTCCGGTCACACTAACCAGACTAGAACCCTAGGAGGAGAACTTATGTGATCTTTAAAAAAAATGTGCACATAGTATATTATCCAGTACATAGCAGTATTATCTGTTATTCAGCACAATGTGCTGCACATGGGTTTTATAGAAATCTCAGAAGCCAGCCCAAGTGATTTTGCTTTGTTTTGTTGAAGGAGCACCCTGTTAGTTAAGAGTTTGGGAACGTGAGGTGGGGGTTGGATTGAGCACAAGCACAGGGACAGGTGGCGCTGGATTGCAAGTTAGCAAAGCTAACTCAAAGCAAGTTCTGAAGAGGGACTTGGAGGAGAGTGAGGTTGCTCAATGCCTGGGTAGAAGGAGGCTTTCCCAGGCCAGCGGGCAACATGAGAAAAGGCCTGACTGGAAGAACGAGAACAATGAAATTGCAGGGCAAGAGGAATGGGTAGGACAGAGAGTGCAAGAAGTGGGAGTGAACTGATCTATGTTGAATGTGGGGCTTTGGATTTCTCTTTGGAAAACACAACTAAATATTTACTCAAAAAAATCATTCAATAAACCATGCGGCATTAGAGGAAATTTGAGCACTGAAAATATGAACTCCCTCACCAACTCTGTTACCTTGTTGTCCCTTCTTCTGATGCTCATGTATTTTTAATAAATAAAGTTACTTAAACTTTTTTTTGTGCTCTATATTCAGTAAAGGGATACCGTCATTATGCCCAAATGCTGCAGCTGTCCTAGCAATGGCCAGGAATCTGGCCCCTCCTCACACAGGAGGACGCAACTGTTGGAGGATGAAAGCAGATCAAATCAGCTGCAGTCAGAGTCCTGTGCGCCATTTTGGATCTGTAGATCAAATCTGAGGAGGGTGTCGTGGCTGAGGAAAGAAAACAGCACTGCCTTCTTATAGTAGCCTCTGCCCTTGCCCTACCTAGTATCATGGATCCATGTCAAACAGAACCAGTTTGGTTATCTCTCTGGCTAATTCCTAGCAAAGGTTTCTTTTGTTACAAAATGAACATGCAATTGTGTCTGACTGGCAGGGTTTGCTTTAAAAAGGGCTAGGATGGGAACAACAAGGCGAGTTGTAGATTGGAACTAAAATGAATGATGAATGCTCAGATATACTCTGGAATTTGACTGGGAGCTCATTTTGTACAGCTAGTCACGCTCACCACTGGTACGATATTAGCCTTGTGAAAAAGTACAGCAAGTTATCACATGCCATCAGACTTCTTTAGCTGACAACCCATCTGTATGCTTTCCCCAAAATTCATTGGCTCAACTCCAAGTTGTTGACAGTTCAAACAGACTAGAACTGCATATGGTCCGTGACACGGCATATTTAAATAAAATCCCACCATTAAATACATGAGGATAATTATGAACACTAATTTAAAAGAAATGTCACAGCTAACTTCCTGGAGCCAAACTATAGGATATTTCCCTTATATAAAAAGTATTCCTTAAACATTTCTGTTCCTTTTGTTGAGAGTAGATGAGGCAGATTTACTATTATTATTATTTATTTGACTTACCTGGACAATGGCAGCTGGAGGCCACAACTAAGGTTGAGGTGCCAATGCACATACACATAATATGACACAGTTTCTGTTCCAAAGATCCTACAATTTAAGGCCCTGATCCTGAAATGAGGGCCATGTGCGCAGACCCTTACATCTGTGTGGAGCCTCCCTGAAGTCAATAAGGGGCCCAAGCAGAAAAGGCAGACTAAAGAAGGGATTATCATCCTCATTTTAGAGACCGTAAATGGATACACACAGAGAGACTAAGGGCTTGCCTACGTGACTATTTCGTTCACGGCAAGCTGGGATGTGAATCTACCCTGCACTAGTCTGCTGCAGACTCATTGCCCTTGCGGACCCTGGTAATGCACATTAACATTTCTTCACTGTGCTGGGTTCTAGCCCTCTTTGAAAAGAGACTAGCTCAAAGCCATTCATTAACGGTTACTGCACATCAGCTGGGCTCATGTGGAAAGTTAGTCCATGGCAGGCTAATGCGGGATAGATTCACACCCCAGGTTGCTGCAAATTAATTGTTTTTGTAGACAAGCCCTGAAGGGTGTGTTTACACTTCACTGCAAACTAGGTCTGTGAGACCCAGGCTTGTAGTCTCAGTGTTTCCAAACCCAGGCTTGAGTGCCCACACTGTCTTGTAAACCTGAGTTTATAATTCCTTTACGCAAGTCACACAGCCATGCTTACATGTCCATCCTGCATTACGCCGTCCTCCTGATTTGGGTCTGTGGCTTGAGCTGTATCCACGATGCAAAAGGACATGGCTTGGACCTGAGTCCTAGTGGGACTTGAGCTCTGAACCACCCCCAGCAGGCGTCTAGGACCCAGGTCCTGAGTGCTTGTTTATCTGAATTAGAGCCCAGGCTTATTGTGCACTGTAGACACATTCTTAGGCCATGTCTACACTACCACTTCCACTGGCAAAACTTACGTTGCTCAGGAGTGTGAAAAAACACCCCCCCAGTGACATAAATTTCGCCTGCATAAGTGGCAGTGTGCACAGTGCTATGTCGAGGGGAGAGCGTCTCCCGCTGACGTCGCTATTGCCACTCGTGGACATGCTTTTATTATGTCAACAGGAGAGCTCTCTGCTGTCGGCACAGAACGGCTCCATGAGCGATCCTACAGCAGTGCAGCTGCATTGGTACAGCTGTGTCGCTGTAAGCTCTCTAGTGTAGACGTGGCCTTAGCGACTTCTCCAGAGACACAAAGGAAAAGTCTGTTGCAGAGTCAGACATTTAACCCAGATCTCCTGACTCCCGGTCCAGTTCCTTAACAACTAGAGCATCCTGACTCTTCAGGTTTTCAGACATTAATTAAGACTGTCCCTGTGGAATTACATTTCCATACCACACATATATCCTAAAGATGTTCCACGATATTGCACAGTGACAGCTGCAGGAGATTACCCAAATGATTTATGAGCCAGATTACTCTGAGATGCCTGGTATAGCAACAACACTGTCTTAGCCAAGTCCCTCACTTTGATGTGACCGTCAGCTCATCTTAGTGTTTGTGGAGCTGGAACTTGTCCAGAGTGTATAACCAATGGGGAATATTACCCAAGACACTCTCTGTCCGACTGGCATTGGCTTATTTTGTTTCAATATGACTGAGCTATCCTGAAACTAAAGATAGCTAGAAACAGACAATGATGCATTTCTGTTTACATCTCAGGAATATGTTTAAGACTCTGGAGAAAGATGAGAATGGGCTAGATCCTCACCTGTTGCAAATTGCTGTGTAACTCCATTGAAGTCAATGAAGTTGTCAATTTACACTATTTGAGGTTCTGGCCCACTGCTCGTGTTCCCAGTGTTTTAGATTATTATGTACCACCTCAGGCCCTGAGCCTGAAAGTCTTACGCTTAACTTTACTCACTGTGAGTTATTTCATTGACTTCTTAAAAAAAAAAAAGTAAGTGGTAATTATGAAGCTACGAAGCTGAATGTTGAGCTATTTTGTAGAACTATTAGTACAACTTCCAAAGGGATATACAGACCCCCCCCCCGCCCAAACATCAGCTGTCTCTCACTACACTGTCGGGCAGATGGACAAGTCCCAGACAGCTGAAGTGGTGTAAAATATATTGGAGTTGGTGGGGGAGAAGTAAAATTTAATTTAATATTTACCATTACATCTGCATGATTTGTTTAGTAGTCTTTTTGACTACCATTGACTTCAACAGCACTACTCAGAGAGTGTAACATTAAGCACATGAATAATCTTTGTAGTGACAGGACCGTGTTCATCATAGTTGGCCTTTGTACGGAAATGAACAGCATATACTCAAAAGAAATTAGACACAGTCCTGCCACTTGTGGGCATACTGTGAAGCCAGTCAGATGGTACCCCATATCCCTTTAAGATGAACATTACTATTGTCCTATTCTCTGCTGTTTCATTCCGAATGAGAAGAATGATAAAAGGCAGTTCTGGGCTCAAATGAGAATTGCGTGCCATTCAAAATGTTCCTTTCACAGGATTTAGTGTCAAAATGTCTTCAGTTTTGTCTTGCAAGATTTTACATACCCTAAGGTTAGCTTTATATGAACTTTCTAAGAAAGGGCTATCTTTCACTTTGAAACTAAGTGGAAAAAATGTGAAAGTCTCCAGCTTTTCAGTGCAAAGTCATTTGCACTCAATAATTGGCCCAGTTTCCACTGAAAAATTATCATATCCACTCAGTTTCTCTCAGAAACAGGCCATTGTTCGGTTTGTCACAAAATGTGATAACTCACAGTTTTGGAGAGGTTTGCCGTTTGTTAGGAATATTTTACACACCCGAAGCTCAAAGGCACTTGGTACTGCCATTTTATCGTTATCTAAAATAATCTGTTAGGATCTGGTGCCATGGGCCACCTCAATGCTTACCAAAATCCAATGCATACTCAACCACCTACAAAAAGAAAAGATGGTGGGTAGTGGGAAAGGGTCTATTCTAATTCCAGCCCAGCAGCCCAGTGCACTTATCCGGAGATTAGTTCTGATCTGATTGGGGTCTCAGCATGAGAGATTCCAGCATGCTAGAAAAGCCTCGCAGCATTCGCATCTTCATTGTATTGAGTGTTTTGCCACCCATGCCCATCTTTCACATGCACCCACAGTGAACTTTCATATGCGTGGTGCATACAAAATGCTTCAGAACTAGCCACTCTACACAACCTCCCTAATGTAGGGAGTATCTAAGGCTTTGAAACTAGTGGCCAATGTAGTAGAGCAATGGCTCTACATGAAATATTGAAGAAATACCAGCATAAGATCAGAGTAACCCAATGGTGAATTAGGCCCATTGCGTCCAACTAGAAAAGAGAAGTGAGTTAAGAGGGACATTTCGAAGTTGTTGGCAAATCTAGCTAGTGAAAATATGCTCCACTGTGTTGCTCTAACAGCTCATTATTATTCTTGCTTTCTACACGCCTCCTAGAAATAAAGCTTTATGAACAACACATGAACCCTTCAAGCACCTTTTGATATAAAGGCTGCCCTTCGTAAAAACCTACTGGATCCTTGATGCCGTCTCTTGTGCTTAATATCTCTACTCCAAAATACAAAATAATTGGATTAAGTAATTAATATTTGTAGTTTATTTGAACATGTAAGTGCTTGCAGAAGTATTTGGTCCTTCAAAAAGGGCATTCAGAGAAGACAGACAGAGTGAATCCAGGAAATAATAAACCTTAAAATGAAATTAAGACCAGTTTAGCAATCTCCCTAGTAAAGGAGCTCTAAGTGTTGATAAGTGACTTGGGCCTAGATCTAAAGATATTTAGGTGCCAAACTCCCATTGAATTCAGTAGGAATTAGGAGCCTTAAACTTTTGAATATCAGGACCTTGAACCCTCCAGAGGAAAAAGTAGGCTTTTATCTCCTCTTATTTACTAAACAACATCTGTAGTGTTACAAAGCCTCTCCACTCAAAAAACAGATGATTTCTCTGATATGTACCAGTGACTCACCGGCTGCTTGGTCTCTTGATATCAGTTCCAATATGGATCCCATCATTTTTATACTTGAAATCTGAAATGGGTGCTTTTGGGCCTGGCACTGTTTATTGTGACGCAAGTGCAAATCACCTACAAGTGGTCTCATGTCAATGACATTGGACAGCGTCTTGCATTGTGCAGCTAGCCCAAGCCCAGTGCTGGAGCAAGGTTTTCCGTGAGCAGACTGTGCTGACTCCTTGATTTACTCACAATTCAGACACAAAGCCTCCGTTTATCTTGCTCAGTGCATTTGACTCCAGCCTCCTATGTGTGGAGACGGAATCGCGTAGTGGCATCCGATTCCGTCTCCGCACTATGCTTTTCACAATCCTGCCTGAGTAGAAGAGCTTCTAAGATTTTCCTTCTCAGTCTTTTCTGATCCTTCCAATGTGTGGCAGATGTTTACCCGCCACTTGATCCTAGAGTACTGCAAATACAATTGAATCTACCCCATTCATAACAATTATTATCAATGCACCTCAAAATATGTACTTAGCATACAGAATTCATCCTGTGGGAGTGTGTACAGCAGCTAGCACTATGGGGCCCCGTGGGGTCTCTAAGTCTAAGCTGTGCTGTGCTATGAATGTTTAATAATAACAATAATGAAAAGATGAACTGCACTGCAGTTACTGAGGGTGCAATGCCATCTAGGCTTCTCTGCTTCAAAGATATTATATGCATTTCTATGGAAGAAGCAATCAAAAAATACATCACTATGAGAAAATACCAGAAAACAGATGACATCCAGACTTCCTCAAACCTTGAAATTCAGGTATAATGTGTGCAAGTTATCATGTGTGCAACTTACTCATGTGAGTAGTTGTGATGAGGTCTATCAGGCCTTCTCTGTCCCCTGCTGGAGTCGTCAGCACCCTGATCCCCCTCTGTTCAAGACTTCACTCTATAAACTTCAGTGGGGCTTCTTGCGTACAGAAGGAGCCTGATTCAATGCCCATTCAAATCAAAGTGTACCTCTTACTTTGGGGAACACTGACCTAGTCGGACCTCTTGTATAACACAGACCAATGCATGAAACCCAGTAATTCCTCCATACTCCATCATCTGATAGGTCTTTTCCATCTGCACCTCCATCTGCACTGAGTAGGCCTTTGCAGTGCACGTGGGCACCTTTGTTTTCACATACATTACACACAGAAGCATCAGAAAAGTTTTGTGTGCAAGTCAGGAGCATAAAGCTCATCCCTACGAAGGGTTTTCCGGAACATAAATGTTCATTTAAAAGTTATCCCAGCTCAGCTTTTAGACTGAGAAAGCATTCATCTTTCTCTTTACATTTCACCATCACTGAGTCCCTAGCAGAGCAGTTATTAGATCCAGGGAAAAAATGGCTTCGTATCCCCCAAGAAGATGACAAAATAAAGGTTTCATTTCTGAAAGCTGATGTGTCAGTGGTGGAGAGTGCAGCTCTGGGATCTCCACTTAAAAGCAAAATTACCTTGGATAGAAGGGTTCTAGCAAAGCTGATTAATAAAGCAATTTACATAAACTCCATTTATGCTTCTATTTGTATAAGTATCTTGGTAACTGCTTCCTTTGCAACTGGAATAAGTTTGGAATCTTAAGCGGGGCAGCTGAAATCTTGCTGAAAACTGTAAAATCTGTGGCCGAAGAGAATGCGGTAATGAAGGTTTCCTTTCTTTTTCCAACCAAAAGCAATCTTCTAATATTCTTGGCATAACCACTTTAATTAAACATAATTTATTTAATCCTTACACAGCCCCCATAGGATTGCTTTTTTCAGATAGCCAATTATAAACTCTTACATACTTTATAGCCCTCATTATGTGCACCAGAGACACTGTAATAAATAATGCAAAGCCCCTTTTATACCCATTCTACCTTTTTAAAAAGAAATGGGGGTTGGTGAGAAGAAAGGGAGGAGTTTTAACATGTTCATATTTCCAAGTGGGCTGAAAACAATTCAGCTTTAGTTTCCTTCCTTGAAACTCATTTTATTCCCAGACTGGACTCCCATGGCTTGATTCATTGCTAGCTGAATATCAAGTTCAAATAGGCGTGGACCATGACAGACAAACTGTTGCTGCCCTGTCACTTCCTTCTGACATCCTGTCAGCTTGAGAAAAGAGGGAAGGTCTGTAAGCATGACTAGTAGATTGAATGCAAATGAATAAAAAGGTAGTGGTGTACTTTTAGGAGTAATGAAGCAGAAATGGCTTAGCCCCAAACAGCCCGTTTCACCCTGCCTCCTCTGGTTTCCTGTTTCTGAGTTTTTCAGACAGCACTTTTGCACCAGCCAAGACTGTCTGGAAAAAAGCAAAATTGCTCTAACCCTTCTTGGCCTCAAAAGGCAAAGGGCATGCCTTGAAGAAAACATGGAATAAAGAATAACATATTGCTCCATGGCTGACTATTTAAATGCAATATTTTGAGCAGCATGGATAACATTTCACAAAAGCTAAGGCACAGCTGCAAGTACAAGGATGGGAGTGAGGGGGAAGGGTGTTCTTGTGGCCAATCCACAAGACTGGGGAATCAAGAGGCTTGGGATATATTCCGGGCTCTGCCACTGTCTTCCCGTATAACCATACACATATGGAGTCATTTAGTCTCTCTGAGCCTTAACTTCCCCATATGAAGAATAGGGCTAATACTTCCAAAAGTCATGGGGAATGTACCAGGCTTAATATATTTCTGCAGGATGCTTTGAGATCTTTTGGTGGAAGGTGCTAATTAGTGCAAAGCATGAATCGTTGCTTCACCAGATGAGGGCACAACAACAGAACAGAACAATTTGGTGGAGCCTGGGCTTCTATTTCAGGTTGGACTCAAATGACCATTGACTTGACAAAATGTCTAGGGCTGCATTTCCTTTCATCTAATTTTAAAAGCAGAATACATATATACATATTATGTATATATAAAAAGAGAGAGTGCAACCCACCAAAGTACAAAACACGCAGTAGTCCAGTCTCGATGGGACAACACAGGAGTGCACTACTTTGGCCTGGACTTCACTCATGGGGAGCAAGCACTGGTTTTTTTTGTTTTTTACCAGTTTAGAGGTGGAAAAGGGCATTCTGGAGCCCTGACACAACCTGAGTATACAGGATGAGACCCGAGTCGAGTACGACTCCCAGACTGCACATTTGCCTGACAACTGATGCCTGGATGTCCTCGGTTAAGTGAGTGGTGATAGATTCTTCTAGGTCTGTGAAATGCATCTCTTTGCCTATCAGGGTTCTCTCCATCTTGCTCAGGTTAAGATGGAGCCAGCTGTTAATCATCTAAGTATCTATCCTCAGCATATAGTTGTCATTTGGCCCTGTGGTGCTCCAGGTTTAATACGGATGTTGAACAGGAGAGGAGAAAGGACTGAGCCCTGTCAGGCGGACTCTGCAGATGAGGATCATGGAAGAGGAGGAGCAGACCTCTTGAGTTCTGTTTGAGTGGAAACCATACCACTGAGAACTACTAGGTTCCACAGACAGGCCAGAAATCCTTCCTGGCTAGCTTTGTGGCATGCTGCAAATACATCATATAGGAAAAGCAAAGATGACGTACCATTGTCTACAGCTATGGAAAGGCCATCTGCCATTGTAACTAAAACTGCCTCTATGCCAGTGTCTGAAGCATGGTAGGGATGAAGGTAAAAGTTAGCCATTACTGGAAATGATTTGAACTAGTTTCGTGGTAGAATAGGTGGTAATCACATGCTTTGGGCAGTAAAGTGAATGACAGAGAAGTCTGGAAGGAACTCCATTTCCCCGCTTCCCATCCAATATACTGCATACTACAACTGGTCAAGTTCATTACTATGGGACTATCCATTTCTAAAATATCAGATACTGGCTCCTGCCAGAGGGAGGATATTGGACTTGACCAACCAATGGCTGCTCCAATGTGACAATACAACATTCCTTTAAAAAACCAACAACAAACAAATACTGACAAAATACAGAGAAATATAGTTTTTATTTTCCATATCCTCCTTCAGTTACAGTAATCTTAAATTCTATCTGTAACAATTAGTAGGTAACAAATTTCTAGGTAGAAGTGTGATGGTATATATCCTTTAAGGATTTGATAACCCACCTCAAGGTCTACACTCTGAGTCTCAAGACACACTTTTGATTTTTAATGAAGAAAAAAACCCATCTGAAGCCACAAGTACAATGGGAGGTGCTTTTTACAACTCAAGCAAAAACCAAAAAAAAACAATAAAACCAATCAAAATACACTCATTTTCGGGAAAAATAATATCCCTGGAGTTGAACTTTAATATGCAAATTGATAGTGTTTGAGTGTTTTTTCTTTAAAAAAAAAAAGCACTGATAGGTTTTGAAGTGAAGAAGGCAAATCTGAGAGAGAGTAATATGCAATTGAGAATCATAGCTGCTCTGTGAGTGTTAGTTTAACAAGATCAACAAGGGGAAATGGAAATAGAAGGCACATCTTCCTAACTGGTTATTAGCACTGACGCAAACCACTGTACTGCAGTCATTAGAACGTAAAGCACTTGACAGAAATGCTGAAATCAAAGGTGGAAAAAGAATGTCCGCTCCCCCACCAGGGGATCTTGTATCTCAGAGGACTTTGTAGTACATTGTCCCCTGCTGTAGATTGCGCTTATCTCTACTAAACATTGTGCTTTGTCCAGTCTAATCTTAAAAGTTTCCAAGCAAAGAAGTTTTACTACCTCTGGGATCATTCACCCTGAGCCTAGTTCAGGAAAACAACACATAAACACATGCTTAAATCCATCTCTATTCAAGAATGGATTTAAGCATATTCTTAAAGTTAAGCTTGTGCTTAAATGCTTTCCTCAAAAGAGTTTCTATTCTGAATCAAGGCCCCAATAAAGAGGTGTTTCATTATACTCAGCCTAAACTTTTCTTAATATCTTCCCATTACTAATCTCATTGTGCCAAGATAAAACAAAGGGCCAGATTATGAATCCTTTACTACTTGATGTCCCTCTCTTCGACCACACTAGCCCTTTATTCATGAACTGGTTGCATTTTAACCAATCGTATGAACCGGCATCTAAATGAGGTGGCTTTGGCTGTGAGTCAAAACAATTCAGAATAACTGCACCTGAATTTCCATCAGAGGCACCCCTAGGCTCCCAGCTCCTAAGTTGTTACCTCTTTTGGCTGGAAACCCACAATTTTCTCTCTCTCCTGACAGGGATTTTCCAGGCTACACAGTTCCCTGGCTACACTGTGATAGTGCCAGCAAACCAAACTACATAAACAGGCCAATGTCTATGCTTTGTTTTTTCTTTGAAGGCTATGAACAACTGTAATTATAAGCATTTGCAAGTTACCACACAGTCCTTTATAAGCAAGCACATTTATTCTTAAGATGAAAGCACTATAGAGAAAACATATTAAAAACAATAAAAGAATCTACACACATACTAATAAGCTTAGCAGAGACCATGCCACTGCAACATGGCTATGGTAGAAGTCAGTCCTTCAAACTCCACAAAGGGTTTTTTTGTCATTACAAGTTCAAGAGCCTTAGCACAGAACAGCAACCATGAATAGTTCAATCTTTCCTTTATGCAGCTTGGACCTTTGATCTTGGCCTCACGTAACAGATGATCAGCAGACACAGACCTACTCCTCAGGGTGTAGCTTTAAAAGGCTGGTTCTTTGCTTATCCAGGGGTGGGGACCCATTCTTGTCTGCCACATTGTTCAATATGGTCCTTTGATCATCTAGGCCCATACAGCAACATAATCTTTGCATTTAATGCAATGGACTTCAAAGATAATTAAACTTAATTCAATAAGGCTTTTCAAGGTTATTGAAGGATATCACTATTTCTGTCATAGAGACAGCCATAGAAAGTGGTAAGGGGAAAGACAAAAACTCTCCAAAAGCAATGCCAAAGGCATGGCCAAATAGGCAGGAAACCAGGAGAGGATGGAAGCCAAAAGCTAAAGGAGGAAAAGAATTCAAGAAGAAGGGTATGACTGGCTGTGTTAAAGGCATCCAAAAGGTCAATGAGGAAAAGGTTGGGATAGAGGCTCCAAACTTGCACAACAACGATGAATAAAATGTTGGGTATTAGGAAGAGGCTCTCCAATCAAAAGGCAATTGGTGTTGGAAGAGGTTTCTTAAGAGATAATCCCCTCTCAGTTCTCTCATGCCCAGGGTAACTACTGTACTTCTCATACTCATTTATTATAATTGCCTGCTTAGCTGCCTAATAAGTATCATTATGTCTGTCATCAGAAAAGAAGTTCATGATTGTGATAAAAAAACTCGCATGCAGTTCGGCAGTCCAAAATGCCTCAGCTTTAATTTATTCATTCATTTAGTTTTCAGTGGTTTAATGACACTGTCCGCAGTTGTATTACATGAAGCTGGCTTAAGTATCCAGGAGAGCTTAGGAAGCAGAAAATTCAATTCCCATTGCCATGGTGAGTGATGTATGCTACTGAAGAGAGCTTAACTCCCAGGGCAAGAAAGGTGGTCTCCGTGCAATAGTCCTTTTGAACACAAGCACTGTACTCACAAAGAACATATTCACAACTCAGAACTCATTACTCTGAGCAGGAGTTAAGAATCCCTCCAAATCTTATTTTGGTGGAGGCTTTTCCAGCTATCAGTGTTATCTGCAAATGGGTTGCCGAAAGTCATGAAATGGGTTCATTGCATCTCAGTGCCTAAAAAAGTCCTCTGCTAAGCTGTGCCAATGTGAATATTTCTAATGGTTTATGAACTACCAGAAGACAAGCCTTTTAAGGTCTTCTCCATCATTACAGAGCCATTTAGCTGACACTAATACAGTGGCTTTTGGATGTTTTCCAAAGCTAGAATTACTTAGGAACGACAACAATGCTCTTTACAAGTTTTTCAGAAAGTAGAGCCAGACAGACAATTCACAACATAAAGCCACTTTCTACTATAAAGATGCATTTTATCCCTCTTCCCCCGTACAACCAAGGAACCCCAGAAGAAATTGTCTCTCTAAGGGGTGTACCTGAGTCTCAATGCTTCTCATGCTCTGCCTGGAGTGATGCACCTATGCAGTATATACAAATTCCACAATGTAACACATAGGTTTTAAATTCTTTTGAATAGGGAATGCTTTTTACTCTGCCTGTACCATAACAATGGAACTCCAAATCTGATTTAGGCCTAAAGGCACTAGTGAATACAAATAATAAATGATAATCATCCCAGCTTACAAAGGTTGTCAGGTTGGATTGTTATCTGTGTGGGCCTGTCATTGTGTCTGGCTGTCTCTTCTTATGTTTGTCTAGATCCTGCATAGTACCCATTACCATGGTGTTAAATGCTTCCCAGAGTAATAATGTGATTATTATAAAGCAGGCATGTCCAAAGTCCGGCCCACGGGCCACATACGGCCCTTCATGCTTTTTAATCCGGCCCGCCGAACCGGGTGCCGTGTTCTTAAAATCGGGCCAGGCAGTCTGCACATCCAACCGGTTTGCAGCGGTTCGCGCGAACCGGCTCTTAAAATGGTATTGTGCCCACCAGTCTGCAGCTGCGCTGCGGAATTTAAGAGTGGAGAGTGAGTTTCAAGGCGGAAATTCAGCGCTGTGAGCCCCACTGTGAAGCTCCGCCATCGAAATTGACAAGGGCGAGTCAATTTCACGGCAGAGACTGTACCCTGCGATTCCAGCTCCACCACCGAAATTGACAAAGGGTAGTCAATTTCACCGCGGAGACTGGTCTGAAGTGCTGGCTGCTGGGGTGCAGTGTGTTGGGTGCTGTGTACATACATGTACACTCCATCCATCTGATCCTTGCCCGGCCCCTCTGTCAAATTTTACAACGCATTGTGGCCCGTGATTCAAAAAGTTTGGACACCCCTGTTATAAAGTAATGATAAAGATATGGTTCCCTCTCTGCTCCAGTCAGCAGGGACTGGGAATGGTAGGAGGGATTTGTGTTTTGTTCTGAAGGTGCTAGAGGTTTTAATCACCCTGGGTTTGATTTCTGCCCTCAATTTTTCTCTTTCTAGATTAGAAAAAGTTGTTTGAGACAGGTCTAGTTCAAAGTTCTGAGAATCAGGAGCCCTTCATTTTGCTTGCATGCCATAAACATTGAAAGAAAATCCTATCCCTATCCCTAACCTCGTCATCCAGAAAGAGGATGGCTGTTTGCTGGTGGTGTGAAAATCCAAGTCTGTTAGCAGATAATTTAGTTACCACTAGTTAGTTAGTTAGTGTTCACCATGAATAGTTCTCCCAGCTCTAGTGGTAGAGTGATCTGTCTATCTGTCTTGGGTATTTCTAAGGAGTCCATCACTGCAGTACCTAGGTGCTGAAATAGCGCATTAGAAAAGTTTTAACACAATTGAACAGAAAACAAGAATAGTTCCTGTATCCCCGTGGTTCTTATAGTGGAACAGTCTGCTCTGCTTTCACAGACACTCATCAGCTGTTAGAGGTGAGACAGATCTAGATGAACCCTTGAACCCTTTCCCTTGATAATATCTGATGAGATTTCCAGAAAGGAATCTCAAGAAAGTCTAACCAGTCTTTACATTTCACAGGACTAGACATAACATTTGCCTCTGAAAGCCTGGAAGAAGAAACGTAACAGTTAAACCTTTGAATAACAGAGTTACATGAAGGAGCCTGGATTTTTGCTCATAGTAGAAAAAAAAATTGTCACAGGGTTCTTGTCACCTTCCAGGATGCAAACCAGACCAGTGCAAGGTTGTCACTGCCTGTCCCATAACCGTGGGTGCCACACAGTGCTTTCTTGCTGTAACTCCCAACCAGGCCTGCTCCCAACCAGCCTAACAGCATCCAGGTCACAGGCTGAGTGTCTGTATACAGATAAAGCTCTGGCCCAGGATACCCCTCAGCAATACTCCAGTCACACTGTGGCTTCCACCAGCCTTGGTTACCACTTGCAGGCTGGCCCTAACACATGCCCAACCTTGAATTTTCCCCAAATCATATGTTCTGTGCTGTCTAGTCCTCCCCTGGGCAGTTCAGATATCAGAGGTCCACTGCTCTTGTGAAAGGTCAATATTCAACCATCTGCTACTTTAACTGGAGTTACCAAACAATTCTGTTCAAACACAACACTGGATAGGGTTATGTTAAAAATGAAACATGTTAATTTAACTACACAAAGATAGATTAAAGTCAGAAATGGTTATAAGCGAAATAAAGATGAAATGCTTCTTAGTACCTAAAACTTCATGAACTAGACTTGGTTCAAAATCTCTACCACAGGTTCCCAGCACCATTACTGACCAATTTCTAAAGTCAGGGTCTGCTCCAAAGTGAAAGGGCTGGTTCCTTTGTCTTAGAATCATAAAATATTAGGGACCTCAGGAGGTCATCTAGTCCAACCCCCTACTCAGAGCAAGACTAACCTCACCTAAATCATCCTGGCGAGGGTTTTGTCAAGCCACAGCTTAAAAACCTCTAAGGATGGAGATGCCACCACCTCCCTAGGTAACCCATTCCAGTGCTTCACCACCCTCCTAGTGAAAAACTTTTTCCTAATGTCCAACCTAGACCTCCCCCACTGCAACTTAAGACCATTGCTCCTTGTTCTGTCATCTGCCACCACTGAAAACAGCCTAGCTCCATCCTCCCTGGAACCCCCTTTCAGGTAGTTAAAGGCTGCTGTCAAATCCCCCCCACTCTTCTCTTCTGCAGACTAAACAAGCCTTGTTCTTTCAGCCTCTCCTCATAAGTCTTGTGCTCCAGCCCCCTTATCATTTTTGTTGCCCTCCACTGGACTCTCTCCAACTTGTCCACATCCTTTTTGTACTGGGGGACCCAAAACTGGACACACTACTCCAAATGCGGCCCCACCAATGTCGAATAGAGGGGAATAATCACTTCCTGCAATCTGCTGGCAATGCTCTTACTAATGCAGCCCAATATGCCATTAGCCTTCTTGGCAACCAGGACACACTGCTGACTCATATCCAGCTTCTTATCCACTGTAATCCCCAGACCCTTTTCTGCAGAACTGCTGCCTAACTCATCAGTCCCCAGTCTGTAGCTGTGCATGGGATTCTTCCGTCCTAAGTGCAGGACTCTGCACTCGTCCTTGTTGAACCTCATAAGATTTCTTTTGGCTCAATCCTCCCATATGTTTAGGTCCTCCTGTATCCTATCCCTCCATTCCAGGGTATCTACCACTCCCCTAGCTTAGTGTCATCTGTAAACTTGCTGAAGGTGCAATCTACCCTGTCCTTCAGAACATTAATGAAGACGTTGAATAAAACCGGCCCCAAAACCGACCCCTGGGGCACTCCACTTGTGACCGGCTGCCAGCTAGACATGGAGCCATTGATCATTACTCATTGAGCCCTATGCTCTAGCCAGTTAACTATCCATTTTATAGTCCATTCCTCCAACCCATACTTGTTTAACTTGCTGATAAGAATACTGTGGGAGACGGTATCAAAAGCTTTGTTAAAGTCAAGGTATATCACATCCACTGCTTTCCCCACATCCACAGAGCCAGTCACCTCTTCATAGAAAGCAATCAGGTTGGTCTTCTTAGGTGAAAGAGAAAGGGAGAGATGCCTTGGGGTGTGTATGGCCCTAATTTTTATAGTCCAGTCAGCCTTTGAAACGCATTTTCCTGAGAGTTACCTCTAGATAAAATTAATTCCAGCTGCAAGGGTGGAAACACGAAATCTCATGGTGAAAGCCGTTCCATATTGTTATTTGCTAAAAAGCACACCAATTTGCTTCCGTCACCCTTCATTGCCAAAGAATGGGCACTTATCCACTGATTGCGAATCAACTTTGATGGTGCCTGGTTGGAGGCATCAGCTTGTCCTTTGCATTTGAGAAGCCATTTTACCCACTCCTCAGACTTGTCTGATAAACACACTCTAGTCATAAATTCAACTTACGTTCATAACTTTTAATACACATTTCAAACACACATTACACAAGAATATTAATGATCACGGTGTTGTTAGTTTTTAAATGATACCTCACACGGCCTATGTTCCACAAAGATTATTACATTAATGTATAGGATTTTAATACAGGAGTGTTTTGGGTCACAGTTCCCCCCTCCCCTCTCATTTATTTATTTTAACAAGGTCAGCATCTTCCAGGTCTCAGTGCAGGAGGACCTTGTTTGACATTTTTTATTTGATACAGATGGAATACATTAATATACATTAATATACAGCCTTTGCTGTGAATTTTTTTATTTCCGAAAAACATTCTAAACCATTTAAAATGATTTTTACAGGGAACTTTTCCCCAGCCCCCTCAGCAAAAGGAGTTAATGTTACTGCTTTCTATGACATTCAGTTCATAGGCTGGGAGATTAACATGATCCTCTTATGAATGTGGGAGCACTGCAGCACCTTTCCTAAAAGGCACAGGTCTGCAGGCAGTCATGGCTATGGAACAGAAATTGTGCAGTGTAACCATACAATTCTCTGCCTTGTTAACTAGTGTGGAGCTGTTTGATTGACAGAGTTAAATTAGGTCATGACAGCTGCTTAAAACCAGGCAAAGGCTGGACAGGGAAAACTGTTAATGAGGTGTAATAAATTTCTGAAAGATTTTATTGGAAGGTGAAGGGCTCTTTTATTTCACTAACATCTAACCTCTGCAAAATGCTATTTATTTATTTGAGGTCTTGATGTGCTTTAATCAATAGGTCGAACATGCTCAGAAGTGGAAGAGGAAGAAGTTTGCTTCTCCTAAACCACTATAGCAAAGCTTGTTAGTCTTTCTGCAGAAGTTCATTAGCTGAATGACTTGTTCTAAACAGACCTCATCTTTATTCTTTTTTTCCTCCCCCCCTTCTGCCTTTCATCTTTCAACACAGAATCACGTCTTTGTTATCACTGAGTACGCCGACGAACTATAACACTGCCAAGCAGCCTAGTGAACTGGTGCAGAGGAGCTCTCATGTGGACTGCATTCCAGTTCGGAAGAAACTTCCCGCTCTCCATCCCCATCCGTAGAGAGCCCAATCTTGCAATCCTTTATTATGCCAGCAATCCCACTAAAGACAGTGGGATGTTGAAGGATCAGGCCTCATGCTGTAAAATGGGTCTTATATGGGAATATGATTCATAGCACTACAGCATAAAAAAAGGTTAGAAATTTGGAGTCATTGAGACAGTATCATTAGAAGATTTAAAGCATTACCAGGAGAGAGCATGGGAGTAACTGGTGCTCCTTTGCATCTCTGTATCATACGCAGACAATGCCATTAGATACTTTGGCTCTACAGTTGTGAGAAGAAGCAAGAATTCCCTTATTTATGTGACATTGAAGAGTCTTATTAATGGGGTTTATTTTTTTCCCCTCTGAACATTTAAAGTTCGTTAATTAATTGAATCAGATGCTACTTTCCTTTTATAGAAATTTTAAAATGCTCTGAGGGGTACTTAAAATTCAACAAAATTAAATTACGAACTCATTTATGCAGCCTAATTTACACATGCACATTCAGATACAAACCAATGGAATCAAAATCCAGATTATTACGGGGGAAAGAGAATGGATGGACCTTATTCCCAGTGGTTAGATTGCTAGTTTGGGACTCAGGCTGACACACATAAAAGGAATAGGGAATGGAACCTAGGTCTGCTGAGCCGTTCAGCAGACCTAAGTTCCATTCCCTATTCTGACACAGACTTCGTGTGTGACCTTTGAGGAGTCATTTAGTTCCTTTGCCTCAGTCTCCCATCTGTAAAATGGGAATAATAGCACTTCCCTACCTCATGGGGATATTGTGAGAAGTACATTAATGGAGTAGGAGTAGAGAGGTTATTTTACTTCCGCATGTGGCACTGGTGTGCCTGGTTCTGGTGCCCATAATTCAAGAAGGATGTTGATAAATTGGAAAGGGTTCAGAGAAGAGCCAAGAGAATGACTAATGGATAAGAAAACCTGCCTTTGAGTGACAGACTCAAGCAGCCTGAGCTATCTATCTTAACAAAGAGATGGTTAAGGGGTGACTTGACTACAGACTATAAGTACCAATGTGGGGAACAAATATTTAATAATGGCCTCTTCAATCTAGCAGAAGAAGGTATAACACAATCCTCTGGCTGGAAGTTGAATCTAGACAAATTCGGACAGGAAATAAGGTCTAAATTTTAACGATGAGAATAATTAACTATTGGAACAGTTTACCAAGGATTCTGGTGGATTTTCCATCGCTGACAATTTTTAAATCAAGAGTGGATGTTTTTCTAAAAGATACAATCTAAGAATTATTTGGGGGAAGTTCCATGGCCTGTGTTACACAGGAGGTCAAACTTAATGATCACACCAGCTCTTCTGGCGTTAGAATCTATGAATGATTATGAAGCAATCAGATACTACACTGGTGGGGGGCTGTAGAAGTACCTTAGATACAGAGATACTTGTAAACTGGAGTACTTCCATTGGTTTCATAGCCTAGAAGTTGTCTATAAAGATGGAGAATCTTTAATGATCAGACTCTCCCCACAAAAACTGAAAAAGGGAGAAATGTTTGGATGGTTAGATGCAAGGACCTGATCCAAAGTCTACTGAAAGCAGTGCAAGTCTTTCTATTGATTTCAGTGGGCTTTGAATGAAGCTATAGGTGATCACTTGTGATCTCACTTACTCCTGGCTCTGGAAACTGGGTGGTGATGTTTTTGTTCAGACAACATGTAAATCTCTCACTTTATCAAAGCATCTCCGCTTTGTAATTCAAGTAGCAGATGGACTAAGTGGAGATTGTATATTAAAAACAGCAGAAACTAATATCAGTTTGAATTTGCACAGTTACTGATCATTACCCAGTGCTTTGAATGACAGACATCTGCAAAACCCTCGTTAAGGCAGGAGTTCCTAATACGCAAAATAACAGCTGTGGATTTTCTTGAGTTATCTAAATCAAATATCGGACTTAGCCACAGAAACCTCACAATATTGTCTTAGCTCAGTAAAAATTAAACAGCTTTGGCTTTTCAGTGCTCACTGACTCCTTGGCATTAACATCAAAATCCTACAATGGCAAAATCCACTGTGGGGATTACAGCATGTAAACAGTCCAGTTAATCCAGAGCTCTGTGGAAGATTAACATGAAGGAGTAAAAAGGTGCAAAGTACAATTTAATTAAATCATCATATTCCACAATCACCAGCACCTAGATTCAGCTTTATTACAGTGTTGTGATGTGCTTATTTCGCCAGGGAGATGATTTGCCCATAAAATATTAAATTCCATCAAGAATAACTACATTATTATTATCCTTAGGGTCTGGCTGGGCTTGTGGCCCATTGGCTGATGGGCAAGGAAATAGATCTTAGTGGGAATGGATTTCAGAGCCATCATTACCATAATGGAAATACTTCACTCGAGAACACGGTTCCAGTTTTTTCAAAATTGCCAGGTTCTGTGGAGTAATGCAGTCTTAAAATGCATTTTGCTTTAGATTTTTCTACCTTTGTTTCACTAAATAGTCTCATAAAGGACAGATAGAGCCTGACTGTAACTCACTGAAGTCAGTGGAAAGACATCTGTTAACTTCAGTGGGCTTCGGATCAAGCCCTCAAGGAATTAGGCAGAACATATGTGTCGTACAGTCAACTTCAAATATTCAGAAATCATGAGTGAGGCCCCAATGAATCATGAGCTCATCTTACAAAATTATGAGTTTATCCAATAATAAATGCAGGGAGTAGGGGTATCTGTTCTCTAGATTTTGAGCCTTGAGGGTCCATGGTTTTTCAAGGTTTTCTCCTCAGCTGTAAGGCATAAAAACTTAAAGTTGAGATTCTCACCTGATCATATGACTTCAGGAGATGGAGCTTTAACAGAAACACCAAGTGGGAATTGACAACACTGTAATATGGACCTAACTGTGCCCTCATTTACACTGGTAGAAATCAGGAAAAACTACCCAGAAGCTAATGATGTTAGGGCAAAACCAGTGTGAGATCAGAATCAAGCCCGTAAAAGCTATGAATGAAATTCTCCCATTCGTTAGGGGCCATAGAAGGCCCTGTCAGAGGGCAACTCCACCAGTGAGTGCCCTCCAGTGGCAGGCTGCAGAAGAACAGGTGTGCCTGCCTCCATTTCCTTCTTTCAGAATCTCCAGTAACTCTATGACAGGTCTCTTGCCTAACGTTACTCCTCTTTGGTGCTAGTTTATTACCAAAAAACATACTGCAAGGAGTCCATAACAAAAGTCCACAAATATAGTCCATTTAACACCCTCCTTGTGCACGTAGTCCTTAAAACAAGATGTGCTCCTGTCAAACAACAAAGCACTTGCCACATCACAATATTTGCCACCTCACCTAGGCTCTGCGTCCCTCCTCTTCTGTCAGAACAGCCACCCAGCCCTGCCAAGTGGAGTGCAGCCCCTTTCTTTTCATCTGGAAATCCACTCAGCCTCTCTGCTGGGAGATCACCCTCACCAGGGGAGCATCCCCTCATTCCCCCAGACTGCTCACTGTTCCCCTGGGCCCAGCTCTCCATTGTGGAAATGTCAGCAGATAACCTCCTCTGGTCCTTGGCTATGGCTTTCTGGCTTGAAGTCAGCAGGCAGCTTCCTCTGCCACTCTCGGGCCCTCTCCAGCCCTCCAGGAGTCAGCCAGCAAACCCTCTTGTGGCTCTCCTGCCTTTAGGACCAACTCCAGCTTCCTTCAGGGACCTCCTCCAAGCTTCTGGTCTTTGGCAGCTCTCACCTGCTCTCTCTTGACTGACCCAGGCAGCTGTGACTCACCAGGTCTTTCTTCCTTCTAGGACCCAGATGCCCTCTTTTAAGGCTAACTGAGGTCGTCTACTGGCCTCTTCCAGGGCCAGTTCCACCCTGAGACAGGTCCTTGATACAGTGGAAGCGTGGCAGTCCCACTGTGCAAGGAATCGTGCCCTTAGGGAGTCCACAGGACTTCTTACCGACCATGAATGCCAGAGCAGGGCTCCAGAGCAGCTCCAGAGGGGCTGACACAAAGGGTTCCTTTAAGGTCGGGCTGGAACCTGGATGCAGCAGTTACAAGCCCATAACTCCCACTGTAGGAGACAAACTGAGGCTGAAATTGCTACTCAAGCACAGGGACTGAAACAGCAACTATGAAATCAGACTTGCAGAGCTGTCCTATCTCCTGCATGTAGGCGGAGGCAGAGGGAAATCGAATCTGCTGTTTAGTAACATGTAACCAGTATTATCTTTCATTTTGCACAGGCCCCTGATATTTTTGGTTCTTGTCTGTTGTGGAAGAGTCACTGTCAAAAACACCTTGAGAGGAGTTGTTGTGAGGGTATTTCTGGCCTGACTGAAGCAGGAGGTACAGAAAATCTCACTTGAAAGCCTGCCTTCTGTCACAAGAGTGCCAGCCAAATTCTGAAAACCAAAGAGGTTCAGCTAAGCATGTGAACATTTGAAGGCTTTATCTCCCTTCATCATCGACATCTATCTCCCATTATTGCTAACTGTGCATAACCCCAGGAGGAGCACAGACCCAGAGGCCTGTTACACTAAAACCACTTTGCACCGTGGCACAAAATAGTCTTAATGTAAATGAGAATCAGGCCCAGAGTTTCTTCAGAGACCAACAGCTGAATTATTATGAATTCCTTTATAAAGTCCATACAGACTGTCCTTTTGTTTATGGAAAAACAATCAAAACCTTTGTCATAGGATTCTCTTTCTATCAGGTCAGTTGGTATCTTGAGCAGTTTTATATTGTGATCGTAATTAATGTCATGTATAGATTTTTTGTAACAGTATATTAACTGTGCATGCACAGTACCAACAAATATTATTTCCCTGCATGGCTTTTGTTTCCTACTATGTTTCCTGAATTAAAAAGTACCTATCACTCATAGAAGTACATTCTTAAAAATAATTCTAAGACCCAATAAGTCATACAATGAAAGAGTGACTTCGAAGAAAAGCCTCTGAATGCTTCACTCGTGCTGTCTCACTCAGCATGTGAATACTACACATCATGCTGTCTTCTCATTTCATATTAAACACATGCTTATTCTGATAAAATGTATTAAGATTTGATGGCACAGTATCCTGAAATAATTTGGAAACAACCCAGAAATGTCAGTAGAGGAGGATTCTGCTAGGTCCATCATTGTTTTTGTTCAGTATTTTATTTCATACTCCAATAAATTCGACCCACAAAAATCATAATTATTTTCATTTCCATCAGAACATTAACCTTGCTCCATCCACGGGTGAATGACTGCACAGGCTCAAAGTTCATTTACATCAGTGAACAGAGAGCGAGCCAGCAGATATGGAAAACACAAAGATAGCCTCTGTTTCTGATTAAAATGAAAAAGTCCAGTAAGATATTTTTTGGTACAGTACACCCTGATCAGCTGTCTGAAAAACAACAGTGCAAGCACTAGTATTTCAGACAAAGGAAGGTATTAATGTGTCATTTTCTCATTTGGCAGACGAGACATTAAATAAATCTCATGACTACTCAGTGCTGAAGGAGAGGTTAGGTTTTCTATTTCAGCTCTTTGCTCAGTCTAACCGGCCTTTAATAGGCAGATAAACCATAAAAGAATTGCCACTTTTAATCTCTGGAATGTAGCCTCTTTTAATACTCTCTTTCTCACAGATTTTCTCATAGCAAAATCAAAGATTTCCTGTGTTTCAGTCAATATCTTGGGCAGCTGAAATGATGACTAGGAAAGAAAATGCCCTATATTCCCCTTTCTAAAAACTGAGTTATCCAGGGGCAGCCATTGTTTTTCATCATTCTGATTCTGGTGTAGATAGGAATGGAGCACAGAGCTGTATGCCTGTTTAATCAACTTACTTTTTTAGTGTACTAATTTCACCCAGTTTGTTTTGTAGACTCCTATACAATAAATGCGGAGAGAATGATCATTAACTAAGGCAACAGAGAACCTGACTTTCAAGAAATCTTTCTTTGCAACCACTTTAAACAGCGGATTACAATACCCTCGAGCTAAGTAATATAGAGGAAAATCTTAAGAATGTGATGTAATTTGCAATATAATACATACAGTAACTACAGTTTGTGCTTGTTTAGTGGATGTGGTAAGAATCTATGAAGTTAATCATCGGCATCATTAAAACATAATTGAAATTGAGTGCAACGTGTGGGAAACGTTCCATCCTGAATGACACTCTTAACAGTGAACAAGTGAAGCCTGGGGAGTGGCAGTACGATCTTCACTACACTCTCCAATAATGGGCCTCGGTTCTTTCAGAGGGACCCTCCGTCTATAGTAGAGAAGCTGGTTCAGTCTCTAGGATTGTTGGTCAATGACGTCATAGTGATGGTGCCCATTCATATCAAATGTGACCCTCTTTTACGTGATAAAGAGGTCTGGCCACCAGCAACTGGTGGAGATCACCAGCTCATTTCACTCAGGTCCCCACACATTCAACAGGGTGACTTCAGTGGCCACTAACTTGAGCTAGGTTCAAACCAATGACCTGCAAAGAGATCTGTAAACAGGAATCCACAGTTCCAGAGCTTATGGCAGCCCTTCTCTTCATAAACATGTTATGCTCTGTTAAAATACAAAGGGCTAAATTGTGGCATTTAACCAGTGGCCTGAGCAGGGCGTGGTTTGGAACAGCACAGCCCTGTGTGTTGCTCACAGATGCACAAGCCTACCCTGGGTGAACAAGAGCACATTATGTACTATCCTTTAGGCTAATCCAGCATGTTCCCCTAGTTCCACTTGCCCACTCTGCTGGCTGTAACAGAGGGGTCCAGGCCTTTCCCTCTGTTGCTTTTTGGGGTGTTCCTTGGGAGCAGGAACTGCAACTGTGGCAGGGCCTTGTGTGGGCCATGCAAGTGAGGTGGCGGGGTGGCCTCTTGCATGTTATAATACCCACCCGCCCACGCTTGTAAGAGTATATCACAACCTGGTCCCAACACTGAGTCCACTTCTGTAATTCCTACTCCGGAAAAGCAGCACTTCCCTGTGCAACCCCAGTGGGGTCCAGGGGACATTCAAACAGGTAAGGGCTGCCCAATGTGAGAGAGGATTTCAGAAAGTAGCCCTTGCTGAGCTGAAAGATAGCAGTCTGAATACGGGCACTAACTCAGGGCCAGATTCAAGTAATGAAGTACTGCTCTGTCAGGCTGGCAGAATCTGTCCTGAAGAAGGCTGATCTAGGGATTCAAATGTCATTAGAAATTCTATTTTCTATTTGCACTGGCCTTTTGCTCCACTTGCATCCCAAACACTGACGAAGCACTGCCCCTAAAAACACACACTTTATGAAAAATCTCAAAGCCTTTTTAAAGTTCGAGCCTTCCTGTTGTCAGCTGTTGCCTGCGGGTGTGCTGTTTCAGTATGTCCGCTGCGCCAGCGCTGCGCAGATAGCTAATACAGCAAGCCACAACTGGATTGCCCAATAAAAGCAGAGATCCATTTCAGTAATGAAGGCACCAGGCCAGATTTATTGCGGACAAGGCATGGTAAAAAACACCCTATACATGCTAGAAGTACACTTAACACATGTATGCCCAGGACAATAGACCAGCTTAATAAATGGTGGGACTTTCCATTCCTCATTCGGCCAGACAAAGACACTCCCTGTCAGACCCTTTTCTATACATTGATATAAACAAGTCTTATATTGCCTCTTTGATGTGTTTAGTTGCCACCTCTGACATGGCAAAATACCACCCTTTACTTTGTACTGAATGATTTGATTAAAACATCTCTATCATATTGTTATCGTGACCAAGGAGTATGTCCTCGTTATTTTTGAGGAATGAGCTCATCCTGATATTAGAATGTTCTGGAATGTGCTTGCGTGTTCTGTGACTAGCATTTCTTTAGGACTGTGAATTTCTGCAATACCAGCTCTGTTCTTGCCAGTTTCTGATGTCTGCTAACTTTGTTTCAGAATAATTGCTGAATTAGGCTTAATTGCTGCCTTAACTCAGGCCTCAGGTCCAAACGTCAAGCCCTGGCCCATCACACTAGGCCTTCTGTCTTAGGTTCTCACTTTCCACTACACGTCCCTTATATCCACGATATTGTGTTAAATGGATGCTGCCTTGAAGTGAACAAAATATAAGGCTGTACCACAAACTCTGCATTCAGCAGGAAGACACAGACCTTTAAAATGCACCAGGTACACATGCACTGGTTAAGTGGATAACATCACATTGATGGTGACTACAAAATCACCATTTTCTTAATATTTGAGTGGAAATAATTCCTTAGTGAGGTTATTATAAAACAATTAAAATATATTGTAGATTCAGAAGGATAGCTTGCCTTTCTAAGGGACTAGTTATAGTAGCAGCCACATTAATAGTTCCCCTTGAAATCTGATTTATAAAGAATTAAAAAAATTCAGCTTTAAGACCATAGCATAATGGAAGCTTGCATAATGGATCAAGATAGAGCTAGATTTTATGCTGATACCGTTCATCCATAAATTAAGAGTTTGAATTTCTGAGATACCAAGTAAGTAGAACACAATACCTAGTCAATTGTTCAGAGGCAGAAAGCTTGTACAGTGAATTTGGACATTTTTTTCAATTTTCAGATTACAATACAATATATTCAGGCAGTATATTGCCTTTCTTAGATACAACATCACAGAGCACTTTGGAAAAAGTTTCTTATAAGCTAAGTAGGGAAGACAGGTTTTAAGAGAAGATTTAAACAGAGAAAGTGACTTAAAGACATGAGGGAGGAAAGAAGAGTTCCAAACAGATGTGGCAGGCCACATGGAAAAAACCTCAAATACTAAGGTGATGGGGTTGTATTAATTGAGATGGAATATATGGTCCAAAGCTATAACATGACCCAGTCACCGTCCAACATTAGACAGCGTTACACAAGATCACGGTTGAGAATAGAGACCTCAGCCTGCTTAATACTATGGCAAACATATCATTAAAAGTCTTTTTAATCTTTTATTAAAGATAAAGAAAAGAAGGAAAAGCAATTAAAGCATTTGAAACATCAAGTAATAGGTAAGTCTTTTAACAGCATCCTTTGTTCCCTCTCCTTTTTGCTGGAGAGGTTTTTTTTGGAAGAAATAACTCGTTTGACAGTCTCTGAGATGGTGTCAAAGATGGTAACATGTGTCCTTTTTGGGAAAAGAGGAAAAGTTAACTGAGATGGGCTGGAGCTGTTGTTGTTACTGTTGTTGTTTAAGTCTGATCCCGTTTTATCCCAGATGGTGTTTGGGATTCAGTTGGATCCAGCAGAGGTGGAGATGTCACTTGTGTTCCTCTCTCTCTGGCCTGGTCTGACCAGGACGTCTCTCAGGCTCCGGATAATGAAAGCCTAGGGTCCCAGGAGATTGTTGGGGTGGCAGTCATGATGATGAAGCTTGTTCCAGTAGCCAGTTTTTCTCCCGAAAGTCTCCTTCTTTAGGACCCACAGAGGGAATGGTGGATGGAATGACCCATCCCCTCATTATTTTGTCCTCCAGTTATGCCTAATTTACAATATACCAATTTTGGCTCATTGATTTCTGGTTCCACACTGTTCTTGTTTACCAAGCATATTTTAACACATCTTGATCTTGAGCTATATCAGTAGGCTTTTTTACTTGGCCTAATTCAGTCTGTCTCCCTTTCATACCTTCTCCCAACAATATCTGCTTTTATAAGTATTGTGACATCTTATAACCTTTCGCATACTTCTTACAATTGAACCCACTGTTAAGGTAAATTTGTAAGCCCAATTATCACAACAGGCATAGATAGATAAAGTGGTCTCAATAAAAAGTTTTTTCCACTTGGAAAAATTCTACCACTGTGAGACCTACATGCACTTAGAATGGGGAAAACTGGTTCTATTATTGATATCTCTCAAAGGAAAAGCAACTTTTAAGTGTGATCACCTTAGGTAGATAGATAGATGGATAGATAGAACTTTGAAGAATTGAAGAGGCAGAGTTAGTGATATTACTTCAGTAATAACTAAAGTACATATTGTTTTTTGACATAAAAGACAACCATCGTATCTTATGTGATTATGACATAACTGTTGCCATATCAAGATGTCGGACTCTAGACTAGCCTCTACAGACTGATTTGAAAGTTAGATCTACATTTTAAATCATAAGTTTGTTTTCAGGCTTCCTAATGAGGAGATCACTGAGTTTTTCCTTCCAAGCCAAAGAAAAGCGGGCAAACTGGAAACTCTTGTGGCAGAGACTGTCCGTTCTGTGTTTGTAAAGTGCCCAGCACAATGTGGTCCTGATCCATGACTGGGGCTCATAGGTGTTACCTAATGAATGAAGGGGCTAATCTTCTGAAATAGCCTTCATTATTAAAAAGGTGACTGTACTATTCTTTTTCTTTGTAGAATTACTTATATAAAAGGCAGCAGGACATCTCGGTGCATTCTATAATCAATGCACAGGGAACAACAATTGCAGAGTTTTATAGAGGAGTTTTGAGTATCCTTGAATAAATGAAATCTTAATACATGAAAATTCTACACTCAGAAATGCACATCTGCTCAAACTGTCATGCAAAAGCTTATGCCTTGAACCTTTATGATATCAAAGTTTCCACCTATATTTAGAGCTACAAAGTCATAGACTGATTGTGAATGTTCAGAATGAGTCCTTAAAAAGCTTTTTTCTCCTTTAAAATCTTTTTATGCAGTCTTCAAAGCAATAACATCAGAGATATTAACAGCCCCAAAGGTTTTATTTTAAGGACAGCACAGAAAAAAGGAAATATTTTAATATAAAAAAATCTTCTATATAAAATCCCAGTCGGGGGGGGGGGGGGGGGAATTAGATAACCTTTCAGAGTATGGGAGCCAGCCTTTGCTACAAAACCTCTATCTTCTGCTGGGTGCCATATTGCAGTAGCAATCTTTTTCAGTACTTCATCTATCTGAAGAGGATCTGAAGGTATTACCCCTGATGGAATATAGATTGTGACAGCATCAATACAGAAAGGTATATCTCAGAAAATGTGGTGGCCAATATGCAAGTACAAATTGATTGCATTCCTTTAAGCCTTTAATAGCTGTTGGGTAACAAGCTGAAGCTGTTCAGACCAGGCTGAACACTCTTGATAGCACTCTGATGTAGTAGGATTAGCAGTGGAGGCTCCTTTTGGTAAGCATTCTCTAACCTGTATCAAATTTTTACTCACCCTGTAACCTGGCTCTGAGATGTTTATATGACAGATTCTCATACGTGTTCTTTCAGATGTCACCAGCCTCCAGTGAGAACTATAGTACCTTGTTGCATGCTCATCTCCCACAGGAAATATTTCTCAAGGATCAAGAATTTGTGAGGTACCCATCTGCTTATGAAACAATAACAATAAGAAAAGAATTGCGGAACTCCCCTTTCATCTCACTTGTGTGCGATAGGTCACTGGTGGGGTTAGTTTTCTTGAAGTTTGTTAAGCAGAAGTGAAAATTCCTGGGTCAAATCCTGAATTTTAACTCACACCTTATCTACATGGTGATTTAGCGCGTGAGAAGCCAGGGTGTGATTCTGCAGTGCACTAGCTGGCTGTGTGGGCCCTGCTACTGCACACTGAAAATCCCATAGTGCTGCGCTCTGACAGGCTCTGCGTTTTAACTTGGCAAACTTTGATGTCCGGGTTTGGCCCAAACATTGAACTCCTCCAACCAGTTCACTGAAAGGAAGATGGAAGTGGTAGCTGCATTCAAATAGCATCAGGAAACAGACTGTGGGAATAGTGAACTCCCAAGAAACAACCCACGCAGCATTACTTAGCTTTTCAACTGGCTAGAAGAAATCATCAGGATGGTAAAAGCTACTCTGATGTCCAGCCTGAACCCTGTTTTAGCATTCCTATTTGTTACACACACATTTCTGAAGTGCCCATTGCCTTAGTATCTGGGTGATTTTTTCCAGTATTCTTGTGTACAAGGAATATGCATTAGTGAAGTATATTTCTTCTGCTTTTAATCCACCCTCAGGAGTCTTAGCTTGAAGAATCAGGATGACCTCAACTGATTTTATGAAAATGTCTGTCCAAAGAAGTGAATCTTGCACTATTCTCAAAACATCACATGAGCTGAGCTCCATCTGCTTTAGGGCAAGAGACATGGCAGGCATGGATCCTTTGCCAAGAAAGCTTCACTGCTGGGCACCTTAGTACACTCTTCCTTAACATAAACATGAAAGCCAAGAAAGCTTCTTTACTGATCTCCACAAGATGTGCCCATGGCTCCTCTATACACTCTTCCTTAACATAACGAACACGATGTGGCTGGATTCCAGCGCAAGTGCAACACCCCCTCAACACCTGTGAGTACCGTCCAGGCAAAGGAGTCCACCCGCACAGAGCTCATTGCAGGATTGGTGCCTGAAAGTAACACAAATCTTATTCATCACACAACAACTGAACAATCACCAAAATGTCTGGTTTAGGACCTCTGCTCAATATTTCCTCTAGTTAAAATCACCTATATACAGATTTATTTCTTACAGTCCTTATTTACTGTTCTTTCGCCTGCCCTGAAAAATGGGCACTACAGCATTTTGAAAGGTTGTTTAGTTTCCTAATAGCCTCTCACACAACTTTATATCATCTCCTGAAATAGTATTTTGTACGTACAGACTCCTTAGTGGCTCACAACAGCGAGCTGTGTGCCTCTAATCTTGCTACCACGCTGTCCTCCAGGAATGCTTCCCGAAGAAAGGATTGAAACTTCAGGCACCTCTTTACCTGCGTATGAGGTGAGAAGTGCTGCATTTGCTGTGTTTCTCTGGGAGTATGAAGACGTTAGTATCGCAGACATGCTGCACTACATGAGGGATCTAGCCTTTCCTACAGTGATACTAATGAATCCTAAATTTAAAGTGCACAGTTAAATGGGAGTGCAAATATTTGGTTATTTAAAGTACAATGGAATTAGTTATATTTGATGCGTGATTTATTTTGACTTGGAAAATAAAAAATAAGAACAAAAAAGAAGAAACCCAAGGCAGATTGTTAGAATATTTATAGCTTCCTTCTTTGTGTAATATTGAGTCTCCAGGATATTTCTCCATATGAAGGGACTTTTTCCATGTCTGGAGTTCAAGCTCAAAATATGAAACAATATTTTTACTGTATCATGGCTGAGTCTAACCTCTCACTGCATTTAAATCCAGACACACAGAAAAAACTTCCAGAGAGATCACCTTACTTGCAGGTTGGAATACAATCCCCTTAAAACTATGTTCCTTTCCTTTTCCCCACCATTCAAAAGTGCCAGAGAATGTTACAAAATACTCTGCAAATCACTTGTGGTAAATAAATCTGTAAAAATATTCACAGAGACAAGTTCTCTTGTAATTGGTTACCACACCACTTGCTATAATTTATTTGAGAGAGGAAAAACAGGACCTATCAATGTCCAATAAATGTACATTACAGATCTTTATAGCAGATGCCAAAGAATGCTAGTATTTGTGGCCAAGGTGGGTGAAATTCTTTGCCACAGGCTTTTCAAAAGAGAGAAAAGACCTGGTTCAAACCATTATGACAGGCAGCCCTTAGACCACACTGGGTTCCTGAACTTTGTTCTGAATACAGACTATACTAAAAAAGTAGGTCTTGAAAAACAACAAACTTCTACAGAACAGTTTTAAACTTAGAGTCTGCTTTTATAACCCTTTAAATACAACAGATGGCTCTGTATAATTAGCATCTCATTTACATATAGCTACGGATAAAAAAAGCAAGAGCCATCTTAGTGAGTAAGTGTGGAGCTTGTAGTTCCACTTTGTTCGCAAGTCTTAGTGCTATGCGCTGCCCTTGCTCCATGTGTAAAATTCCCGCTAATGTCACTAAGACTAGAGCACATGGAGAGACAGTCATACATGGCTCTTCATACCTCAAAATAGATGTAAACTTTGGCCCTGCCATTATTTCTGCACGGAGAAATTTGAAAAGAATGGCAGGATCATCATTAGAGAAGATTTTACATGTCTTCAAATAACTTAATTATGGCACCTTTTCAAAGCTGTTAAAACGCTCCATCTACTTTACTGAGCCTTACTAAATTTCTGCTGTGACACTGACATATCCCTTTCTGTTGTAACCAACCAAAGGTCCCATTTTTAGAGTAAACCAGAGTTAGGCTTATCGCAAAGGAGAAGGAGCCAAACTTACAAGATCGGGGGGGGGGGAGGGAGAGAGGAAAGGTATAACATAGAAGTTCCCTTTTATTATTGAACGCCCCAAGTGTGACTGGGGCTTTCCAGAAACAAATAAAGTCATTGGCCCAGCTCTGCAGTTGGTATAAATTGGTGTCGATCCATTGACTTAGATGAACCTATAGTGTGGATTCACTGATTTCAGTAGATTTATACTGATTTACACCATGACGCCATGGTCCAGAAAAAGTTACTATTTACATTATTGAACAATTGAGGGCTATGAACAAATAAAAGGCAAAGAAAAGGAGAAGTAAGAGAACACTTACAATAATCAGATCTCACGGTCACTCATATAGAGAATGTATCCACCTTGATGGCCTGTTATTTAGTTATTTATTACTAAGGCCTGGTCTACACTTACCTGGCGATTTGGCGGCAGTCGATGGGAGTTACGCAAGCTACTCAGAGTACCTTGCTTAACTCCCGTTGACTGCTGCGCTTCCCTTCTGCACAGTATCTTCATTGCACTGCGCCGACTGGAACCGCATTCCCATCGACGCAGCACTACGCCACTTGAGGGGGTGGTTTTACAGCGTTGACTTCTGGATTGATTGAGCGGGTCTTCACTGACTGCTCAATTGATCCAGAAAAGTCGATCTGATGGTGGTGACTTTGCTGCCATCGGTATAGACATACCGGTGAGTTCACTCCTTGTAGGCATAATGGCAGAAGTGACTGTTTAGGCGCTCCTGGAATGAGAAGGAGGATAGTGGCCTGATGAACAAGTTTTGGTAGGCGGGGTCCCAAGACTGGGGAAGCACTATAGAAAAAGGCCTGCAGGAAGATGAGGGATGCGAATAGGGTAGTATGGCTAGCATCACTCACACAGCTCAGAGGTGGGAGGAAGTGTGGAAGGAGAGGTAGCAGTGGTCAAAAATGGGATGTCATGTTCAAGGTTACGTTTGCAAAAATGTTGTCTCTTTCTTGAGTGAAAATTAATTGAAATTTTGAATTTTTTTTTTTTTTACAAATCCTGTACCTGGCCAGAAATAACAGGCTGAAATCTTTGTGAAACTTTTTGCTGAAAGTTTCAAACTGTTTTTTAAAATTGAAATTTAGCTGAAAAAAGCACACCCTTCCAACTGTGAATTCTAATTTTTTTTACTAGCTCTGGACAGAATGTCAGCAGTAAAGGTCAGGCTTGAGTAACATGAGGCCTTGAAACTATGAACAAGAAGCATAGACACAATATACAGAAGATTACTAAAGTCTGAAAGACATAGATGCAGTTTTAGCACATAAATTATACTGTCAGTTTTGTGTGGGAATTCAACGTTCTAGTTAGAGAAAATAAAAGTAACCATTGTATTGGCACAGCAGTAGGGCTATGTCTAAAACACAGCAAAGTCTTTTTCTTTTCTTTTCAGCTCCAGTACATTATGGAGGAAATGCTTTGTTAAAGCAGGAAAACCAATTAAGTGAAAGAAATTAACTGGGCCACAAAGATATCAAGTTCTAAAACTGTACGATTAAAAAGAAGGAAGCACCAAAGGCTGAGTTTTATCTCAGTGTTTTTATTCCTGATTTTATTTTGAGGCATAGATCAAGAAGCTTATTTTTTGTATCCTAATTATTTTATTTTATACAAGGACTAAGGATATAACAATGACGCATCTTTTCCATGGTCAAGAAACAAGGAAAAATGGCAGCCAAGCAGCACTACTAAGCATAACAGTAAAATAGCTTAGCATTGTGATATTTTCCCTCCATCTGTCACTTTTAAAATGAATTCAGCTCTTTTGAATGAGAACCTTTTGAAGGAGGAGCCTGCACTAATGAGAAAGTTCTTCAAATCTCTCATGTAACTGCTTGGGAAAGATACGAGAGATAAGAAGAAGATATTGTCAACTGAGTGACATTGGCAAAGAAAAGACACTACATCTTGGAACTTTTCAAGACAGAGTAATAGATTTCCTGAAGTAGAAAACATAGCCATGGTCAACTGTGTTATGTCCTCGCTGGGAGAGAGGGAGACTGGCTCATGCCTTTAAGACATAGTCCTGAATAAGATATAGCACAGGAGCTCACTGAGCAGCATGTTCTGGGGCTGGCGTGTGTGGGAGGGAGTGAACCTGGCCTCACCCCACCTCATTGTGTTGCTGTGACCCCCAAGGGAGCACAGAAGGAGAAAGGCAGTTGGGCCTGGCCCTTACTCAGGTTATGTAAAGACAAGAAGGCTTCTTGTGCCATTTGCTGCCTTGTTCCATCCATACACCTGCATAAGGGACAGACACAATCTGGTCCAATGAGATCAGTACCATCCATTTTCTTTCTCTTTGTCTCCTTCCTTTGCCTTCCCCTCACCATTGGCAACTGAGTGGAGTTAGCAAAATGGAGCCAATTAAATAGCTAGACTTGTCAAGGGACAGCAACAGAGTACGCAGGGGGAAACCCTGGCTCCAACAAAAACAATGGCAAAACTCCCATGGTCCTTGGTGGGGCCAGGATTTCACCCCTGCAGTAAGAAACTCAGCAAATTTGTATAAACATGTGTTAAGAAAGGAACAGTGAGGTTAAAATGCTGCTTCTTACACTCCCGTTGTAGCCCCCCAAGGAGCTTACCTTGGTTCTTGGGTCTCTGTGAGCTTGTGCAAGTAGCTCAGGGAAAGGCGCTGCCCCTGGGAGGCAGGGGGACAAGGGCAGCCAAGAGGGAGGGAGGAGAGACACAATTTTGAGCAATGGGGAGTCACAGCAGGTGAGCCTGGCTGTTTGCCAGTGCACCTGCTCAAAGGCGCAGCAGTGTCTGAGAAAAAGGAGGAGGTTCTCAAATGACTGACAAGTAAAAGCGTGGGAAGAAGAGCTAGTCTAACCAATAGGAAATTCCTCAGTGAGATGCTAGTCCCCAGGAGCGCTGTGAGAGGGGAGAAGCCATTTTGGAGGAATATGGAGCCAGCCATAGGATGAAAAGAAAGGACCGGCTGTTTGGTAAGCTGGTGAGTCCCTGGCCTCCATACAGTGTTCCACCTGCGAACTGGCCTCTGGGTACCTGGAAGCAATATACCACAGCTTGGTCCTTTCTCTTTTCAAGGTGGCTCCCAGTTTATAGAGTTTTGCTGGGAGATCTTCCCATCCAGCCAGGCTGAGTTAGTCCTCCAGCTCCCTCAGTCAGTCAGTCATCATGTGTCAAGCACTGCTCTGGCTGCTAATTCAGGGCTGCTTCTTTCTGTGACTGTATCTGAGCACTAGGGAAGGAAATCAGGAGTTGGGATTTTCAGTAGAGTTATTGTAATTTGCACCTGACCTGTGAAACCCTGTGTGGTTACGGGAAATCTCGAGAACAGAAGCAGCCTGATTCCTACATGAAGAGGATGCTGGCCAAGTGCGACTGCCAGCCCCCCTGCCGTTGCTAAGGAGTCTAGATCCATCTCTGAACCCAAGGATCATTCGCAGAGTTGTGTGTGATATTTTAGTTAGCCAGGGAAATTGTTTGGGATGCCCTGCCCATTCCCTGAACTGTGTCCTCAAGCCCGGGGGTAAGGGCTTCGGGATTTTATTACCTGCTGCCTATTAAAAAGTGTGAATCTTTTGGGTTGTACTGAACCAAGTCATCCAAGTTGCTTATTGCTGCTACAGAAGATATCATTGTCACAAGTCATCCAGGGCCCCTACAACATATGCGTATCAATGGGGCACTAAGTGTTACTCTTGCTCTATCAGGTCACACGACTGGGGAAATTCACGGGTATTATCAGTGTGGGCACTGATGACCCTGAGAATAGTGTTATATTCTATTGTGTTATTTTACTTCCTGTTTAATATAATTACACTGTTGAATGTATTGTGCATGTTAGTGTTATTCCTTGGGAGTCTCCAGCTATCTGGCAGGTAACTGGGGGTTACCCTGTGATTTGAATTTTCCCTCGATGTTGCCCTGGTAACCCTGCCAGGAAGGAGTGCCAAATAAATTAATATGGGAAGAATATAAGGAAGTTAGACTCCATAGAGCTAGAGGTGGGATCCAGATGAACCCAGATCTGTCCATCAAAACCCAGAAGGAAATTGGTGTTAAAGTAGGTAACCAGGTAGATGGGGCACTACATCTTTAAGAAAGGGGTGATCTAAACACAGCCTGCAGCCCAAATATACCTGACAATGGTCTACATGGTGGCCTGTAAGTGTCCTTGGGCCTGATTTGCCTTTACATTTAGGCTCCTTGCACTACTCTGGAAGGCCAGCCAGGCCTTAAAATGACTGCATGTATTTAAGGCCTTATTACAATGCCAGAATAGTGTAAAGGGACCTAAATGTGAACACAAATCAAGCTTCCTTTAATATAAAAGTACAGTTGCCCTTATAGGATAAAGTGTGGTGACTCTGCTCCAAAGAGTAAATCCAGAAAGAGACAACAAAACATTTGATGTCTGTTAACCATGTGCAATACCTTTACTAGATGGTTTGTGTTACCATCAAATTTTAAGCTGATTTGCAGCTAACGAAATGCCCAGATTTACTAACCACATTTCAACCAACACTCTAAAGTTCAATCAACCTTTTTTTTGACATTTTACAGCCAATGGACAAATTACGATGGAAACTGAATTCAAACATACTGAACTGAAAGTGTTCTGTTTTGGAAACATGGCACAGATCTGGTCGCAATACAGGAAAACAGATGCTTGCTGCTGATTCTCACTTTGGCTTTACTCTTTGAAGAGCAAGTTAAAACGTTTTAGCAGGATCAATGAAACCAAAATAATTGTTAGAGGAAAAGTGATTCTGTTCATTATTTTTGGGGGAAAATAACAGTGGTACATTCTCCAATGACAGTAAGACATTTATTAGCCATGGAAACACATAAGACTGCAGTTCTTCCAGATGTGCTATAAATCAGTATCCTTGGCAAGCCAAATGTTTTGTTTTTAAGGTTCCAAAGGTACAGAGGTGGTGGGTAATTTCATAGGGCCAGATTGTGGAGCGCTTATACACATGAGTAATCCTGCTGAAGTCAACAGGACTATTTGGGTGAGTAAATGCTCACTGGTATGAGTAAAGGTTTTACAATCTAGCCCACAAAGCTTATGCTAAGGTCGGAAGAAAAACCCTCAACATGTAGAGAAAAATAAAGGGGATGAATAAATGTGTGATAGAACAGCCATACAAAACACTGACATTAACTAATGATCTACATACTACTATATTTTAAGCTAAATTAATTCCTTTCTAAATCTGGCTAGAGTGTACATGAACAGCTCATTCTGGAGAGCATAAGGAAATCTGTTTACTTGTACCGTGACTCTTTCTGATGATGGATGTTCAAATAAGAATCTGAGATATACATTCCAAAGTCATGGCACATGTTGGTATCCTACAGCTGTGACTTCCATCTTTTGTACTCTGGTCTTCCATTGTGTATCCCCATTCTCTTGGACAATTGCATGAAATACAGCAGGGTTGAAACAACATTGGAGGAACTTATCTCTGAAGTCAGATACCTAAACCATATAATGATAATAATTAACAACAGCAGTATTTGTGGCTATACTTAGTTCTAGATCCTCAGCTTATGTTCAGTGAAGCTGTGGGGACGGGGGAGTGAAAATAACTCCCAGTCACTGTTACTCCCAGTATCCGAGAATGCTGGAGTATAGGGATGACCCATTTGTCCTAGGAATGCCCCTGAACCTTGCACCAGGGGTAGGGGCTAGCACACAGCATCTACAGCCATTCCCCTGGTGTTCCTTTTAAATAAGGGAACACTTCAGGGGCACAGTTAAACCTTTCCAGGTGCTTTGTGCTGCCAGAGAGAATCTGAAGCCGACAAGCCTGAGCTCCGGTATTGGTCCCAAGGCTAATTGATTCCGTGACATAATGTATCTCCCAAGGTACTAAAATGAGTGAGTTGTTGTAGGTTCGCTTCCACAACGTCTTTAGTGGGGACCCAACCCAGCAAAGTACTGAGTGCTGTGTGGGAGCTGAGTGCATGCCAGTCCTCACAGGAGGTGTCACTTCTAGGCTCAGATCCCTGGAACACCACTAAGTGCATTTAAGAAGAGACAAAGTCTCCTACACTGATATTTAATACAAAGCCCCACCCTCGTCATTTCACTGACAGTAAGGGTCCATCTACACAGCAGCCAGGAGGTGTAATCCCCAGCTCAGGGAGATGTACACGTACTAGATCTAAAACTAGGAGCAGCAGCCCAGGCTAGCTGCCGGAGTACAAGCCCACCCGACCCCCTAGATACATACTCAGGTGGCTAGCCCAAGCCCAAGCCCAACCCCAAAGCCATGCCCTTGAGGCCACACGTCTATTTTTAAGTGCTAGCTAGAGCACTTTATTCCTAGTCCTTCCAGTTTCAAACAGGAACATGTCAAAGCACACTGTGGTACTGTCACTGCCCTGTAACAGTGTCCACACAGGATGATACTGCATGGCACGCTGGTGTGCTGTACATTCACACCCTGGCTTGCTGCACAGTATCGTCCTGTGGAGACAATCCTTTCATTCATGAGAGGCTTCCTCACTACAAGGGTCTGTATTAAGGGGTTTTGCCTTGTACATGGTACTCAGCTTTTTTGGAGTCCCCTATAAATAATTTCTTTACATCACACAAAGTCTTTTGCTTCCATGAAGAATCCTGTATATAAGGTCTTGTAGTTAAAAGAGTAAAATGGTTTGCATCACCTGGAGTTGCATGTGAGAGGCAGACTTCTTTCTCATGTAATGCATCAGCCCAGGAGAACTCAGCTGAGAGACAGCGTTCAGTTTTCAGCATTCCTGTCTTTCATTCTGTTTTCCATCTGGGCTGACTGAGGCACCAAGCGTGTCAATGACTTGTTAAAAGAGATCAGACACATACTAAATCAGTGGCCCAGACCAGGTTAGGAACCAGATCTACAGATTCCCAACAGTTTGCTGTGTGTAGTAAACCACATGACCTTTTAAAAAAGATTTTAGGAATGGAATCCATGAAAAGAGTAATGAGACAGTGAAAGTTGGCCAGAACATCTAAAAATCTAAAGTTTTAAAAATTGAGCCAATGTTTGGATGATAGTTTTCTACTAATACACAAAGGACTGCATTAGTACTTGCTCTCTAGTTGATGTACCATCCTTTCAGCATAAGTTGGAGATTAGAAGTTTAACAAATGATCCTATTTTGGAAATGAAGAAGTCTGAGTGGGCGTATTATTAAATTCTCTCCATCTATCAAATGACTCACAGTTTGAAGGACCCACATGTAATATTTTGGTTCAAGTGTTGTTTAATCTAATTGTAGCTGTAATTTTAACATTCCACAAAGAGCTGCAAAAAAGGGAACAAATATTGTTTGTCTTTGTACTGAATGAAATTTTTTCACATCCCGTCTGTCCCATGCCTGGCTCTCTTGGATGTGTCATCAGAAATAAGCAATACAGCACAGACAGCAGGCTTTATGACATCCTTGACATAGCTACCACCATCTCCAGTTGTTACTGGAAATCTATTTATCTTTAGCTGAAATCTGGTTTAGTAGTTTGTGAAAATGCACAAGGTAGGCAGAAAAAAAAATTTCAACAATGAGAGTGAAATGGCCTATGTAACTATAGGCCAATGTTTTCTAAAGCGTCCAGTCATTTTGGGTGCATCAGTTTTTGGGACCTAACAAGAATCTAACAGGCTGGCTTGCCCTTAAGGGCTGGAGTTAGCCAATCCTGACTAGAGAATGAGCCACACTTGGGAGAGATCAGGATGACTGCCCTATAAAGAGCAGCTGGAGAATGCAATGAAAAGGGGAAGCCCAGGAAAGTGTAGAGAGAGACAGCAGGTAATGTGAAGGGATCCTGCAGGAAAGACCCTGAGACTAAGGAAGCCCAGGGAGCAGAAGGCTCCTGTGGAGAAATCTGGATGCAGTTTTGGCCTAGCAATGTGGGAGCCTACAGGCCAGAGCCAGAAGGCTGAACTCCAGCTAGGAAGAGCTGGGAGGATGGGTTGTGATACCAGACTTACAGAGGCAGAAATCTGCCTGTGAAAGAAATCACTAGTGCTAAGTATGGACTGTTGTGTGGTGATGGACTTTTAGACTGGTTTCTGTTGTCGAATCAGCTGCATGCAGGGTATGTGCTTATCCACATGAAAGGCTGAGTGCAGTTCTTAAGGGGCCAAATGGACCAGGATGCCTGCAAAGTGACATCTGGCCATGAACATTATAAACAGTACTATTAACATCCACTCTTCTACAAGTCCTCTTTTAGGTGCCTGGTTATTGAAGTGTTGAGCTTCCACGCTCTGAAAATCAGACCCTTTTAAGGTGTCAAGCTGGGCTGGGCACGCAAAGTCACTAGCCCCTTTTGAAAACATGTAAGCCATAGTTTAAGACTTCCAGATTTTGGGAATTGAACTGCAGTTGCTTCTTTCACAACAGAGAAACGACACGGAAGAACAGCATTGGCTGTGTAAAATGCAATTTCATTTTGTCAAGCACACCACTTCCTTTTTTTATTATAAGGAGATTCCCCCACTGAAAACAGAGGTGCTTTTTGTTTTGTTTTAATCTTTATCAATACAATATGATTACAGTAGCCTTAAAAATCATAAAACACAGCCTGGAGTTACTCTATGGATCACAGAGCCTCAGGCTAATTACTCCTTTAAGGTATAGCATGTACTAGAATCACAAGCAGGCCCAATGTGTGTGATCCTCATCCCTGCTTTAGCCCTTTTACATCAAGTTAAAGGATCTGGGGGAGAGAAGATCTGTAAAAGCCCCATGTCCAGCTGGGTTCCCCCCAGCTCAAGCACTGTGGAAGATAGCTGTAATGTTGCCTTCTAAGCCTCCAGGTCAAGCTCTGGTGTAGGGACATAGCGCTGCAGCCCATAGGACAGACCCAAGACATTGCCATAACTTAGACAGGCCCCCCAGGGCTGTCTAAGTTACATCCACACACAGACTGGTCAACTGGCAGTTCTGGCAAATGCCAGAGTGGCCAGTGCACTCAAAGGCTGATGGGCCGGTTGCAAAGGTAGCTTAAAATCACCTTAGCCTGTTCCCACTGTCTGCGTTGTCTTAGAGGTGCAGCATAGAATCTCCCTCAATGACTCCAAGAGCTTGACTAGTGTGGCCACACAGTTCCACTGTCTGACAGAGTACAGAGTGCACATCCTCCCTTTGTTGGGCTAGATCTCAGCGCCTTACCCCTCTGGACCTGCAACATTGCTATGGTTGGGCACTCTTTATTCTCCCAATGGAAGGACTGACTGTCCCCAGCTCTTTCACTTGCACCAGTATAAATCTGGAGTAGTTTATTGCTATCCATGGAATTAATCCAGATTTACCAAGCGTAGAATTTGGCCTACTGTGTGCAGGTAGTGGGTGGAAAGAATGTAGCATCCCAAACGGCAACAATTCAAAAGCAATAAAGCAGACACATTATGAACACAGTTATAATTTCTTTCCTCCAGACAGCTAGGCTGCCAGATATTGTATTACCTTTTTCCTAGCAAACCAGTGGCATTTATTCTATGTTATGAAGTGTGTACATTATCTGAATGAGTTATTAGTGGCAAACAGCATTATAAAACGGGAAAGCAGAGGAAAGTATTTTTACCAGCTATGAAATAAATGCTTCTGTCAAACGAGCACAACACAGTTGAAAAGTGCAGAAATCAAGAAAATTAAATACAAAATGAAATATTAACCAACTCAGCTACTGTATTTACAGGGAAGAAGGACTTTGCATTTCCTTCTCATGTTATTAGCAGACTGTAAGCCGGCGGCTACTCTACGCCGGTCGCTGCGGCCCTTCCTGGGGCCCAGCCTCCGCGGAAGGCCACTGCACCTTCCGGAATAAAGCGGGGGAATTAGTCAAGTGAACAGTCTATATGCCCTGGCCCGTGGCAGGGCGGGCAAGCAAGCAGTCATTCCAAGAGCTTGGGGTGAAGGGGGATTCGCCGGGTGTTCAGGGAAGGAGGGAGGGGGACGCAGGCCCACCCGACTCCACTGCGTCCCAGCCCAGGGCCCTAACAGTGGCAGAGGCGTTGCCACTGTGCCGGCGGGGTCCCACCGCAACACGCCGACTGTGGCGAGCCTCTAGCCACAGCCAAAACTATGGCTGCCCCTGGGCCACTTCCTCCCCTCCAGTCCCAGGTACCTCCTTCTTCAGGGTCTGCTGGGTACACCGCTCAGGGCAGACTTAGGAGGCCCTCTTCATTGACGGGCGGCAGGTCGGGGAGCTCCTCAGCGAGGGGCAGCTCCTCCAGGTCACAAGGTTCCTTGTTGCTTCGTCTTCGGGCAACTCCTCCAGGTTGAGCCCCGCCTTGGAGGGTTCTGCGGCCAGCAGCTCGTCTATGTCCAGACCGGCTTCGGGAGGTGTCTCCCACCCCAGAGAGTCCGGGGGCTCGGTCTACTCCCGGGTGTCTGGGGGCCCTATCCAGTCCTCGGGTCCTGGGAGGTGGGTCCGCTTCCAGCTCAGGGAAGGCCCTACGCTGGGCTTCAGTCCAGCTGGGCTCAGGCCAGCACTGCAGCCGGCAGGAAGGCACGTCTGCATCCGCTGGCAGCCGGTCCCTGACTGAGCGGCGGGCCCTGCCTTTTATTCTCTTCTCCCCAGTAGAAGCCCCGCCCTCCTCAGAGGAGATTGGCCAGTCGGTTGGGCCTATCCCAGTCTGTCCCCTGGGTTGCCGGGCAGACTGGGTTCTGGCCTCTTGCCTGGCCTGTGTTTGGGAAGGGCCCAGCCTCCACGGAAGGCCACTGCACCTTCCTACACAGACATTATACACATGTAGTTATTATACATTCAGCAAAGTCAGGAGAGTGAACATGTAATTCAAAGTGGTGGCTAGCATGTCTGATTTCTTATTCACACATGCTTTTAGAGCCTGGGTTGTTTTTTAGCACTGGGACAAAACTGTCCTTAACTTAATTTGGCCTTGGATGTTTTCTAAAGTTTGAGTGAGTAGAAATGGCCCTTGCTGGAGAATTCAGAATGACTGAAGTGAATCAGAATAATAAGCCCTTAGACGGTACCCGCGAATGAGATGCCAGATACTAAGGGGGTTTCCTATTAATATATTTCAATGGAAATTTTGACAAAAGATACCATTGTTTTCTATTCCATTTTATTCTGTTCAGGTTCTGATACAGTCCCCATCACTATTGCTTCTTTGTCATTTTTCTCTATATGTGCTGTTGTTTTCCTAGCCGTTCCTTTGCCTATGCTCACACCGCATCCATTAAATATTCCTCAGAATATACAGAACTTGTGAAACCACAAAGAACAGAGTCAGTACCTCCAATTCAGAGAGATGCATGAGGTGGATAGGTCTCCAAGGCTGTTGGGAATGTTGGTTTAGAATTATCTGCAGATGTCACTTGAATGAGTGGAGGCGCTTTGTGGATCTTACGGTGTGCTGACTAATAGGTGAAGTGATGTCAGAGGAAAGGAAAAGGTGGAAGAGGAAGGGAGATAAGTACTGTGTAGAGACAAGTTCTGACATCTGAAATGAGGGGTGGCTGAGTGGTGATTAAATTAGGGACATAGAGGTGAACGGAACCTTCTGGGTCACTAAGTCCAGTCCCTTGCTGTTGCAAGCAATAATATAATCACATTCATATACTTATCAAGCTCCATCATAAAGTTAGGTTGGTAGCCCCACTACTCTAGTTGCAAGGCTGTTCCAGACCCTCACTCCTCTGATAGCTAGACACCTTCCAGATTAGATCCGCAGGCCTTAAAATGAGGGATTTGGGAAGGACTTGATCTTGCTTTAAAATATTCTGTGTCTAGCCCAGTAGCATTTTCATTATTTCGGAGTGCATTTTATCATGGCAAAACCACAGAAGGAACAGCTGTACTTGTAGTATTTCCACTGAAATATTGCAGGAAGAGTTTATACCTGCAATATATTTCCAATCACAGCCATCTAGCAGGAAACCCACAGAGGGGAGAGAGCAGATGGTGAGGCAGACAGGGGGCCTGTTCCTTTTTTTAAAGAAAGAACAACTGGAACGAAACAAGCAGAGAAGGCGAGGGATAGGGAAATGCAGAAATATGAAGAAAGAGAAAAATAAACAGAGAAAACGGGAAGAAGTAAGTGAAAGGACAGAATCTGCTAGGGAGTGATGTAAAGGCCTCCCTTTATTCCCCACCGCTGAATATTTTGCCCCCACACTATCCGTGATATTTTCTTATCCCAGAATCAGTCACGATGGCTGTCAAGCCAAAGAGCAGGACTGGACGTCAAACACAAGCTACTCTAAAATATCAGTTACTATGAAAAAATGGCCATCTTGTCTTGTACATCTTTGTGGTTTACCCTTAGTTGTGCAGAGACTACCAATGCTCATGTGTTCCTGTTCTTATGGTGACGTTTCAACCGCTGCCAACCCTGCCGAAGGGCCACGTGGAGTCCCTGCTTCAGCCAAAGTCATGTTGCAACCATGAATGGTGTTAGTATACCAAAGATCACGTATGGCAGTTAACCACTGGGAAACTGGCACGCTGCTGTAATGATTTGTCCTATTTTCTTAATTTCACAAGGCCTGTCTGCAACAGTGTGACATCAGAAAACATGACAAGATTTAAAGTCCCCGTTCTGGTGCCAACCAGTGTCAAAGCTATCTGTGAACTATTTTGAATTCCTACAGTCATCTTAAACACTACAGAATAAAGAAGTAAAAAATCAGACCCATCCTAATCCCCTTTGCCCCCATCTCATTTATTTTACATTAAGCAACAAATTCCTTGAGTTGCTATTGAAATTCTCTCTCTGAGCATCATGACTAATTAATCCCTCTGAAAATTGACAGGGATGTTCAGTGGAACTTCAGATATGGAGCTTGTCAACTCATTTGATACTCCATACATGTGGCAAAGGCTCAACATCATGATCAAAGCGCCCATCAACATTTACCCAAATGAAAACCCGATTAGTGCTAGAGTGGAAATAGGTTCCGGGGTCTAACTAAGAATTTGAAAATCACTCACATCTAATTGATTCTCTTAGCTGCAGCTCAATCCTGTGTGTTTGACAGATGGGCTGCCATTACAAATTATCAAGATGCCTGTCCCTCTAGGTCCCCTCCCCCTTGACAATTGCCTTGTTGGCACTAAAAGAGGAATGGAAAATGAGGATCGTATTTTGAAGATCGCGCAGTCACTTTAATAAAAGAAGCTGAAAAGGACGATCCCCGCTTGCCCCTGTGAAGCAAAAGTGAAGGTTTTGAGGAGTGATAATAAAAGCAGCATTTTGAGGCCAGGCTCAGTAATGGATTTAAATGCGGCCATATGTGACACGCAGCAGCCGCAGCCCACTCAGAGAATGCAGGAAGGTTACTCTCTGAAAATGCTAATCAAAAGAGAAATGATTCACTTTGGTACCAGCAGCTCCTTAAAATAACAGAGAGTGCTCTCATTTGCATGCAAGACTGTCTGTGTAAAGACATGACGAACAGGGGTTTAGCATAATTATGAGGTCATGTTACCAGCAACTACCCCAGAAGAATACATCCCTAAGGGCATCATAGCAGGCAACAACAAGAATCACTGTGCTGAGCTGCAGGGATTTTTTTTTATTATTTTGCCCAACAAGTGCCCCCCCCCCAAAGTAATAGAATTTAAGGCCAGAAGGACTCACCGGATTGTCTAGTCCAGGGGCCGGCAACCTGAGGCTCCGGATCCGCATGCGGCTCTTCAGCCGCGGTAAGCCGCGGCTCCGGAACGTGGCTCCCCTAGTGACTGGGGGACCAGAGGAAAAATTCTTCCCCTGTCCAAAGTATGGCCCCACTCTCCAGCTCTGCCGCCGAAATTGACAAGGGCGAGTCAATTTCACGGCGGAGGGTGGTCTGAAGTGCTGGCTGCTGGGGTGCAGTGTGTTGGGTGCTGTGTACATAAATGTGTTTATTTATGGCCCGGCCCCTCTGTCAAATTTTAGAACCAATTGTGGCCCGTGAGTAAAAAAGTTTGCCTACCCCTGGTCTAGTCTGACCTCTTGTATAGCATAGGCCACCAGCACCACTACTCAACTCAGCAAGTAAAACTGGACCGAAGTACTACAGCCACAGGAGATGAGGCTATTAAGTGTCACAGGCAGAGTAGGAGGGACTGAGGTGCCTGACGCCTTGGTATTGGCAGGGAAATGGTTGAGATATATCCACATAATCCTGGAAAGTGACCTGCACCCTCACACTGTAAAGGAATGCAATATCCCTCCCCCCAAGGTCACTACCACTCTGACCTGGGGGAAGATTCCTCTCCAGCCCCACATATGGCGATCAGTTAGACCCTGAACACGTGATTAAGAACCAGTTAGCCAAGAAACTAAGAGAGCAAATGATCTGTGCTACTTCAGAGCCCTGGTCCCCCCATCCTGTGTCCCATTTCCAGCTGTGGCCATCTCTGATGCTTCAGTCCCATTCTTTACTCTGAAAAGGCACACTTCCCTTTGCATCAATGCAAGTTGAGGTCAGTAGGGTCTTTTAGGAATCAGTACCTATGTCTTAGCATTACATTAAGGTACCATATTCTTTTAAGGCCTGATCCAAAGCCTATTTAAGTCAATAGGCAAGACAGGAAAGAGAAAACATGCTGTATCAATTAAATATGGTGGCAGCATTTGATATCCAGAATTTTGGAAAATGAGAACAAGAATAACAGTAACATATTAGTCATGGTTCACATTCTCAAAAGTATTTAGGCTCATAACTTCCATTTATTTCAATTTGAGCCCAAATATCTTTGAGGATCTAGGACCAAGTTACTAAATTCTATGGTATTGTATTTTGCCTTTTTGCAGTTTATCAGGATATTTCCACCCTTTGCCAAATGTATCTTTGTTGGGGATTAGATCAACTTGACAGAAGAAAGAAGAACCCTAATCACTGGTCTTAGCTCTAAAAAAGGTTTGAATGCACTTTAAATATATTGCTGTTTCAGTAGAAGGGGTGACTCCAAGTCTTCAATTTGTTTACAGAGAAAAAAGAAATAGAGAAGAATTGCTGTCATTTTCAAATAATTAGAACACACATTAACTAATTAGCCCTCCAATACCATAGGAAGCTAAATATTGCTATCCACACTGTACAAAGGGGAATCTGAGGAACATAGAAGTGAATTATTTTATCCAAGACCATAAAGTAAATCAGTGACCTGATTGGGATTAGATCTCAAAATATCCTGGCTATCACCCCATTATCTCACACTGTTTCTCAGAGGAAGAGAGTGGATCAAGAGACTAAGCCCATTAGACACAAAAGAGCTATTTTAAATGAAGTCAAAATATGAACCATTTTAAGTGTATAATTTGTTTGTGAATTTTAATCTAATTTTCCATAGTTCAAAGGTGGAGAATTTTCCTTTTTTCTTAAAGTAATTAGGGATCATGCTCTTCTCTGTTAAATGATGCCCTACCATCATCACTACTCCTGGGGCTGAAAACCAGAATAAAGATTGAGTGTAGGAAAAAGAAACATGGATATGGTAGTTACTCAAGCTAATTAGCCCTGCATGAGATGTTAAGCTTACAAGATGAAGGAATTCTTCTCTCAGATAGTTTTATTCAATTCATGTCTGGGCATACCATCCTGTAATAGAGGCACATATTAGTCAAAGAAGAACCATGAGTCAGTAGTTTTCAGGGATGGCGAATGACAGCTACCGTAAATCAGGAACAGCAATTGATTAACTAATTTAAACACTAAAGGTAGATTTGGTTGCTATGGCAATAAAAGAAAGGTCAAAACCCTGATCACCTTGGAGGCTCACAATCTCCAGAGATTTCAGAGGCTGAAGTCTGGAAATACATTAAAAGATGCTCCGATTGCCTTGTAATGGCTTGATTATTTTGTCAGCTGGAAGAAATAACTGCTATGTATCAGCTTGCCTCCAGAGTGCAGATAGTTCTGACTACATGCTATCTTTACATAGTATGTCCACACAACCCAAAAAAACCCCAACCCGTGGCAGCACGTCTCTCAGAGCCTAGGTCAACTGACTTGGGCTCACACAGCCAGGGTAAAAACAGCAGTGTTGATACTTGGGCTTGGGCTGGAACCCAGGCTCTGAGATCTGGTGACGGGGAGGGAAACTAAAATCAGTGAGGACTTTTCATTTCCCAAGCCCTTTCTTTGAGCTCCATTGTTGTCTTACAACCCTAACGTATCAATCACTTTATTCCAGCTTCCCATGAGCAGGTGGCTATAACTTAGTATTTTTTGCTTGCTGCCATCTTTATTCATCTTATGTATTTTCTCAAAGGAATTTGATGCATACATTTTACTCCATCAAAAGCCACTTCAGAATCTGGCAGAAAAACAGGCCAGATCCTTCTCTGGTGTAAATCAGAGTCACTCCACTGAGCCATGCTGATTTATACCAGCTGTGGATATGGCCCATAATGTTTATGAGGTACTGGGCCATTTTACTCTCCTTTTCTGTGCAGTTTCAATTGACTTCAAAGGCAAATCAGTGGAATTATTCCAGTTTTACACAACCAAGATTGGGAGCAGAATATGATCCAGATGATTTCTTCTTTACCCATTACCAGGTTGGAACTCAGCTGATTCATTTTATTAACTTATATTTGTGAAGGGCAAGGGTAAATATTACAGCTGTTTGAACATAGCAAATGTTTTTTGCTGAAAATTCTGAAAATGAAATTCTGAAAATGGCTTCATTTTCAGTCCATTTCTCTTCAGTAGCCAGTAAATTTGACTCTCTGTGAAACAGTGATTTTCACACTGGAACATCTGAAATGTGCAAATGTCTTGGGCTTCTATGCAAAAACTGACCTTTGTCAAAACAATAAGGGGTTTGTGTGAAAAGAGGACTACTGTTGTGTACAAGTGCATCCATATTACTCAAAATTGATGTTGCTCCCAAACAAAAAGCTTCAGATATTCTGCACAGACCTAACAAAGAGCTAGATCAAAATCCAGGCTTACTTTCTGGAAAATATTTAAGCATGACTTTCTTCTGTTCTTAATTAAGATTTTTATTTATAGCTGACATTATACTAGTAACCATATCATATGAAGACTAAGGAAGCCTGCACATATGTTCTGGGACAAAACCATAGTCAAGTATGTTGTGACCATAACTGCAAAGTAACAAAAAAGTGAAATAATAAATTATGGATCAATTTAATCTATTTGGGGTTTATTTGGCTATGTGTGGATTCAGTCTTAAAATGTTACTAGTAAATTGTATTTAAATGTTGCTGATCCACTGTGACATTCTAAATGCTTCACAAAAATCAGAGTAGTTAAAGATCTTGATTAAGTTTTATAGAAAAAAATGGAATGAAAGGAAATGGGTCAGATCCTTGGCTACAGATGAAGTGCACTCAGTGGGTGGGGGAAGGGGGAAAGGAAGCTGAAAGCTCACCTTTCCATTGCCACGATCCTGCTTATAGCTCTGTGCAAGACTGATCCCACTGCACCATGTTAGAGCAGTGTGAGTGATGCTCTCACGTGCACCAGGCTGCCATGGCCTCAGAATGCTGAAAAATGCAGCTGATGGGTCACTGTGGGGCAGGGGAGGCTCAGCCACACCCCTTTTATTCCAGCCACACCCTCTTTCCCCAGAAACAAGAGGGGTGGTGGCATGGGAGCACCTACACCCGTTCTGTACCACAGAACGGGCACCATGGCACTGGAGTGACCCTCCTTGGTCCAGTTACACTGGGTTTAAGATTCGTTCACTCTGGTGGCATGGTGCAAAGACACCACATTGCTCCAGCCAGTATGGATCTATATATCGATAGGCAGTTCATAATGCTATCTCCACTAATGGAGTCATTTTTCTTTGCCAGAGAAAAAGTACCCAATGTGCTTGCTTGGTTTTTCTTCACAAGTCTCATGCCAGAGCTACTGAACAGCAACTTCATTTTAATAATAAGCATTTTTACTGCAAAAATCTTTGCCTATTCTAATCAAAGCATCAGGTGTAAATGTATTTGTTTATATGAGGCTAGATAATTCCCTACTTGAGATGGGGGAGGCGGGGAACATTTTGGGAGCAGAAAACTGAGTTTCAACTTGCAGAGTTTCCTCTGAATTATTGCAGTGAGGGTAGGGGGAGTTGTCCTCCTTCTAAGGAACAGGAAGAAAGTCTGCCCCGAAGCCTGCAGATCTCAGGACATCCACAGACAGAGGCGCGGTACTGCCAGTGGCACTCAGTGCTGCACAGCTCCTTTAGATCTCCCCTGCGTTCTTGCCTGCCATTGTCTGTAAGCCCCCTTCAGGGAGACCTGCTGAGGGGTCAGTCCTCCCTCCAATCCACATAGCTAGGCCCTTGGAGCATAGTGAGGAATATCTGACACTCCCACTCCCTTCCCCAGCAGACCATATCCACCTAATCTTGATCTCCATGTTGCAGAGTAGAGGGGAATGAGCGAGACCATAGTAATTAAGGGTGAGATTTTCAAAGGGACTCAAGGGAGTTGGGGAGTCACTGAGAGTGAGGCCTTTAACTCCCTCAGGCCTCCTTGAAGATCCCAGCCTAAATTCCTCCCTATGGAACTCAAGACACCGAGCTAAAGACTATCATACAGTTCTCTTTGACCTTACTTCAGTGGTTTGGTTTTTGCTCCTCACCAATAGAGAAATGAAGTAGTGAATGGTAGATTCATGAGCCAGGAGAGTGAAGCAGCCATCTTTGCATAACAATAACAGCAACTCAAGTGCCTACCTCATCATTTCCCTTCACTGAATACAGGAGGATTCACTGCATAACTCCAGTCTATTACTTCTTCAGCAGCTTCAGTTCTATCTCTCCCTAAGGTTGCAAACAGCTCTACAAGGCCTAGGACAAGACGCAGGAACTTGGCCACCCCACATCATCCCCTATGCCTCTATCCCCAGAGGACTCAAAACCTTGTCTTAAGCGTGAGTTTCCCCTCAGCAGGGCTGTCTCAATGAATTTGGAGGCCCTCGCTACATTAGAGTCTGGTTAATAGTAATCATGGAAATGGGGTGGCAGGGACCTCAGGAAGTCATCAAGTCTAGCCCTCTGAGCTGGGCCAAGTAAACCCAGACCATCCCTGACAGGTGTTTGTTCAGCCTGTTCTTAAAAACCTTCAGAGGTGGGGATTCGTCCACCATCCTTAGAAGCCTATTCCAGAGCTTAACTACCTTACAGTTAGAAAGCTTTTCCTCATATCAAACAAAAATCTTCCTTGCTGCAGATTAAGCCCCTCACTTCTTGTCCTCTCATCCGTGGATATGAAGCACAAGTGATTACAGCCTTCTTTGTAACAGCACTTAAGCAACTGTTATCAGGTCCACCCCCCTCCCTCCCCTGGTTTTCTTTTCTCCAGACTAAACACGCCCAGTATTTTCAACCTTTCTTCATAGGTCAGGTTTTCCAAACCTTTTATCATTTTCATTACTTTCCTGTGGGCTCTCTCCAGCTTGTCTGCATCTTTTCTATAGTGTGACGCCCGGAATGAGACACAGTACCCCAGCTGGGCCTCACCAGTGTTGTGTAGAGTGGGACAGTTGCCTTCTGTGTCTTACATATAAAACTCCTGTCCACACTGACTTTAGTGGTGCAGGATCACTCTCCAAAGCATAAGCAGTTCCACTGGAATCACTAGATTTACTGGTGTAAGTGAGCTGTGAACTGGCTCCCTTATCTCTGCCTCCCCTTAATGTTTCTCATTCCTCTCGTCTATCTTTTCCCATCCCACACTCTTCTTTCTCTCTTCCCGTGTTCCTCTGCCCATCTCCCCACTACCCAATAGTAGATCTATCCTTCCGATGACATGCCCCAGCATGCTAGAGATATCACAATAATCACAGATCAGTGCTGGACAGTTCATTTTGCTTATGGAGATAATGTGACTCTGTTCTCCTCTCCTCTATCCCCGCTAGATATGTGGCACTTGCTTAAGATTTACAATGAAAGAATGTTAAAATGAAAATTATTGAACTAGATGGACATTTAGCAGATTTTCTAGATTTTCTGCTGGCAGCGTTGGACCATGGAGCTGGTGAAATGCTGATTGTCAATATGGAATCATCGATTGGTGGACAGTCTAAAAGTCGGATGTTTTATCACAATAGCATGAAGCAATTGCTATCACAAAGCCTGTGCTTGCTGATGTTTTATGTATACTTGATGCTTTTTTATTACTCCGCTATTGTGCACGCTGCATCTTGTGGGCTGCGGAAATGCAATAAAAAGTTTAAGTAATATAGTTTTTGAAAGTAAAGAATGAGATTATGAACTGCTTTTATAGCCTTAGAGGTTTTCTTTTCTTTTTCTAAACACCTTTGGTCAATATATCTATTCAGCTGAAGATTCTTCTTCAGTTTCTTAAAGAGATTTCAGTTGTCATTCAATTCTTGTCACTTGGTTTCAGAAACTCTCAGGCCTTGACTCAGGCCAAATTCACTTTTACTTTTATGGGAGATTTACCTGAGTAAGGACAAAGTAAAAAAAACAGGCCCAGACCATCCCCCTCCCATGGAAAAATGCCCCCAGGAAGATATTCATGGAGAGGAAATCTCCACAATGATTCTCTCATAATGATCCCCTATATCAGCCAAGCAGGGGAGGAGGTATCAATCCCCAGGAAAAGGTCCCAGTCCCAGCCCCAACCTTTCACAACCCCCCACAGATCAGGGACCTCTACACTGAATTTGCTCCTCACAGCACCACTGCCCTTGGGAGTCCTCTGGGGTTTGTAGGGTGGCCAGGTATCCTGATTTGGACCAGAATGTCCAGTTGAAAAGGGGAACTTGACAGTGTCCGGTAACTGCAGGTGGGGGAGGCGCTGGGTCATCACCCGCGCCAGCTCCTACTCAGCCGGAGCTACCTCCTACCTGCGTTGGGTGGCTGCAGCTCCCAGCCCTGGCTCCACAGGCGAGTCCCTCCTGACCCGGGGAAAAGGGAAGTGGGGGGAAGAGAGAAAAAAAGCAGCAAGCGGTGACAGGGGAGTGGTGAAGAGAAGCAAATGGGGGCACAGGGCCTTGGGGAAGGGGGGGGGGAAGTTTTGGTACATCTTCTGGAGGGTCCAGTTTTTAAATATTACAAAGCTGGCAAACCTAAGAGGGGCCTATAGGAAAGAAAATACAGTCTGGGGCTCCTTTCTGGACTAGTTTCTGCAGGGCCAGAGTGGGATAATGCTTATTTCTGTCCACTCCTCCACACTCACTCAGTCTCGATTCCTTGTTCTAACCACGGATAGTACGGAGAGCTCTCCACAGGACCATGTGGATGGTGTCATGAAAGCAACCAAAGCTATCCCCGGCATATTACTGGAAGATCTATTTGTGAAGGGTCCTTTCCTTAAGGCTGTTTTGGAAGGTGGAGGATGATCTGGGCCTGAAGACTTGACCCCTAAATCCTTTGTCCAAGGTCCAGGCTTAAAGAGATGAAGGCTTTTTCTTAACAGTTCCCACTGGTTGTTTTTTTTCTATTGCTTTTTGTTTCCTTAATATAAAGATTAAGAATAGCATTTATTTATGTTGAGCCTGAGGTTTTTTCACTTGGCAAACAATGAGTTTTGACAGGGTCAGTCCCAAGAGGTGAGCCTCAGTTGGTTCTTCATGAAGTATTTAGAAATATCTTCTATTTTGATAGAGGAAATACCAAATCCACCAACCAGCTCGTCTGATGCATTCCCTCACTCCCACCAGTAAAACTGGCTCACTTGATCACTCTCTGGCATGATTCAGTAACCCTAAACAATGGCAATGTGTTATAATCTATTACTAGCCTTCTCCCCCCATCGCTGCCAAATTGTTATTATCTATGACTAGCCCTTAGCAGCTCAAGTTCACTCTGTTTCATAAAGTCACCCTGAATTCCTAATCCTGAAACATTTTGACATTTTTACGTAAGCATTCCAGGATTTATTTATTTATTTGTTGAGGTGACAAAAATAATCTATATTAAGACAAAAGTCCTCTCGTGCTGTTTGGACAAAGGCCAGTTTTTACAACAGGATCCCATATGCCAAAGAGTTGATTGATGCTTGCTATATAAATACCCATAGTAATTAACCTGGAATAATGATTCCCAACTGTGCTAAAGAGACCACCCTTTTGCCCTTCCCTGACTTTCAGACTAATCATTTAAAGCTAGACCACGTTAATGCCTGCTCCCTACACCATAGGTCAGAAGGGAGAACTATGAATACATGTTTCTGAAAGGAAAATAACCCACCCCCTCTACATTGTGTTCCCCTGTTTTTATTCTGTTTTGGGAAGACACACTGTACCAGCTATTCAGTTAATGAAGTCAATACTGGATGTAAAAGGTGAGCAGAGGATGAGGATCATGTGTGAGGATGATAAGCAGGAGATGGGGAAGAGACAGCAGCAGTGGTGATAGTGGAGTGATTCTGAGAGAGAAGAACAAGCACTGGGAAGTCCTAAATGGGAGGCTTGCTTTGCTTTCAGGAAACTAGCAGGCCTGAGTCTCATTTATACCAAATCCTTTTATTCCACTCAGGCTTTAAAAGTAAGCAGAAATGGAAATGCCTCCTATGCAGAGCTATTCCCCTCAGATGAAGCAGAGATAGCATAAGGGCATAGTGGCCCAGTTTCCAGTCTCCAGCACAGGAAATGGGACAGGGGCATGACTGGAGGACACTACACTGTGCCTCTTCTGTTTCTCAGAGCTCACAGGGGGCCATGGGAAGCTGAGCATAAATTAGAGCAGGCCTGAGGGCAGGGGCATTTGCGGTGTCCTGGGCTGGTACTGGGAGGCAGAAAATGGTGCCTGCAGAGATCCGTCCAAGGTGGCAATGTTCTGGCCCATTATAATTAATTATAAGAGATAAAATGCTTACTGGTTTTGTTCTGTTTTTTAGTTTAAAGTCACTGATGTTTAGCAGTGAGAAATGATTAAACTAAAGCTGCAGAGTTTCTGTTAACACAGTGTTAAATTAAAAAAAAAGAATCTTAAAACTCTTTCATGCCACATCCATGCCAGAGCTTACCACCCCCAACTGTCAAATGTACACTGCACCCCATCCATTTCACATTAGTGGAACGGGCAGAGACACTAGCTCAGAGTGCCCCTGATCAGAAGGAGCAAGAATACTGCAACTGCAGAAAAACATCTGGAACGCAGCGCTACAGAACATTCCAAATTAACCAGGGGAGCCTTTGGCCCCTTTAGCATTTCAACACTCCAAAAAATGAGAAGAATCCACAAATATATTTGGTCCCGACACTGGTGTGTCCATTTGCTTTACAAACATATGGAGATTTGTAGAAGCAGCTTCCTGCCATTAAGGAAAATCATGGACTAATCAGTGCAGAGTGGGTAAGAAAGCAGGAAAAGTGGAAAATGAAAAGTGAGTATTGACTGTGGACTCGGAAGCGGCTAAAACATTTAACAACTGTTTTGTTTCTGTGTCAGTGCATGACCATCACTTGATTTGGAACAAGGCTTCTGGTGAATACTTCAGTTTAACTTTCCTGTTAATGTTTATAATGAGTTATTTAAGCATAAAATAGCTAAAACTCCTGCTTTCTATAGCAGGCATAATGACTGATCAAAGCAACAAGTAGTATCCGTTATCTTCCTGGCTGCACAATGAGGTATTCTTCTCAGTTTAATGGTGTTCATTTAGAAGAGGACAATTACCCAAGCGCTCTACTGTCATTCCACTTTTACAAGATAGAGATTCCTTCCTTGTGAGTAGCCATAGGCTCATTTCTGGGACTGTAGTTATATAAAACCTATTGGAAAAAAATAACCCTTCATATGATTAGATAACTGACTTCATAATGGAATGGATTCTTCGGTTCTAAGCAATTTGGATTTTGCCGAGATAAACCAACTATCTCTTTTTTAATTGATGTAACGTTTACTTAAGAAACAATGGACTTTTCCCTTTTAGTGTACTGAAATGATTTCTCTCCTTTCTTTATTCTTTTCACACACTGGCTTATGGGAACATGGGCTCCACCCAGCTAGGTATATTTTATAATTCCTAAGTTTTTGGCTCCTCGATTCCAGTAAGAAGGACAATATTTCCGTTGTCAGTCTGTGCCTTACCAGGCAGGAGGCATTCTAGATGTGAGGCAGCCATTCTGACCTCCTCCCTTGGAGGACAGGTTTGTCACCCCTGTGACAGACAACGTGCTCAGTGCTGCATAAGTCACAAAATAAAACAGTCCCTGCTTCAAAGAGCTTACAGTCCAAAAGACTGACACAGAGAAGTCAGGATGCATTGGGAAGCTTGGAAGAGGGAATAACATGTGGTGGTGGTGGTGGTGGTGGTATTAACTCATTTCTAGGAGTGATGGGCCTAGATTGGAGTGGCCCTGGGAAGCTGGGATCTCCCTATTCACAGCAGCAGATCAGCACTATCATATCACTGCAGGAAACTGTTATTGCAGCTGGAGTAAAAGTTAGAGAGGTTTCCAGGAGGAACCTAGATTTTGCCATAAAATGACCTCCCACCACCAGAAATTAATGTGAAGTTTCTCCTAAGGCACTAGGTGGGCACTGGATAATCATACAGAAAGATATTTGCAAAATCGTTTGACTACTTTAGGTAGTTAGCTGAATATTCCTTTTTTCATTAGCCTACCACTAATACTGTCTCATTATTTCTGTGTATTCCCCCATCGGTTTGTCTGTACCTATTGTCTCCTTAGATTATAAGCTTCTTGTGGGAAGGGGCCGTGTGCTTGTTCTGTGTTTGTACAGTGCCTGTCATGGTGGGGTCCATGACTTGGGATTACTGCTGTTAATGCAGTATCAATAATCATAACAACAAGACCAAGAATTCGATACAGCACCACTGAAGTCAATAGCAAAATTTCCTTTGATTTCAGTGGTGCAGAGCTGGGTCTTAAATGCCAGTCAGACTCCACTCTTTCAGCTAGTTTTTCCTTGCTAACGCTTGCCTGGGTCACTCACACTGCCACTCCCAGGCCTGACCATTAGAGATTCTGTGTGGGCCCTTTTTAACCATTGAACACAAAAGGAACTCAGCCTTAGCATCTCACTGGGCAAAGCCGAATAAATGCTCACCCTGGCTCACCTCTCCCTTTTCATTAATTCTACTCCTTTCCGTTTCTTCTCCCCGCCTTCTCCCTTTGGGGTAAACCAGATTAACTTTTTAGAAGCGGAGGCCTGAAGTCAGCCTTTAAATCCCTATGTAGACACCACAATTAAAGAGCCCTGATTTGCAGCAGTGCTGGTGAGCCGAGGATGCTCTGTAGCTCTGAAAAATCCAATAGCTTTTATTCAGGTGTCTAAATATAGATTTTGGTTCCAAAGTGTAGATATGAGATCTGAAAATTTTAGTATCAACCTGCAAGTTCTGCAGACGTAATATCCTCTGTGACAACTAGGGTAGATCCAATAGCAGAGGGGTTGCAATTTTAACTCGTTGGGATAGCGACTTTGTTTTCCTTTCTATGTAAAGCCCGATGAACCCTGATGCTATTAGATAATAAATAAAGAATAACAGTAAAATATAAAAATAATATGGATCAAATGGCAAGTGCGATATGTGTTTATGTGCAAAGGAGAGATGCTTTTTGCTCTCAGATGACTGGGAATGGAAGTGTTTTTCACATGCTGAATTTATAATCTTGAAAACAAGTTAATCTCACAGAGAAAATGAGAGGCTATTGGAAAGCAATTTATCCCAAAGCTGTTAATAGTGATAAATGTATGTGCCATCCAACTTGGCAATACAGTGCATTCCCCAAAGCTGAGTAATGTGCTCAACCAAATCAACTCCAGATACCAAAAATGAGATCATTTATTTTCCGTCTTTATTTAATTGTTGGTAAATAGCACATTTTAATTATGGCTGGTCCTATCTTCCCTGGCTTGTGCTGAGGTTTGTGTTACACCAGCTGCCATTGATACACTGAGCAATAATAGAAAATTGAACAATCACAGAAATAAGAAGCTAAAAATAGAAGCTAACATGGAGTTTGGAAACAGGCAGCCTGGATTCTTAACCAAGTTCATTAGTGAATTCCACCTTTAAAACTGCATTGAAATGTATTTATTTAGGGTTAGATTGTGACTGGACTGCACACTCATGCGTGGAGGTAAAAGCAAAGTCCCGCTCTCCTCCTCACCCCCTTTATGACCCTCCCGAGGCTTACCTGGAGCTTGGTCTGGAGCCTAGAGCTACATGCCCTCTTACTCCCTCTTCAGAGCAGGGCAGTGGAGAAGGACTGGGAAGGGATCCTTGAATCCACCTCCACTACTGGCCAGAAGAATGGAGTAAGACTTTACTGTGGGTACAACACCGCAGCAAATGACTGTCCCTGGGAACAAGGGGGGAAAGACACAACCCCTTCCCGGGGCTGCGGCTGAGGTGCCACAACTGCCTGCCATCTCACAGTATGGGGTGGTGTCCTTGGGCAAATCTTGCCTTTATTGAATTATTTGGCTTTGTACTACCCTGCAAGAAAAGAGCAGCCAACTGCAGTTCTGGGCACACTTGATAATCTCTGAAAAACACTCTCATAAATGAATGAATGGATGTAACCCTGTCCAAAGAGTCCCCACTAGATTTCCACAGACACTGGCCCCAACCCTTCTCACCACCCAGCTTGTTATGAGCATGGGAGAAATGACTGGCTTTGCAGTCTACCCTGAAGGGTTAACAAACGCGGGCCATTATTTATTTGTTAGGAAGAGATCGATTCCTTCTAAATTCTCCTTATGCGTCAACAAATACAAAAGCAACTTGCAGAAGAAAACTCTGTAGCAAAAGACAATTCACAAAAAACAACATAATCTCAAGGTTGCAAAACAAGTTCCATTATAGGAACACAAAACATACATTATTCGAGATCAACAAAGCAGACTTCGGCGCACGCACACATACACATGATATTTTCTTGTACTCAGAGAATGAATAGCAATACTTATATCTCCATCGCTTTAATGGCAAGTATTTCTTAGAGTGGGTTTTCTCAGCTCATTCTTCTCTCAGAAGCGGGATGGTGCAAAACAAAGGCAAGGCTTGTCTGCTTCCATATTCAGCAAGACAGCACAAATATTATCACTGAAAGTCTGTCTTAGGCCCGGTCTACATTTACCTTCCGGATTCAGTGACAGTCGACGGGAGATATGCAAGTGACGTAAATCACTTGCGTATCTCTCGTCGACTTCGAGGTGTCTCCTCTGCGCGCCATCCACACTGCGCTGTGCCACTTACTGGGGTGGTTTTCCTGCATCCCTTGCTGGATCGACTGAGCAGGTCTACACAGACCGCTCAGTCGATCCAGAGCAATCGATCTGATGGCGGCGAATTTGCTGCCGTCAGTGTAGACCCAGCCTTAGAGGTGTTAGTGCTAGATCTGTCCATGTGTGCCTGGAAACCTTAGCACCCCAAACCAACTACTAGTGTATGAATGCTTAAACCAAGAACAATGCACTGTTGTCGAGGACGTTTTCGTGATCCATGTCACAAATGAAGCATCAACTTGCTAAGCCAGCTGAAGTTCGACACGGGCTGGGTTGCAGATCTCACAGAACTGAGTTTATTATTATTTATTATTCGTATTGTTGTGCCTAGAATGCCGGTCATGGACCAGGACCCTGCTGTACTAGGCACTGTGCAAACACTGAACAAAACAGACAGAGCTTACAATCTAAGTATAAAATAAGAGATAATAGATGGATATAGACTGACAGGAGGGGGAGTACAAGGAAATAATATGACACTTATTCTGAGATAGGTTTGCTGCTGGTTTGGGTTGTGACACAGACAAGTTTCAGTGTATGGTCCTCCAATGAAATCAAGAATGCCACAAAGATAATCTTCACCCGCCTCCTGTAGCTATTTCCTTCCCAGGACATGATACTATTAGCCATAGTGCAGTAATGTACATTGTGTGGTCCTTGGGCAAGAATACTAGGAAAGGCTTCTTTATGCCTTCCAGGTTGGAAACAATCCATATGGGTTTATTGTGGTTTGTGGTGCGAGTTTGGAACTGTTGTGCATGGCAATATTGCCATTTACCAATTGCGAAGGAACAGACTCCAGTGAATCATATGGGATGCCCACCTTCAAAACCTCTCAACAGGCTGATGCTGCTGTAATTAGCTTCCTGATTAGCAAGTTCACACCATTTTGCCTTGAAATCTACTCTGCTTCCACCAGCTCCTATCAATAAACACTTCCATTCCCACCTTGTAGGCAGTCACTATATTGCACTCTTCAAGCCTTAACTTTTTGTGATACACCAATTAATTAAATCTACAGGCAAAGACAGGCCTGGAACTTCTTTTAAAAGTGACTTTACTGACCAGCCGTACCACAGTTCAGGTTGCTTGAGGGTCGTTTTTCTACAAAGATTAATGGGGGAAGAAATGAGGTTCTCACAATAGAAACATTCATAGCAAGTTAACCCAGCAAAACTACAATGCCACTAACAAGAATATTGATAAAATCTTGGTTCCACTGAAATAAATGGGAGTTTTACAATTAACTTTGATGGGCCCAGAAATTTACCTGACATTTTGTGGGGCTGGAGAAGGCAGAAGTCCTGCAGACAAAGTCTAAAAAGTAGAGCAGAATGAAAAAATTCCAACTAAACATATTTTTCCATAGTAATTTACTGATTCACTAAAGTCAAAACATTTCATGGAGAGACAAGGTGGGTGAGGTAATACCTTTTCCTGGACCAACTTCTGTTGATTAGAGAGAGACAAGCTTTTCACCTTACATAGTGCTTTTCGTCAGGTCTGGCAACTTACTCAGAGTGTGGCTAAATACAAGAAGGAACAGATTGTTCAGCCTAAGTAGTTACATATTTCCAGGGACCATTCAAGACGAAATGGCCCACAGACCAGGATGCACCAACTCAAAGCAGTACCAGACCCTGTCAAAGCAACAGATGCAAAACCCGATGCGCTGTGATGATCAACACCCGCTCCACAACACACTTTTCAAGATCCATGGGTCCTACACATGCCTATTACAACGTGATTTACCTCACCTAGTGCGCTAAATGCCTCCAACAGAAACCACGTGTGTGATCAGACAGTCACTGCGCTCTCCAGTGAATTCACGCAGGAAAAAGGTAAAGAACAAAAACACTCTATCGTCTGCAGGTGAATACTTTTCACAGAGCGATCACTCTGTATCTGATCTTTCAATCCTCGTTCTCAAAGGTAACCCGCACAACACCTTCAAAAGGCGAGCCTGGGTGCTTAAATCCATAACTTTGCAAGACAATAAAAAGCATGAACTGAATAGAGACACTGGATTTATGCTTATTACAACAATCTATAACCACCCCCTACAGCTGCTTCCCCCCACCCCATTCCTTTCCCCCCTATGACTGGAGAGGTGTTAATGGGCCACTTCACCTTGAAAAGTCCCTGGAAATGTGCATTAACTATTAATTCTAAACAATCTGCTGAAGATGTTCTATGCCGATGAGAGAAAGCTTTTCCATTGGCATAATAAAACCATGTCCCACCAACACAGCACTGTCCATACCAGCGCTTATTGTGGTGTAACTTATGTTGCTCAGGTTTGTTCACATTCCTGAGTGACATGTTATGCCAACATAAGCTATAGTGTAGACATAGCCCAAAAAGAAAAATGGAGAGCAGCAGAATACAGACACCAGACTTTAGAAAACCAGACTTTGACTCCCCCAGGAAACTGATGGGCAGGATCCCCTGGGAGGCTCATATGAGGAGGAAAGGAATCCAAGAGAGCTGGCTGTATTTTAAAGAAATTTTATTGAGGGCCCAGGAACAAACCATCCTGATGTTCAGAAAGAATAGCAAATATGGCAGGTGACCAGCATGGCTTAACAAAGAAAGCTTTGGTGAGCTTAAACAGAAAAAGGAAGCGTACAAAAGTAGAAGCTTAGAAAGAAGACTAGGAAGGAGTATAAAAGATACTGTTCGAGAATGCAGGAGTGAAATCACGATGGTCAAATCATAATTGGAGTTGCAGCTAGCAAGGAACGTGAAGGGTAACAAGAAGGGTTTCTACTGGTATGTTAGCAACAAGAAGGTCAGGGAAAGTGTGGGATCTCTTACTAAATGGGGGAGGCAACCTAGTGATAGATGATGTGGAAAAAGCTGAAGTACCCAGTGCTTTATTTCTTCTGTCTTGGGGCCAGATGCAATACATCCCAGGGTGCTGAGGGAGTTGGCTGATGTGATTACAGAGCTATTGGCCATTATCTCTGAAAACTCATGGCAATAGTGAGAGGTCCCAGATGATTGGAAAAAGGCAAATATAGTATCCATCTTTTAAAAAGGGAAGAAGGAAGATCTGGTGAACTGCAGACCAGTCAACCTCACCTCAGTCCCCACAGAAATCATGGAGTAGGTCCTCAAGGATTCCATTTTGAAGCACTTGGAGGAGAGGAAGGTGATTAGAAACTGTCAGTATGGATTCAAACAGGGCAAGTCATGCCTGACCAACCAGATTGCCTTCTATGATGAGATGATTGGCTCTGTGGATTGGGAAAAGTGAATGTGATATACGTTCACTTTAGCAAAGGTTTTGATACAATCTCCCACAATATTCTTGCTAGCAAGTTAAAGAAGTATGGGTTGTTTGAATGGACTAAAAGGTGGATAGATAGCTGGCTAGATCATTGGGCTCAATGGGTAGTGATCAATGGCTCACTGTCTAGTTGGCAGCTGGTATCAACTAGAGTGCCTCAGGGCTTGGTCCTGGGGCTGGTTTTGTTCAATATCTTCATTAATGATCTGGATGATGGGGTGGATTTTACCCTCAGCAAATCTGCAGATGACACTAAGCTGGGGAGAGTAGTAGATACAACTGGAGGACAGGGATAGGATACAGAGTGACCTAGAAAAATTGGAGGATTGGACCAAAAGAAATCTGATGAAGTTCAACAAGGACAAGTGCAGAGTCCTGCACTTAGGATATAAGAATCCCATGCACTGCTACAGACTGGGGACCAACCAGCTAAGCAGCAGTTCTGCAGAAAAGGACCCGGGGGTTACACTGGACAAGAAACTGGATATGAATCAACAGTGTGCCCTTGTTGCCAAGAAGGCTAACAGCATACTGGGCTGCATTAGTAGGAGCATTGCCAGCAGATTGAAGGAAGTATTTTTTTTTCTTTTGACATTATTAAAGATGGACCCAAACTAAGAATTCTCATCTGGGAAGTGCAGGTCTGGCTTTTAACATCACTACTCTGGCCCACAGGTTATAATACTCTGATAGCTCTTCATTCATTAGCTATTTTTTCCCACTGAAAATAGAAAGTGATTTATTAAGTACATATATTTTCATAGTTCCCAAGTTTGGGTACCACTGTCTGCAAGATCATTCTCCACATTCTGTATAACCCTAGGAAAAACCCCAGTATCTTACCTGGCAAAGGTTTTGCATTTTTCAGTGAAATGCTCATAGAAACAACAGATGGTCCCTATTTTCTAGGAGAAAGCCCAGCTGTTTTAAGTTTGTCTAGGTGCTTTCAGAGCAATAAAAGGTCCCCTTTCTGTTCGTCATTCTCTCATTTCCTGTCAGGCAGCTGTATTCAAATATTTATTGCACTTCTTGCACTGGAGTTGGAGTGATCAGATTGCTACAACAGAGCCTGCCTTCCCCCTCACAGAAAAGCAGTATACTTGCAAAATATTACTGTGCCACACTTAGGATATGCTCAGTGTCCTAATATATTAGCCATTAAGATTTGATGAGTTATACTGCACGTAGCACTGTCCGTGGCAGGGTTTGAGCCCTCCTGGTAATACACAGTACATCCACCTCCTCTTGATATAAGGGACACTGATTATATGAAAGAAACAACGGAAGTTGGGCTATGTCATCGCAACACAAAGCATGGGTCAAATTCTGGAGTTCTTTGGGTTTGGCAAGAAAACAGGTGAGTATTAAAGATAGATTGTGGCTGGCTCCCATATGGAAGTGCAGGAGGAAGGCACAAGAAATTCCACCCTCTTGAATTATCCTGATAGCGAATTGCTGTATTTGCAGCCCCTGACCTTTCTGTGTGGAGGGACTGTTTTGTGGAAGAATTTCTGGAGGAGCTAGGCATATCTGTGGTGGTACAGAGAACTGGAGCCATGGGCCTTGCCCTCCCTCAATGCTGGATTAGGGTGAGTACGCAAAAAAACCCACGGACCATAGCAGCTGGTCCTGTCCTAAAACCCTAAAGCTGTAGTATTGGCTATATTCTGGCCATTCCCATCCTCATACTAGGAGCAATATGCCCAGAATGAGAGTGTGTGGACCCAGGGTTATGATCACACATGAAGCTTGATGTTTGGTCCCACCCTACAGCAGCCATCAGCAGCAACTGTGGAAGCATTTGCAAAGCAGCCTCTCTGCAAGCATTGACTCACCCAAAATTGAAACAGGAAACTTGCCTTGTCCTTCCCTTTCTGGGCACAGCCTTTTGAAAGTTTGACCTACTGAGTTTAATTCCACAGTCACGTAAGACTGCCATGTGTGCAATAGTATTTACTATAGTGTTCACCCTCTTAAGTGCTACTAATAAATAATGGATAGCTCACTGTGGCTACCTGCATCATTTTTAAATAAATAGCTAAGTGTATGAATATACCAAGCTACCATGTTGTTTATCATATCCTAATGGACTCCCTGCTTAAATGAGCTAGAAGCAGGAAATTAGAGTGATTGAATGATATTCCAAACATTGCATCATTGCAGATACTACAGCCTTGTGGGTGGAGCTATGGATTGCGGTAACTAAGTCAGATATATTGTGAGGACTACCTAATGAGTCCTCAGAACTTGTATGGGCAACCTTTTATAATTGCCATACTCTGGATCTCAAATACATTGGGGCCCATTATATATTGCCTTCAGACCAGATCTCATTGCCAGCAAAGGGAACTCTGCCACAGATTGAGGATTGTATATGGCCCTTAGTTTCTAATACATCTTCTTTTAGCCCATCACTGTTTCAGTGACTTCATAAATACACTTGGAGGGAGCAAAGAAGGAGCTAGAGAGATTTCTGGATATGATTCCTTGTTCCTTCCTTCTTTACGTATGTTACCTAAGGCCTCCCAAATGAAAATAAAGGTATTTCAACAATGTAATCGCAGTCTTCCCTGTGTTAATACAGGCACGAAGTGCATTGTCTGTGCCTTCCCTGTTCATGGGCTACTCATGGGCTACTCATAGTCAGCCCCTCACATATAATAGGCTAGCTGTCAGGGCCGCCCTAACTTGTACCTATGCTTCCATGGCTCCTGTGTGCCATGTGACTCACCCCAGCCACACCATCTCCTTCTCCCTTCCTCCTCTATTCCACCCCTGCCCCAGATTGTCAAAAACACCTGTAGAGGATGTGCAAAGCTGGCAGAACCCGCTTTATGTGTGGCATACAGGCTCCTGGGCTGGAGGTGTTTCCCAGTGAATCTTAGGCCTTACCCTATAGCCCCTTTGCACCAGCCTAACTAGCACAAGCAGGCTTTTGGGCACCATGTTTCAAGGAAGACCATAGTGATTAATGTTGTGTCCTCTTCTAGCTACTCTTGCACCACAGTGTTGAATTCAGAACCAGAGTTCCTAACACTTTGGGGTATTTGGATCCACACACACAAACACATACACACATCCATTTTTTGGCATAGGCTCATCTCTAAACTGAACAAACAAGTCTGGGGACAGTTTGGTGGGAAAGAATATCAACTATAAATCTGGGCTTCAAATATCAAACACAGTCTCCAAGTGATTCATATTAAACAAGCCAGACTTGCACTGCGAACAGGTAACACATTGGTCCACAGTAACTAGTAGAGATACTTATTTAGACTTTGAAAAAGTCTTTGACACAATCCCTCACAAAAGAGAGTTAAATCAACTAAGTAGCCACGGGGTGAGAGGTAAAGTTCTGTCATGCATTAGAAACGGGCTAAGAGGCTGAAATCAGAGAATGGATATAGACGGGCTATTTTTAGTATGACAAAAGCATGGTGCTTCCATGGTTTTGTGTTAAAATTGATGTTGTTTAATAGATTTATTAATGATCTTGAAAACAGGATGAGCAGTGAGGTGGCAAAATTTGCAAAGGACAAAAATTTTTAGGATAAACTTTAAAACAGCAGCCAGAATTTGGAAGGCTATATATATATATATAAGGGCCATAAGCCATGATGCTTCAGGACATAAGCCTGGTACTAACTATGAAGGGCTAGGAAGAGCTTTCCCCTGTGGGCAAATCATTCTTCACTACAAGGATTTTAGCGCCTTTTCTCTGGAGCATCTAGCATTGGCCACCATTGGTGACAGGGTACTGGACTAGACTGGCTGGCACTAGCCAACATGGCAATTCTTCTGCTCCCATGTAGCCTTCTAAAACCCCACACTGGGTCAGGAGAAGAAGAAATATGTTAGGACCCAGTGCTTCAGAGATTTAAAATATTAAAAGTAGGTTGGGCCTGAAGATAGTGAGTAGATAATGGAGTAACAGGGTTGGGAGAGGGAGAACACAGTAACAAGAGGTAAATACTGTTTTCTCACATCTGCTGTTTATGTACCATGTCCCAGCTTTTATTACGAAAGGAGAAAGAGCGTGGTGAGGAAGAATCCCTGAGGTGGTAAAATCCTCCAGTGCACACACCCCTGAACAGAAAGGAAATCCAGTGGTTAAGGTGCCAGCCTGAGACATGAGAGACACAGATTCAGTTCCTTGCTTGGCCTTAGACTTCTTATCTGACCTTGAGCAAGTTACTTTAGCCTCTCTGTGCCTCAGATCCCTATCTGTAAAATGGGGACAACAGTAGTTCCCTACCTCACAGGGTTGTTAGGAAGATCAATACATTAAAGACTGTGAGGTGCTCAGATACTATGGAGTTGAAGTCATGTAAATAGCATAGATAAAATCTCCTGTTATGGGCTTGAAGAAGAAATTACTGGGTGAATTTGATTGGCTCATGTCATGCAGGAGGTCAGACTAGATCATAATGGTTCCTTTTGGCCTTAAAATCTATGAACCCCACCATAAATATCCCATACGCCCTAACACAGCACTAGGTAACAGATAGTTGCATGATGTTTTACACGTTGAAAATCTGGTCATCTTTCTTCTTTTTATAGGCCTACGTTACTATTTCTGTTTGTTTGCCAAGTGGTGGGGAAACAGTTGTGGAAAGAGAGAACCACTAATCTGTTGTCCACAGCACTCATTACAACCAGCATTTTTTTTTCATAGCCCATAAAGTTTATCGCCTGTAAATAAAACAACACATGGCATGCAGTGGCATTTCTATATCCTATTCACTAAAATGCATAATATGCTTGAGAACCCATTATTGTAATATTTACAAATAAAATAGTCTTTTTCTGTGATAAATTCACAGGCAGCTTCCAAAACTGCAAAATCCTCAGTGGACAGTGATGGTTAACTTATTGTTGAAAAGTAATAAACTAATAATAATGTAGATAATATTTTCCCCTTTCAGTGCCTTGGATATCTATAGGTATTCATTTGGCAGGTAATAAAGATATATGTGGTGCAGCCTATGATTAATACTTTAGAATATGATACCATAGGTGCTACAAAGTTGTCAAGGGACATGGTAAAAAACTGGCAGTCTCTTTAATATACAGTCTGCAGGTGGCTATATGAAACTCTCACACTAAAATCACAGTTATGCCACCTAAAATGTATAAGCCTATACAAAATCTAACTACCAGCTATAAATTGAGGTACCATAAAAAATAAAATTGAACAATCACCTTTTCTGGAGATTGTAGATTGAGCCATATTTCAGCAGTAACATCAAACCACAGAAGTAAACTACCACCAAATATGCCTAAAATTGCCTTCAGCCAATGCCCTATTTAAACTTTGGGCTGAGATATAGGTAGAGGTCAGGATAAATAACTTTCATTCATTTGGTGGTAATGGAGGTAAGGGGAGACAGAGAAAATACACGTGCCTTTTCATAACGTTGTGAGACCAGTTTAATTGAAAAGCTGAAATGACTAAAAGTTCAAAATGAAGAAGGACACAATGGTGACAAACGTGCATGTACAGCTCCATTTATTTCAATGAGTTGGTGGAAGAGAAGGGAGGTTGTTCACACTTGTAACAGCATCTCTTCTTTCATGCCTTTCTTTGAAATCTTTTCTTAGGCAAAGCCAAGATTGGGCAAAATATTCTTTTTGGGAACAATGATAGAACTTTTTTTTAATGCTTCCCCATTGTTGGCCAGATCCCCACTATTTCATGTGAAGATATAGCAGTTAGCTACTTTGGTGAGACTAAGACCCATACATCAGTTAACGTACACTTGTTCTTTCCAATTTTGAATATATATTGACCACACCAGTAATATGATAGTGGTTATGGGAAAAAATAACATCTACTGTTATGTTTAAGGTTTTTTCCTTGAAAAGTACTTTTACTAATGATTGTGACTGGATTTGAATGCCAGTCTGATAGGTTAATAACTCTGGGTCTGAGTCTGAAAAACCTTGCTCCACTGAGTAATCCTTACTCTCTCACTGAAATTCAGCAGGCCTATCTGCATGAGGAAAGATTACTCACAGAAATAGGGATCAGACCCGTGGATGTCACCTTGGCAATTTCCCTGTCATGTTGTTAAATTGCATTCCCACACATACAATCGATGAAAATTAATCCTCTAATTAGGAAAGCCTCTGATTCACAAATGGTTTTAGATTCTAAGGCCTCCCCTATAAAATAAGCAAGGGATGTCTCTGCAGTGACCCATACGGACATCACAACAGCCTGTGCATTAACTTGTTTCCAATTCAGAACATTTGAATATTAAATTAATTTATTACACCTCACTTGAGCTAAGTTAATCAAGAAAAACCAGTAGCCTGTTGTGTACATTTTGCCATTTCAGTCATCGTACCTTGTACCTCTGTATTTCCTTTTATCCATAGATCTCCTATTAACTATGCCACACCCCACAGAGGTAGATAGATAGTATTATTCACACTTTATCAATGAGGCGACTGAGACACACACAGAGTTTACCTTCATTAGAAAATTAGGTCATGCTGGAACACATTCTTGAAAAGTCATGTTAACTAGTATGGTGTCAAACAGGCCCCTGCAGTCACTATAGGAAGGGACGTCCTTGTTTAACATCAAGTCAGCTGGCCATGGTTGAATCCTACTTGGGCCATAAGTTTAACCATGACCAACTGGCATGATGTTAAACACAACTTGTCTCTGTCTACACTGACCGCAGTTGTTGTGTTTAACATCATGTTAGTACAGATGACTCTTTGAGCTCGTGTCCTAACATGATCTAATATACTAATGGCAACAACTCCAGAGAGGCTAAGGGAATGACCCCGACTGGTACTGAGCACTTGGGGAGTCGAGGATTCTCAGAACCTTTGAGGAGGTTTTAAGGAACTTTGTAAGAATGAGTCCTATGAGCCAGATTTTCTATGTATTTAGGCACCTAAAGATGCACATAGGCTCCAAAGCATCTTTAGAGCTTTCGAGAATTCCACTAGATGCTAAAGCCCATTGAAAATCTGATCCTAAATGACTGCCCCATGGTTACAGTGCAAGTCAGTGACAGCCAGAGATTCCAAAACTCCTGAATCTCCTCAGGAGACTCCAGCATTAAACATTATACACATTCCTTATTCATTTTCATGTTGTCCTGTAAAAAGGAGGGAGCTAATGGCACTCATTCCGTGCAAATATGTTGGCTGCCCCTAAAAATACGGATCTGTTCTCGGCAGTATTAGAAGGGCAATCTAGTAACAACAATAAATTGGACCACTGTCACACCTTCCAGCTGAGAATCTCAAATGTACAGTCATGAACGATTTTATCCTCACAACACTCCTGGGAGGTAGGGAAGTATTTATTAAGTCTCACCATTTTACAGATTCCACAGAGAAGTCGCGACTTAAATATTTAAACAAGAGTGCCTGAAGTTGGTCTTTAGGTCACTATTTAGGCCCCAGAAGAAAAGGCTTAGTTTATCATTGTCATTCCTCTCTTATTGGTGCTGGCTTTAGGTTTTTGGGGTCTTAACATTTTTTTTTAATATAATCTCCTAAAGCCTATTAATGAATTAAAGTGTGATAATTTCTGTAATCTCCCACAGAACTGATAATTTAATAAAGGTCATCTGAGGAGTTCTTTCTTTTTTTGTGTACAGAGGACACAGCAGAAATTCACAGGTCTATGTGAATTCATTTTAGCAACCACATCTATGAAAGTTGCCTTGGAAAAAAGGGTTTTACACATTCATGTATGTTTCAGTTGTGTCATAAATATTTAAGATATTTGAATGCTTCAATGTCATGAACTTTTTCTCTCAGGTAGGAATGTAAGACCTTGATCACAGCCTAGTGATAGAATGAAAGCTTTTTTCCACTTAAAAATCCTTAACACCATTAAAAATTGATACATTGTGTTAAATAAATGTCTGAAGCTCAGATTAAAACTGTTTGTATTTCCTGCCCTCTGTCAATTATTAATATTGCCCATAATAGACATATTAACATTTACAGAAAAAATCAACAGCCAGAAAACAATACGAGCTTTCTCTTAGGTGGGGACAGTTATTTATACAAGTTTCCCACCCCGCAGGAAGAAAACCTCAATCTCTGCAGCCTGCTCCTCTGCCATTTACCATTGGAGTGTGCAGAATGGATTGTTGTTTCAAGTATGGTCGCAGATACCTAGCAAGGACATTATCCACTGGTTCAAAGGCATATCTGTTTGCATGCACAAAGTCAATATGGGAGGAGAAACATGTTGCTAATAGGAAGGGGAAAAAAAGAGTCAGAATCTGAGCAGTTAGCACTACTTTCATGCTCAACTGTAGTTAACACAGATCAAAAGGGAACCTGGGGTTGTTGATCTCACTAGGACACAGCAAAGTAGGCCACCCTGACCAACAGGTCCACAGCAGGGAACAAGTTTTTATTACAGACATTCAGCACAAGCTCCAGGCCTTAACTTTGATAGTAAGGGGCTCAGGAAACTTTGCAATGAAACAACAGACTTTTAACATTCTGAGGACCAGGAGCACATTGACAGACACTTTGGAAATAGTTTTGCTTAATAAAGAAAACAGACTATTAGGATTTACGTTAATACAACTTGTACTTGTTATTCAAGGACACAAGTAAGGAGAAAGCAATATTAAATTTTCATCCCCCAGACAAGGACGTTAAAAGACCAAAACACACACATACATACTGACAAGAAACATATTATATTCCTTTTGCTCATGTGTTTACACGCTAACTTACATATTGTCCTATTTACATACTATATACATATGTGGAATAGTATGAACTTTCTTCAAAAATCCATAAATTTAGATCTAAGAATGACAAGTTTTATGTTAGGTGCCACCAGGCAATTGTGTTTTCACATTCCATTCAATTGCTGGTGCTCAGCTGACAAATATCTGATGCCAGCTAATTAAAAATGCACACAGAGGAAATGAACGGGAAAAAAAATCAGAATGCATTGCATGGGACATAAAAGGTCTGTGGGAAGGACTGCTAACTCAAAACAGGAACTGTCACATGTAGCACTCATTTTGAACAGGTACTTCTCTGCTACATCCTATCATGGTTTACTTCCCAGAATTTGAATTTGAAACATGGTGCCTGGATTTTAAATCATTTGAGAAAACTTGAAGGCTAAATTCACAGGTGATGTAAAGGGTGGTATAAATGTCAAGACAGCAAATCACAGAATTTATGCATAGAAGGGATGGAGGAATTGGGTTACATCAGGAAAATTTACCAACAGATGTACTGTAAGATGAAGTGGAGACTGTTCTCTTCTACATTTTGTGCCATTCTGTTGGTCATTTTTTTCTGGTATCACCCCTTCTTTGTGCCTCATCAGCCGTGCAGGGTGAAATTCTAGCCCTACTGAAGTATAGTTTGCTCCCCTACCCACAAATAAATTCAGGCAAAATATGAGCACTCAGGAGTTAATGCTACTGAAGCAGTTAACCAGAGGCTGTTATTTCAACTCTCTGGGTCTTCGGTCAGATATGACCATTGAAAGTCTCTGACAAATCCTGGTGAAGATTTTGGACATGGCAAATCTCTAACTACATTAGGTAAATACTGTGTACTGTAAGTGGTTTGCTTGTCACAGTTATATGGTCAAGAGCCTGTAATATTACAGTGCTTCTAAAGACAAAAGCTGCCAAACTGGAGTTATGTAGCTCTTATGCTCCTGTGCATTCTCTGGGCTCAGTCCAAAACCTGCTGAAGTCAATGGATGTCATTCTACAGACTACAACAGGCTTTGGATCAAACCATCAACAACTATTTTCCACATTACATTGCAGTCCTCCTTCACCCAGACCAGCCCTCCTGCACCTCACCCTTGGAAGATGCTACATCAGAAGAAGCACAGCAACGGTGTTCCTGGGTCAAAAGCTATGTTCGTTTCTGCCCGTCACTGTGAAGAATTGCGGTAAAGCATAAAAGTGGTATTTCTAATGTTCAAAAGGAAAATCCATGGTGAACGTACCACCCTCAGCAATGTACTTTAATGAGTGTCATGAGGTAAAAGATTCTGCCAAAAGAAGTCTTCAAGAGTTTGTGAAATGTTTATATTATTACTTATTTGTATTGTAGCTGTGCCCAGATGCCTCAGTCAGGATTGGGACATCACTGTGCTAGGTGCTGTACAAACACCCAGAGTCAGATATTCCCTGTCCCAAACAATTTACAATCTAAGATGCTGATACTGTACTGAGAGCATTGTGAGCCTGCGCCTGCATGGAGCCTCAATGGCATGGAATGTGTGGTTCTCGGTGCAGGACTGGGGGGCCTAGAGAGCCAGGACAGATGCAAGATGGGGGAAACATACATTTTGGGGGGAGGGACTATTCATGGGGAGGGTACTAAGGAGTGAGGGGGGGTAACAGGTGTAGGAAAGAAGGGATGGAAGTAAGCGTGCAAAGGAAGTGGAAGAAAAACGGAAAGAAGCAGAAAGAAATGGGATAATATAGAGGATTGGGAATGAAAAGGGCGTGGGGTTCAGGGACTATATAAAAAAATGATGACCGCTATTTACACCTGACCTTTGTTTAACAGTTTAAGAAGGAGCAAGACTTGAGGATCCTGACAGAGTTTGGTAGGATGTAAAAGAAGCAGCAGCATGGATCTGAGAGCAGCAGAAAGATCCACAAAGGAAGAGGGTGAACATCTGTCAGTGTTCATTTCTGTCTGATTTCACGCTCCAGCACATGGTGGGAAGTGAAAGCCATCACCTCTTTTTCTACCCAACCATGTCAGGATGATTACCATGGAACTTTTCACCAGTTACTCATATATTCCTTTGGCTTGTCACCTCTTGATGAACAAGGACCACAGGTAATCAATTGCCTATTCAACAGAGCTCTAGGTTAGACACTGACAGACTCTTAAATGACTGGCAAAGTCAGAGAGGTGGGGAAAAGGTGTAGAAAAAAGTGTGAGAGATCTCACAGATAATGCAGAACGGAGGCAGCCATGTAATTATAACCCTCGTTTTATTTTCACTTGACAGCGCAAAAAAGGAAGGTGAGGAGAAGCTTTTAAATGAAACATGACATTCCCTTATTAAAGTCTGATTTAGACTTCAGTAGGCTTGCTGCTTTTTATAAATTCCAGTGCTCCCTTGCTGTGTAGCCAAATAGTAGCCATTCAATAAATTAAAATAAATTTAAATGGTAATTTCCCGAACAATGCAAGCTTGTTTTCTGTGCAAACAGTCCCTTCGGTGTTATCAAAGATGACAGAGCCACCCAGGCTGTAAATATAAAGAGGAGAGATATGGTCTCATTTATACACTTAAGTTCTGTTATGCCTCTTTGTTTCCTGAACAGACATATCTATTGTGGGCAAGGCATGGAAAATCACATTACCCAACTATGTGTGGGGTTGCCCTTTATGGAAGTGGTCATATTGCAGCCTGCATATCAAATGCCTCACCCTACTACATGAGCCATCAAGGGCCCAAGCCAACATCAGCTTGATATTGAGTAGCTTCCACTCACATCAAAATAGAACATGGTTGACTGCACAATTAGATAGCCAAGGACTTCCAATTGCAGAACACAGAGACCTTTCCATGACTGCAAGATCTGGGGCAGGACTTGGGGAGACCCCCTGTGTGGTGAAACAAGGGCTGTGTTTGGTTATGCTGAAAGCCGGGGAAAGCAAAGAACTACAGAGTTTGTCTGGGTCCAGAACTTCAATAAAGAATTGTCTTTGTATTCTTCATGATTGACTCTTACTGACCATAATTATAATGGTATCTTATCCACTGTGTGCAGTGCTGCAGGCTGCACATTTGTATTCGGTATAATTCCAGTTATGTGGCTGAGGTAAAGCCCACCAGACTCCTTGCAAACAGCTAATGCGGCCTTCAGTTGGGGGGAAATGTGGGCACTTCGGCCTTATCGCCTTGACATGATTCTGGCTCCACTTTAGTTCAGACCTGCTTCAAGACTTCAGTGTCAAAGTCACCATTAGATGTTTCTGACCTGCTTTTGTCACGTGGCTATTAAAAATGGTCTATGGTGAGAAGAAAGAGTGTGAGGGGTGATATTGGCAGCATGAAATGTGAAGGGAGCAGTTCTTAGGGCAACAGACACAGCAGGAGTCTAAGAATGAGCAAACTCCTTCTGAGGCATTTCTCTCACATTCTTCTGTGAAGCCTGCTTTATTCTACAGCACTCTGTGGGAGGCTGCTTTGTTGTTCCTAAGTACTATGGAAAATGCACAGGTACCATGTAATCCAATATTATATGCATTTGGGCCTGATCCAAAGCCCACTGAAGTCAACGGAAAGACTGCCATTGACTTCAAAGGATTTTGGATCAGGCCCTTACAGACACATTCAGAAGCACAGAAGATTATAAACTAATTAACAGCAGCACTAGAGGAACACAGTTTGGAAGGCAAATTAAGATTCCAAAATTACTTACTTCAAAATCCGCTTTTTGTTCAGATTTGCAAATCAGCCTCTGCCTAAAGAGTCCCCTGAACACTCTATAATCTTTATAATCCTTTCAAATAATCACACATTTCTAAGGGTGCTATTCTGGTCTCCCATGGAGAGATTTTTAGGTTATCTCCTGAAACTGCAATGTAGCGAATGCATTGCTTTGAAAAGAATCTCAAAGGTCATGAGTCTAAGCGTGGCCATTTTACAGCATTTATTATTCACTGGAACTGAAAAAGTTCTGGTGGCTGGGATATTTGGGAACATAACGAAGGTCTTGTCAAAATCACTGAATATCTCTCATTTTTAAAAGTGCATACCTGGTATTTTGCAGTTTCATCAGGCCAGAATTTCTCCTAAATTCCCCTTTTCATGGCATATTGAAGGGGAAAGGGAATGGTGACAGAAAATATTGGTGTTCTAAAGTCTTGACATAAATAAACAAGGTTCTACACCCTCTTTATATAGCCCACCATGAACACACACAATACCAACCCCCTTCTCAGGCAATAAGCAAGCCTATGGTTTATAATCAGGTAATACAGAAAGCTAGCATTTGTGAGACTGGTGTAATTTTTCAGCAACGCCAACACTGGTTGTTGGAAGGTTCCAGACCCACAGCAGATCCAAATTATAGTTCCTGAAGGCCTAGTCAGTTTTTATTCAATCTCTGGTCCAGAAAAACTCCCATTGAAGTCAGAGGGAGTTCTACCTGAGTAAAACCTGAATTAGTTTTTCAGGACTGTGCCCAATGAGTCTTTTGGGATAGTGCACCTAAAACCTGACAGCAGGTTCTTTGAAACCTATGACCCGCCCTGCTCCTTGGTCAAACAATGGGGATTCCATTATCTCAGCAAATAATGGGAATCTTGCATCCACCTTTCAAATCTGAGCTCATCTATGTTGTGGTAGCACAACAGCATCTAATGCTGCTCAGGCTTGGCTGCTCTCCTTCCTGTGTATTGTAAAAACTAACATGCTCATATTTTGGGGAGAGGATCAAGAGAGGAAGGATTAAAATAAGTGGTCTAATAGATAGAGTCTGATTTTTATATAACACTAATTGGAACTCAAGGTTCACTTCCAGCATGAGAATCACCTGTGTGAAATTAAAGTGGTGACCTCAATTCTCAGTCTTTCTGCTGGAGAGTATGAAAAACTACTCAAAGCTCCTTCGGTGTTCAAGCAGAGGGAGAAAAATCAAGGTGATGAGACCTGCCTCAATTTTCTTAGTTCTCTTTCTAATGGCAGCAATCAAACGTACACACTGACCGATAGCCTACCAACAGTAATTTGAGCACCAGGAGACAGCATATTGCATAGAAAAGGTAAATGATAGTCTGGCCACACAGGACTGGAAGTGAGACATAGCAGCAATGGCCTGACCAGCACAGGAATGGCACAGAACTGCATAACAAGGTTTATGGTCTGAGAGGCAAAAACTAACCAATCCAGCAATCATTTAGCTAGCTCATCAAAGCTCCTTTGCTAGCACGTGCTAGCACCTGAGCTAGAAAAAAAAGGCTATTATTGATCCACCTGGAGTGGACAACAGTACCTCCTCTTGACTCTACAAGAGAAAGCAAACCCTTTTACTGCAAATGCTTAGAAACCAGGAAAGTAAAGAAATCAGTATTTTGAAACTTGGTAGCTGTTCTACAAGTGTTCTGCTAAGAAAATGTTTTCATCGCGGTGTGCAGTTGTATTCGTTCCCCTTCACACTCCATGTGTGCAGTTCAGTCCTGTGCCGAGGGCCTAAGTCTACCCAAAGATGTTGAGCGGACATACCTGGTTTATAGACTTTGCGCTTGGACCTTGGCATGGGGTGAATTAAGTCCTACTGAAGCACTATGATCTTCTGTGGGTGTGTGACTTTCATGGTGCACATGCTTTGTGCTGGTCGTTGGCACAGGGCTGAATTTCACCTAGAGTATGTGACAATGGAGGTACTAATCCATTTAGATCAATGGAATTTGTTAGCACAAAGGAGGAACTTTGATGTGAATTTCACCCCCAATGAGTACCCAGAGTACAAATCCAACCACTGAATGATCTGGATGTCTAAACACCAACAAGGAACCAAAACTCCTTTTCCCTTGGAGAATCTCTGTTCAACTAATGTTGAAATCATTCCCATATGATGAAGTGGCCACACAGTTATCAAAACTAACTGAACAGTTCAGTCCACAAAGGGTTTTGGCTGGGATTTTGAAAGCCAGTTATGCACTCAGTAGCCATTAGCTTTCCATGGGAGTTGAGTACCAAGCTCCATTAGACTCCTTTGAAACCCCCCGTTGTTTTATTCTATTCTTGTACTGACAGGTTTCGCTGGCCAAACAGGTATCTGTCCCACTAAGAAAATCTCACAAAAGAATTCTACAAGGATCTGGAATGTGGTTTCACTGAGATGTGACATATCTCCAGCACATCCAAGTGTTACTAGAAAACATCACTCTACTGAGGTATTAAATCCCTTTTCAAGACTCCATCAGCTTCTTTGTTCAAGAAAGTAACAAAGCAGCTGCAGAGAACAGGATTATGTACATTACAGTTAATGAACAGATGTATTTTGGGGTCAAATTAGCCTTTAGTCACTTTTATTGATATACGAAGTACCAGAGCTGGAAGTTTATACATATATATATGGATGTTTAGTTAGTTAGTTAGTTAGTTAGTTGTTTGTTTAAGATACACTGAGATTTGAAAATAGACTGTTTCCTTCTTTGTCCCCTCCCCACTGCAAATGTTGCCCCTTGAACAGCAATTATGTAAATGCCAGCATTGGTGTTGTAATAGTTGAAGAATATTGTTTTATATCATCACTCTCCTCTCTATTTATCTCTGCCAGCCGGCAAGGCAACCTCAGAGCCATCATTGCAGAGTGATTAACTAGCTCACTGATTATCTGTGTATTAACATCAGGCTCACTACAGCTTTCTTGTTGCTGTGCTACACATAGAAGGGAAAAAATGAGTTACCCAGAGATCATTAAGGTCCAAATTCAATAATGAATGAGCAGCACATCGGACAGCCAAGGCAGGCACTCTCTTAGTCTCCTTTGCTCATAAATTGCAGCACTTCCATGTAATTCAGCAGTTTAAATCGTCTTCTGTCCACATCTGTGGCCAGGTATTTTAGCATGTTCCTGGACTCTACCCAGAACATGTTCTTCAGCATCTGACATGGCAGATGGGTTGGAAGGATGCTGCAGAACTGTATGTGGGGGAGAGGGGATGAGTTGCCGGTTCAGCCCTATTCCCCAATGAACAGCTCTGCCCTGTAGCTCCTTCTACTCCCATGATTACACAGAAGAATGGAAATTCCTGGTGAATGCTAAGGAGTCTTAATATTGAGTGCGCTCTTTCTTGGCTGGTTAAAGAATAGATGTCAGTCAGCTGGGGAAAATGTTTTTAAAAGAGCCGTGAGCCAAGATTAAAAAAAAAAAGGAAATAGACCATTGAAGGTTCAAAGCCTTCCTCATGACACACACCATTGCTGCTTTCATTCAGGCAGGGATCCCTGCTGTATGATGTAATCATAGATTAAAAACAAAACAAGTTGCACAAGGCAGAGGCTCCTGTGGAATTAATTATATGTGTTGCTTTATTAACTGTATGTGTATTTAAATTAAATTCATACTAAGCTTTCCTTTGTGCTACAGGCCCCCAAAAGACCAAATTCTATGAAGGTTTAATTATGTTTTTATGTTGTTCAGATCTTTTGGTGCATCTTCCTAGCTCTATTCCTGTATGTCACACTTAACATATGTTATCGGCAAACCAAAAGCCCTAGGGCAACAACACAACATAAAGACCCTCAACAGCTATTCCGTACATCCAAGAAATGAATACAAAACATTTCCTGCCCGGCAAAGCTTTCATACCACTGAAATGAGGTAATTTATTTACAAGCCACCCCACAGTTTACTGCTCATGCCTCAGATAGCAGAGAGCAGACAGCTTATCAAATCCAGCTACATGCTTTGTGTGTACTGGACCACGCAGTGACTTGATTTCACTGGAACAAGGTTACGTATCCTTTGATTTTACATCTGTCACACGAGAAACCTCACATCTGATTTGTATCTGTTTATTACTTCCACATTTAAAAAACCACACCCTAACCAGACTGAGATCCCATAAACCCTTTATGACAAAGTCTCTTAAATGCAGCCTGTTCTTCGGGAAAATAGCAAGTGTGGCTTTGGTGTTAATTAACAGTGAAGAATCTGTCATTCAAGGACAGAGAGCCTGTAGACCTCATCAAGGCTAACACATTGACTCATTGTGTGACCATGGCAAGTCACTTGACCTCCTTGTGGCTCTGCTAACCAAACTATGAAATGGACTAAAAGAAGGACCTCACTGTAAAGTAAATGCTGCATCTAATTTTACTCACATGGGCTTTCTTGGGTAATTTAATCTCCTCAATACAACAGACAAAACAACATAGCTAATATGAAAAGTACCTAGACCCAATGTGTGGTGCAGCTGTTCACCATATCATGCAAAAAAAAATTTTTTTTTAAATTAATGTTCTCTTGAGCTACGCCTTTTGTGGTACTGTATTTGATAGCAAGATTTAAAAAAAAAGTTATGTGGATAATGAGAATATACGGAGTTATACCAGTCAATATGAAAAACAATAAACATGAAATTTGGAAGGGATAGAAAACCACAAGCACTGAGGCTTAAGCCTCAATCCTCTAGCAATTGCGAGTTCAGAGGCAACTTTCCCTTAACTGTCTCTTGCAGGGTTTCTTAGCTGCTGTTGGAAACAGGATACTGAACTAGATGAAACATTGGTCTTCTGCAGTATGGCAATTCCCATCTATGCTGTTAACATTAGTATCTGATTTAAGTTGTATATAGCACACATCACTGGGATATCAAAGCACTATAGCCAGAGGAGACAGAGTCATTCTGAAGTCTCAATATGCAACACAAAGTGAATTACCTTCCTAGAACGTTAATTCCAGAAATTGGACACCGAGGTTAAAGGGACTAGCTCTCCAGCTGCCACTGATCATGCAAGAATAATAATGGGTAAGACTAGGGCGAGAGGGCAGGAATGAGAATTGTGACTCTTCAAAATGATAGTTAATTGCTAAGAATGTGACATTGCTTAAGGCATAACCTGCTCACTGGGTGAAAAATGGATTGAAGTGCAAACTGAATACATCCAAAATATCAAGCCTCAGTTGAATAAATCTCAGGGTTTGGCAGAAAATGCATATCTTATAACTCATACACAATAGGATTTCCAGTCTTATCAGTGTTAAGAGGGTTGGGGGGCTATTTTGGAGGAGGGGCCCTACAAATTGGTCATCAGAAGAATAATTTTTAAAAATCTATCAGTAAGGTTTTCTTACAGGACAGGGTCAGGATTGAAGGGTAACAATGTGTACACATACAACATCTACAAAGATGGGCAGGAAGGTTCTACAGTTGAATTTTTATTTAGTAAATTGTTATCTGTCTGGAGGACTGCCTAACACTGTAGGTGTATGATATTATCCATTCCAGAGAGCTCTTATCAAGACTGATGATCTCCAGTCATTCCAGAAGTAGCTACATTCAAAAAAGTCCACTATCATCCAGTTTCACCTCCTGATTTAAGGACTGTTCGGTATTCCCTTAAAGAAAACAGTGCAGCCCACAAGCAGCTTTCACTCTGCTGAGGTGAGGCAGCTGTCTCAGGAGAAAGTGCTTTGAAGACCAATTGAAGAAAAAGAGGTGGGAATTTTTCTCAAAGGCCTGCTTTCCGGGTGAAACTTACAGATAATCGCTAGCTGGGAAATGCCACCAGCCCAACTGACACTTCCGACAGGCTGAATCAGCTTCATTTCTCTGTGGAAGGTTAAGGTTCAAACTACTCACCAGTGATGAGCAGAAATCAATATTTCCCAGTGGAAACTGACATTCTCTACCAAAAGAGCACAATATGACAAATAGTCGTCTTTTCAGCTTCTCAGCAGCTTTTGTGATTACTGTAATGTAGAACCAGAGGGTACAAAGAAAAACCAGTTTATCTGCAACAGCTGCCAAAAAGACCACTTTTTTAAAAAGTGGCTTTTTAAAAAAGTAGAAAGGCTGCGTCTGGGGTTGGGCCAGAGAATGACACTCACTATCCTTCTGCCGCACTCCCCATAAGGAATCTGTGTGAAAGGTAGGAATCCTCGGGAAGAGACAACACAGAAAGGGTTGGGCAGGGGCAAGCAATTCATGCTCTTTGAGCAAGACACACCATTGGTTATTGTTCTATATTTTAAAATACTTATTATTCCCTACTGGTTTCATGCCTATTCATTGGCAAATCCTGATTGAACTTCCTGTATTCCTAGTAGAACACCCATCTACACATTATTATAGTCCATGGTGTGCCTTCTTCTCTATTTAACTCTCTGTGGCAAAGTACACTCCTAGGAGGACAATTTGTGACAGCTACCTTAGGCTTCTCTGCAGTTAAGAGTCCCGGGGATGTTCTGGAGACAGAACACAGCATCCAAATAGATAAACAAACACACAGAGAAATCCACCTGATGTAATTACTAAAAAGTGATGGAACAAAAATAGCCACTTGGTTCATCAAAGCTCACTTAGCTTTTCTATTTAATGCTCTATTTCCCCCAGAAGGCAGCTTATGATTTACTAAATGACCTCCGTGCTGCTCTACCTCAATAGCTTTGCTCAGACACAGCCAACTGAATACATGTTTTACTCTGATTGTACAGTAAAGGAAGTGACTTAGGTTTGCCAGTAAAGGACTGCCCCCGCCCCTCAAGGCAATGTCTTTCTTTCCATTCTGCAGGTGTCCCTTTCTTTGTCACCAGGTTGTGCCATGTAGCCTTTCTCTTTTTCCACCTTCCATCCTGAGACTGTACTCCTTTCCAAGAGAAGATACACACTTTTACTGGAATCATCATCAGCATTCATACAAACCAGGCAGTCACTTAGCAGTGGATGCTTTCAAAGCAATGAAGTAGGCACAATCCTTGCTCTGCCCTCTCATTATTACATTACCTTCACTGGCTGGCTGGAAGAAGGAGAAAGAGTCCTGAGGTAGCTCCTGTACTTAGTCTTTGATTGTGCTAATCTATTGCCTAAGCCTGAATGGTGTGTAGGGGAGAACAGAGAAAAATGATCCATAATCTCCCATCTATATTCACTCTGCAAGGACTTTCTCACTCTCCCCCCTATGTCAAATCAGAAACAATTACTTGGCCTGTACCTGCCTATTCATACCATATAAGGGTTTGTATTCAGCATCCTCAAGCTTGTCTGTCCTGGAGACTAGACTCTCCTAACACACCAGTTCCATCATTTTGTAAAAGAATTGGCTTGTTGCCCTATTCTGTTTACTTCAAGCAGTTGATATCTTGTAGCAGTGAGTTCCACGGTTTAATTATGCATTGTGTTAAATAGCACAAGAACTTTTAGAAACGGGGGTTTTCAATACCCCACATCCAAAAACTTGCACTTGGTCCTCTTCAGAGTCCTTTCCTCCAGTTCCAAAGGGACACAGGATTCCACAGCACTTCGCAGGCAATGCTGTGGAAATTGGTGGAGTGGTTTATGGAGTTTTTCTGGCACATTGAGAAGGTTCGTTGCAAAGCCCAAAGGAAACCAGAGAGAGGAAATGGGAGCAGCTTCCATACCCTGACAGAGTTTGGGAGTCATAATCCACTTTCTGAAAACTATGCCTCTAAACCTAGTATTCCACTGCTCTCAGCAGAGGAGTTAGCTATTTCCCTGCTTTTCATTTATTGTTTGAAAATTGATTTTTCAATAGGTCAAGCCTTTCAGTAAGCCAGACCACTGCTATTCTAAGGGCCCTTTCCAGGCTGTTCTTGTTAGTTCCATTCATTTCACATTTTTAGTCTGCTATTTTCTTTACATTTCTACATTAAATTCCATTTGCGGTGCACTGACCCCGTTACACAGTACACCTGACATCCCTTTGATTTCCTTTTGCTGTCTGCTCTGCACTTGCAGGTGAAAGCAAATGTAAGAAATCTGCAGATGGTTTCTTTGTGTGGGTCATTTACCCAGATTAGAAATACTGAAGGAAGCACTAAATCCTCTTCAGGCTTCAATCAATACTTCCTCCACGTTTGACACAAGTACTCTATTTTTAAGCGATCTATTGCCATATGTTATGCTGACTGCATGATGCCTTCAGCTTGAATAGAAACATGGTAAGTGCAACTTCAGAAGTTTTCTGCAAATCGCAAATATTAGGTCACACCAAGTTTCATCATTATCTTGTCTTCTATTTTGTGTGTGCGCACACACGTTATTATGGATGTAAGGGGAAAGAGAACAAAGCAACAGAACGGAACGGAAGTGCTAACTCAACTATACTTTTACTGACTGTAACAACTAAACAGTCTCCAGTAAGAATATTTACATATGCTCATTGCATGCACACTTGGTACTTCAGTATTTCCATGCATTTGTTAAAGTCATCCCAACAGGAAATATATAAGATGTATCAGTCACTTAAGTCAAAATTTTCAAACTTTGAGCGCCAAAAGCAGTATTGCCCATCCCAAGCATTCAAAATCTCTGGGTCAGACCTCCCCAGAAAATCATGAGATTGGCTGAAAAATAACAAGACTTTTGATAGTAATAAGCATTGCTTTCTTTTTATTTGCTTTTTGGAGCCATTAGGGGTCATGTTTTCCTGCTTTTGTCCACAATCATGAAGGCTAGAAACTTCCTTTGAAAAACAAAAACTGAGAATCTCATAAATTCACATGACTCCAGCAGCTGAGGCTTTAAGAAAAACACCAAACCTCATGAGGCTCGCAATAAAATCATGGAGTTGGTAAATTGTGTAAATTAGGCAACTAAAGGCCAAATTTTCAAAGGTATTTAGGTACCTAAAGATGCAGTATGATTTTCAAAAGCACCCAAGTTATGCTGTGATGCACCCCAGGGTGCTGTGAGGTCTTTCCACTATCCCATTTCCTTGGAGATTGTACATACCCACCAGATTTATAATGCAATGTTCCAATACTCATCAGAAAACCTTGAAACTCTCTTGATACAAAAGGTGTCCCATTATCTTGGAGGCCAAACATCGCAAATGAAGTGGTTAGGCATGAAATGAGCTCCTCTAAATAGGCAAATGAGCAGTTTCCAAGGTAAAATGTCTTTCCCACTAAGTAGACTTCGAAGAGCACAATAGCAAAAGCCATCACCAGAACTCTGTCTCAATCTGAAAACACTTTGCTTTCACTGGGGTGAGAGTACTGGATGCAAATATAAACAGCCATTCTTCCTGGAGCAGAACTGCACCCAGACCCTGATCGCATGCATCAGTTTAAATCACTTTACAGGCTTTCTTGGATCTAAATAAGCATGGGATTGAATCTGACCACAGGCGCGACACTGGGTTTCAAAAGTCTGCTTTGCCTCTTTAGACCAAACCAACTGTCCTTGGCCCTGGATAAACTCCACAACAGCTTGTCAAGGGTACTAAAATGGACAGAGCTTGTAGCTGTTCGGTATTGGTTTCACACCATTGGCCAACAGGGAATGCCCTAGAAACTCTACAGCATCTTTTGCAAAACTGCACTTGGTCACATTCAACTTTATGCCAGATTGTTGGAGTCAATTTAGCCCTAGTCTAGGATAGCATTATGCTCAGGAAGGGTCTTAGCAAAAATGAGAATATCATCTCAAATAGCAACATGCCCCCTGGATATTATCAAGGAGTGGAGAAATCACTCTCTGAAATACCCTCAGGAGCAGAGATTGAATCAAAAGGGCGCTGTTGAGAACAGTACATCACAAATGGGGTGCTGAACGTCAGTAACAGCTGTGAACTTCGAGCCACAGGTATTTATCAATGACTGGATCGATAATCCAATGCACAGAAAATTTGGGATCCGTTTACCTGGCATGTCACATGGTTGGCAACTGAAACTGCTTATGTTTCACATATTTCTTAAGTGCCTTAACGCCTGTGCGAAGTCAAATGTTTCCATTCATCTTGTATATGATCACCATGGATGAGCTCCAGTCCATAGGCCCTTCCCCTACCCGAATGATACCATTATCTTTCCTGTGCTGCGGTTCACTCAGATCTTATCCACAAATGCAGGAGAGACACGACATGCAGACGGTGCAAAGGGCCATGTTTGTACCCAACTACAGAGAGTACGCTTAGCCCATGGACAGTACACCATCACCGTTAAAGAAATCACGTGTCTCTGAACCATACATTGAGCATTCCCTTCTGTTCTTGCTACCATCACCCCACCCAAGGTATCCTGTGCAAGTTCATACATAATACCAAGCTGTAGGCAACACAGACTATAGGACAATAAGGGAGAAGCCTTCGCAGCAGCTCCTTTGACAACGTAAAACTTAGTAGTCAAGGCTATGCCTGTGTAGAGCACGGAGCGTACAGCTTCACTCATCGTCTGCCAAACATGCAAACACCAAGGTTTTAGAACCACTGTAGTGATATGTCCAGATGGGGAACTAACCCAGAGGGAAGAATATTCACTTCAGCACCCATCCCTACCATGCAGTCTAGGCGTACGTCACTAATTTCCATGACATGGGATACCAGCTCCAGCATCTTGCCATGTGAGATCTTACTAAAGGAAACATCAGGCTCCATGCTGAAGGTGGTCTCGTTCAGCCCACGTTCACAGTGTGCATTTCAGGCCTCCCTTCGCTGTGAACTAGTGTGCCGCATCACACTAACTTCAAGACTCCTCCTCCCCACAAGCTTGGCACTTAGCAGTTCTATCCAGGCAGGCAGGGAGATTGACCAAGCGACCTGTACTACCACAGCGGACACGGCGAGGAACTGGCGACTTTCACTGCTCAAGCTGGGGACCAGGAGTCAGTAGTGTCCTAGGACGCTGGGCGACAGGAGTAGAGGGAGCAGCTGACAGTTTGAAGCGTTGACACATGGGTAGCAGCAGTTTCAGACACAGAACCCCTTCCAGCATGAGCCCTCTCGAAGATCTTACTCTTAGCAGCCACAGCCTCAAAAGTTGGCATTTTAGCATCTTCAGCCAGTAACCATATGCCCCAGCGCTCATTGGCTATGCCAGTCACCACTGGCAATTAACTGATCTTTGGCAATTAGCGGTAAACATGCCCAATGGCCTGTGATTTGATGGGGTGGGTTCTGAGTTACTGCAGAGAATTCTTTCTTGGGTGTCTGGCTGATGAATCTTGCCCACATGCTCAAGGTTTAGCTGATCACCCTATCTGAGGTCGGGAAGGAATTTTCCCCCAGGGCAGATTGGCAGGGGCCCTGGGATTTTTCACCTTCCTCTGTAGCATGGGACATGGGTCACTTTCTGGTGGATTCTCTGTACCCTAAAGTCTTTAAACCATGTTTTGGAGACTTCAATAACTCAGTCATAGGTTAGGGGTATATTACAGGAGTGGGTGGGTGAGGATCTGTGGCCTGCGTTGTGCAGGAGGTCAGACTAGATGATCATATTGGTCCCTTCTGACCTTAAAGTCTCTGAGTATAAAGCATTCCTGAGCATGATTATCATAACAGCCCCAAATTCACAGTCCTGGGCCACCCACTACAAATACCATGCAAATTCATGTATGATTTCATTGGGCTTCTGGCAAGCTTCAAAAAACTTTTTCCTCTTTAGCAGAACAGACTCCTGGGTGTGAAAAATATGTGTTGAGATGCTGCATAACCACACCAAAGGAAGACTTGGGCTCTGGGAGTCCATCATAAATATCAATGCCATTACAACCTAAGCTGTTCTGCAGAAAGGGAAACCTAGCAGCACTGGAGAGTTGTATGATCTGCACAAAGTTTTGGAAATTATGAATAAAGTATCACCAGTCAAAAGCTGAAGGATGTGCAGACAATGTGGGCTGCAGAACAGATGCACTCATTGCCAAAACGTTACGCTCTCATGCATCCCGCAGAACAACAATCGCAAAAACACACAAAAAGTAAATCAAGACAAGCAGGTAAGTTGTCAATCAAAACATGCACTAACCATGAACCAGTTAGGGCAGCAATAATCTGAACAAAACACAATATAGTCCAAATAGCAGATCTGTAGTAACAGGGCCTATGTGGCTGCATACACCCGCCATTATGCACATGTGGCGCACGTACACACACTCGCATAGAGGAATTGGAACTGTTACACTGAGTTCAGGGAGCAGGAAACACATAGGAACCGGGAGCAGGAAGCTAACACACACTTACCAGTTGTCATACTAAGGCACTTCTGAAAATCCTGCTGGGCACAAAGAGAAGGTTAAGGAGAGATTTACATGAGGAACAAATATTTGCTAATGGGCTCTTCAGTCTAGCAAGGGATAACAAGATTCAATGGCTGGAAGCTGAAGCTAGACGACTTCAGGCTGGAAATAAGGCACAACTTTTTAAAACCGAGGGTAATTAATCATTGAGCAATGGCAATTTTTAAATGAAGATTAAATGTTTTTCTCGGGGATGTGCTCTAGCTCAAATGGATAATTTGGGGGGAGTCCTATGGCCTGTGTTACACAAGAGGTCAGACTAGATGATAACAACAGTGCTTCCTGGCCTGGGAATCTCTGGGTACGTCTACACTGCCCATGGCAGCGAACGTCCCAGGCTAAGTCAAGAGACTTGGGCTAGTAGGTCTCATGCTATGTAGCTGTGTAGACATTGCAGTTCAGGCTGGAGCTTGGGCTCTGAAGCCCTGGAAGGGGTTGGCTTCAAAGCCCATGCTCCAGCCCTAACCCCAATTTCAAAGTGCTGTCTACATAGTCATTTTTACAGCCCGAGGCGAGCCCTGCCATGGGCAGTCTGTGGGCAGTGTAGACATACCCTATGAATCTATTAATATACTATCCACGGTGTTGGTTCTTTTAACAACTTGTGTTTAAGCAGAGATTATCTGAGTTTGAGTGTGCTGTTCCCTTTAAAAAAATTTAAAAATATATTAAACTAACAATGTCACCTCTAATGGGTTAATGGGTTGGTTTTTCTTAGCCCTGTTTTACCCTGATAGCGCACTCTGGGTTGCTTTACTAAATATCTTTGCATAGGATGCCATGTTCAGTGCCTTCACCTTTTGGCATCTTGAATCTGCATGTCTGACAGTAAACATTAATGTAAAATTAAATGCATCATGCAAATTAGCACTTAGCATCGGGAGCAAGAAGGTCATTAGCAAATGTTTCCAAATGGTCTATGGCTATGTCAACTTCTATTTAGGTCTTGTTCAGGGACTACCCATAATAATTGGGGGAGAGGGGATGCATCCCTCCAGGATCCATGCATGGAAAGTTTCCCATGTGAAAAAGAAGGTGTGTTTCCTCCACAGCATTATCCCCCTTGTCTCTGGAGAGGAGAGCGGTCAAGCTAGGTATGGATCCAAGAGGGAATGGTTAAATTGGTGTATTGTCGTGTTCCCTGAGACCATTTGTGCAGACAGGAGCCAAAGCATCAAGGAGGCCCTAGAGACAGTTTGGAAGAACAGAGCACCCGTGCAGATTGCGTGTGGATTTTGGGAGATCCATATGTTCTGGGGGACAAATCCTCTGCTTCTTTCAAGGCGGGCACCCCTTCCCTCTCAGACCCCGGCTGTTCGCTGCCAGAAGAATTCTGGAGGAAACAGACGTTTGTTTTCCTTCCCTTACAATCCTGCCATGGATTCTCAAATAGGAAGGACTGATTTGGACCTCTCAGTTCATCCCCTACTCTCAGGATTTTGTATTACTCACGAACCACACATGTATGTCAACTTTTTGCAACTGCCCAACTATTTATTTCTAACTTATCTAGCATGAATAATGGATACTTCAAATATTGTCCCAAAATTTGCCCAAAGCCCTTTTTGTATGCAAAGTCCATGTAATTGCTTGTAATTTTGGGGGTGTGGCTGAGAGAGAAGAAGCCAAGATTTCATTGTTAAAAATACATTTTAAAAAGCTATAATGCCAACAGCTATTTCATCAACAACCACCCATTAACAAGCCAGTGAAAAAGGGAATGAAGGAAAAACAAACTCAGGACAAAATTCTGCACTCAGATCTGCAGTGCAAATCTCTACTGAATATTCTGCTCCCTGTGTGCAGCTCCCACTGGTATTCGTTGTATCGGCAGGACCTGCTGCTGAAAACCTTTATCTCATTAGTAGTCCTCGCTCCCATGATATATCCCGGTGGGATTATTTGCATATGGACTACTCATGTGCGTAAGGATTTGTGGAACTGGGTCCCCAGGATTCAGTTATTCCAGGTGGTGAACGCACTGTGGCAAAAACACTTCTGCATGTGTTCAGCCACATGCAGCATCACAGCCCTGTTGCAGAAAGATTCTATCTTCAAGTTCCCAAGAAGTTACTATAAATGGGGAGGTAAAAAAAAAAAGACAGATTTGAAAAATATCATGGCAGTGTCCTTTTAATGCATTCCATTGTTTTGCACAATTTAAATCCTTTCTTGGTTTCTTCTGGGGGGGCCTGGAACCTAGCTTCTACAGGGAGCCAGGATTCCATCTTATCCTAAACTCACAAGAATTAATATTCAAACAGAATCAGACACCAAACAAAAACCCCAGCAAGCCCATTGTGCAAACACAAAATATTTTGTTTGGTTTTTTGGAGCGCGACATTAACTGTCATCTCCCCTTTCTAGCCCCAAATCATGTCGGCCTTTGGCCAGCTGTACGTGCTGCAGGTGGCCTGCTTGGATGAGCAGCCACCAGATAAGATCAGGCAATAAGTAAGGGGAATGCTGTGGTGCATTGATATAGTAGCAAGCAAGAAGACATGGGATTCCTCTTGGGACAAACTAATGTAGATAAAAGGTTTCTTTCTTGTCTCTGTGTTGTTGACAGTTTGGACACACGCAGTGCTGTCTGTTGTGTAGGAAAGATTTTCTTGATGTAATAAGTAATACAAATACTCATTGTCTCCTTGCTGTTGACAAGTCCAGCACTTTTTTCGTTTCTCCCTCACCTAGATTTGTATAGATACAGCAGGCGCTGCCTAATGCAGCTCCACTCCTCAGGAAGTCATCATGTTTCCAAAGACAGTAACAACACAACACTCAGAGGTGAGAACAGATTGATTCCAGTTTCACTTCATACACTGACTGCTTGAACTCCTCGTTGCTGGTATCAGCATGGGAGCTGTTTTTGTCAAGGCTTCTCGTTTCCAGGAGCAGGGATACATGCAGATTTAATTTAAGAAGCTTTGCAGACAACTCCCATTGAGGCCAGCGCTGGGGATGGAACCAAAGGAGAAGGCAGGCCATAATTAAAGCCGGATTTTGAAATACAGTGAATCTTCTCTGGCTCATTCGTCTTCATCTCTGTAATTTAACACAACCCCCAGGGTGTGGTATGCAGCTCACAACCAGGGCAAACCGACACGATCACTGCCCCCCACCCATTTCAGACATTGCAAAACAAGGAGGTTACAGGACGACAGGAAGAGGCTGGGGAGGAAAGGCAGGAATGACATCAGCAAGCCGAAGAGATTACGGCACAGCACAATGGGGTAAAGAAAGTTTAGCTCACTATTTATTATTAATTATTATTATAAAGATATTAATGTCCAAGCCCTAGCCCTGCAAGCTGCTCTTAGTGTTTGTACAGTGTTTAGCACAATGGGCTCCCAATCTCAGCTGAGCGCTCTGGGTGCTACTGTAATAAAATTAATCATTAATCATAAGAGTGAGATGAGCAGAGTTCATGCAGTATAAGTCAGCACTCAGAAGGGTGTGGGTGGAGCCATTCCCTCCTCCTCTACCACCTCCCTCCCCATGAATCCCATCAGGAATGATTACAGTAGGAATCCATGCAGATACAACAGTCCACCCACCTGGATCAGACAGCAGTGCCAGAGCCTTTGTTTGAGTGGGGAGACGGGGGCGGGGGTAGGAGGGAGGGTTCTTTTCTTATTTAAAATATTCTGAACTTGTTTTCCAAGCAGCAGAAGTTGACAAATTAAATACATAAAGTACATTGACTGAAATAAAATGTGACTCCATCTTTGAAGCATTATGGCAATTGAAGGCAGATGGCAAGATAGGAATTAGCTTCTTTTTCATCACCCAACCAGAACAGAGGCAATACATAATGAAGGTCATACTGCAGCGCACATGTAAATTCCCTTTGCTCCCCTAGAAATGCTAAGTCACCCATGTGACCGCACATTTCATTGCTGGAAACATAAGGAGTAACAACGGCCAAGGTAAACCAGCCATGCCACATAAATGCACACTGACAATGGAAAGGGAATGGCAGAAGAGCCAGTCAGGCTGACATTCCTGACTCCTAACAACATGATGCCTTTAAAAGGAACTCCTTCAAACTCTTTCCACTCCAGAATTGTTTGTGGGTCGTGAGGGATAAAGCACAGAGGCAGTAACTCCCACCGAAACAGTTGCCTGCTTCTTGCTGCTGATAGGGGAGATATTAAGTTAATTAAAAATTGTTACAAGGGCAGCATTCATGAGGCCGCTCATTGTACTATTAGGAATCATACACTTACTCTCTTTTCAGGGCAATTATTTGCAAGTTACTCTATGTTAACTCATGCAATGCTAATACCTTAGAGCAAAGGAATGGTAACTCAGATTGTTCTTAAGTGTCCTAAGTTGTATGCAGGAAGAAAAAATATAGAAATAATGTGTCAGCAGGTATAAAAATAGATCTTCTTGAGGCATGATCTGTCCTTGGGGAAAAAATTAATTGGCTGCTATTGGACCCTACAGCATTTTCATTTTTCAAAATAATTACAGTATATTCTTTATAGCTTGGTGGCTATGTTTATGGAAGTGTTTCTGGCCATTCATTCAGTGGTTCATTCAGATTTAATGAACAAAACAAATGGGATGTAAAGTATTAACCATGTTTAGATAGCTGTATTTACTTTAGTTCTGCTTGTGACAGGCAAAATTTCAGAACAAAATCTGCACTGGGGAAAGTCTTTCTCAAGAAATGTAAATCACATATTGGGCTGCTGTGGCCATGCCAAAGAATTTGGCCAGCTGAAATGGATTTGCAAGGTGTATGCTAAAAATGTAGATTAAAAGAGAAAGGAGCTCCCTGCAAAATTGTCCAATTTAAATTAGGAATCTTCAGACCTTGAACTCCACGGCAGCCCAAAGTGAATTGGCATTAAAGTAGATTATTCATAAAGAACTGTGGCTACCAACCTGCCAGAGACTGACTATGTGGCATTGCTGCTTTTAAAACTCTGGAACAAAAGATCAAAGACTGCATCAATACAGCAAGAAATTCAATGGAAGGGTAAATAACTTCTGCTGTGCAAATAAGATTTTCCAGAACTTAATTTCATAATTCATCCCTTTTGACATGAGTGCACTAGAGTCAGGAAACGTGTGAGAAAAGCAGGTCACATGAATCAGTGACAGCCTGGTGAAAACCAGTTAGAAAATGCCACTGATCACTTCAGAGTGTAGCCTCACTCTAACATACACAAATATCCACTGGTTTTTTTACATTATATTTCAGTTTTCAAGGGTGCTGGGCTTCATCTGGAACAACGTGTGCCCAGCACGTTTGAAAACTGGACTCTACGCTCAAGAACGGGCGTTTGAACTATGAGTATTGCTGTTATCATAAGGACAAGCTTTACACGAGGAATGATCCAGCCTGGACAACACTGTGAGCTGGCAGTACGTGGTGGAGGGGAACTGTTAGATTTCAGTTTTGTTTTTGATGTAGAGAGCCCTAGGCATTAATATGAAATTCTCAGAATCACCTGACCACGATTCGAGCCACTGTCAAATGCCAACAGGAAGTGAGCGAGGTTATCTACCCTTCCCCTGGGAATCTCGATTCCTCTCTTCTATCAAGCTATTCCTCATCCCCTTCCTGTTGCTTTACTCACAAGCAGCACCCTTCGTCAGCAGCTAGGGGATGCTCTTAGACGAAAACTACAAATTTAGGCCTGGTCTACACTTACGTCAGAATTCGGCAGCAGTCAAGGGGAGTTATGCAAGCTACGGGGAGTAGCTTGCGTAACTCCCATCGACTGCTTAACTTCCGTTTTGCGCAGTGTCTTCACTGCACTGTGCCATTTGAGGGGGTGGTTTTACTGCATCGACTTCCTGATCGATTGAGTGGCTCTTCACTGACGGCTCAATCGATCCGGATAGATCGATCTGATGGCAGCGGATTTGCCGCCATCAGTGTGGACATTCCCTCAGAATCCAGTGTTGTTCCACCGGAACAACTCCTAGTAGTGGGATCCCCATTCTGAGAAAAAGGAGGCTCTGCTGTCTCCGTGACACCATCACTCCCTTCAGTCCCAGCACACTTTTTTTCTGAAGCCCAGGATTGTGCTGGAGGAGGAGGCAGAGTCTGGGCAAGTCAAGTGGACTGGAATCTACGTCATCCCTCTTAGTAGACCCATCGAGGACTATTCTCCATCCTGCCCCAGTCAACCTCCCCTGCATTGTTCAAGTTCTGTGCTGGCGGCTTGGGACAGAGACTGGGTGAGCAGGGAGTGAGAGACGCACCATCCAAACCGTATCCCTGCAGACCTTGTATGGACAAGCTGATGTCGCTCTGAAATACACGAAACATACCAGGGGTTGCCACAACTAAGTAGGGGAGTCCCTGGTTCCAGTGGACCAGGAAACCAGGCGAAAGCACTAGAAGCCACGGCATGGATGGTCGTGGCTTCGTGCACATCCCTTTGGATTTGTGGTGGGCTTTACATACTCTCCCACAGTGAGGCCTGTCCCTGTGATGAGGAGGAGGAGAAGAGCTCCACAAGGGAATGTCCACAGACATTTCCTTCCGGCTTTAACATGGGGGGAAGAAGGGAGCGGCCTTCAATGGGAGTTGTGAGTGCTCAGCATCTTTCAAGATCAGTCAATTAGTTTTGTAAACCCCTTGGGCTGAATTCTCCATTGCCTGGCACTCTGTGTAGTCATCTACTCCTGTGCACAGTGAGGTCTCAGTGGGGTGGGGGTGGAGAGATGTAAACTGCCAACAAGTCAGATAGTAAGTAAGGACGTAAGGGCATGGGAAATGTGGCCACTTGTCTGCTTCCACGTCTATAATGTTCCCAATATAATTTCGGTGTTATGAAAAAAATAGACAAGAATAATAAAAACAGCCAAACTCTCTTGGGACTGGATCCATGAATCCAGAACCCCCTCAGCTCCTGCTTGCCCAAAGGGGCAAAAGTTGCAAAGAGCCACCCTCGGATGTCTCTGAACCTAGCTCTCCTATCTGGTGTGTTATTAGCCAAGGAAGCAGGAATTAAGCTAGACCGGGAAAATTATTGTTTCCGACTGTTCATCACTGAACCACTGAGAGAACTACCAAATGAGATCTGTTAACCAAAGAGCTAAAACTGTTTACATAAGATCGCTCCAAAAGCATATTCCAGTGGATGGAAGACATGCAGCAGTCGGCAGGTAAGAGGACTCAGCATTCTACAAAACGGCCTGACTTTAAAACCGCAAGCTACTATATTTGCTGGAAAACTGAAACACTTTCCCAGAAGTAACGTGACAGTGACTTATTGCATATTGGTATTTTTGGCCTTCTGCCCACTGTGGTTCACAGTAGTGTAGAAGAAGAAGAAGAAGAAAACCCCAGAAGGAATAAATGTCAGCCAGCCCTGCTAAGTCAGGGCAGTTTACTTCTTTTAGCTTCCCAGAAATACAAGAAACAAAGATCAGGGATAAACCATCTGGCTCAGCAGACGTGCTGGTGTTTTGCTTGTTCTAAAATACTTATTTAAAAAAGGATACTACAATAAAGCTTCAAAACAGTATGGCTTATGGTAGTATTACTGCAATAGTTAGATATATATAATATAGTGTGGTGGTTTCTAATTTTACAAGGATTATTCCTGTTTTCCCACCATACTTCTCAATTCCTTCCCTGGGGGAAAACATCTGTTATCCCTTGTGTAACTGTAATGGGTGGCATGAATGGATACTGACCCCTGCCATGTGTACTGGTTTTAATCAAGTTCTATGACTTGAGCCAGGAAACAAGTCTATTGCCAGCACTCCTGTGTGTCACACTTTTATTACATCTTGGCCTTACACCTATTCTTTTAGTTCCCTTCCTCAGTAACTTGTTCCATGTGAATTTTACTCTTCAAGTGGAATAATGTTGCCCAAGTTCCTTATTTCTATTTAGCCATATAATGTTTAAGCTGTGTCTCCTGAATCTAAACCTCCCTTAAGCCAAATGTATCTCTATGAAAAACAATCTGGGACCACTTTGGGCCAAATTCTGCTCTCAGTTACCCTTGTGTAAAGCCAGAATAAGTCATCAATGAACATAATGTGATCTGCTGTCTGGAACTTTGATCACAGCTCTCTGCTTAAAGGAAAACCTTTTGTCACTGGCTGGCACTGCTAATGTCTTGTTTATTTATAATTATAAAGTCACTTATGAGGAATCTTGATCTGCAGAAACCCTAACCATGTTGAGGCCCCAATCCTGCAAACACTTACACACATGCTTAACTTTGCATGCATAAGTAGTCCAATTGAAGTCAATGGAGCTACTGACTTGTGTAATGTTAAACATATGTGAGATCAGGGTCTAATATATCAGCAAAGAAAAGAAAAGAAAAGGCTTGTGCTTCTCTAAGGCATACATTCACAAACACATTTAAAGGAGTGGAGTAGACTTTGAATACCAGCTAGTTCAGTCCTCATTTCTGCGGTTGGATAGATGCCTATGGATGAAAGAGTTGAACTCTGACGAGTGAACGTTTTGGGATAAGTCTACAATGTTAATTTATAAACAACATTGCAATCAAAAGACATTACATCCCTAATCCTGTGCTGCATCAAGCAGAAAATATGCAATTAAAAACTGTGTGCCTTAGTACAGCTTTTTTTTCACCAGGTAACCTTTGCCTATAAATATTAGACTCACAGAATGAAGAATCAATTTTTGCAGTGATGACAAACTAAAGTGCAAAATAGAGCATTTATGTGCAGTTTGCCTTTGGGTAGTTTGACAATGCACAAATTAGCTCTGACCCTATGGCCTCTAACTTTAAACACTTCCCTTCAGATGTTTCCACTGTTTCAAGTATGCCATGATACACCCGGAATTTGATGTTTCTATGCATGGGTAATTATTTAACATAGTCCCTCAGAATAGAAAAATGGACATTTTAAAAAGCAATGTTTAGTTTAGTTTAGTTTAGTTACAGTATTCCTGGGAGGATTGGTTTCATTTTGTTACATGCTTTGGGGCCAGGTTCCACTAACTTTATTCACTTTGAAAAACCTCTTATTCTGCAAGTAGCTCTGGAGAAATCTAATGAATGCACTTTGTCTTCTCTGTGGTTAAATTAAAGCACATTATTTTGAATCCAAATTCTCTTTTGAGTAACATGGAGTTGTTTCTTCAAATGGCTATGATCTTCAAATTGCATGAGATAATTTTGCTGAGACCAATATAAGCTACAGTAGAGTTCAAGGCAAAAGATGTTCTCTTAACCATTGCTTTGTTTTGTTTTGGGCCATTCAAACAAGACATATATGCATAGCAGTTGCTTTGTTTTCTGAAGCTTTGAATAAATTTTCAGTGTGTGGAAAGAATCTCTGAAAATATCATACTGGCAGCATCGTGACTGAGTTTCAAAGTTTGGCTAAATATATGGACATTTATAAATGATTTTTTCTATATTTCATTGTGCTCTGACTGTTGTTTTTCTTTCCTCGCTACCAAATGGCACAGGAGTAAGAAGATGACTGTTTTAAGTAGTCTTAGGAGTGGGGGGGAGAGAGAAGATTATCAACGTTTTCTTAAAAAAACTAATAATGCCTTGTTTTCAAGTAACAATCCCATAAAGCATGCCTCAAGGCGTCCTCCTGCTCATTCCTGTTAAGCATGATAAATTTTCAACATATGGTACCTGCGTTCACTCTCTACTCAGAGCTGTAGCACATTGTAAGATGTTCACTTTGAATGAAAAGCTTCTCAAAACAGAAAACTCAATTTAGCCCTACTTGTGATGGTAAGATTCCCTTTTATCATAAACACAGAATATTACTACATTATAGGAGGTTGCTATCAGTCCAGTACTTCTCTTCTGGTATAATGATACAGTGATTTTTTTTCATGCCAAATGACTACCCTAGGAAAGTCTCACTGAATGTGCAGTAGAGTCTACCAACATGTTGCTGTTATTAATTATTTGTACTGCATTAGTGCCTGTGGGCCCAAATCACGAATGAAAGCCCACCTTGGCCAACGTGCTGTTTATAAACACGTGACATGTATTATATGCAGATATATGTCACAAATTTTTAAAGAAAGACGAGAAGGTTACCTAGTCCATTTCACTGCCTCCTGGCTGCTGACCCTTCTTTTTCACCCAAGCACAGCCAATGAAGTGAATGTCTATACTTGCAATAAATTCTTCAGTACTGCTAGGTCCTAGCCCTATACATAGCAGGACTATTCTAAATTACTATAATGATCTGGGAGAAGAAATCTCTCCTGCTATCTGATCTGAACCTGTCTTCAACCACTTCAAGTTAGTACCATGCATTCTGCTCCTTTTCCTCAAGTATGAATAAGTCTTTGTATAGGTCCTTGTTTGAATCCTTCAGGCACTCCCATACTGTGATTAGATTAGGGCTTGCCTATCAGGGAGAGGCAAGAAGATTAATCTCAATTAACTGAAATTGTGAATTTAAGATGGATTAAACCCATGTGTGGACACTACTTGGAATAAAAATGGATTTAATTCAGTTTATCTTAATTCACTTTGGAAGTGAATTAAACTAAACCTTAAAGCCATTTTTATTCAGAATGACAATAACCACACAGGAACTTAATCCCTGCATATTAGATACTAGATTGGTAAATAGAGTGGCCAGGTGTCTGACTTTCGACAGGAAAGTCTGGTTGAAAAGGGGACCTGACAATGTCCACTCAAACCTACTGACCAGATATCCAAAGTCCAGTTACTGCTGGCAGGGGAGGTAGGGAGGCATTGTGTCATCACCCACGCCAGCCCTACTCACCCAGGGCCACCTTCTACCTGTGCCAGGGAAGCTGCAGCTCCCAAGCCCCAACACCACAAGCGAGTACCTCTCGACCCAGGTGGGGGGGAGGAGGGAAAAGGAGTGAATGGGAGGCGGGGCCAGAGGGGAAGAGTTGGGGCAGGGAAGGAGTGGGGCAATGGCGGGGCAGAGCAGGGGAAGAGGTGGGGTGGGGGAAGTTCTGATACTCCTGTTGGAGTGTCCAGTTTTTAAATATTACAAAGTTGGCAATCCTATTAATAAAGCCTATAAATTTCCCCATGCAGACAAGCCTTCAGTTGCTTTGGAACTGATCTTAGCACCAACAAAGACTGTGATAGAATAAAGCACTAAACAATGGATTACATTTAGAACAAAATCCATTGGGCACCTGCTAAAGCTTCCAAAGCCCCCTCCAAGCTTTCTTGAGGAGAGTCCATAGGAATTCTATTTATATCCCCTCGGAAGAATTAAATAGCATAGTTCAAAACACCTACAGAAATGACCCCACTCTCTATTCGAATCTACAGATTCTAGAGTAATTTCTATGGAACCCTATTCTATTGCTGTGGAATCCTGTTGGTTTCATCCCTATGAAATTCTACAGGACCTTTCCATAAAGAGGCACAGGCAAACTCTGTGTGAAAGCCAGCTGAATTTTTTTTAACCGAATCTTGTCCTGAGCTTATATGGTAAGTGTTTAAGATGGTGGCAGGAGCCAATCTGCTTGTTTGCTCTTGGATTAAATAATTTGTATTTGCTTGGCCTGGTGATATCTCAGGCCCAAATCTAAGATGATTTGTCACACAGAGCAGGAGAGGTCTGCAGTGGAAAATGAAAGCTGCAGCTGTCAGTGAGAGACCTCATCATGGTTATGGGATACACAGACAAGGCTCCATGAATAATCAAGGAGTTGGAGAAGCCTACGAAAAGTAATGAAGGGCTGGACTGAATTAAAAGCCACACAAGGAAAGTGAAACTACTAGTCAGGATGGTCAAATGTATCAACAGAGCAATACCGGTTTACACCAGCAGAAGATTTGGCCCACAATCTTTGTGCTGGGGGTAGGAGCCTGAAATGTTCTTGTCTCAGAAAATTCCACTAAGTAAAGGCTTTGTTTCTTTTCCTTTTCCACCGCACAGTTATCTGTTATGCTTTTATTCTCAAGATATCACTATGTTAAATCATATCTTAAGGCTACAACATATGTCTCACAGTAGAATCCTGAAAGACTTCTCCACTGTGAAAATGAAACCATATGCAGTCTTACTTCAAGCGGGGCAAGACGGGGTGTACAAACCCCACAGTGCCGAACAAGGGGTTGAGGAGCACCTGCAAAGCCTGAACGAGCTGAGGACTGGGCTGAAACTGAGCAGCAGAGCAGCTCAGAATGGCACAGGACGTGGAATGGAGCAGGCCTCCGCTCCTGGGAGGCGCTGCCCATGGCTCTTGGGCCTGAGACCTGGGAAAAGAAACCTGACAGGATCTATAAAGGAGAGAATGGGGACTGATTGGGAAAGTGAGAGACTTTATGTACAGTTCTGTAATTTACTCTGTAGGGAAAAGGGAAACTTGGGTAGGAAATGGTCCGGGGGCAGTTGTGTAGCACCCCAAGATGCAGAACAAAACTGCCCAAAATTGAGCCCTAGATCACAAGGGGGTGGTCACAGGCTCCTTACCCACACCTAAAAGACAGGACATGAACAGAAGCCTTCACCTCAGTAGAGAGTCCCAGTGGGGAAGACCCCAAAGTCCCCATACTAAGATGAAAGCCCTGATTATCTTAGGAGAGCTGAAGGACGGGACTATAGCTCTACCTTTGTCTGACCACTAGGAGGCACTGGTGATGAATGTTCCTCTTTTACATGTGGGATTTCCCAATATGACTAGTTCAGCCTCTTTATGGTACAAGAGGCAGGGACAGATGTCCCATAAAACAAGTCTGTTAAATAGCATTCTTAGAAAAATGAATTTTCAGACCTCTTGCTGGTGTGTAAAATGTTGTCCATAATGTGTTTCCACTGCAAAAAACAACAATGCATGAGAAACAAAATGCAAAGAAAGATTTTTTTTAACCTATTGTAATGGGGTAGTCGGCCCCTTAAGGGGCCTCCTCGTTGCCTGGCAAGGCTCCCCTCTCATCCAGCCAGCAAGGCATGAGCTGAGAGAAGGAACCAGCATAAATGGTGCCTCCTCCTGCTTAGCGTGGCAGATGCCTGCAGACACGGAAAGGAGTAAGGAGGCTAGTTAGTAGGGAGCAGAGATCAGCAGAAGGCTGTCGAACCCTCTAAGTGTATGGAATAAGTGAGGCCAGCTAAGGGAAATAAACTGCCACTCAGCTCCAGGAGGAGAGCTGGGTCTCCAGCCATGAGGAGAGGCTCAGAGAAGAGAGGACCCTGAGGGGACTTGGAACAGAGCTTAGAGGAAAGTCTTCAGAAGAATCCTGAAAGCCAGAAATATTTTTTATTTATTTGGGACTTCTTATTACGGCCCATTTTGTAAGAGGTTTTGTAAGAAGGATATTATTGAAACAAATGTCGAGTGCCTGATATGGAGTTAGTGGCTTTGTGAGGAGGGAAACTGAGGCAGGGAGTATTTGCAGCTGTATACCTACTCGCCAGATAGTGCCACAGGGTAGGCCTGTCCTACAACACCTAAGAGTCCTGCCTTCACAAGGATATTACTGACTGATTGTTTAAATTAGAGCAATGTCTGTCAGGGATCAATACCCGATTGTGCTAGGCACTGTACAACCATATAACAAAAAGATGGCCCCTGCTCCAAAGATCTTGCAAGCTTACTAAGGCCAGTGATTCATCATTGCAAACCACTTCCAACAGTCAAAGAGTTGAGTTGGAGAGGAGTTCGTCTTCACTAGGCTTTTTAGGATCTCATTTGATCCTGCATTCATTGTGCACCCAAAACTGCAACTTAATTCAGTGGGAGTGTGCAAGGGGCACCTGAACAGCTAAAAGGGTTAATCTTTGGTGATGGAGATTAGCTGCTCTTCCTTCAATTAAAAAGGAGTGGCATACAATGCTGCCACAGTCTGATGGGGAAAACTGCTGCAATGGACATCGCGGGTGCCCAGCATCTCAAAAGCTGCATTCACCACTTTGCAGGAAAATTTCTATTAAAACAAAGCCTGTTGAGGTCCCTAAACACACCAAAATGATTTTAAGAGTAAAAATGGTTCCTTGCAAAGCGCAGAGAAGAAAAGGCTAGACTTGGTCAGTGATTTGCTTGACCACAGAACCGTGGAAACTTAGGGGGTCAGCACTTACATCCAACAGAGAAGGATATACCATTGAAGTTTATACATTGAGGAAAACTGGGGAGATCACTCACACTGGCTTCGATTCTCCATTGCCTCGCTCCTTGTGTAGTTGTTTGCATCCCTTCCAAGTGGGTGTACCCCAATTGGGATTTCAGAGCACTCTATATCCTGCCTGGCTAGATATAAATGACTAAGCCAGGCAATGGGAAATCAGGCTCATTTTCTCTCGCCCTCACATAGAGATGTGGATGACACTGCAACGGGTGAGATAGTTAAAAGTCTGATTAAATTTACCACCACTACAAAATTTCCTATTAAAAGGTAATTTACATCTTTAATGTAATGCTTCAGCCTGCAGACTTTCGCTTCTTGGTCATTACATTCTTTTTGTAATAAACTTTTATAATGTGGGTTGATATATGAAACTTAAACAAGTTCGGCTCCTGACTGAGACTCATGGGGATGGTGACTAAAGGGAGAAGGGGAAATCAAGTTTTCTGCCTTTTTGCATATTAAAAAAACCCCAGTTTTTTGGTTAAAAATATGTCTGAGTAGAGGTATTTGGAATGTCAAAGTTTCAAGGTCAGAACAGAGTGAGAGCGGGCCGGGAACCAGGAATTCCTGAATTCTAATCCTAGTTCCAATACCGACTTGCTGGGTGGCCTTTTACTGTGGACCAAAGAACCACAGGCCCCATTGGCTCCAACAGGGGAGGTTCGTGCTCTCCCTCACCTCTGAAAGCTAGGCCCTGAGTCTCTCGGATTGTTTCTCTAAAATGGGTTAATAATACTTACCTGCCTCACAGAGGTGACATGGTGATAATGTAAGGTATGTTTAAGTGCTTGGAAAATGTAAACTGCTACGTGTTAGAGCAAAACGGCTGTGTGCAGTTTCAAGATAGCACAGGGGGGTGATAATTTTTCAGTAATGAGTATTACTATGCAAAATGGACAGAACACAGTCCAAGAGGGAACCAGTGAGATAAGCAAATCAGAATCACTATTCTGATTAGTTTTGTGGGGAAATGAGCAATTTGGCCTCAATTAACTTTACTTCATATGTGTTTGGTAATCCGTTTTCTTTAGAGTGGTTTAAAGAACATAGTCCAAGAAGCTCAAATAAGGTTTTTTAAGAGCTCTAAGTGTTGCAGCCATTGAACATACGCTATGTCAAAAGCAGGTGAAATGAGAATGCTCTTCCTATAGGAGAGTCACAGCACTTAGTGTTTTGTTTACGGAGAAGGAGAATTTATGTCCTGTTCGCTTCTTCCTGTACCCTTGGAACACCAACAATCAACTCTAAGATGGCCAGGGATCGGCCAATGCATTTCACAGCCTGATATAAACACAGAGAATGATGGTCAATGCTTACTATGTATGATGCCGAGCTTAGCTGGGAGCTGAACTTGTGTATATTCTTAAAGTTATAAATCCCTTGACCTGTATACATGAGAAAGTAGAGCAGAGCCACTGTAACTCCTGAAATATCCTGGGGGGGGAGGAGGAGGAAAGCGAGGTGCCAAGGCTTCATTAAAACTGAGAACAGGGTTATTCCTTTCCCAGTTTTACTGTCTCCATCCTTTCCAAAACCTTTTGAAAAGCAAGGCCCTGCTCCCTCCGAAGTAGAGCCGTTAGGATTCTCACTGCACTCTTCTCTCCACTCACACAGCATTGTGTTACCCCACTGCTCCACGGGAGACTGCCACAGCTAGGGCGAAATTATGGCTCCATTGACGCCTGTGGGCAACATCTCACCAGCTTCAGTGGGGCCAGGATTTCCCCGAGAGTTTTTGTGAGAAGAATTGGGAAAGGGTTGATTCTATTGTGGGAATTATAGGCTAAAACTTCAATTTTTGTTGTCTAAAGTTAGACATCTGAACACAAGAGGCCTGATTTTGAGCAATCCTGCGCATCCGCAGCTGCACAGGACATCTGAAAAGTCAGGCCACTGTTATTTAGGGATCTAAATCAGAGGGCTGAGGGTGGCTTCCTAGAGGATTAAGGCAGTAGGTGGCTGGCTGAATTACTGTGGAACTGATCCTTGTAATGCTGCTGAGATTTAATTTAATTGTAGTGACTGTATAATAAATTTTGTCCCGGCACCTAGAGGCCTGAATAGATGTCTTTATTATTTTAAATCTAAACAAATACATATGGGTTTAGGCGTGTAGATTTAGGTGCCCATGTTTGATGATGTTGGCCTCCGTGTATGACTAAGAGAATAGATTATGATTGTGTTCTTTTATTGCGGCTGCACCCCAAGGCCCAACTAGTGATGATAGGCTAACAAATTCCTACGACACAGCAGCCCATGATTTTTACTTTGGTATCATTTGCCATCAATGCGAGAATCCATCGCCCTCCATCTGAAAGGTTAGCTTTGTTCCAGCTAGACTTGATGATGCACTTAATTCTTCCAGTGTCCTGACACTATATTTTATTTCTGGAAGTGTTTAGTCCAGAGGTCAAAAGGCCTCCGCTGCTGACTAAAGTGACGATACATTTTATTTAATTACTTTTAAATGGGTGAGTGGCCCCTCTCATCAACCCTGAGGCACGTACTCAAACAGACATCCTGGAAAGAAACCACAATACATAGGCCAGCCCCTGAGTGTGAATGCAAACAAGGACTTCCTCAATCAGTTACCTCAAAAATAGCCTTGGTCAATAGATAATCATGCCCTGCAGGTCAATAAACACAGGCTCTGACAGATCAAGTGTGTAAGGGTGGATGTAAGAATCAAGGGTGTTGTGTATTCAATACATAAGACAAAAAAGGTGTATCAAAAAACAAATACACATTCCATGGGTGAAGGCACTTGGTGGGACTGCCTCTGTAACAGCCACACTCAGGGTATGACTACACTGTGGAGGAAAATTCACCTGCCAAATTTTAGAAGTCGCAGGAGCGTGATCATACCATGCTCATTGCATCAGGGATTGCGTCCCCACTAGCCACACTTTACAATCAAAGCAGTGCACCGTGGGTAGCTATCCCACAGTGCAACTAGCCACAGTTGGGAAAGTTGTCATCCACCCATGGTGCAATGTCCTTCCTCTTGTCCCAAACAAACAGACTAATTCTTTTTTGCACCATTTTTCTAAATCCTTCAGTCTCTGCTGCGCATACGCCATTGCTAAGGAGGCATGGAGCCCACTCAGTGCTGCACTATCATTGTGAGCATCACAAACACCTCGTGTCTTATCCTGCAGTATTTTCAAGGCTGATTCTGGGACTGCAGCACTGAAAATTGTGATGTTATACAAGATGGCCTGCTACAAGCTATAGACCAAAACAATTCCCATGTGCTGCAGGCTGTCATGCATCATCTGCAGTTGATAGAGCACCGCATCTGGTCCCAGGGAACAAGCAGTGCCTGGTGGGAACGCACTGTTATGAAGGTGTGGGATGATAAGCAGTGGCTGCAGAACTTGCATATGCAAAAGGCCACTTTCTTTGGACTCTGTGCAGTGCTGTTCCCAGCCCTAAAACACATGAACACTCACTTGAGATTGGCTCTGACAGTGGAGAAGTGAGTAGCCATTGTTCTGTGGAAGCTAGCTATGCCGGACTGCTACAGGTCAATTGGGAATCAATTTGGAGTGAATAAATCCATCGTGGGAGCTGCTGTAATACCAATTTGCCAGGGCATTAAGAGACTTCTGCGCAGAAAGGTAGTGACTTTGGGAAACGTGCAGGACATAGTGGATGGGTTTTCCGCAATAGGGTTCCCAAACTGTGTGGGGGCCAAAGATGGCACGCACATCCCTATCTTAGCACTGGACCACCTAGCCACGGAGTACATTAATTGAAAGGCATACTTCTCAATGCTGATATTGCAGGCCCTTGTGAATCACAAGGGATGCTTCACAGACATCAGCGTGGAGTGGTCTAGAAAAGTGCATGATGCGCATCTTTAGGAACTCAGGTCTGTTCCAAAAGATGCAAGCAGGGACTTTCTTCCTTGACCAAAAAATAAATATTGGAGATGTGGAAATGCCAATAGTGATCCTGGAGGATCCTCCTACCCCTTGCTCCCCTGGCTAATGAAGCCGTGCACCAGGCACCTGGACAGCGAGGAGAGGTTCAATAACAGGCTAAGCGAGTGCAGAATGCTTGTGGAATGTGCATTTGGTCGCTTAAGGGCTCACTGGTGCAGTTTACTCATTAGGTCCCGGTCTACACTTACCTTCCGGATTTGGCGGCAGTCGACGGGAGATACGCAAGTGACGTAAATCACCTGCGTATCTCCCGTCGACTTTGCTGCGTCTGCTCCTCACGCTGTCCTCACCGTGCTGAGCCAAAGGGAACAGTGTTCCCTTCGACGCAGCACTACACCACTTACCGGGGTGGTTTTCCTGCGTCGCTTGATGGATCGACTGAGCGCGTCTACACAGACCGCTCAGTTGATCCAGAGCAATCGATCTGATGGCTGCGAATTTGCCGCCGTCAGCGGAGACCCAGCCTGAGTGGGTCTACACACACTGCTCAGTTGATCCAGAGACATTGAACTGACGGCGGCGAATTTGCTGCTGTCAGTGTAAACCCAGCCTAGGCTAGACCTCAGTGAAGAAAACATCCGAGCAGTTATCTCTGCCTGTTGTGTGCGCCAGAATATCTGTGAGACAAAGGGGGAGATGTTCCTGTTGGGTTGGGTCGTGAAGGCAGATAGGCTGGCTGCCAATTTTGAGCAGCCAGATAGCAGTGCAATGCTGAGAGCTAACGCGGAGCGCTGCAGATCAGGGTAGCCCTGAAAAATCGGTTTTGCAGTGAGACCTAATGTTTCTGAAGAATCTGTGTTCTGTCTTCCCTTCCCATCCCCCACCTGTTCCCCAGCACTACAGCACTGTGCTACCTTCCCTCTTCCCCAGTCTTCAAAGCAGTGGATCTGTATTGTTGGTTGTTTACAGTGGAGGGAAAGGAAGTTATTTCAACACTTTGCATGCATTGTAATGGGGCTATGAGGGGACAAAGAGCAAAGTCTCACAGTGCAAACAGCAAACAATACAGTCCCATTTCTTAAAGAGGCTGGCGCCTCTTTCTGCTCCCCTCACCCGGCGTGGAGGGGAGCACATACTGCACCCTGCTCAACCTCCTCCTAGATCACTTGAGCGTGGGGGCTAGGAAACAGTGCGTGAGTTGAGAGTTTTGCAGGGGCTGCAGAGGGAGTCTATCCTGCCGCGGCGCTTCTTGAAGCTCAACCAAACGCCTCAGCGTGTCCGACTAATCCCTCATTATGTGCAGCATGCTCACAGTCATGGGCCGCTTTCCTGTTCTCCGTGCCCATGTTCATCTTCTCCGATAATGAAATCCTCCAGGCTCTTAGCTCTGTGTCAGACACTCCTTAGCTCGGTGAACAGGCCATTCCGAAGTTTTTTTCGCCTTCTAATCTGCAACAGGTGGTCAGCAGGAGTAGTAGAGGCTGCGCAGAAGGCCACGCTGTCCACTGAAGGCAAGCTAAGCACAAGGTAGCCATTGTTAGCTGGCCCCATGGATGAAAAGCAGTGTTACAATGTAAAAATAACTCCCCTTTATAGTCCCAAGGGAATGGCAGACCCGCATACCAATCTCTGCCTATTGCAGGGGTATCCATTTCAGGGAAGCCCCCATGGTGCATGCTGCATAAGTCCATAGTTCCCCAACCAGCAGGATTGTTGAGTCCCTTGACCCTCCCAAAAATTGGTTTTTGAAAAGGCAGAACAGAGAGTGGGGGGGAGTGAAATTCCTCCAGATAAAACCATATGTGGGCACCTGTCTCGTGACCACTAAGACCCATCACAGTCACATGCTGTCTTGTAACTTGTGGTTTACATACCCCCAAAAACCTCCCATGGCAGAGGAAAAAAAGCTGATTGTATGGAGCAGGTACTGCAAATTGGCACTATCCTCCCTAGGTGACTATAAGTGATATTAGTCTCCTGAAGGTAACAGAGGTGGCAAGGGAGGATTTACTGCAAACATCTGGGTACAGGCCTGGTCCTTATGCTGCTGTGCTGTGTTCCACGATGATGCCTGCACAACTAATAAGAGAGTGGCGGGGGAAAGTGTCCTATTGCAGTGGAAGAAATGAGGCTGCTTTCCCCAGAAACCTTCTGCAAAGGATCACAGAGTATCTAAACGAAATTTTCCTGCAGATATCCATGGAGGATTCTCGGAGCATCCCTGTGCACATAAACATTCTTTTCCAGGGGGAACCCCTTGCTTAGGTGAACTAACAACAAGGAAGCCCATCCCCACCACCACACTCATTTTTTCCCCCTGCTATGACAAGAAGCTGGACTGGGTAGATAATCAGAGAAATGAGATTTGCGGTACATACTCACCAGATGTGCCTTCCCCAGCATCTTGGTCGCTCACAATGTCCTGCGTCCAGCTGGGCTGTTCTGGGGTCACCAGCCAGTGAAGACGCATACACCTACCTTCACAGTGTAGAGCAGGCCTGAAGTGCCAGCGCTGCCCCGCAGTTGTCAGGAAAGGAGACTCTCACACTGAAAAGTGCGTTTCAACTGCCTTTGGATGTATGTATAGAGGTTCCATTAAAGTCAATCTGAGGCCAGAATTTGGCCCTCTAAATGTTGCCAGGGCAAATCAGAGCTCCAGGTATGTTGTAGATGTTAAGCTGTAGGTAACTATCTTTATTTAATTTATGGAAAGAGGAAAACTCAACTGTTCTTTTAATGTGGTAGAGGAATCCAGGCTCTAGGATGCTGCAGTATTCCATGGACTCCTAGTTATAACATACAGATCCATGACACGTTGTCCTGTTCATTTCATCATCAATATTTAATCCAGGCATCAATTTTCTCTTGAGATTTGTTGTCCTACAAAATGTCATAATTATTTAAAATGCACATACATTATAAAAAGGTTAACTTAATGCAAATTGTTACTTACTGAAATTGGCAAATAAGGACACCTTGCTGAGCTAAAATATGCACTCTTTTGGAGCCTTCTCACTAGAACATTCATGGGTGAGGGAATGTTACCTTGAGCAAATCTCTCAAGACAAAATGCTGGCAATCAAACATCCCATAATGAAGTATACGATATAAAATGTTGTGCTTCTTGTAATGACAGTTTAATATCCTTCAGTCATTTTAATAGGAGTAATATATTACTATATTCTCATTGCTTGGCAAAATTTCCAAAGATTCTTCTGCTCCCAAGGCGAAGGTACTATGAACTTGGAGTCAGTGCTCTTCATGAAATTGAGCAGAAGAAAGAGAGGTGGGTGCATCTGTTTTAAACCTGCACTTTGGGGGGTGGGCGGGAGAGGGAGCAGTTTCTAGTATTGAGTGAAGTTTGCAAAAGTTTGTTTGGGTGTTTCCCTTTGCTGAAGGAAAAAGAGTGTTTGCACACCTTTGTATTCATATGGTTTGCATTTCTCACTCTTGCTAGACCCAAGAGACTTTTGTTCTGATTGTGGGTTGAGCAACGAGTTTAGGGATTGGGGAGTATGTTTGTTCTTCACCAAATTTGATGGTTGAAAGTTGGCTTTTGCTCTTATTGCTCAGTTTATTGGTGTCCCTAGCAAATGAGTGAATAGGAGGAACAGAAAATTGCATTAATCCACTCTTTGCTGAGTTTGTGAAAACAAGTGGCAAGCATAGTTCCTGTAGGTACTCAGATAACACCGTCATGAGCACAAGAAAGGACCCTAGAATTCATCCTTTGCAGTGCAGTGCATCTTACAGTACCCTTTACAGGATATTTTGTGATGGAGGTCTCTCTCAGAAGTAGTGATCTATTACTACACGGCAAGCATTCCATTCACGTGTGTATGTACTTTAGAGAGGAGGATGCAAAATTAATCTTTAAACAGGAATTTAGCTGCAATCTTAACTATCAAGCAAGTAGCAGCTGTTCCATAACCTGTCCAAAGTCTCTTCCTGCATTCCTTAGGGACTCAAAACTCCTATTGCAAAAAGTGGAGGATCAGACCCACAGTCTGTTGATACCTGTGTATCAAACACTCCCCCAGTGCATATGCATACAGTTCTTTTTAAACTCCCTAATCCTTCCTTCCATTCTCTGTCTTCTTTTGCTCTCTCCTTGTCCCAGAAACATTTGCCCAGAAAGCATGAGATCATAAAAAACACAAGCAATTGTCTTAAATGACAATCAGCACTCTCCATGAAGAGGGAATACAAAATATAGATGCAACCTCTTTAATTAGCTGCAAAAGCCATTGAATATTGTTCTCAAAGTGAAATTATGTTTATAAAAATGACAATCATTTTTAAGAACAAGGTAATATATGGAATTTTAAGGGTTATTTTAAAAACAAACAAACAAAAAACAACCTTGTATCTGGCAATGTTCACAATGTGTTAGGTATTTCCAGACAGAAATCAAGGCACATTATTTAATATAGTGGGAATGACATTGCATAAAAATGTGATTCATGTATGGGCTAAGAATCATGTTGATTAATGTAGACGCAAACCCACAAGTCCACTTTAAAGGCATCAAAGAAAACAAAATAACCAAAAGAAAGGTACCAAGGGGAATTTTTCTCTTTCAAAGGAAGCTAACCATAGGTAGATCCTCCCTAATCTAGCAGCTTTCAGGCTCATATCTTTCGGTAGCTTGTAATTACATGATTTACTGAGGAGTTTCTTCTTGTTTAAATTGACAGAAAGAGATAAACTAGGTCATTGAAACTCCACATCCACCTCACACTTATACAGTGTGTATCAGAAGTTCTTGCACAGGAGCTCAGTGAGAGGAAGTGGAGGTTGTTTATGTCGTTACTGATTGAATCTGCTACTGGGATCACATTTAAAATTGGAAGTGTATTTAAAATGGAGTTAACTCAACCAAAGCAATTAGCAAATCCCTGGAGAAAATGGACACAAGACAACAGTGGCAAACTTCCAGCATGCAATTGCAGGCTTTAAAAATACTCCTCTGGAAATAAACTGCTACAAAGCAGCAGAAAGTACATACAAACAAGACAACATTTGGGGCTCAGCCCTGCAAAATTGAAGGTGCAAAATTCCTACTGATTTTCTATGGGAGTTAGAAATATGTATGTTCAGAGTTGGGCCTTAAGATGTGCACCCTGTGATGTATATTCCAGTTACTCCTCAAATGAGGCCAAAAGATAGATGTTGTCCATGCAAGATAGTGCTAAACAATTCCAGGATTTGGAAAAGACTGATGTATGAGCAGTCTTTGAGCCAGATTCTACAGCGTAATGTAGTTGCATTGTTTCAAACCACCAGTATAACCCATGCTTAAAGCCATTTTACCCACTGGAAGGAGGGAGGGTCCTCCAATCAAAGGGTGATCCTCCGATGCCATAGAGCCAGCATTAGGGCTTTTCCCATTCCCTTTGTCCTGCTGCCATCATTGTGGGGAAAAGAGGGTGATGCTGGAATGTTCCCATGATGATCTTCAGTTCTGGTTTTAATCCCATGTGGCCATTTGCATCTGGCGTAAGTTAGAGCACACTCAAGGCTGCTCTAACTCCACACCAGAAGAGCGTCCCTAAACAGAGAACACCACCTTCAGGGGAGTTCAGAGGTGTGTTTCAAGACCTCTTTGTATACACATCCCTTCTGCGTTTTGTGCATGCCAGCTGCATTCTGGAATCTGGATCATTGTTCTGATTACCCAAAAATAAAACTGGCTGTTATTTTAGGATGCTTGATCAATGAGGCAAGCACAAATACGTCTATGCATGACAGACAGCTCTGTCCCATATACGGGTGTCCAATATGAGAAGTCACATGGCTAACTAGCTTCCATCTCAAACCGAAGTTGGATTATAAAATGAGCTGGATAAGTGAATGAACATTTATAGTTGTACATGCTAAGATATGGGAAATCAAATCATGATACACCAGGGCATACACTGATTACTGCATTAGTCACAAAGGATCCCACTCTCCTATATCATCAAAGGCAGCAAAACTTTTTAGTGCATTATGGAGCTGGGTGAGAAGCATTGGACGTCGCTTATTGCCAAAGGCAGAATACTAGAACTGTTGCAACAATAGTCTGATCTGGTATGGCAAATCCTGTGTCTTTTATATTGTCTCACGCTATAATACCCTACTAGTCTGCTTCACGCAAGATCTACTAATGTGACTTTTTCCTTCTTTATTTTATGATTTAAGTGATTAGACAGACGCCTTTGGCCATTGTAAATATAATTATATAAAAAGTGAGATAACAAAAGTCCTCAAACATAAAAACAGACCTATACTTTAATTAGGACCAAACAGGATTCCCACGAACCCTGCTTCCTTGGGATACAGGTATTATGCTGGTTTGCACATGCACACATACTAAACTGTTTGGTCTAGCAGTAAATGGGAAACTGAGGCGCAAATCTCTCTTCATCCACAGAAAACACTGACTGCAGCAGAACTAGCGGGAGAGGGGCGCCAACACAGAGGCTTGCAGGGACGTTTCAGCAGGGACATGTTGGGTCTGGACAAATTTGAGGATGGTTGGGATTGGTGGATCAACCAGCCAATCTCCCAATGGAGCGAAAGGCAAAGCGGCCAAAAATCAGTTTCCCTTATTAGTTAGCTGCTAATAATAATAACCTAATATTGTAATGCCCAGGGATGAATCAAGATCAGGGTCCCATCGTGCCAGGTGTTGTGCAAACACAGAATAGACAACAGTCCCTGCCCCAAAGATCTTACAGTGAAAATAGACAAGATAGACACTGGGTAGGGGAAAAGGATATAAAACAGAAGCAGAGTGAACAATGGATAAAGAAATTTTATGGCCTCCCTGACTCCAAGGCCTCTTCCAAACACCCTGTATCTTAGTGTGGGAATTTGCCCCACCATAGACTTTCTTTTCTCATCTCAGACTTCTCAAGAAAATTAAACTGAAAACTATTATCAACTCAGTGAATGAACTTTTTCTTTCCATATTTAAAAAATGGCATGTGCTTGCTTCAATGCAAGTTTCTAGAATCATTCTGCATGTAGCTTGTGAAATGACTGTACTTTCATTAGAGAAAACAAATTATCGAAAGCCTCAGGAAAAATTAATTTTGTGGGGATGTGGAAGGCTGCAGTATTATTGGCAGGGTACAATATAATATTCTTGTCAGATATCCCCTGCCTGGGGCAGGAAATGACCTAGCTATTATCTTGTCTGTGTTTCAAAAGTAATTGTACACATCACACACACACCCCAAACACCTAGTGAAAGTAGATTTTATTATTAAACAATTCTCATTTAAAAACTGCAAGGAACTGAGAAACCGGTATAAATTTATGAGGGTAATATGAATTCATTAATTGCAAATAACACACACACACAACTCTATTTGAGGAGTGGGGCTATGACAGTAATTGCTGAATTGAATATTTCTAAAAAGCCCCTTTGTTCTTATTGGCATCAAAGCTATTGTTGAACTGTGCTGTACTGTCAGCAACATGAATATTAGGAGTGAAGATCCATGCATGTAGGAGATCAAAAGCAGTGATGAAAGATTCTGTAATTATTAATAATTGCTTCCCAAGTGACCATTTTCCATAAAGATTTCTTATAACCAAGTGTTCACTAAAGACTATAGGTTGAATTGGATATTTTCACAGCAAGAGTCTGAATTCATAGAAGATAGTTCACACAGTCTTATCATAGCTGGAAAATACCATTAATAAAAAGAGACAGTGTATATAAAATCTGGGTATTATTATTACCAAAAGTTTTAATGTAGTGTGTAATGTTGATTTTTTTTCTTTAAAATAGTTCAATTTCCAAGATAGAGAGTTAGTTAAACTAGTTTCAGGTATAGTAAAGTGTGTCTTGGTTTCTCTAATACTACATTACCAATTTCTTTATCCAAGTAAAATACAAGGATCACATGGCCATGTGCTAACTTGGTTAGAAGAAACGGAGGTAGCAAAAATCCTTGTATTTATAAAGGTAATCTCTAGGCCTAATTTTCCACTGATTTACACTGGTGTAAATTGAGAATGGCCATCATTGTCAAACCAGTGAGAACAGAATCAGAACCTACTTACATTTATGTGTGCCTGTTTTATAAACAAACAATAGCTGATGTATACCTCAGACTAATGTTAAAGTCATTGCTAAATTTGACCCAAAGATTTCCTTGGAAATTGCAGGGTAGAATTTAGCCCAACAGACAGAATAAAAACCAGGACATCACAGTCTCATTAAAATCAGTGTCAAAGTTAAACATGGTCTTAAGCTCTTTAGGCCAGAAACTTTCTCTTCGCTGTTTGTAAACAGCTGTTTGGAGGCTATACAAATTAATAAATAGTCAGGTAGTAATAAGAATAAGGCTTTCATAGAAAGTCAGCACTTGTGGATTGATCCTGCTCCAATGGAGTCAGTGGGAGTTTTGCCATAGTCTTCAAAACCCACAGTGCATCTTATACTATGCTCACATGGAACTGACAATTTACTATCAACATGAGTTCTAGTCCTTATTTTAAAATACAAAAATAATCACCGGTTATGCAGTTTGTTAATACATATTTAAAAGCACAATAACTACATTTGATCCCGTTAGTCCGTCCTGTTTGTTTTTTAAAAAGTAGAATGTTTAGAATACCAACATCTGTCATGTGGTGATGCTTGCTAACTAAGGGCTGGTCTTCCCTACAAAGTTAGGTTCGCTTACCTGCCTGGCTCAAGGCTGTGAAAAATTTCATTCCTTGTGCAACGTAATTAAGCCGAACTACGTCCTGGTGTAGACTCTGCTAGGTAGATGGAAGAATTCTTCCGCCATCTTAGCTAGCACCTCTTGGAGACATGGATTTAATACAGCGATAGAAGAGAAACCCTTCCATCGCTGTAGTAAGTGTCTACAAACAGTGCTGCAGTGGCACAACTCCAGCGCTGCAGCTGTTCAGCTCTAGCATTTCTAGTGTACACCAACCCTAAGAACCAAGACACTATCCCGTTATATTAAACCCAGATATCCTCCACAATAAAGCAGCCAGTATTATATAAAATGGCTAAATTCCCTTGGATTTCTCTTTCCTTCATGGTTCTTTCTCCCATCCTCTCCACAAGACACATTGATCCCACAGGGTATAGCCATTCCAGGATAAATGCTAATTGATCAGACAATGGTAGCATGAGTTATGCCCTGAGATACACAAGGTTATATTTGTATAAAGCAGGTCCAGTGGCTTCATTTCACTCAACAGGATTGCTGTGTCATGTCATAAAATAAGCCCAAATTTCCTCTCCCTTTCATCATTTCAGATCAGTAATGATGCCACTGAAGTCAGCTGAGTTTCCTGCTGTACAACAAGTGAGAAGAGTCCGACGCAGTGTTTCCAGGCCATGCCATTTCCTGAGGTAACTGGGAAAGCAAACCATGTCATCACTTTATTTACATTTCATCTAATTATGCATGGCATGGCCTGCCTTCAGCACCCCTCCTCAGTGAATGTGTGTATGTTATACTTTCTAGCTGTAGCTTATCCATTTTTCAAGATGGATTTTGGTATCTGGTCAATGTACTGTAACTTGCTGTGTCCCATAATTCCCTGTAACTTGCTTTTTCTTGTTGATTTGGTTTTTTGGGGGTTTTTTTGTGGGGAGGGAAGAATCTCAAATCTAATAGGGGAAAATTCATTAGGATCAGATATTAGATGAAGACACAAGGGTCTACTTTCTTTTTGACACATGAGAGTTTTACACTTGCAGTTCCCATTACCATTAACGGTAGCTATGCATGTAATGAATCTCCATGTACTGAGAGAAAAATAAACTTCACAGAGGGGAGAGAGTATTAAAGGGGAAAATATTTTATGCCCAAAGCTTGTGGTTGCCAGTTTGTAATGAATGCAGTAGGCATGATAGTAATAATAATGAAATAAACCTATTTGTCTGACTAAGGGGCTTCTCAGTATGATTCCGTGAAAGAAACTATCTATCGAACAATTAAATATCCCTTCAGAAGGAGATGGCAAGAACATCTATTCAAAATTAGCGGCAAAGAAAAACTGGAATTAGTGCTTGGAATAAAATCAAAAGAAGGAGTGAAAACACATTAAGAATGTTTTCAGCTATGAAAGCAGCAACCTCCCATCTGAGGAAAAGAGATGGGGAAACTCAAGTGGACCCTGACACGTGCAAAACATAGTTAAACATGCTGTCAGAATGAAACTGGAGACAAAAGGCACATAGGTATTCCCACCTTTCAAAGGAGGAAAGCAAACACATTCAAAAGTGACTGGAATAAGTAAGGTCTATGGGCTGATAAGTGACTCAGACCGTTCAATATAGATGTCTTTATGTATTGAGATTGGGGACCAGAAATGATCATAGAGGCTAAAGTTTACAAAACAGCATTAAAGAAGTTCTCTTAAGTGCAGAATTTTGGTGATTTTTAATAACCTGCTGGCTCAAAAAAATGGAGAAGCTAGGCAGAGCACAGGGATGGCATTGCATGGTGCACACAGGCATATGATGCAGTACAATCTGTTGTTTCCAGAAGAGGAGGTGTATAACCTTCTAGTTGACAGAGGAGGGTGTCACTTACAGTGGCATGTTTTGTTCATCAGGCATTTTAAAATAAAATACACGTGTGTGTGTGTGTGTGTGTATATACATATATAAAACATGATCATTAACATAGCAGATAGCAGGTGCAGTTATGGGTAATTTTGTACTGTATTTCCACCTTGGGAAATCATGGATATAATGCAGTTACTAAGTAGACATGGGTGAGTGCTAAAGTGCTGCAATGGATTAGGAATGGACTAGAAAACAGAAAACACAACCAAAGGATCCAGAGATGGGCAAAGAAAATTGCACAACAACTTTGAAAAAACATGCCTCTCAGACACTACAGTTCTGATTCTGATTTTAAAAAAACTTAGCACTAAACAATATCAATAAATCACATGCTAAATGAATTAAACCTGGCTAACTGACAAAGTAATTGTCAGTGACGAATCATCATCGAATAGGTGTGTTTCTAGTGGGTTTCCACAGAAATCGGAGTAGGTCCAAAGCTATTCAACATTTTCATCAATGATCTGGAAGTAGTAAATATAAAGTCGCGGCTGATGACATTTGAAGATGGCACAAAAACTAGCAGAGTGGTAAATAACAATGAGGATGGCGCAGTCATATAACACGATCTGGATTGCTCTGTAGCCTGGGCCCATTCACCCAAAACGTAACTTAATACAGCCAAATGCAAAGTTATACATCTACGATCAAGAAATGCAGGCCATGCCTAAAGAATCAGAGGACAGCAGCCTGGAAAGCAGTGCAAAGGATTTAGCAGTCATAGTGGACAAACAACTGAACATGAGCTGCCAGGGCCAAAAAAGACCAACATGATCCTTGGATGTATTCAAAGGGACTAGTAAGCAGGAGTAGGGAGGTGATCTTACTTCTGAATATGGCACTGGTGAGACTGATACAGGAATACTGTGTACAGTTCTGGTGCCCACATTTTTAAAAGGATGTTGAAAAATAGGAGAGGTTGTAGAGAAGAGCCCCAAAAATGATTCAAGGGCTGGAAAAATAACCTTACCATGACAGATTTAAAGAGCTCATTCTGTTTACAATATCAAAAAAATTGAGAGGGGACTTGACTACAGTGCATGAGCACCTTCATGGGGAGAAGGTACTAAAAGGCTCCTTTATTCAGTGAAAATAGGTATAACAAAAACCAGTGGCTGAAAGCTGAAGCTGGACAAACTGAAGTTGGAAATAAGGCAAAAAAAAAAAGTTAACAGTCATGGTGATTCACCATTGAAACAAACTACCAAGAGAAGTAGTAGATTCTCCATCTCTTGATGTCTTCAGATCTAGACTGGACTCTTTTCTCAAATATATTCTTTAGTTATTGGGCTGAATTCTGAGTAACTGGGTGAAATTGAATGGCCTGTGACATACAAGAGGACAGAGTAGATGATATAATGGTCCCTTCTGGGCTTAAACTATACAAATTTATGATTGGTGATGGTCAAAGGCATAGAAAGATTTCCACATGGCACTAAGATACTGTGGTGATGGTCATCAGCACAAAACCTTTAGATAGACAGAAGCAAAAGATTTGAACTTTTAGGTCACAGAAAAGAGGAATAAGAAAGTCATGATTTATCTTCTCTCAGGATTGATGTAATTTAGTTTAGTAGTGAGGCCTCAAAACTGATAAAGGGAAGTTTTCGTGTTTTTTACCCAACACTCAATTAATTTGTGGAACTAACTGATACAAGATATCAATCAGGCCATGAACTTAATACTATTCAGAAAACAGGATTAGATATTTATATAGACAATGAGAGTATCAATGATTACAGTAGACAGGATAAAAATGTATAAGGGGTATAAACGTTCACGCTTCAGGGCAAAGGCTAACCAGTAACTGATGGGGAGTGAGGAAGAAACTTCCTCTAAGGGCATAACTGTTCTTTTTGGGATTTCTTACACCTTCTCTGAAGCAGTGGTTCCCAACCTTTTTGGCTCAATGGTTACAGATAACATTTTTATAATCCTGAAGGGCCACCATTCTCTGCCAGCAGCAATCTCCCATCTCCAACTGCAGTCAGAAGGAAGTTCAGTGAGGCCCACAGGTTGGGAACCACTGTTTTGAAGCATCTAAGACTGACTACTGTGAGTGGCAGGATCCCAGGGAAAAGAGACCATTGGTCAGAGCCAGTATGACAATACCTATGCTCCAATACAAAATGGCTCCTAAATACCACAGCACAACATAGGATGCTACTAAATAACCCACTCCTATATCTTGCTATCTTGAGTCATCTCTTCAGTCTATCTTAGGTACTTAGTTAGATGGCTCCCTTTACCATAGTAGCTGAGCACCTCGCAATCTTTAATGTAGTTATTGTTGGTACTAATATCCCCATTTTACTGAAGGGGAACTGACTTGATCAAAGGTAAATAAGTCTGTGGTAGACTTGGAAACTGAACTCAGGTCCTTCGAGTCCTTGGTAGTATCTTAGCCCCTGCACCATTCTGCCTCTGAACAGGGTAAACCAGTGTAGCTTCATCGAAGTCAATGGAACAACACCAGTTTAGTTGAGACTCTGGCCCATTATACATAACTATTTGATACAACAAGAGGATGTAAATCGATAGTAGTTATTCTGAAACAAAATGAGACAGTAGAAAGACCACATTTAAAGTACTGTTAAATTTTGGTTCCACAGGAAACGTATTACTGAGTTGAAAGCCTCTAGCTGAGGGCAAGCAAAATGTGTACAGGTTTGGGAGGGAGGTGTAAATTATGGTGAAAAGACTGTTCAGATGCTGCCTTTATAAATAATAACAGCTCATTAATTCTCACTTTGCTAATCCACACATATTTTTTTTAAATCACACTCAAAACCCCTAGTGGCTTCATCCCACTTCTTGGCAGAGATGTAATTTAGTTTAGCAGTAAAGTCTCATTTCTAGGACTTCATTACTTTTAGAAAACCTATAACGGTATGTTTACTGATGGGCCAGAAGATGTTATCATAAATAATTAAAACTCAGCTATACTTATCCAAGTACATTTGGTGATGAGCTAGACTTGATCCTTTTTATTTTTTCACATTTGGGGGTGAAATTCAGCCTATGCATTGGGCCAGCACGAGGTCAATGCACCATGTGAAATAGGGACTTAAGTGGTGCACAGGCTTTGGGCTGGCTCTCTGCACAGGGGTGATTTTCACCCTTCCTCGATAAACTTTGATGATTAATTCACACTGATGACTTGGGAGACTTTGTTAATGATTTTGCACTGAGTCTCTCTCTCATAAAACAAAGAGACAAACAGGAGTCCAATGAAGATA